>JAEIGQ010000116.1:0-600000 GCA_018904275.1 Lordiphosa clarofinis | reverse complement strand
TACAGGAGGTGTGCTCTTCGAATTACCTGCAGCTTTCGGACTGTGTTGGAGGTCGCGGCGCTAGTTCTAGTTACCGCTGGACCTGTTAGCGATGAAAAGCAGAAAAGCAGATGAGCATCGACGAGAGAGGACGATGACGCAATGGCAAGTGAGGTGGAGTGCTACCACCAACCGGAGCTGGACAAGAAGACTGATTGCGGACTTAACGCCGTGGGTGGGTAGACAGCACGGACAAACTGACTTTTATCTATCGCAGCTACTGACCGGACATGGATGCTTTAAATCCTATCTTTATAGATTTTTGCATGAGAAAGATCCGTTTTGTACACACTGTACGCGGACCATAGAAGACGCAGAACATATATTCTTAGCCTGTCCGAGTTTCGTTGCCGAACGGGAAGAGCTAAGCTTAGGTATTGGGAGTCCATTCACAGTCACTGACTTGATGCACATACTACTTAGCTCGCAAAACAATTGGAATGATATATGCACCATGGATGCTGATGTACTGAAATCCTTGCGTCGCGCTGAACGACAGCGCAATTCGACTTCAACCCCTAGATAGGAATCTAGTGGAGGCCTTCGTGCCATCTCCCCCTTGTGAAGTAATACTTAGCGGTAGTTCCGCAAGAGGGAAACGGAGAGTAGGGGTGGTTTTAGTGGGTGAGAAATTCCGAGCCCCACACTTTGGCTTCCAATGCTTTCCCCCCTATACAAAAAAAAAGGAAGTGTTGTGGCATGGAGTTTTAAGATGAAAAGGACAACTATACAAAAACATGAAAAAGGCTGAACAACTATTTATTATAGTAGAAGGTGGCCTTATCTCATCCATAAAGAGCATTATGATAGCGGCTTGACAAAAATTATCTGTGAAGTTACATATTTATTGAGTTTAATTTTGCTATTCACACTATTTGGTTTTTGCTAGTAGATCATTTCAACGCGGGTTGGGCTTCATTAAAGGACATCGTACTCTGGCGGTGCCCTAAGCACGCCAAGAGTGAAAGTGGTGGTGGAGTATCCATCGCTGCACAAGAAGGCAAGCGATGTTAAGTGGCAGTTAGCTACATTCTTGCTGTTTTTGACCAACTTGTCGGGACAAGGAATGTGTGCGTAAGCCATACATTTAAGCAAATAAGTGCTGATTCTCTTTTCAAGAACCTTAGCTCCTGTTACGAGCGGGCTGATGATCTGTATTTTGGTTTATTTTTCCTTTTTAGTGGTACAAGTAATTAAATACTTCAGTTTACTTTCGGCAGCCGTTGCGATCGGTCGCATCTCTTAATCAAAACTATCAAAACAAACAAACCACAAGTAAAATCAACAAACACCGCCGTCTATTTTTAGACATTCTTATCTGCTTGTGTGCAAAAGTAGTAGTAGTAGTAGTATGGTATTTATTTATATAAATTGTGGCTTGGTTTTAAACCGTCAGCCATAACATTTGAGGATTTTTTACATTGTTTTAGGTAAATAAAAAACAATAGTTTTAAACAAAGAACACGGTATTCGATTTTTGCATTGACCAAGACAAGATAAAGAAAAGATACATAATTCGATTTTGAAAAAGTTACAGATATTCATTTATAATTGCGGTCCTATATTTTAGAGCCTGTTGTAAAAAGGAGGATAGCGCTCTCCAGTTCTTGCCATTTAGCCAGTTTATTGCGTCTGCTTCCGATAGAAAACGGCTTCCCAGATGGGCACTTCTTATTTCAGCTAAAATGGGGCATACCCCAAGCAGATGCATGACGTCTTCCGTTGCGTGCAGATTACAGAGACTACAATCTGTGTTATCAGTGCTCCAGTGTGGCCTGTAGTTGAGGCTAAGCATCTCACAGCGAGCCCTACAGATCAGAGAGATGGCGTGAGTGTCATACCGGTCATGAAAATAGTTCAAAGTGTTCAGACTTAGCTCCAGTTTTTTGTAGGTGTTTCGTACCACACTTTGCCTGGCTTGGCTTAGAAATAAGTCTCTTTCTCTGCTTACAACTTTCTCCAACAACAATTGGTGGGATTTTTTCCATGATCCGATGCATTGAAGGTCAATGGGTACATCATGATCCTCATATAAGGACAGCCAATTGTCAAAAACTTGGGACTTTTCTGCCAGCATCTTAGCAGTGACTATTTTGACCAATCTACAGTTTGGCATATCCATGACTTTCCGAATGTATGTGAAGTGGTTTTGCAAACAGTACGAGAATAGGGAGGGCAGGCCAGTTTCTAGGTGGAGTGCATAGTTCGGTGTGGAGCGGGGTAGTTTAAATATGCGTTTAATAAATAATCTCTGCAGACGCTCCACTTCCTCATATTGGCAGTGTCCCCAGATTTGAGATGCATAGCACATTATTGATCTAGCAGTAGCTTCAAACATTCTAAATTTAGTGCTCGGCAAAATGTGTCTTTTTCCAAAAAAGTTTTTCCACGTGCTATTTATTGCTTTTTTAGAGTCTTGCAGTTTTTCCTGCACGTGAGATTTGAAGCTAAAATTTCCAGTAATGGTCACGCCAAGATATTTAAAACTTTTTACCGTTTCCAGCTCCTCGCCATTTAAGACCCATCTGTCGACCCTTGCACTACGCCCTCTTCCATCTCTCACAATTAAGACTTTCGTCTTATCCACATTTATCTGCAGACTCCATTGTATGCAATATTCAGAGAGCTTATCAATCATGGCCTGCAACATCTCGGGGGACTCTGCTAGTAGCGCCATATCATCTGCGTACATTAATGCCTTGGTAGTGGAGCCATTTATGTTAACGCCTCCTGGAAGATAGCTGGTAACGTCGTCGACATACAAGGAAAACAGAAGTGGGCTAAGGAGGCATCCTTGCTTTACTCCGGTGTTATTTGGAAATTTGTGTGAAAGCTCTCGTCCATCCCAAACAGCAAAAGTGTTTTCTTCGTACAGGCTTGAAACCATATTTATGAAACGCGTAGATACTCCCAAGTGGCTTAGCTTTAGCAGTAAACTTCTACGGTTGACGGTATCGAAGGCTGCCTTGAAATCTATAAAACAGATATACAGTTTTCGTTTCGCAGAGAGGTAGGATTTTGCAATCGCAGTGAGCACAAATACGCTATCGACTGTTGAATATCCTCGTCGAAATCCGAATTGAAACTCGCTAAGGACATTATGTTCAGCTACACAGTCCGTAAGTCGTCTTAGCAAAATTGAGGCAACCAACTTCATGGCTGCATTTATGCAGGATATACCCCTGTAGTTGGAAGCTGATGTAGGGTCTCCTTTCTTGTAGATTGGGAAAATTATGCTTTCCCTAAAGCTATTTGGAGAGCTGGCTGTTCGCAGGATCCGATTATAAGCCCGAGTCATCATGTCGATGCAGATTGGGGTGGCATTCTTAAAGAATTCGACAGGGATTCGGTCAAGTCCTGGGGCTTTGTTACATTTCGCCGTCTTAATGGCCAGACACACTTCCGAAAATGAAATGCACGCATCGAGGGCTTCCACTGTAGTGAACGGGAGCGCATATTCAAATTGGGCTGGAGGGTTACTGACAAATAATGTCATTTTGAAGTGTTCAGCGAGACTAGAAGCATCTGCTTGTATCGGATTTTTCGAAGTACTCCCGTTTAGCTTTCGTGCTAGTGCCCAAAACTCCTTGCTGCTGTTTACCCTGGCTATTTCAAATTCTAATTGCTGATAGTAGTGCTGCTGCTTGATTTGGCATAGGTTCTTAAATGCGTTATTTGCTTGATGATAGTTGGCCCTAGTGTCTGCTGTGTTTTCCATCCTAGCTAGCTGAAGTAGATTAAACGAAAGTTTACGGGCAGCATTGCAGTCCGCATCAAACCAGGGCTGCGAAAATGATATAGGAGGTGACCTTTGCATGCAGGCGGCAGCTTTAGAAATGCTTCGAGTAATTTAGTCGATGTCTGGCTCTGCTTGATCCACAGAGGAGAGTAAACTGTTTAGCTTAGAGGCATACGCACCTGCCAATCTTTCGCGCCATTTAAGCTTAGGTAGAATATGACTCTTTTTTCCGTGCGAGAGCAGCTCACCACTCGACTCAATACATACTTCTATTGGCATGTGGTCAGAAAATATTTCGCCTTTCACTGCTACGTCAGTAACAATATCATGCCATTTGCCACGCACCATGCAATAGTCGATTACTGAGCTTGACTGGTGTCTAAGAAAGGTAAGATGTCCTTCAGCATCACCCTTTGTTCTACCATTTAGCGTTAGAAGATCCATAGTCTCGCACATTTCAATCATTTTTATGCCTCTATTATTTACAGTCTTGTCTTTTGAATTTCTGGGTGGTGCACGCATAACCCTTGGCCGTATCAACACCTTCTGAGAATCCTTGCAGAGTCCCGATTCGCGCGTTAAAGTCTCCCGTGACTAGGATGTTTTCATTTCCGATTTCCATGCAGAGGTCATAAAGTTCTTCGAAATCTGCATTCCAATTGTTGCAATTAAGATAGACCGGTATAATGTGAAAGGCATCGTTGGATATTTCGCATCTTAATACTGTTGAGGATCCTATATTAGTGTAGTTCATACGGTAGACGTTGGCAGTGATTTTCTTTATACCATAAAGGCGGCCACCACTAGCACGACCTCTATTTGCCGAACGTCGAGCTGGAGTCCAATGGATGTTAAAATCAGCAAAGTAATTTTTGTAATCGGAAAAGTTTTGGTCAACAAAGGTTTCAAAAAGTAGGACAACATCGAACGAATTTATAAAATCAAAAAATTTTTTGTTTATCAGTTTACTGCGGAGTCCAGCGATATTGTAAGATAAGATCTTAAAACTATTTTTTATACGGTTGACGGTTTTTACAAGTTTTCTGGCCTCGATGCTTGAAGTGACTCATAGTTGATCATTTCTTCGTTCAAGCCGGGGAATTTTGCCTTCAAAATGGGGAATCCTTTCTCCTTGTTGCTCATCAGCTCCTTATTAATATTGAAAAAGAACCAGTCATTTCCAATTTTCATCAAGTCATTTTTAATGAGGACTTTCTCGTCCGCTTTCATACCTTTTAGCTTTAACTTCAATTGAAAATAGGGCTGCTTTGTTTTGTTGTCGTTGCTCACATAGATCCTTTTCAACGTAAATGTTTGTGCCCATTAGGTTTCTTGCATTTTTAAAAATCTGTTGTGCTGCTTCTACAGATTCCATTTCGGCAATCAGCTGTCTTCCAGCGGCTCGTTCTGAAAGAGTTCTTACATTTCGAATAGCTGGAGCATTAATTTTCAGCTTAGTTGTGCATAGCTCGTGCACGGATTGACGGGGATCTTTATTTTTCGGCATGTTTCTGAAAATAACATTATTTTGTTTTGATAGGCTTAACAGCCTTTGGATGTTGGCTTGATCTTTTTTCTGTTCCTCTTTTATTTTCACCAGTTCCTGCTTTAGCATTTGATTCTCAGCTTTGATGTCTTTCATTTGATCAGTTACTTGGCTCAGCTTTTCATTCACGCCTTTGATGTCATCTTTGGACGCGACATTTTTCATTTTTTCTTCAAGTGATGAGTCTATTGTGAGTTTCATAGCCCTAATGATTTCCTCCATTGAAAAACTTGGCTTGCTTACATTGCTGCTGCTACAAGAAGGGGTTAGGGGCTGATCCAGAGCTTTTCTTTTGGCAGAGTGTGCATCATGTTGTCTCGGTGGGGTACGCTCAGGAGCCATAGTGGAGGCAGAATTTAAAAAATAATTTGACGTACACCTGCTTTTTTATTTTTAAAATGTATTTTAAACTCAACGGCCTTACAAGTAGTCGTTACGGGTATCGGGTACTAGTTGGTTATCGGTATCGATTTACAAACCTATCGGCTTTGCGCATGTGTGAGGGAGTCAGCTGATCCTCAAAGTTTTCTCCAGAAAGGGTAAGAGCACATTTGAGTGTTTTTCCGATTTCCTTGCTTTCTCCTTTCTTCGCTCAAAACTCACAAATTGGCAAATAAATAATTGTCATTTAAACGTGACGGCGACGTTGTTGCTCCTGTCCAGCATCACCAACAGTGCAGTGTAGCGGCTCCACGGGTATGTGTATAGGATTGGTCGCTTGCTGGTGTTAATTTTACTTGTTTTTACAGACAAATGCGGAGCCTCAACAAAACGCGTCCTCTTCCCAGCAAACAAACCCCCCCCCCTTTTTTTTTTCACAAAAAAACAATTTTTTTTACAAAAAAAAAACAAATCAGCAAGCATGCTGGACCCTCCAGACATCTAAAGGAAGCACCAACCCCCTCCCCCCTCAGATGGTAAATTTCTAGTGATCTCGAAATGAAAAAGATTCTAGCAAGCATCTCACCTTTTGTCATTAAAAAAACCATTGACTTCACTTGCGGAGGAGAAGTGTCTCTCTGCAAAAAAATAAACAAAAAAAAAAAAAAAAAATTGGATGCTCAATTTTTGCAATTGATATGCCTATAAAGGTGTCTGAGCATACAGCACTTAACTACAACAAAGGCGTTTTCTAAAAAAAAAAAATTGGGGGTTTTGAAGAAGAGGTCATCCTCGAACACCTGATGGAACAAAAAGTGCATGAAGTAAAAAAAATTCTTAAAATGCAAAACGGATCACTCAACGAAACCGGACTAATCATTGTAACATTTGCCCTACACGACCTACCAGAAAACCTTAATATTGGATACGAAAGAGTCAAAGTACGTCCATACATCCCCCTCCCGATGCGTTGCAACTTTTGTTTCCGCATGGGTCATATTGCCAAAGCTTGCAAAAATAATCTCGCCTGCATTAACTGCAGCCAAGATATTCACTTCGATGTGGAAAAGGGAGAAACCTGTGAGCGAAACCCAAGTTGCATAAATTGCCGAGAAAACAAACAACCTACAAGTGATCACCAAGCCAGAGATAGGAAATGCCCAATCTTCAAATCCCACTATGAAGTACAGGCAATTAAAATCATGGAAAAGGTAGACAACAGAACAGCCTGGGCCATCTACAGGACTAGACATCAACATGACGGATCAATGTTCTCCACAGTAGCGGCAGCTAATCACAACCAAGCGCAACAGCCCAGACAGCCAGCAACAACAACACAATCGCCCAGCACTAGCAACAAAACATCAAAAGAAGACAACAAGCGCACACTCATATCCTATGAAGACGAACACGAAGAAGCAATGTCAACCGAATCTGAACAGCAAAGCGCAACTAATAGGTCAGAAAAAAAATTAGAAATATACCCAAAAAATTTGTCAAATAGAGCCAAACGCAGCATAAAAAGAAACAATACAAAACCAAATAATACTACTATAACTACAACTAAACTAAATGCATTAGCAAAGTCACAAAATAAAACTAACATAGACATAGACTCAAACTTAGACAATACATAATTTATAAAACTTAAATATCTCTGGACGTGTCTCTCCCCGGCTGACCAAAAAGCGATCACGCTACTCGATGACTGTTTGGTTAGTCGCAGAGAGACACGACTGGAACATAAAAAAGAAAAGCACGATGTATCCAACTAAGAGATGTCTTCTACAGACATCTAATTAACCTCAACATATTCTTAAAAAACCTCAAACTCAAAATGACTCTTAAAATCATGCAGTGGAACCTGAACGGGTATACCAACAACTACAACGAGCTTTTACTTCTAATTAAACAGTACAATCCCAAAATCATCTCCATACAAGAAACCCACCTTACACACCACCGACAATTTCCCATCCCAGTAAATTTCGAAATGTACTATACAGCCTCCCTCCAAGCTAAGGGTGGAGCGGCTATCTTGGTGCATAAATCTATCCAGCACAAATCAATCCACCTTGGTCAGATCTTCGATGCAATCGCAGTAGAAGTTCAATCAGAAAAAAAATTTATTATTGTTTCTGCTTATATCCCCCCTAATCAAAAATTCTCCCGAATAGACCTAGAAACAATGTTTCCAAACACAAACATTCCCACACTCATTACAGGCGATTTCAATAGTTGGAACAACATTTGCGGCTCACCTACCCACAATAGTAGAGGAAAACTCTTAGCTAATTATATACATGACAAAAACTACATAATCTTGAACAATGGTCAACCAACACATTTCTCCACGCACAATACATTTACCCATATTGATCTCGCTTTTTCCTCACCTGACTTAAAAGCATTCTGCGATTTTCGGATTAGTGACTGTCTCCCAGGAAGTGATCATTTTCCAATTATTATTGATATGTTTACGAACAAAAACCAAAAAACCCAATCCAGTTATCCTCAAAGATTTATAACAAAACAAGCAAATTGGGAAAAATACGAGCTACTCACCAATAGTTATAACACTCAAATATCGACATCGCAAAAAATTAACAAAGAAGCAAGCAACATAAATAAAATCATTCTGCAAAGTGCTTATAAAAGCATTCCCCTATGTCAACCCCCTATAAAAAATTACAATGTACCTTGGTGGAATAGGGAGTTAGCAGACCTAAGAAAAGCTAAAACAATGGCATGGAGAACTCTTAATAGGAATATGAGTTTAGAAAATATTATAATATATGTCGTGTCATCGTGTTATTTAGGGTTGAAAAATGAGTTATCAACACTGGAATGTCAGAATGTTGAGCCACGTGGCCTTTAGTCGTCTAGTAGGCCCTGCTAACATGTTTTTATTCGAGTTGGAGGGTATAAATACAGTGTCGAGAGGAGAGCTGAAACACAATTATTAGAACTTAGCCCGAGTACACATCAGACTCGCTACGCTACTAGCAATGAAGGATGTTTTGAACAACAAGGCTACCCAGCCTTCGACATCAGAAGTGGGATCTGTGCCGCTGCCTACAATACCGGACGAATCGCTTCGCGCAATTGTGGAGTTGCAGAACAAGACCATGATTGAACTTGCAAAAGCTTTGCAATCCACGAGGGCTGAGTCGAGCCACAGCAAAATGGTGGTGCTTCCCAAGTTTAATGCAGATCTTGCTGGTGCCAACGCTGCATCATGGTGCAATACGGTGGATATCATACTGGGTGAGAATCAAATCAAAGGAGGTCAGCTTGTTATGGCGCTAAGCAAGGCGATGGAAGGAAGTGCGTTGCAGTGGCTCTCCAGTATCAGTTACCCTGAAATTACATGGCCGGACTTCAAAGAACTTTTCATCCAGCAATTCACTTCTGTGGAAACGCCAGCTGCTGTGGCGTTGGCTCTCTTATCAAGTCATCCAACCGATGATGAAAACCTAGCAGTGTATGCTAGCCGCATGTTGACTACGCTGATGACAAAGTGGCGTGAGATGGACGTGGAAAATATTGCAGTGTCAGTGACCCTTGCTCATTTGGCCAATATTGATAGTCGACTGCAGCATTTGGCCTTCACTTCAAACTTACGGTCTAGAAGTGAATTACAGTCGGAGCTGAAGGCGTTTTCTTATAATAAGAGGAAGAACACTTTTTCGGAACCTCAAGGAGTACCAGAACATAAACGTCAGAAATTTTTAATCAAGTGTCATTTTTGTGGCAAGCTGGGACACAAAATGGTTGATTGCAGATCCAGGATTCAAGTATCTAATCCAACTTATGGGAATGATAGAAACGACAAGGGTGAGCGTCATCATCGCGACAAAGCAAGTGTGACCTGCTGCAAATGTGGAGAACTCGGACACATATCGACGCATTGTCCGAAGAAGATGGTTGGTGCCGGGAAAGCAGAGTTCAAGGAGAAGAGGGTGCAGCAGTGTTGCATTGAAGAGCCGAAGGGACATATGGAACATCGAGGAGAAAAGTTCGCTATCACATTTGACTCTGGAGCGGAATGTTCTTTGATAAAAGAGAAGATAAGTACAAAACTTTCTGGCAAAAGAATTATTAATATTGTAAAGTTAAAAGGAATAGGAAACGATAGCATTTTCAGTACAAGTCAAATATTGAGTAGTGTCGTAATCAATGATCATTTTATTGAAATATTATTTCATGTGGTTCGTGATGAACATCTGTCAAATGACATTGTAATCGGTCGAGAAATTCTCAGTCAGGGTTACAATGTGATTTTGTCTTCAACAAATTTTCAAATTGTGAGAGCAAAAATGTTAAAAAATTCTCTTGATGGCGATCAACTTGTAGAGTATGACACTGAACTTGTAAATGAAGAAAAACAAAAATTGACCCTGTTATTAGAAAAGTACTCAAATTCTTTTATTAATGGTGTTCCAAGTACAAGAGCTAAAGTGGGCGAAATGAAAATACGTTTAGTTGACCCAATAAAAACAGTACAAAGGCGTCCATACAGACTTAGTCCTAATGAAAGGGAAATAGTTCGGGATAAAGTAAAAGAGTTGATAAAGTGCAACGTAATAAGACCTAGTTGTTCACCCTTTTCAAGCCCTATAATGTTGGTTAAAAAGAAAAATGGTTCCGATCGTCTCTGCATTGATTATAGGGAATTAAATTCAAATACAGTTTCTGATAGATACCCCTTACCTCTTATATCAGACCAAATAGCCAGACTTCGTGGCGCTAAATACTTTACGTGTCTTGATATGGCAAGCGGTTATTATCAGATATCTATGCACCCAGATTCAGTTGAATATACAGCCTTTGTGACGCCGGATGGGCAATACGAATTTCTGGCTATGCCATTTGGACTTAAAAATGCTCCTTCAGTCTTCCAGCGAGCAGTGATGCATGCGCTTGGAGACTTAGTAAATTCCTACGTAGTCGTTTATATGGACGATATTATGATAGTAGCTTCAACAAAACTTGAAGCATTTGAAAGGTTGAATGTTGTTTTGAATGTTCTTACTAGTGCTGGTTTTTCTTTCAACATTACTAAATGCTCGTTTCTTAAAACAGATGTGCAGTATTTAGGGTATCAAATACATGATGGTGAAATTCGACCAAACCCTAATAAAATTCTAGCTTTAACTGCATTGCCGCCGCCACAAACGGTAGCTGGATTGAGACAATTTATTGGTTTAGCTTCTTATTTCCGACAGTTTATACAAGGATTTTCTCAACTGATGAAGCCCCTATATTCTCTCACCTCCGAGAAAAGTAAGTTTATTTGGAAACCGGAACATGAAATAATACGAAAAAAGGTTGTAGCTGTTCTTACAGATCAACCGGTGTTGGTAATTTTTGACCCGCAGTATCCGATCGAGCTTCATACTGATGCTAGCTCAAACGGTTACGGAGCAATTTTGCTCCATAAAATAAATAGTAAGCCACATGTGGTGGAATATTACAGTAAAGCAACTTCTTCGGCAGAGTCTAGATATCATTCATATGAGTTAGAGACCTTGGCAGTTGTGAATTCTGTAAAACATTTTCGTCATTATCTGCTGGGAAGAAATTTTGTTGTATTCACCGACTGTAATTCGCTTAAAGCGTCCAGAACCAAACAAGAGTTAACACCTAGAGTACAACGGTGGTGGGCTTATTTACAGTCTTTCACCTTTGATATTCAGTATAGGGAAGGAAGCCGAATGGCTCACGTTGATTTTTTGTCGAGAAATATTCCTCCAGCTGTACTTACTTCTGTTCAAAACAATATTCCAGAAAAACGAGTTAATTTGGCCGAAATATCTTCAAACTGGCTCATCGCTGAACAGCGGAGAGATCCAGAGATTGCAGATATTGTCAGCAAGTTGAATGTCAATGCTTTGGCAGAAGATATTGCAAAGACTTATGAGCTGAGAGCAGGCGTGCTTTGTCGTAAAATACAACGAAATACTAGGACTCGGTGTTTGCCAGTGGTGCCCCGAGCCTTTAAATGGTCGGTAATTAACCAAGTTCACGAGTCAATTATGCACTTGGGTTGGGAAAAGACCCTTGATAAAGCTTATGATTTTTATTGGTTTGACAAAATGTCAAAATATGTCAGGAAATTTGTTGATAATTGTATTACGTGTAAAATTGCAAAGTCTTCATCTGGCAAATCTCAAATTGAGTTGCATTCAATTCCTAAAGTTAACAATCCGTGGAACACTATTCACATTGACATAACAGGAAAGTTAAGTGGCAAAAGCGGTCAAAAAGAATATGTTATTGTCCAAGTAGATGCTTTTACGAAGTATGTTTATTTGAGTCACACACTTAAACTGGATGCTGAAAGTTGTATAAAAGCTGTAAAATCCTCAGTCTCATTATTTGGAGTACCAAAACGTATAATTGCTGATCAAGGAAGGTGTTTTGCAGGTACTCAATTCAATGAGTTCTGTACAAAGCAGAAAATAAATTTACATTTGATTGCAACAGGATCTAGTCGGGCTAATGGACAGGTGGAACGTATCATGAGTACGTTAAAAAGCTTGCTAACTGCTGTTGAGACCAGTAGTCGATCGTGGCAAGAAGCTTTGGGCGAGGTTCAGCTTGCTTTAAATTGCACTATTAACAGAATCACAAAAGCAAGTCCGTTAGAGATGTTTATTGGTACAGTAGCACGTCCATTAGGGTTACTTCCACCTATTGATATAGACTGCGACGTGAATTTGGAAAATGTAAGGGCAAAAGCCGATGAAAATATTTTAAATGCTGCAATTTATGATAAAACTAGGTTTGACAAAAATAAAGCAAAGGTAGTCAAACATAAAGTAGGAGATTTTGTACTTCTAAAAAACCAAGAAAGGAATCAAACCAAGTTAGATCCAAAGTTTAGAGGACCATATGTAGTGACTGAAGTTTTGGAAGGAGATAGGTATACGCTACAGTCATTGACTAACAAGAGAACGTATAAGTATGCTCATGAAAATTTACGAAAGCTACCAGATGGACAAGTACCTACCGATTTGGATGTAAGTGAAGATTATACTGATTTGGTTCAGACTTGTGATGAAACCGTTGAAAGAGACGGTAGAGTAAACACCAATGTGGGTGTACTCAATGTTGAAACCGTTGAAAGAGACGGTATGGAAGACACCAATGAGGGTGTAGTTAACGTTGAAACCGTTGAGAGAGACGGTATGGAAAACACCAGTGAGGGTGTTAATGAGACTGTTGGTATTCAGTAATGTAATTGTAAACAAAAAAAAAAAAAGAGAATCAATTTGGCACATGCATCATAGTGCAAGCACAAGTGCAAAACTTAAGTTTTGATCATGGCGTGTGGGGCATATGATGGTGTAGCTGTATGAACAACTCATGTATAATCTTCCACGCACCGACTTAATAATGACAAACTGAAATGATATCGATTTGAAAATAAATGAAATTTAAATGAAATTGTATACAAGAGAAAAGAAGACTATTGTAATTAATTAATATTGTCCGACTTTTAATCAAATAAAGAAAAATTGTAATTTTTTGAATAAAAAGAAAATAAGTAAGCTATATGTAATTGAGAAAAGTTATAAGAGAAGTAAGTAATGTAATTTAGAAAATATATAGGACTTAAGAATCGCTTACACGAGGACGTGTAATTGTCAGGATAGCCGTGTCGGCTTGGAGAAAGATTTAAGCTGTTAAACAATTTTACGTTATAGGATTTCAATGATTACACGAGGACGTGTAAATGTCAGAATGGCCGTGTCGTGTCATCGTGTTATTTAGGGTTGAAAAATGAGTTATCAACACTGGAATGTCAGAATGTTGAGCCACGTGGCCTTTAGTCGTCTAGTAGGCCCTGCTAACATGTTTTTATTCGAGTTGGAGGGTATAAATACAGTGTCGAGAGGAGAGCTGAAACACAATTATTAGAACTTAGCCCGAGTACACATCAGACTCGCTACGCTACTAGCAATGAAGGATGTTTTGAACAACAAGGCTACCCAGCCTTCGACATATATAAAAAACTAAACGCACAATTTAGAAGACTAGTTAGGACGAGTAAAACAAAGAGCATACATGAGCTAACCTCAAGCATATCCCCAGACTCAAAAACCGAAGTAATATGGAGCAAAATAAGAAAGTTCTGTGGTCTCCACAAATCTTCACTAATTCATTGTCTTAATGACACCAATAAAAACAAAATGGTGACAGATCCAGAAGAAATAGCTGAGGCCTTCTCAAATTTTTGGACCGTCCAATCAGAAGACAAAAATTTCTCCGCCAACTTTCTAGACGCCAAACAATCCACCTATGCAAACTACCCTCCAAGTATACCACAAGGAACAGCTTATTTCTTGGAGCGCGATATAAGCCTTTTAGAATTCCTATTAGCTTTGAACAGCCTTAAAGGACACACACCTGGCTTCGATAAAATTAACTACGCAATGATTCAACATGCATCCAAGTCTCTAAAGATCCCAATCGTAACATTCTTTAACAACATTTTAAAAAATTACATTCCACAAACATATAAAACTAGCATAATAGTACCAATCTACAAAACAGGCCAAGACAAAACAAAAGTAGAATCATACAGACCCATATCACTAAACCCATGCTTATCCAAAACCCTGGACAAAATTATAGCGAAGAGACTATGGTGGTTTGTTACCTCCAACAAACTACTCAATAGTCACCAACTTGGATTTAAAAAAGGGAAATCTGTTGCAGACTGTCTGCAGTATGTAGACGCTCTCATCAACAGAGCTCTTTTAGCAAAAAGACACATCTCTATTATTTCTCTAGATTTCGCTAAAGCATTTGAAAAGGTCGGACTGCACACTATATCTAATCAGCTGTCAGTATGGGGCTGCGGGCCAATAATCAGCAATTACATTAGACAATTCATGACAAATAGAAAAATTAAAGTACGTGTCAACCAAAAATTCTCAGATAAATACCCCTTGCATAATGGCATACCCCAAGGATCTCCCCTTTCAGTCATACTATTCCTAATCGCCTTCAATAGCCTAGCAGAAATTATAAACATGCACAAAAATATACAATTTACCGCGTACGCAGATGACTTTAACTTAATCATCGACCTAAAAAAACAGAAAAACATTCAAATCAACCTGGATAGGCTATTCACAGATATAACAGACTGGTGCAATATTTCAGGTGCCTCTTTATCGGTGACGAAATGCAAACATATGCATATCTGCAGGAAAATGAATTGTGTTAGTCATCTTCAAATATTAATAAAACTGACATTAATAGACGCACAACTAGACTAGAAACAGTTAAGGAATTAAAGCTCTTAGGTCTATCATTTGACGAAAAATATAAATGGAAAACGCACATCAAAACATTACAAAACACACTTAACAAGTCCCTGAATATAATAAAATGCCTATCAAATGAAAAATTTAACTGCCATCCACACACTTTAGTCCAAGTAGTCAGAAGCATATGCTTAGCAAAAATAGACTTCGGATTACCCATCTACGGACTAGCACCAAAAACAACACTAAAACCAATAAAAACTTTATTAAATACGGCACTTCGAATTGCATTAGGAGCATTTTGCTCAACACCACTAAACAACCTATATTTCGAAGCTAACGTACCTACAATTGAAACAAGAACCCAACCACTACAAGCCAAACTATTCAACACAATAACGCATTCATATGATACGCCCCTCAAAAAAATAGCAGAAAATATCATAAAGAACAAAACCACAAGATTTAGGACCTCTGCAGTTCACAAATGCATAAATGTCTGCTCTACATTAGGTATAAAGCCCTGTGTAACCAAAGTTTGGTCTAAAGGACCACCCCCCTGGCACTTAAAAGAAGAAACAATAGGTACGCACCTTAGATCCTTTATCAAATCGAATACAAACAAAGACATTTTCCAAGGAGAATTTAACGAAACAAAACACATGCTAAGTAACCATACATTTATATACACCGACGGATATTTAAACAAAGGAGTTACAGGATATGCAATAACCACTGATAAGGAAGTCCTTAAGCTCGCGATTTTGCCCAGCTATTCATCTGTGTATACTGCGGAGATAATAGCTTTACTAGAAGCAGTACAAATGGCAGTCAAAAAAACAGGGAAAATATGCATATGCTCCGACTCATTAGCAGCGATCGATGCTATTCAGAACATAAGCAATTCGTCCTTTTACCCAGCAACCATCAGAGCTCTCCTAATAAGATTTTTCCCAAAAATAAAAATCCTTTGGATACCGAGTCATGTCGGAATATTAGGAAACGAATATGCTGACGAAGCAGCAAAAAGAGCTAAAACATCACCTCTTATCACATCTTCAAATATTAATAAAACTGACATTAATAGATATATAAAATACGCATTCTCAAACAATAACACAAACCTAATCCAGTACACTTCACCCTGGTACCAGTACGTAAATGCGAACAAAATCAATATCGACCAATGCCTTAAGCAGTCAGAAACTAGTCGCCTACCTAGAAAAGAACTGGTAAAGATTATAAGACTAAGACTCGGACATACAAGGCTCACCCACGAATATCGATTTCTACAAAACAATAGCAACTACTGCCACCTTTGCAACTCAACTGATCCTCTTACAATAGAACACGTTCTAAACGAATGTATCTCTCTGCAAAGACAACGGAACTGCTTCCCCAACCGAAACCTAACCTCCCTCCTTACCGATCCGTCTCCAAAAAACCTTCTAGATAAAATTAAATTCCTCAAATCATCAGATATCATTCATTTGCTCTAATCATAATTCATTTCAATATACAATACTAGCAAATAGCCCGTCACGCTTCGCTGCGCCTTCAACAGTATATAACCAACGCACACCCACTTACCACCCACTCCAGGCCCACGTCCCACCCACTTCCCGCCCATTTACCGCCCACATCCCACCCACTTTCCGCCCACTTCGCACCTACATCCCACCCACATTCCACCCACTTGCCACCAACTTACCGCACACTTCCCTCCCACATCCGTCCCACATCCTACCCACATCCCTCCCACATCCCTCCCACTTACCGCCACATTCCACCCACATCCCATTCACTTCCCATTTCCATCCCACCCACTTCCCGCCCACCTACATCCCACCCACATCCCACCCACTTTCCGCCCACTTCCCACCTACATCCCACCCACATCCCACCCATGACACCCCACTTGCCTCCCACATCCGTCCCACATCCTACCCACATCCCTCCCACTTACCGCCACATTCCACCCACATCCCATCCACTTCCCATTTCCATTCCACCCACTTCCCCCACCTACATCCCACCCACATCCCACATCCCACTTCCCGCCCACTTGCCACCTACATCCCACCCACATTCCACCCACATGCCACCCACATACCACACACTTCCCGCCATCTTCCCGTCCACTTCCCATTAACATCCCACCCACATCCCTCCCACATCCCACCCACATCCCTCCCACATCCCTCCCACTTACCGCCACATTCCACCCACATCCCATCCACTTCCCATTTCCATCCCACCCACTTCCCACCTACACTCCCACCACTTGCCCAACATCCCACTTGCCCACCTACATCCCACCCACTTCCCATTAACATCCCACCCACTTCCCACCCACATCCCTCCCACATCCCACCCACATCCCTCCCACTTCCTGCCACATTTCACCCACTTTACATCCACTAACCACCCACTTCCAAAACAACTTTCCACCCACATCCCATTCACTTCACAGTGAGAATCCTGGCGATATTTCCAACATCGGAAAATTAAAAACAAAATAAACTCTCATTTTGACCTTACAATCCGAGTTTCAAGCCAATCGGATGAAAAATAGCTTTTGTATGCAGAATTTTCCAGCCATTTTCCTCGCGGGCGGCTTTTCCGACATTGAAAAATCACATTTCAAATTATTTCGTATTTTGTCCTTGCAAACCGAGTTTCAAGCCAATCGGATGAAAAATAGTTTTTTTCATGCAGAATTTTCCGGGAATTTTCCGACCGTCAGGTCAAATTTTCCAACTTCGGATCATAAGATTTTAAACTATTTCGTATTCTATACTTACAGACCGAGTTTCAAGCCAATCGTATGATAAATACTTTTTTGGATTCAGAATTTTCCGGCCATTTTCCTCTTGTGCGGATTTTCCAAAATCGGGAAAACACGTGTCAAATTATTTCGCGTACTATGCTTACAACTTATGTTTTGTTATGTGTAATTTTGAAAATGAATTTGGCGCTAATCGCTGGCAACTAAAGTTTCGCCCATACAACCTTGACCACCCACTTTCCATCCAGCGGGGTGAATTTACCAGAAGATTGGTATGCAGTTGTTGTCGAATTTTCATATAGATCTTTGAAAATGAGTTTGAACTTGATCGGATGAAAAACAAAAAAGTTTTATACAACTGTTTTCCGTGAATTTTCCACATTTGCCGACAGAATTTTCCAAAATCCGTTCTTAGTACTCACTTTTACCATAAGATAAAACTACTGTGAAAATCTTATCTTCCTATCTTTTATGGTTTAGGCTGTGCGACGGTCACCAGTCAGTCAGTCAGTCAGTCAGGTTGAACTTTTTTATATATATAGATTAAACAATCTGTTACTTTAAACTTAAGTCCCTCTTTATATCCACCTGTATTATCAATCAACATGTAAAAATTCATAAGAATCAACCGAAAGCCACAGTAGCTATGGCTGTCCCCCCCTTGTAGCTGTAGTTTTAACTATAAGCTTACAATATATAAATAAATAAATAAATTAAATACTTATTTTTATAATCACAACGATTCACAATTACAAAGCTTTAGTTTTAGTTATTAACAATGGTTGTACAAACAGGGAATTTTTTAATCAGTTCAGTAACTTGAGATAAAGACAGATTATGTTGTATGTTAGGTTAAATACTATTAATACTATATATGTTCTGCGTCTTCTATGGTCCGCGTACAGTGTGTACAAAACGGATCTTTCTCATGCAAAAATCTATAAAGATAGGATTGTGTCTCCCGACCCCACCAGCACGCTCAATCTAACAAGTAATGCGAACGTAAGCTCTCTTTCTCCCGCATCGAAATAACGTGCCCAATGCCCCTCCACTCTGCCCACGATGAGTGTTGTAACGCTTACTACAGCTCAATCAACTTTAATAACCACAACAACAAGTATGCAAAATAAACCGATCACAGAAAACAAGAATTATTACACCTGCCAACTAAAAAGCTGCAAAGGCCCACAAGTGGTACCGACGGAAGTCGGTAATGCCTTAGAAGAAAAGGGATTTAAGGTCAAGTCTGTAATAAACCTCTTGAACAGAGAAAAAATACCCCAGTCCCTAAAAAAATGTTGTGCACCCATTTTACAACCTACAGTTTTTATTGCACCGCAGAATAACTGTAGAGGAGAGCCACAAACGTACAAATCCAGTACAATGTACCAATTGCCAAGAATTCGGGCCCACTAAAGCCTACTGCGCTCTGCGACCTGTATGTGTAGCATGCGTAGAGCTGCACAGCACTGCCACATGACCTGCAAGCAAGGAGGACAGGTCTGTTGCAAATTACAGAGGTTGCCCCGTATACAAAGCTCTGCAGAGCAGGATTAATACGCGCACAGAGTTCGCAAACTCCAATGGAAACCTTAATCAGTTTACACCCTCGCAATCGACTCCTAGAGTGTTCTTTAAGAAAGCTGCTAGATCGTCTTTTGCCCCATAGAGCACTACCCAAGGCGTTTCTTTTGCAAGTGCATTGAAACTAGGAATGGATAGACCCACATCCACAGCCACAGTCTCATCGGAAATACGAACTGATCCAGCTCTACCAACAATTAATAAACAAGCGGAACAACCTTCAAACTATAGTAGCTTAGAAACCATGTTACTATCGTTGCAGCAAACACTGAAGGATTTCATTGTATACATGCAAAACACAATGCAAGAATAAAAATCAAATAAAAAATGTAGTCAGAGAACTTAATCCTAAAAAAGCACAAGGACAGGATCTTATTACGCCTAAAATGATCATAGGACTTCCGAGTCCTGCCATATATCTCAAGAATCTTCAATGCTGTACTGTGATGTGGATACCTTCCAACTCAATGGAACAAATCGACAATCATAATGATTCAGCAAGCAGGAAAGGATAAATCTCAAGCGTCATCATACAGACCCATAAGCCTTCTACCTTGCTTATCAAAAGTATTTGAGAAGATCGTACTTCGCAAAATTGATTCGCCTGCAGAACATATAATTCCCTCACATCAATTTGGGTTCCGAGCAAAACACGGGACCATTGAGCAAGTCAACCGATTTATTTCAGATATTCGGACGGTGTATGAGCACCACGAATACAGCTCTGCAATTTTCCAAGATGTTGCCCAAGCATTTGACCGCGTTTGGTTGGACGCTCTTATATTCAAAATTATGACACTGCTTCCCCCAAATACTCACCAACTCTTAGAATGTTAGGTCAGCATTCTGTCTGTCCGACAAAATGAGTACACAACGGAAGAGTTCACCATTGGAGCCGGAGTGCCACAGGGTAGAGTTCTCGGTCCCTTTATGTATGTATAGTACACTGCAGACATCCCAACTGACCCCCGACTAACAATATCCACTTTTGCGGATGACACGGCAATTCTAAGCAGATCAAGATGTCCAATTATCGCATCAAGACTTTTGCCAAGCCACCTAGCTTATGTGGAGGAGTGGCTGGCCAACTGGCGAATAAAGATTAACGAGCATAAGTGCAAACACGTGACGTTCACACTCAACAGAAACACCGGTCCCCAGATATCCCTAAACGCGACATTGATACCCCAATCAAACGAGTACACCTCGACAGACGGCTCACTTGGCGCAAACACATAGATTCGAAAAAACTTAAAATAAAGCTGAAGGCCAACAGCCTGCACTGGCTTATTAACTCCCGTTCCCTTCTAAAACTGGAATATAAAGTATTACTGTACAAAAGCAGCAGTACGAGCAGTGTGGACATTCTTCAAAGATCTCAATCAAGGATTCTCAGAACACTCACTGGAGCGCCATGGTACATTCGCATCGAGTGTATCCACAACGACCTAAGGATATCATTGGTCGAAACTGAAATACAGCACCTCAAACGCAAATATTCCGAGAAGCTTCTTGCCCACCCTAATGAACTTGCACAATCCCTCACCCTGCAGTCAACGCCATTCTCGCCTCAGAAGGAAAGACCTACCAACCCTGCGACTGAATCAAAAGGCCGCAGAAAATAAACTACCTCCAATGAGGATGGTTTTATAATAGTTTCTAGATTAAGATTTGAAAACTTATTGTTAGTCTCATTAAGAGAAGATTCAATAAATTCAAAAAAGCAAAAAAAAAATCATTGATGGTTGTAAGCTCGACGAAAAAGTAGGAGGGCGCGCTTTCTCTCCCAACCTAGGTATTGTGTAACAAGAAGAGTTGGTATCCATTTAGGAAGCTGCCATCTGCTTTAGCACACTCGCGGTCAAAAATGGAAACGTTTTCTCATACAAGGCTGCAAACCTATACAATTTTGCAGAAGTCTAACTTTCGGTAAGCGGACCGGTTTTTGGAAGCCTTGAACCCAAGGTTTTGGTTCGAACCTCGATTCGAAAGAATCGCTTTGATTTATAAAAAATTATTTTTTAACATTATATTCTATAGTTCAATATTGTATCTTTAGTTATCAAATTTGTAAGCTGACACTCACAACTTTTAACAAATGCTATTTTTAAGTTAATATACCTTATAGGAGCTGTTCACCTATAATAGCTCTTAGATCAGAATGATGTTTGACTAAAGTGTTGAAAAGGTCCATTCAACTAATACTTGAGTTGCTGGAACAGCAATTATAGTTAAGGAAATTTTCTAAGTCCTCGATTTTTTGACCTTTCCAAATTTTTAAAACCTTCATTTACAGATTTTTTATTTGATATATTTTATTGTTTCTTTTGTTTTTATAAACTCTCAACTTCGCAATCATAAGTAAATTCATTTAAAGATGAGTTTTGAAAACTTTCATTGTAAATTTCTTGAGCTTCAGCATGTCTGTAATGTGCTGCTTCACACCTTTTTTTTGGTCAGAAGTTAACAAAGTTGAAGAAGTTGAACTCTAGTCTAGGAGCACTGCAGCCAATATTGGTAATTAGCTTATAATAGAAAAACGTTAATCAAACGTTTATGGTAATAACCTAAAGATTTCAGATCAATTGCATCAACATTACATTCTTCATAGTTGCTGTCCTTTTCTGCACGACGGTGATAGTATAAATCTGGCCTAGAGAAAGCTCGTAGGATTTGAGAGCTTCGTGAATGATCGCAGTTAGATTACAAGCATTTTTCTATATTTCTCTATTCATGTCGTTGGAAAAAATACTTAATTTGTTGAACCGAACCAAATTTTTACAAAAAGTGGTCCGGTTCGGGTTTACGTTTGAGGAGTCAAAAATATTAGGGGTTTGGTTCATGGTCCGGTTGGTCGGACCCAAAAGACGGGTTCTTGGGGGCTCGGTTCAGGACCGGTTTGCAGCCTCGTTTATGTACTGAGATAGTCAAGCCGCCTCACATACCATTAATGATAAAACACTTACTGAATGTCACTTATCTATGAATGAAATCGCATAACATTTCAGTATACACAGTATCATCGTAGCATAAAGGGAAATGGGTATACCGGCAAACTGCCCAGAAAGGCTGTTTCCTTTCAGAGAACAGCACGATAGCTTCACACAAAAGCTAAAACTCTTCGGTTTGTTACGAATCGGTGGAAAAACCTATTCTCCAGTGCTTTAGCGAGGTTTACTTTTACGTTACAAAAGGGACCAGTTCTATTGAGTACCCTCACGGGTCACTGTTTTGTTGACCGAGATGACACAGCACAGCTAGGTGTAATTTCCAATCAATTTTATACACTTGAAAAGTGTATTATAATTTTGCTCAGAAGTTTGCAACGCATAGAAGGAATCATCTCCGACCACATAAAGTATATATATTCTTGATCAGCATGACGAGCTGAGTCGATTAAGCATTGTCCGTCCGTCTGTCTGTTTCTACGCGAACTAGTCCCTCAGTTTTGAAGCTAGTGAGCTGAAATTTTGCAGAGAAATTTAATGTCGGAATCGGCCAGATTGGATGACTACTTCTTGTAGCTGCCATAGAAATGATCGGTCGGAAAATGGGTTTTAGTCAGAAAACCCGCTCTCAATCACGGTCATAGGTAATATTAAATGTTTTTAAGCTGATCTGCGAAGTTTGGTCGAAGTTGCTAACCGTTGAGACAAGCGTTTTTAAGAGTATTAAACACAGACAAAGCACAGACGATTAGCCTTGCCTTTCTGGTTTTTTTTTATTTACTTTTTTATGGATATCGAAGTTTTATTGAAAAATATTGTTCTTCATCTTCACTGGACATCACAAACGTTTGACGGTAACGACCGCTGTTACTTATGCTCGCCAGTGGTTTCTCTTCCGTGCGAGTTGACACCAGTTGTACACACCAAGTTTGGAAATGTCTTTCCGCACCTGAACGTCCCATCTTAGTGGTGGTCGTCCCATCTTAGTGGTGGTCGTCCCATCTTGCATTGTCCATTCGCATTCCGCTTGTCGACCATTTTTGCTGGAGCTTGTTTATCCATTCGGGTAACATGATCTAGCCAACGCAGCCGCTGTTGTTTTATGCGCTTAACTAGACTAGTTTCCCCGTACAGCTCATACAGTGCATTCTTTCGGATGCGAAAATCATCGCCTACTGCCTCTCAATTTCTGAAATAGCCATTCTTAATGGCCGTTCGTTTTTTTTTTTTTGCCGATAATTTCAATATTAACTGCGAGTAGCATTTAATCTTTGTAAAGATGGCGCCCGACCTGTTAGCGAGCTGATTAAAGAAGTCACACGAGTCACCCCGCCTAAAACCTTTTTTGGTATCAAAAAATATTGTCGCTTTAAAACTCGCAAAGGGTTTAGGACTTTAAACGGTTCCAATTTTGGAAAAGCAGTGCTGATGCTGCTGTGAAATGCTCAATCCTTTAATAACACTTGTTAAAAAAAAAAAAAAAATAGAGGCAAGCTAAGTTCGGCTCGACCGAAGTTTAAATACCCTTGGAGCATGATATCTGCCTGCCAGTTTGTTATATGGCACCACAATTTTGACAAAATTTTGAAAACAAAATAGTCACTAGAACTACTTTTTCGACCGATCGTTTCTATGGCAGCTATATGCTATAGTCATCCGATTTGAATCAAACTTGGCAGAATTGTGTGTTAGCATATAATATTGACCAGTAACAAGTTTGGAAGTGATAGCTTTAAAAACAAAAAAGTTTTTCCTACTAAGACGTTTTTTCAAAACTATCTTTTGTATGGCAGCTATACTTTATAGATGTCCGATTTTTATAAAACTTGGTGCAATTATGTGAAGGCATAGAAAACTTATAAATACGAGGTTTGGGGACGATTGCGTTTCAGACAAAAAAGTTTTTCTTACTAGAACTACTTTTTCGACCGATCGTTTCTATGGCAGCTATTCGATAAAGTCATCCGATCCGGCCGATTCCGACAAATGTTCTGCGCATTTGTACCAAAAGACTTCGTGCAAAGTTTGGTTAAGATAGCTTTTAAACTGACGATGGAGATAGCATAGAAACAGACGGACAGACGGACAGACGGACCGACGGACAGACGGACATGGCTAAATCAACTCAGCTCGTCATGCTGATCAAGAATATATATACCTTATGTGGTCGGAGATGCTTCCTTCTATGCGTTACAAACATCTGAACAATTTTAATATACCCTCTCCAAGGATATAATAAATGATACATTTCAACCGAAATATTTTTATACACTTAAAAAGTGTATTACAATTTTGCCCAGAAGATTGCAACGCATAGAAGGAATCATCTCCGACCACATAAAGTATATATAATCTTGATCAGCATGACGAGCTGAGTCGATTAAGCTTTGTCTGTCCGTCTGTCTGTTTCTACGCGAACTAGTGCCTCAGTTTTGAAGCTAAAGAGCTGGAACTTTGCACAGTTTCTTCTTTTTTCTGCACGCAGTCGGAACCGCCCGGATCGGATGACTACTTCTTGTAGCTGCCATACAAATGATTGGTCGGAAAATGGGTTTTAGTCAAAAAAACAGTATTTTTTTGTCAATATAACCACATTCAATCACGGTCGTAAGTAATACTAAATGTTTTTAAGCTAATCTGCAATGTTAGGTCGAAGTCGTTAACCGTTCAGACAAGCGTTTTCAAGTGTATCAAAACTTCGGCACAAACGAAGTTAGCCTTGCCTTTCTCATTTTTGTATAGTTTTGAAAATCGAAAACAAATTTTTTTTTTTAAATGGCTCCGTTTTTGAAATATTATTTCTTTTAATTTTTTTGGTAGGTGCACTTACATTTTAAGCCATATCTCACTTCGTAATTGTCACATGGAGTCAAGTAACAAATAAATCGAAAAGTAATTGAGTTGCCAATCATGGCGTAGCGCATTGCTTTAAATTCGGCTTGGTAGTTTGGATTCAACGACCAGAAATATTTTAAAAAATAGAGGCAAGCTAACTTCGGCTCGACCGAAGTTTATATACCCTTGGAGCTTGATATGTGTCTGACAGTTTGTATGGCAGCTATACTATATAGTGGTCCGATTTCGAAAAATTTTGGTGAAATTATGTGAAATCATTGAAAACTTATAAATACGAGCGTTGGGAGCGATAGTATTGAAAACAAAAAAGTTTTTCTCACTAAAAAGACTTGAAAAAATTGTTTTTACTTCACTAAATGAACACTTCTAACAGCAGAACACAAGCAAGAAGGTGTCTATATTGAATGTAAAAAAAATGTTGGGGTTATTTTTCAGACCTAAATTTTTGTATGGCAGCTATACTATATAGTAGTCCGATTTCGAAAAATTTTGGTGAAATTATGTGAAGTCATTGAAAACTTATAAATACGAGCGTTGGGAGCGATAACATTGAAAACAAAAAAGTTTTTCTCACAAAGACTTTTTTTCAGACATAACTTTTGTATGGCAGCTATACTATATAGTTGTCCGATTTCGACAAGCCTTGGTGAAATTATGTGAAATCATTAAAAACTTATAAATACGAGCGTTTGGAGCCATAGCACTCAAAACAAAAAATTTTTTCTCACTAAAACTAGTTTTTCGACCGATCGTTCCTATGACAGCTATATGCTATAGTCATCCGATCCGGCCGGTTCCGACAAATGTGCAGCGTATTTATACCAAAAGACTTCGTGCAAAGTTTGGTTAAGATATCTTTAAAACTGACGGAGGAGATAGCATAGAAACAGACGGACGGACGGACAGACGGACGGACAGACGGACAGACGGACGGACGGACGGACAGACGGACAGACGGACATGGCTATATCAACTCAGCTCGTCATGCTGATCAAGAATATATATACTTTATGTGGTCGGAGATGCTTCCTTCTATGCGTTACAAACATCCGCACAATTTTAATATACCCTCTCCAAGGGTATAAAAATCTATATTTTGCTCGAAAATACAAGAAATTTCAAGAAAATGGATAATTTCAGCATCCACTTGACAGGAAGGGATTAATATATAGTTGTGGAATTTAATTATTTATTTATTCTCCAATTGAACAATGCTCATTACTGACTACACTAATTTAAACTTAAATTACATTGTAAAGGTCGGCTATACAGCTCCTCCAACGGGGCCAGCCAAGCTTCTCTCTTAAATTACATTACTAAACTTAATGTCTAAAAGTACTCTGCTAACAAAAATTTTATAGCAGTTTTGTTGGGATCAAATTCGAATTGGTAAGGGCCCTAGATATAGGTTCATTAAGGAAATAAATGGTTCGGGAAAATTGGTAGGAGAAGGATTGAAAGGTTCGAAGATTTCTGCTTGGTACATTGAAATTTATCATGCCTAACAAAGTGGGACAGTCAATACACCCTAAGACAAGGTCATTCAGAAATAGCAATGACGCAATAGTTCGTCTATCTTCAAGTGTTGAGAGGTAAAGGATCGGAGAAATTAAGCGGGAGGAGCGCAAATTTTAGAAATTTTTTTCTGTACCCTTTCAAGCCTTTTTGCTAGAAGGGTTGCCCTAGAAGGGTTCCAAATAATTGATGCATACTCCAACTTGTAACGCACAAAAGCTGAATAAAGGTTCAAACTAGTATAAGGGTCCTTAGATTGGCTAGCATGATGCTTGACAAATCCCAACATAGAATAGGCCCTTGGCAAAAAATAATTTTTATGCTCATTGAACAGAAATTTTTGCCAAATTTTACTCCCAAATCAATGGCCTCAACCCAGCTCGATAAAGTTTGGTTAGATATGGAATAAATGGCCGTAATATTATAAAGCATTTGTTGAGATTTAAAGGGAGTAAACTAAGAACCCACTATGAGCTGACCCTATCTAAATCAGATTGCAGCAGTCGACTATCACTAATGGATTTAATAGATCGTAAAAATTTTAAGATCATCAGAATTAAGCAGAAAATCTGAATTAAGAAAATGCACGCACATGTCATTGATAAAAATGATGAAAAGTAAAGGACCGAGGGCACTCCCCTGAGGAAGTCCCGAAGTAGCCACATATGGAATAGAAAGCGAGTAGTTTATTCTCACTCTGTAGGTCCGGCGGTCCAAGTAAGATTGAATCCAGCACAAAAAGGAGGAATGAAAACCTAGCTTAAAAAGCTTGGCGAGTGGAGCGTTATGACAAACTTTATCAAATGTCTTGGAAAAATCTGTATAAATAACGTCAACTTGTCAGCGTTTGTCAAAGGAGTTGATGCAATAATTACAAAAGACAGCTAGATTAGATGTAGTGGATCGACCTGGCATAAAACCATGTTGGCTTGGGTTAATGTACATTTTTACCAGAAAAGACATCTGTTTGGCTACAATTCGTTCAAAGAGCTTAGATATATTGCTAAGCAATGGGTCGGTAGTTAGGTACCTCTTTCTTGATACCAGACTTGAACACAGGTGTGACAGTATCAATTTTCCATTTTTCAATCTTTCCATTTCAATCTAATTTCCGAGCGCGTAGAAAATTTGGTTGGGTACTTTAGGACGGTATGGGATAAAATTTTACATGAGTACAAGCCACTGCAAAATTTTGATTTATTTTTTATCAGCTGTGAACTCGAAACTGTCTACAAGATAAAATGAGACCAATCTTATTAATATCCAACAGCACAAAGTCTAAAATTTCTTAAAGACGCGGCGAGTTCAGCTAGTAAAGTACATTAAACAAAATTTTCTTCCTAGATTTTAAACAGGTCAAATCTGGACTAAAACGTCCAAATTTAGGCAATAAATGTTAAGCTATGGTAAGCCTAAAGTCTAGGACAAATACCCTAAAACGTTATGCAACGGATATGATATGCATATAATTTATCAACATTTTTATCTCATGACTTCAAAAAGCGCCTCCCGAAAATAAAAACGAGTACACGTCTAACTGGCGAGGTCGAGAAAGACCTTGGCATCGACGAGATGGTCGATAAAGCCAGCAGCCTCGATATTACGGAGGCAGTACAGTCTGCTGATAACGAAAGGAAGAGGAATCAGCCACAGTAGCTGACCCATCCAGTTTGGAGGACGATGAGGATGAGAACTCAACCATGGTAGGTCCTCCAGGTCAACTTGCATAAAAGCAAGCACGCGTCGGCGAAGCTCTTAATAACCCTCGAGGCAGGGCCCGCCGAAGTGGCCTTAGTTCAGGAACCTTGAATTGCGGCAGGGAACAAGGTCGGGGCTAAGGTCAACACTTTTTATCCCACCGCAGTAAGTAAGGCAAGGGCAGCCATTCTGGTAAGCACGGATGACCTCATAGTTGGGGCCCTGGAAGGTTACGATGATGCTACATGGCACACGAGCGAGAGTCGCCACCGGCTGAGCTCGAACACCTAACGGCTGAAGCGAGCAAGAGAAAGCAACCACTCGTCGTCGGAACGGACGGCAACGGACATCACACCGACTGGGGCAGCAGATATCAACGACAGAGGTGAGTCACTCTTAAACTTTATCCTACAAACTAACCTTAAAATAGAAAACGTTGGAGATGTGCCGGGCACATTGTGCCCACATATGTGGGACCAACATCGGCCAATGTCCTAGACCTAACTCTGACCTTAGGGAATAGTACACAGGCATCAGAATGGAGAGTCCTTGATAGAAACTCCTTCTCAGACCACAAGTACATCCAATTTAAGATCGAGTTTAACCACAACCAAACCAGAAACGCCTATAGGAACCCCCGGAACACAGACTGGGTGAATTACCTTAGAACGGTAGAATCAAAACTACCAAAGCCAATGAGTATCTGCTCGGTAGGCGACATTGAGAGGTCCGAGGAGACGCTCACAGCCAACCTAACCGAAGCATACAAAACCTCATGCAAACTCACAGTTAGCAAAAGGAGAACCAGACCCCCCTGGTGGACCCCAGCGCTGAAAGAGCAGAGGAAGGACGTGCAAGAATGCTTCAAACTCGTCAAACAAGCGGATGATCAAATAATCTGGGAGGAATACAAGATTAGACTTCGCGTCTTCAAAAAAGAAGTACGGAAGGCAAAACAAAACTCATGGAGAAACTTCTGCTCCAGCATAGAGAAGGTCTCCGAAACAGCTAGACTCAGGAAACTGGATTCAAAGCAGCCACCCATGCAGAGTCAGCTAAAAACGAACGACGCACAGTGGCCGGTTTCGCGAATTTAGCGTTGCAAAAATCACAAATTGATGGTCCAGTTTTTTGACCGCTTTAATTTAATTTAATAAAGGGAACCCCAGATAGCCCGAAAGTGTTTAGTTTTTTGAATTTGGTCAATTATTTTGGATTTTACAGTGGTTCAAAGTAGAACAATTTTTCAAACTGATAAATTTTTGTATTTTTTTGGTTTCAAATGTTACCTTTGGGAACGTATAAAAACCAAACGGAAATTCCGATTGCAAAAAGGTTTTTTGCTTATTAAAAAAGCATAAATTCTAAAGAAAAATGAACAAGACAACAAAAGACAAAATAATTTTTTTTTGTTAGTTTTTGAGTTATTGTCGTTTTACCTCATTTTCCCTTTTTGGTGGACTGCGAAAAGTACAGTAACTCTAGTTCACGCTTCTAGAGTGAACATTTTTTTAAAATACATATTTCTAAATAAAAATATATTTATTTGGTCTTGCGCATAGCTGCGCCTTGCGAGCATGAGCGACTTGAACATATTGAAATGCATGAATAATCTACGTATTTAGGTGAAATCAAGCGGAGTGTCGGTTTTGCGTTGCAAAAATCGTAACTTTTGAATGGAAAGAGATATTTGAAAAATTCCAAAGGAAATGTGGTACAGAATTTCAGTAGCTTTCAAATAAGCTTAAATTCATTATTGTAGGTCAACTGGGTGACCCAGGACTAACCGCCAAACTGAAAATTGAATTAACTGAAAAGGTTGCAAGAAATAAGAAAATCATTTTAACTTTTTTTTTAAAGCGATTTATAAAAATTTTAATTGTTAAACAACTTAAAATTAACAAAATTTAATAAATAGCTAACTTTCAATTAGTAAAAATATTTATTTTGACATATAAGGGTTTTAGTGACCTGCATTGATTTTAGTCAAAGTTTTTGTGCTTTTTACAGCGCTGGCTCAAGGTCAATGGTTGATAACAATTTAATGCAATCAACACAATTTAACAGAGATAGCTCACAACAGCCAAAGATATAAACGCAGTTTTAGCTAACAACAAAACATTGACCACTCCTCCATAAAAAACATGGTATACCTTCAGGCTGACTACGTCATATCAGAAAAGTCGGGGCTTGGATTTACAAATGTCAAATTCCCAAGTCTTTATTCGGCGCTTTGGTCGTATAAATAGTAATGAATACCATGGTTGGAGTGTAAATAAGCATAGAAGTCTGCTGATGAGGATTTGGGGACAAATCCGAAACAGTCTGTCCAGACATACCAATTGCTATTCCGATGTAATGTTGTGAGCTATCTCTGTTAAATTGTGTTGAGTGCATTAAATTGTTATCAACCATTGACCTTGAGCCGGCGCTGTAAAAAGCACAAAAACTTTGACTAATATTTATTTAAAAAAAAAATTATTTATTACTAAAAATATTTTTTTTCATACAAAATAAATATTTTAAATAATTAAAAATTAGTTTCTTATTAAATATTGTTGATTTTAATTAGTTTAACAACATCGTTTTTAATAAATCGTTAAAAATATAAATGTTTTTTTTATCGCATGCGATATTTGCAACATTTTAAACTTTTCACTTTGACAGTCGATTCTGAGTCACCCGGTAGACCTACAATGAAATCCTTACGCTCATATTAAAGTTTCAGAAATTCTTTATAATCGTCCCCTTGAAATTTTTTAAAAATCTCTTACCGTTCAAACGTTACGATTTTTGCAACCCTAAATTCGCGAAACCGGCCACTGTGCGACGTCTGCTTTTTCCAACTCTCATTCGTTTCGCCTAAGCAATGCTTGCGATCGCGCTCTGCTGTTACAAATGTAGATACAATTCGCACCATTAAAATATGAGCACAACACTTGTTGCGTGTGTAGGTCTTTAAATAATAAAACGCATATATGGAGTGAACAGCTCCTCGTATATAAGCTGACTGTTTTTTAATATGTTGGTACTTTCTCTTTTATACATTTTTTGGTTTTACCCCAAGCAGAGAAATGCCTTATTACTAACAGATGTGTCCCTGCTTGGGGGTTGTTTTAATTTTTAGGTTCTAGTTTCTATTTTTTTGCGCCTCGGCTTGAGGCGGCCGCAGGTAGCGGTCTTTTAAATGCACTGTTCAAATATCTTTGAACATATTGCCGAGGGCAAACAAATTGTATTTTTACTTTACATGTACTTTTCAATTATCTTTGAAAAAAAAAAAGAATAAAAATAATATTGAGTAATTAAGTCATGACGTAACAACAGAGAAATAACGGAAGAGAGGGGAAAAAGAAGAGTGAAAAAAAAGAAGAGAAGGGTGAAAAGTAAAAAAATAAAGAAAAAAAGGAAAAAAAAAAAAAAAAAAGAATAGTAAATGGAAAATAAAAGATAAAAAAGAAGGAAAAAAGAAAGAATAATAAGAAATAAGTAATAAAAGGAAAAAAAGGAAAAGAAAAGAGGAATAAGGAAAGGAGAGATTTTAAGTAAAGGCAGGGGCAAAAAAAAAGAGCGGTATAAGAAAGAAAATAAGAAACAACAAAAGGGAGAATATATGAAAAAAAGAAGGGAGGGGACGAAGGAGTAGGCGAGGAAAAAGAGAGAGAGAAAAAAAGAGGCGGAAAAGTTCGGTATCCAGAGGAACTTATTTGGCGGTGTTAGGCGGCGGGTTTTTGGTTTTAAACATGAGCAAACATTTTAAAGAAAATGAGAAGAGACGAGTGGTAAAAAATATTTAAAACGATCAAGGGAGAAGGGAGAGACAAGGAAAGGAAAAAGAGAAGAAGAAAAAGAGAGAAGAAACATTCGAGCAACGCACAAAGAAAAAGAAAAAGGACGCCGAGGAAAGCACAGAGGAAGGAAGAAAAGGTGGACAAGTGGGATGTTAATATAGTGGGGAAGAAAAGGAAAAAAACAAGCGGGATATGTATTTTCAAAATAAGGAAGAAAAAGTGTAGAAAAGAAAGGGTGAGGGGAAAAGAGAAGAAGGTAAAAAAAAAGAAAAAAAGACATAAAGAAGAGCAAGGAGGTATTTGTATGTGAGTTAAACAAAGTAAAAAGGAAAGTTAGGGAATTGGTTGTTTAGGGACACGTGGTTGTTTTGGGAGTTTTGTTTTTGTGTGATATGTGTAGAGATGCAGAGACGAAATTTGAAGTTGGTGAAAAGAAAAAAGGGGTGAGAACTGCGGGAAGTATTTATGGTTGAATTAGAGTGCAATATTTTAGTAAAATGTTGAAATTAGAGGTTGTGTGGGAGTGGTCCCGAAAAAGGCGGTTTGAGAGCAGTAGTATGATAGTTTTTTTTTTTTTTTTGATTAGCATTAAACAGATTATTTTTTGTGTTATTTATTTTTAATACATAAAATGCTTGTTTTCGACTATATTTCTAGCAGTTCCTATGTTGTTTTTATTATTTGTACGTAATTGTTCAGTTCCCTTAAGTGTTTAAAATAGGGTCAAAAATCTTTTGACGAGTAGCCTGCGTCAAAGGGATGAGCAGTTGTTTAAAAACATTTGTTTTATTTTTAGTTTGTTTTTAGGTGTTATTGGTATATTGGGTGTTTTTAATTAGGGTAGTAGGTAAACAATATTTTAAATAGGTGAAATGTTCGATATCTGTATTTGGTGCTTTTGGTGTTGTGATGTTGTTTATAAAAAAACATTTATTGTGTTTAGTATTTTATTTTTGTAGTAAGATTAGATTTGTTTTGGACCATTTTGGGTCTTTAGGAAAAGTCACCAAACCAAATTCCTTTGGTTTTATTTTTTTTCATGAGTGTCTTTTCGAAAAATGTCGACTGTAAATATATATTTTTTGTAATATTGTTGTTGTAGTATAAGTATGAAGGTATTAGTATATTTTTATTTATGGTTTTGGGTATATTTATTTTTCGGCGGGAGAAGAAAAAACAAAAGGTTTTTAGTTTTTGGTGTTTTTGTTGTTTAGTGTATTTTGTCCCAGATTCAGCACGGTGTGGTGGATCAGCATCACTAGGGAAGCATCGGCTCGTTTTTTTGTTTTACGGCTGCTCCACCGCTTGGCGAAGGGAACTTGGTCAGCGCTCTTGGTGCTTGGGCGGATTACGTCCAAGTACTCTATCGAACGGTGGCGGCGCCAGCGATCTTAGTTCGGAGCCGGATTAGGAGGGTTATCCTAATATTTTGTTTGCGGTTCGAGGAGGATCCAAAGATAAGGCGAGTTGTTCGAGTTGAGGAGCATGTTTATTCAATTGGTTAGCATTGACAGGGAAGGTGAAGGCAGTTTGGAATGAAGCGGAAAATACGGTGAAGCGTGAAAAGTGTTTGTGGAACACTAAGAGGTGTGAGTACCAAAACTAAAGAACCAATATACATATTTTTCTCTTCGATAGTGGACTGTATTTTAAATGTGTATATTTCCATATAGGTTTTAAACTTTTTGCTCAGATTTTTACATTTTTATATCTTAACATTTCGATTTAATTTAACATATATTTATTTAACTTTGGATTTACATTATCTTCTAATATTGTTGTTTTGTTGAGTCAATTTCATTAATGCCACGTTTATTTTAAAACATCTTGCGCCGGCAAAAAAAAAAAAAACTTATGTATAATCTATAACTGGAACAGCTAATTGGTGGTTTGCATTCCATTGCTCTGTGGTGAAAAATTAATCCTAATTGCTTTTTCTTGTTTGCAAATTGTTCTTAGGTACATAACTATTGCAATAATTATAATTGCTAAAACTAGAATCAGTGCAGAATGTCCACTGACGTTGTGCACATTCAAGCCCTTCAACTTAATATTCTCCTTTTTCTGTTCTTCTATCAAGTTTTTTAAAAAATTTATGTCCCTTGTGTTGTTAATCATAACTGTTGTTAGAGGTTTGACTTCATCCATTTTTACCCCATCTGCTATTTTTGTAATGGGAAATGAAGGATTTTGAATTTCATCTTTGGATGATACTGCATACCCCGCTGTCATCAGGTGGTTCTCATGGCGCGCAGTGCAACCTTCTTCTAATTTTAAAAACCCTTGTGGTGCTAATTTTATGATTTGACTTTGATGGGTGCCACAATTCACTTCTAATTTGGAAACGTTATATATTTTATATAACCATGTATTTGGGAGCGACAGTTCCGTCCAAATGGTTTCTGATGTAGTTTGTTGAAACTCACAATTTGGATTATCTGACTGTTTTAATGCTGATATTTCACAAGAATTATCGGCTGCTGAACTCCATTCCCAATGACCCTTACACATTAGATGATCACTACTTTGACGAGCGCATTTGTTGAGCTCTGAGTCTGTCACTAATACGTAAGCGTCAAGATTATAATTGTACACCATGTGCTTACTTTTGATTCTGGCTTTAATTGTTTTACCATTTTTTATAAATGGTATTGATATTAGCTTGTATATTATAGATGTTTCTTGATTAAATAGTGGAACTTCTGTCTTAATTATGAGTCTATGGTCTATTAAAATGGCATGCCCTTCCATTAAGTTGTAGACCTCACGTAATTCTGAACCCTTCTTGCTTGGTAATTTTACCTTTGGTAGTAAATTTCCCTTAATATTTTCAAGTTCCTGCTTAAGCTGTTTTGGTCTTAACAATTGGGGATTTATTTTCCCATGATTTAAATCAAGTACTATGTCAGTAATAGCTGTTAAAGTTTTTTCGCAATCAGCTATAAGTAGATTAACTTGATCAACTATCATTTGATAGGTTAAAGCGGCTCTGTTTGCATCTTTAACTTGAGCAAGAGACCGATCTAAATTGTTTATATGACTCTCTATAACTTTAAGAGCAGCATTCACCTCATCTGTTGTTTTCTTTAATATATTAACTGTCGAATCTATTAATGAAGTTTGTTTTTTGTATAATCCATCTAACGCAAGTTGGTTATCGTGTAAATTTTCCATTTTTTCTTCAATTTCCTTTGATAATGTATGATGTAACGATCCTATAAACTCAAATGGTGCTCTTTTTGCCCGTCTTGGCCCTATTAAAAGTTCGTATTTCGATTGCAAATGTTCGTACTGGTTTTCTATCGCTCTCAACATAGTTTTACAAGACTCATCATATTTTTCCAGTGATTGACACGTCCATCTAAGTAAGTATAAAAAATCTGGAATTGTATGCAATTCTCTCATAAATGAACTCAAATCATAATATATTATCATATTCCATTTGGATGATATGATATCTATTTTTCCCATAGGGTCGAGGTAAATCATCGTGTTGTTTTCTAACGGTTTTACCATTGATGAGTTGTTCAATAAACCTGCAACTGATGCAGAGCAGCTGTTGGTCATGAGCATTAATAAAAAGCTCATGACCATTATAGCGTTTACCTTTTTTGACGTTTTTTATATGATTCTTCATCTTTCTCTGTTTCCAGAAGAACTATTTTATGAATCGGTCTCTTAATCACGCCATTTTGAGTTTTTATTTCCACTACTCTTGTCTTCCCATCTAATCCAGGATATGTTTCCTGAATTCTACCTAGCGGCCATCTAGATGCACCTGTATTTTCGTTTTTAACCAAAACGATTTGTCCTTCCTGCAAATTTGGTTGTATCTTTTTCCACTTAAATCGTTGTTGAAGTGTGACAAGATACTCATCCTTCCACTTTTGCCAGAATTGAGTTTTCATTCGACTCAACATTTTCCATCTGTCTATCGATGAAATTGCGCTGTCTTCAATTGGTTCAGGAATGTCCAACAATGGTTTCCCTATCAAAAAATGACCAGGTGTTAAAATGTCGTCAAAATCTTTGCTGCTATCATTTTGATAAAGTGGTCTGGAATTCAATATTGCTTCAATCTGAGCTAGCAAGGTACTTATTTCTTCATAAGTTAAAGTGCTAGCTCCTATTACCCTTTTCGAATGATATTTTACTGATTTCACCCCGGCTTCCCAAATGCCTCCAAAGTGAGGAGCTGCCGGGGGAATAAAATGCCATTTAATCAGTTCAGATGTCCAAACTGGTGCTATACTGTTCATTTCCATGGCCTTAGCGAAGTCAGCATGAAGGATTCGTTCTGCCCCAACAAAATTTGTACCATTGTCAGAGTATAAGTGGGCACATTTTCCCCTTCTTGCTGAAAACCTTCGAAAGGCAGCTAGAAATGCTTCTGTTGTCAAATCACTGACTGCTTCTAAATGTACTGCCTTTGTACTCATACACACAAACACTGCTATATACCCTTTATAGGACTTATTTCCTCTGCCTTTGGATACCCTTATATGAATTGGCCCGGCGTAATCAACTCCCGTATGAGTGAATGGATTTGAAATCTTTACTCTAGCTTCTGGGATTTGTCCCATTATTTGCTGCTGAGTTTGATTTTTATATCTTGTGCACTTTACACAATACCTGATAATCTTCTTGATCGAATTTTTCAACCCTGCTATCCAATAACTTCTTCGTATCATTGTTTCCATTAACCTATTTCCTCCATGCAGTGTTTCCTTGTGATTTTTAGCTATCACTAAGTCTGCCAGCTGCGACTTGTTTAAAATTATTGGATGTTTCTGATTATATTTTAAATCCGAAAAATTTAATCGCCCACCGACTCTCATTATACCCTTTTCGTCTAAAAACGGGTGTAACGAAGCTACCTTGCTGCTTACGTCGATTTCTTTTGTATGTTGTAATTTTTTTATTTCATCTGGAAATTCTGTTTCCTGATGATGTTTTAATATGATTGTCTTGGCTTCCTCTAAGTCCTGAATAGTTAATTCTCATGACTTCCTTTTTCTTTGGCAACGTCTTATAAAAATAACTACATAAGAAGTTACCCTTACTAACTTATCAAACTGGCTGTATTTTTGTACGAGCGTATCTAAAAAGTGTGTACCGATTTGAGTAAGGCAATTTGAGCAGCTTGTTTCAGCTTCCTCCTTTGGCCAGTTTTCTTTTGATTTTTCCAACCATTTCGGTCCTCTCCACCACAATTCATAATCTTTTAGTTTGTGTGGTGCAATTCCTCTGGACGCAATATCAGCTGGATTATCTTTAGAACTAATATGACCCCAGATTATGTTTGGCATTTGTTTGTGGATCTGTTCTACTTTAGATCTTACAAATCGGTCTTTGCTCTTTTGATTTCGTATCCATGCCACTGTTATTGTGGAGTCACTCCATGCATATACATTTTTGGACATATCCATTACTGTAGATGCTTTGAGTAACAGCTCGGATAACAACCATGCTGCACAAAGTTCTAACTTGGGAAGTGTTTTTCTATTCTTAATCGGATTGACCTTTGTCTTGCTTGCGATGATTACAACTCCCGAATTAGACTTCCCATATAACACTGCTGCGAATGCTTTTTCTGACGCGTCGGCAAAACAATGAATTTCCAATGGTTCATTTAATGTGGCACAATTCCATCTTGGAATTGTGATTTCCTGAACAGCAGGTAGGTTTTTTATAAACTCCAGCCATTCTTTTATAATTTGATCATTCAAAATCTCATCCCAACTATATTGGGACAACCATAATTTTTGAATGAACAATTTAGCGACTATTGTTATTGGTGATAGCCACCCAAGTGGATCGAATATTCGTGCCAATATCGATAATGCTTTTCTTTTTGTGACTTTCTCCGAGTCGTTTATATTGATTTTGAACGTGAATTCATCTCTGTGTGGGTTCCACTTCAAACCTAACGTTTTTATAGTTTCCTCATTGTTTATTTCGAATTTATTCATTTCTCCTGAGCTTGGTATTGCGGTCATAATTTCTTTGTTGTTTGCTGCCCACTTTCGGAGATGAAACCCGTAACTTTCTAACTCCTTAGCTATTTCTTTTTGAATCCTTATACATTCAGAAATGCTATCTGCTCCTGACATAAAATCATCCATATAAAAATCCATTTTAATTCTGTTTTTAATGGATTCGTTTACGCACCGTTCTGCTATTTCCTGTAAGGATCTTGTGGCTAAAAATGGTGCTGAGGCAGTACCGTAAGTTACTGTTGTCATCTGATATTCTTTCATTGGGTCCTTATGATCTTTGCGCCAAATAATTCTTAAATAGTCCTGATCTTCTTCTGCAACTTTTATTTGTCTGTACATTTTTTCTATGTCTGCAGTAATGACATACCTCCAGTTTCGCCATTTCATCATAATTTCTAATATGTTATTTTGAATATGCGGTCCTGTTAATTGTATATCGTTAAGACTTTTGCTATTAGATGTTTTTGCGGAAGCGTCAAATACTGCTCTAAGCTTTGTAGTCAAGCTGTCTTCTCGAACAACTGGTTGGTGCGGCATATAGTATTTACCTGTTCCTGTCGTTTCTGACTCTTTCATGTGACCCATTTCTAGGTATTCTTCCATAAATTTTACTTACTGCTCTTTTAACTTTGGGTCTGCTTTAAATCTTTTTTCTAGACTTATCAATCTTGCCATTGCCCTTTTCCTGGAGTTCCCCAAACTTTTATCTTCTGAAAATGGCAATCTCACAATGAATTTTCCGTCATCGTCTCTTGTTGTTGTTTCCTCAAAAAGCTTCATACATATATCGTCCTGGCTTGGTTCTTTTTCAGCTGGTATTTCTTCCATTTCCCAAAACTTTTCTAAGTTTACTGTAGCAGCTGTTTTTATTTTCTGATAACCTTCAATTTTTACAGGACCTGACAGTATCCAACCCAACTCTGTACTTTGACCCAACATTGTGCCTTCTTGCTTCAAACCTTGTTTAACGATTTTAGGCATTAAATCTGACCCAATTAAGATGTCTATTCGACTTCTTTGGTTGAATAGTGGATCCGCTAACATCTCATTCTTCCAGACATCTTTATTATAGTCAAAGGAATTTTGAGGTTGCGGATTCACTACCTTTGGCATGACTAATGCTTCAATGTCAAACCTGGCATTGCTAGGGAATCTGGGTCGGATTTTTACACATAGAGTTGATTTTGAAACTCCAACAAGACTGTCTCCTATTCCAAAAATTTTGTTTACTTTTTTCTGCCTTGGCAATTGAAAAATTTGAGCTGCTTCTTCTGAAATAGCTGTTATTTGTGACCCTTGATCTATCAGAGCTCGCATTATTTTCCACTCTCCTGAATTCGTCATTACTTCTATTTGAGCCGTAGCAAGCAATGTTGTAACTGACGAGTTTTATATCATAAGAGAGGACTTTGGTTCCTCGTTTTGGTGCAATAATGAATGGTGCCTAAGTGAGCACTTATTACAAGTTTTTATTGGTGCTGAACATTTTTCATAAAATCTGTGCCCCAGACATCTAAAACAGATCTTAAGTTTTCGCACTGTGTCCAGTCTGTCTTGGATTGATAATGCAGCAAATTTAAAACAGTTTGAGACCGTATGACCTCCAGCATTGCACAGGGGACACACGTCACTGTTATATTTTTTTTTCTGCGCTCGTTTTTCATAACCTGGAACTTGCAAGGTTTTAATTGCTTGCAGATGTTGTTCCAGGAATTCGAACACATCGTCTAGCGTTTGAATTTCTTTTAATTTTCTGATCGTCTGCTCATAAAGCTGTAGGCCCTTTCTGTCAAATTTTCTTAGAATTATGCGCGCTAAGAAAATATCTGCCTCTTCTATTTTAATGTCCATTCCCTTTATTGCATGTATCTCTAGTGGTATCGAGTAATTGTTGTACACTTTTTTCTAAGTCACTATTCATTGTTGGCTGATCCAATAATCTATCAAATAATTGCGAAAACAGTTGTCTTCTGTTCTCGTATCTTTCTTTGAGGATTTGTAATGCTGTATCATAATTCTCCTCTGATATAAGCAAGTGCTGAATTAGCTTGCTTGCTTCTCCTTTCACTAAATCTTTCAATCTAATTCATTTTTCTTTCTTCCCTAGTGCAACGTCTTTATCGATCAGATTCGAAAATGTATCGATAAAAGCGGACCAGCTCGAAAGATCCCCATGAAAGGGGGGTATATTAACCTCTTTTAATTTCAACCGGCATTCACTTGGCTTTGCTTGTATTATCCGAGTAGCCTCATTTTGATAATACAAGCTTACCTTCTCCCATTCATCTTCCACTATTACCTGTTCCTCAAGGCTGCTTTGCAGTGTGGTCAACCCTTCAAACAGGTTTTGCAACCTCTTAAATTCTAAATCTAGCATTTCTTTTTTAAACGAATTTTCTACCTTTGCCCTTTCGTCATTCTCTATTTTGAGATGGAACTTGGCTGTTGCTCTAAAAAATCTATTTTTATTATTTTCCCAAATGGAGTTAATCGGGTTAACTGCATTGCCTGCATTTTTTCTTTTTTTTATTTCGTTTAGAATCTTATTTTTTGCAGTGAAATGTGCATTAAATGTGTCTGCACTAAAATAATCTGTATCTTTTAATCTGCTTTGATTTTCAATAAGAACCGTATGCTGGTTCTCAAAATGTGGCCATATTTGCTCTACCTGAGATTTATAGCTATCATCTCCTAATATTTTTGATTCCCACTCCTCATGGAACTGGGTTAACTTCTGGTTATACTCGCTCCTTCTCTGCAAAACCGCTGTTAGCTGTTCCCTAGTTAATGTCATATTGAAAATTTATTTTTTCTTTTTTTAGATATCTTCAATTTTAATTGCTCAACAAACAAGTTTTTTATTTATAACAATATATTCAAAAACTACAAAAATTTTATGTAATGTTTGTTTTTTTTTGTATCGTCTAACTTTTACAAATCTCTATATATATAAAAGAGAGTGTCCTGACTGATTCACTGACTGATTCACTGACTGACTGACTGACTGACTGACTGACTGACTGACTGATTGGCAATCATCGCAGAGCCCAAACGGTAAGAGATAGAGGGCTGAAATTTTCACAGAAGTTTCTGTTGGTGGTGAAAGTGCGTACTAAGACGGGGTTTTGGAAAATTCCACCCGGAAAAGTCGGAAAAGCGTCGGAAAAGTTTGTATGGGAAAAATGCCATTTTTCATCCGATTGACTTGAAACTTGATTTGTAAGCTTAGTACGCGAAATAATTCGACACGTGTTTTCCCGATTTTGGAAAATCCGCCCACGAGGAAAATTCCCGGAAAATTCTGCATGAAAAACAACTATTTTTCATCCTATTGGCTTGAAATTCGGTTTGAAAGGAAAGTAGGTGAAATGAATTGAAATGTAATTTTCCGAAGTTGGAAAATTAGACCCAACGGTCGGAAAATTCCCGGAAAATTCTGCATGAAAATAACTATTTTTCATCCGATTGGCTTGAAACTCGGTTTGTAAGGACAAAATACGAAATAATTTGAAATGTGATTTTTCAATGTCGGAAAATTCGCCCACGAGGAAAATGGCCGGAAAATTCTGCATGCAAAACACTATTTTTCATCCGATTGGCTTGAAATTCGGTTTGAAAGGACAGAATACGAAATAGTTTGAAATGTAATATTTCGATATAGGAAAATTTGACCCAACGGTCGGAAAATTCCCGGAAAATTTTGCATGAAAAACACTATTTTTCATCCGATTGGCTTGAAACTCGGTTTGTAAGGACAAAATACGAAATAATTTGAAATGTGATTTTTTAATGTCGGAAAATCCGCCCACGAGGAAAATGGCTGGAAAACTCTGCATGAAAAAATCTATTTTTCATCCGATTGGCTTGAAATTCGGTTTGAAAGGACAGAATACGAAATAGTTTGAAATGTAATATTTCGAAGTAGAAAAATTTGACCCAACGGTCGGAAAATTCCCGGAAAATTTAGCATGAAAAAAACTATTTTTCATCCGATTGGCTTGAAACTCGGTTTGTAAGGACAAAATACGAAATAATTTGAAATGTGATTTTTCATTGTCGGAAAATTCGCCCACGAGGAAAATGGCCGGAAAATTCTGCATGCAAAACACTATTTTTCATCCGATTGGCTTGAAATTCGGTTTGAAAGGAGAAAATACGAAATAGTTTGAAATGTGATATTCCGAAGTTGGAAAATTTGACCCAACGGTCGGAAAATTCCCGGAAAATTTTGCATGAAAAAACTATTTTTCATCCGATTGGCTTGAAACTCGGTTTGTAAGGACAAAATACGAAATAATTTGAAATGTGATTTTTCAATGTCGGAAAATTCGCCCACGAGGAAAATGGCCGGAAAATTCTGCATGCAAAACACTATTTTTCATCCGATTGGCTTGAAATTCGGTTTGAAAGGACAAAATACGAAATAGTTTGAAATGTGATATTCCGAAGTTGGAAAATTTGACCCAACGGTCGAAAAATTCCCGGAAAATTCTGCATGAAAACAACTATTTTTCATCCGATTGGCTTGAAACTCGGTTTGTAAGGACAAAATACGAAATAATTTTAATGTGATTTTCAATATCGGAAAATCCGCCCGTGAGGAAAATGGCCGGGAAATTCTGCATGCAAAACACTATTTTTCATCCGATTGGCTTGAAATTTGGTTTGTAAAGTCAAAATCGGAATTAATTTTAGTTTTTATTTTCCGATGTTGGAAATACCGCCGGGATGCCCACTGGGAAGTGGTTGGGGAGTGAATGGGTTGTGGGTGGTAAGTTGTTTTGGAAGTGGGTGGAAAGTGGGTGGTAAGTGAATGTAAAGTGTGTGGAATGTGGCGGGAAGTTGGAGGGATGTGGGTGGGATGTAGATGGGAAGTGGGTGGGATGTGGGCGGGAAGTGGGTGGTATGTGGGTGGGATGTTGGACGGATGTGGGTGGAAAATTGGTGGGATTACGCTGTGCATTGGTTCTATACTGTTGAAGGCGCAGCGAAGCGCGACGGGATATTTGCTAGTCTATATATATAAAACTGTTCAACCTGACTAATTGACTGACTGGTGACCGTCGCACAGCCTAAACCATAAAAGATAGAAAGATGGGATTTTCACAGTAGTTTTATCTTATGCTGAAAGTGAGTACTAAGAACGGATTTTTAAAAATTCAGTCGGGAAATGTGGAAAATTCGCGGAAAACTTTTGTATGAAACTTTTTTGTTTTTCATCCGATCAAGTTCAAACTTATTTTCAAAAATCAATAAAAATAATTCAACATTAACTGCATACCAATCTTCCCGAAAATCAACCACTTTTGGGTGGAAAGATGGTGGTAAAGGTTGCCAGCCATTTGCTCCCAGTTCATTTCGAAAGGCACGCTTTGCTTTACAGTTGCATTAGAGAACAAAGAGCGCACGCAAAACCAAAGCCCAAAGAGCATAAATCGAAGAGAAACGATTTCAATGTGTGCGTGGGCGCAATTGAATTGAGTTACGAAAATTGTAACACAATGAATCAAGGCAGAGGAATACGTTTTGTTCCGTTGCCTCGGCAACAACAACAAGACAGAGATTAAAAAACTACAGTTGCAATTAAAACAAAAACAAACGCAAATACAAAAACTCCAGCCACAACTCAAATAACAGCAACATGCAATAATTCAAATAAGGAAAGTGGGTGGGATTTGGGTGGTAGGTGGGTGGGAGGTGTGTGGGATGTGGGTGGGAGATGGGTGGGAACTGGATGGGAAGTGGGAGGGATGTGGGTGGGATTTGGGCAGTAAGTGGGAGGGATGTGGGTGGGATTTGGGTGGGATTTGGGCGGGAAGTGGGTGGTGGTGTGTGGGTGGAAAGTGGGTTGGATCTGGGCGGGAATTGGGTGATAAGTGGGTGGGATGTAGGCGGGTAGAGGGTGGAAAGTAGGTGGGAAACGGGTGGATGCTGTGTAAGAAGTAGAGAAGTGGAGTGTATGTGGGATGGGGGTGGTAAGAACGCAGCAGCAAAGTCGTAACGGTGAAAAAGCAAAGTAGTAAAACGTTGATTTCAAGCCTATGTATGTATGATTCGATTTCTGGGCTCTACAGAGGAAACAAATTTATAGAATGTTTTCAAAATTGGTAAATATTTGACTCTCACGATTGACTTCAAACTGATTCTGATATGGGTTCTGTACTGTTCAAGGCGCGGTGAAGCGCGACGGGCTTTTTGCTAGTATTTTATAATTTTCTTTCTTTTCTTCTTGTTTTTTAGTACTTACTTAATTTTATTGCAACAGCGAATCCGCCTTTTGTTGCAGCGGTGCCACGTGGGCACTCTACTTTTATTGTTTATAATGTTATTTTTCTTTTTTTGTTATCTTCTTACTTAATTTGCCTCTGTGCCTCGTTATCAGGCGGGTGCATTGCCTTTTGGCTTCCGTTGCCGTTATAGCTTGCCACGGTTCTGCCGCAATAGCTCGGGTGGTTGTGTTGAGGTGAATTAACCGCTCTCCTCCGCTCGCAAGGCCAATCCCTAACGCTCGGCAGGTTGTGTTGTGTGGTGAATTGGTCACCTCTCCTCCGCTCGCAGGGCCAATCCCTAACGCTCGGCAGGTTGTGTTGTGTGGTGAATTGGTCACCTCTCCTCCGCTCGCAGGGCCAATCCCTAACGCTCGGCAGGATAAAAAAAGGATCCTTCCTTTTCCTTGTAGGCCACTTCACTGCCGTTTACAAGGAAGCCTTTTTTTCGACCTGAGCAAAATGCCGTTTAATTTAGCAAGTTCTGCCTTTACAGGGACGAAGGACCATAAATAATAAAACGCATATATGGTGCGAGTGAATAGCTCCTCATATAGAAGCTGACTTTTAATATGTTGGTACTTTCTCTTTTATACATTTTTTGGTTTTACCCCAAGCAGAGAAATGCCTTATTACTAACAGATGTGTCCCTGCATGGGGGTTGTTTTAATTTTTAGGTTCTAGTTTCTATTTTTGTGCGCCTCGGCTTGAGGCGGCCGCAGGTAGCGGTCTTTTAAATGCACTGTTCAAATATCTTTGAACAGTCTTCAAGTAGAGCGCATGTCGCTTCCCTGCTTCTTTGGTTACCGTCGCACAGTGGCCGGTTTCGCGAATTTAGATGTTTGAATTTTTTCCGTTTGGTTTTTATACGTTCCCAAAGGTAACATTTGAAACCAAAAAAATACAAAAATTTATCAGTTTGAAAAATTGTTCTACTTTGAACCACTGTAAAATCCAAAATAATTGACCAAATTAAAAAAAAACTAAACACTTTCGGCCTATCTGGGGTTCCCTTTATTAAATAAAATTAAAGCGGTCAAAAAACTGGACCATCAATTTTTGATTTTTGCAACGCTAAATTCGCGAAACCGGCCACTGTGCGTCGTTCGTTATGTTAGCTGCAGACAAAATTATTGAGTCACCTGGCAGAGGCCAAGTAAAAATAAAGACAAGTGAATGTGATATTTTGTTGCAAGATGTTCTATATGTGCCAGCTTTGCAAATGAACTTTTCTTCTGTGAGGAAAACCATAAATTATGGGCACTCTGTTGTGTTTAAAAAGAGTCACGCACAAGTAGGAGCCAAAGATGTACAAATTTTGTTAAGGGCACGAATATGAGACAATTTGATTTTGTTTAGTGACCTGAAGTGTAACATGTAACGGGTATAAATTTTTATACCGGTAGGGAACAGATGGTCTTTAACCAAGAACGGAGTACGCGCTGGCTTCAACGGCTGTGGCTTGTCGGCAAAGGGGTGGGTTCTTTAAGGTTAACCGTAGGTAAAAAAGTTCCGGGGTTACTTTCAATCATTAAAATTCGCGTACTATTTTTATACAAGGAAACAGGAGAGGAAGAAGGAGATGGGAAGGTGCAATAATCGGAAAAAAATAGAAAAAGTAATAGAGGGTCTATGTACGATTGGACTAATCTTTTATGGTTGCACTGATGTTAGAGTGCGAACGCCCACCCTTCCTAGATCCTGGTTTGCCATCTAAAAAAATAAAATTTTAATCAGGATCCCTAAAACAAGTCCTTGTTTGGCTACCCTAGCTCGTTTCGGTGATGCATGGTTCCAAAAATAACAATAGGTTTAAGCTAGCATGACAAAAAGATTATACAATTTATTTTAAGAGGTTGACATTATGACCTATCATCCTAATATATTAAACAAAAATTAACAATACTATCAACAAGAAGATATAAGTTGCTGAAACAAAATTAAATTATCGAGTATATAATATATAATAATGAAGAATAATAAAAATATAATATATGATCTTGCATATAGATATTTTATGAGACTTAGGGCCGATTTCACATGTTCTACATAGAGCTATCTGTCACATAAACTAACAAATAACAGTGTAAAATCGATGACTATCTAACACATAGCAGCTATCTAAGAGTACAGAAATCGGCCCTAAATGAATATATTATAAGTGCAAAAAGAACTTACGAAAAAAAATAAGCATTTTAATAAAGGCATGTGAAAAATAAAAAAAATATTTTGTAGGCAAGTGTAGTTGCAGTTGGTCTAGCAATCATATACATATGTTTGATGCATGGCAAAAAAAAATTAATTTCAAGTTCAAGGTCAGCGAGAGCTTGCGCCAAAGAAAAGCTTTCGCGAGATCAAAACAATCTGGAGACAGAAAAGCTTGTGCGCAAATAATTAATGTTGGCTTAAATTTGTATTAAAAATTTAGGTTTTTATACCACTAACAGCATCATCAGAAAGATCTTTCGTTGTAGAGTTGGTTTTGGTGGTTAATGGTTTTAACTCAGTTTTAACCTGTGGAAAAAGCTTACTTTTTCACACGACACAATGCTCATGCCTATGACACCAAGTTCTTGCCAAAATTTAATTTAAATGTTTAAATAAATGTTTTTATCAGAGCTCGCAAAATATGGTCAACCAAAGTTTTCTATACTGTCTGCTCACCGAAATGACAGGAAAAAATTTAACAGAGTAGCTCTCTCTCTGAACAGAACACTAGATTTTGATTTTCTAGTGTTTTCGGTCTCATAGTAATCGATGAGAGAAACACACGAAGCTGTCTGACTATAACAGTTTGATGGGGAGAGTTTCGTTCGGGTGTCAGCAGCTGAGCATAAGCTACTGAGCAAATCAAGCAAAGTGTCCAAGCAAAGTGTCTTTTCTATTGTTGTGTTACACACTCACCTTGGCCTACTAGGATTAAAATAAGTTTGAAAATATACAATATTCGATGTATAATAATTTAAATTTTTATTTTTACGCAATAAGTAGCTGGATCATCCCTAACTTTTTCACGACAATCTCAGTCTTCAACAACGTATATTTAATTATTTGCAAATTAATTCCTTGGACTGATTTATTTAGTCTGGTCGCCAAATCAATTTTAAGCGATATGAGCTTGCGTGCAACCATAACCTTTATATCCTCTTTTATGGGCAGCCCTTTTAATCGTACATGATCCATAATTCTTCAGACTATTGGAGCCATTTGCAGGGCACTTATGTATTTATTTTGATTATAATTTCACAAAACCCATTTCAGGCTTATAGTAAAAGGGCCTGCCGTCGTGGATACAATTTTCACGTTAGGCGCAAATATTGTTTGTTCATTTGCCTTTCATTTCTTTGCACACCGGTGTACTCTTGGACCTCATTAAATGATTCGAACACTTCTTGGCGTTCAGCCGTCAGTACCGCCTCAAAATTTTTAACATTGGGGCCAGTAAATACTATACCACATTCGGTGGAAAGCGATGAATTTAAGGTATTGTAAAATTTTAAAATTATGCACTTTATTAAAAAAACGAGAGCCTATGTTAAAGCCGACTCTAACCGACTTCGATATACCCGTTACTCATGAAAAAACATGTTTAACAGTGTTTCTGCGTTCCTTAGGGTGATCATCCGAAAAGTATGCAACATTTTTTTTAGGGTGGGAAGGGTGGTTGCGGGGGGGGGCTTGGTTCACTTTTTTGCTCATAACTTGAGAACCGTTCATCCGATCTTTATCATTTATTCGACAAATCGATTCATTTTGCTAATTTCTTACTAGAAGGTACAAATCGTCTATCTTCAAAACTGTAGGAGATATAACGTTTTTTCCAAATTGCGGTGGCGGGAGGGGTCGGGGCCAAAATTGTAAACAAACTTGATTTGCGTGCAGATAAAAGAAGCATTTGTCCCATACATGTCAATCCTTTATCTTTTACCATCTCTGAGATCTAGGTGTTCATACAGACGGACAGACAGACGGTCAGACGGACATGAAGGCTCAGGAAAATTTATAATTCTTAATGCCATTATAGGCTAATTAACAACAATCAGCTGCGTCGATGTATTGTTTTGCCTTTTACAAAAGCACACATACATGCATACATAATTATAGCTATAAACTAGTTTACTGAGTCACACACACATGCTTGTAAGACACTTTCGACAAATTCTGAGCAGCAAAGTGTACCAAGGAAACACATGAGCAAAGCAAGCAAAAAAAAATCTCTCATTGATTGAGCAAAGAGCACTTTGTGAATAGTCAGAGGTGAGATGTCATTTCGTTACACTAGTTGAAAGGGTCTCAGAGTGACTGTATTTTATCTGACAGCCTGTGAAAAGGGAGCATTTTTTGGGAGCTCTGGTTTTTATACTCATAACAAAAGAATTTTTGCATTTTTAAATAACGATTGAAATTAATAAAATTATTTGCTTATTTTTGCAAGGTATATGATTCAGTTAAGTGTAACATATCTCTTTGAAACTGCATACACCACTTGCAACAATAAACAATTATCTTATAACCAAAATGCAAACTGACTTAACACAAAAATATCACTAATTAATTTTAGGCATTAGGCATTAGCACTATAATTTCCGCAAATTAAGTATTAGGCACACTACCAAAATCAGCGCTCTGAGGTTGCGGCTGAGGTAGGTTCACCAACCATAAAGAAAATTGGGATTGAACACCAAATGACGAGTTTTCCATCAGTTCTGCTCCAGCAATTAGACGCAGGAACGATCGCGACCACTTGGAATCATTTCCACCAAAGAAAAGTTCATTCGGAACACTTTTTCCACTTTAACTAATTTTCTCCCGACCGGTGTTTGTGGGCTTGCGTTACTAATTGAAGAAAGCTTTTATGTACACATGCGTTTGCGGGGGTGAGGAAAGCTTTGATATGTTGGACAATTAATGGTCATTAATTTCTGTATGCCATTTAGCCACTCAATTTCAACTATCGGTTGATGGGTTTTTGGGTGGGTTAGCTAACGTTTAGTTAAGGTAAGCCATAGTGCCGATTCTGATCAGAGATTAAAAAAAGGAAATTTTAAATTGCGATCAGCAATTGCACAAAAAAAAATTATTTAGCAATTATTTACCCGTTAGGGAATTGGCACTGCAGGAAAAAATTGATGTAATGACTTTCTCCCAGTCTGACTCAATTGTTCTGGCTCAAAAGTGTGATCAACAGGTTAGGTACGGCCAACTAATTATTTAAGATTTTAGTCACCCACTGCTTTGAAAATTCGATTAAATACTCACTAAGCAGGTAGTATAAAGTAAAACGGTTGGGTTTTTAATATTTCCCCTGTTTTTATCACTACTTTAGACTGCACTTGAACTTTGACTTATATTTTGATCGAGGTTTGAGCGCGCACCACTGTTCGCTATGAGAGTCACCAAGAGAAAGAACGACGGTCAGTCGACATGGTAGTTGGGAGGCTAGTTTTCCGGAAATATCTATTTCCTTCATTCGGCCTTCAACAGTTGATTGTCAATTATTGATTAATCAGCAGACTAAACAGTCATTCGCTGGGCCAATTAAACAGACGAAACAACAACTATAAAGAGAGTTTTATGAAAGCTTGACTTAGTGCATTGGCTTGGGTATTTTCGTTGCCTACTTTGAGGCTTAAGGCCTGTTCTGAGAAGCGCGAAAAATAAAGCACGCTAAATTGCACTTTATTTATTTAGCATCCACAATAAATTTTTAGTGTGCCTATATTTAAGCCAATGAGGCCAAATACAGAAACGGCCACACAGGTGGACAGCTGTTTTGTCTTGTTTATAAAAAAAAAATTTAAATGGTGTATTTGCCCAAAATAAGAGGAACACATATATGTTGATAACGGTAGCGTTGCAATAAATTCCATTATAAGGCGTTGAGCGAGGATCAAATTACACTAGTTTACAAAATAATACAAATTTCGCGATCCCGAACATTTGATAGCAATTTCTTGTGTAAGTCCTTCCGCTGAGCCAAAAAATCCAATCCGCAAATTTTTTTATGGGGCCGTTTTCGAGAAATCGCGAAAAAGCTAGATTTTCGATTTGTAAAAAAGTACCTTTAGAAAAATGCGTATATCTTTGGTACCGGTTCTTGCATTAAGATCAGGTAATGCTTACTTGGAAGGTAATTGAACGCCCTATCATTCGTTGATACACCACTTCTTAATCCGGTGCTAGACTTCGGCGTTATAAAGGCTTTTATCGGCAACTTCGCATTAAATTTATCACTTTTTTAAAAAAAGCTAGATTTTAAGTGCGATTTTCACCACAAAAAAAAATTGTGTAAAATTTATTTTATTGCTGGTCACTAAAGATGTATCTATTATAAATAAAACGCCTCATATTTCATTAAAATCCATCTAAGAATGTAGAAGTTATTGGCATTTAAGTAAAAAATGGAAGGTTTCATGCAAATTGACTCAGTTTTAAAGTTTTGTTGTTCGTCCTAGGAAACTTAGTTAAAATTCAAACTAAACAATATAAGGGCTACTATGAAATGTACATTTGCTATTGAAATGTCAAATGTACTTTGTGCCAGTCTAAGATTTGTTTGATTTATTAAGGTTTAAAAATGAGTGCAAGACGTCTAGTTAAATGCAAAAATGAGCCAAATAATTTATGTTTCGAGCTGCAATGGCCGAAGATAACTTATCTCTCTTTTTTTTATTAAATATTTATTTTTAGTGAAGGAACTTATTTAAAAGTGCGACAAGCGCGATTTGCTTTTTTTTCTCGTGGATGTGTTAGTTTCTCTTATAAGAAACCAACAAAAATCTCCCATCATCGCTTCATCCCAATAACCTTTATATCGCCGCTCCATTTCTTTTATTTGCTGATGAAACCGCTCCCCGTGCTCGTCACTCTCATCACCAAGATTATCCGGGAAAAAATTTAAGTGAGAGTGCAAGAAATGAATTTTCAATGACATGTTCACGCCTGTTTTAAAAATTTCGACTTAAGAAAAGTATAAAATAAGAGAGAATTGCAATTCTTACCCATTATCTTGTAGTTGTTAAGCATGTCTTCGATGATTTTCTCATAATCGGAGCTCCGCAAGTTGCCCAAAAAACAAGCAACTACGCGACAAAACGAGTCCCACGCATTTGCCTCAGTCGCTGATAAGGTCGATCTGAACATTGAGTCTCCAATTAATTTCTTTATTTGCGGTCCCATATGTACATTTCATAGTAGCCCTTATATTGTTTAGTTTGAATTTTAACTAAGCCTCCTAGGACGAACAACAAAACTTTGAAACTGAGTCAATTTGCATGAACTTGAAACCTTCCATTTTTTACTTAAATGCCAATAACTTCTACATTCTTAGATGGATTTTAATGAAATATGAGGCGTTTTATTTATAATAGATACATCTTTAGTGACCAGCAATAAAATAAATTTTACACAATTTTTTTCGTGGTGAAAATCGCACTTAAAATCTAGCTTTTTTTTAAAAAGTGATAAATTTAATGCGAAGTTGCCGATAAAAGCCTTTATAACGCCGAAGTCTAGCACCGGATTAAGAAGTGGTGTATCAACGAATGATAGGGCGTTCAATTACCTTCCAAGTAAGCATTACCTGATCTTAATGCAAGAACCGGTACCAAAGATATACGCATTTTTCTAAAGGTACTTTTTTACAAATCGAAAATCTAGCTTTTTCGCGATTTCTCGAAAACGGCCCTATAAAAAAATTTGCGGATTGGATTTTTAGACTCAGCAAATGTTTTTACATACGAAATAGCTGCCAGATGGTCGGGATCGGAAATGCTGTAAACTAGTGTTATTGCCCGTTTGAGACACATTTGTGACTTCGAGCAGGTGCAGATTGAGGAGGAGGCCTACAATTGTACAGATATTGGGCGGTAATCCACTTTGCAGTCCTGCTATCGTCTCAAGGGGGCCGAGCATGTCATCAACAAGGTCAATTTATTTGAGGTGCCGGACATAGTCCCGGACTACCAATTGGAGGCTTCTTTGGATGTTTGCCGTTCGGGCAATTATAATCGTTTGCAGAAGTTTGTACAAGAGATTGGTTAATCGGCCTACAATGTGGGTCAGATGGAGCAGTTTCTGGAGTACAGTGCATCATGCGGCCCTGACGGATGCCCAGATATGCGACAAGATGGGGGTGGGTGGTAGCATTTTCAAGGCTTCACTCCAAGTTGGTTGACTGTTCATTCTTGGCAGAAATGCTACTATCGTGTGCAGGAAGGTTGCTTGTAGTATCTGCAAATCATGGACTTGTGATGTGACACCGTTTTCCTCTCAACTGAAACGCTACGCTAGAGATTGGCAAATATACTTTTATTTTTCCTCAAAAATTTTTGTTTTATTTGTCGGAAATTCAAAATCCTCCTCCTCGGGAGCCGTTGGTGCTGAAACTGCCCCCACCATACCGGGTTGGTATGGTTATCACCTGCTGACTTCCTCCGATTTCGGACGCAGCCGTCCGTGCCAACCGACCGAGTCGTCTCCAAGCGTCGAACGTTGGCATTGGAGACTGTTTTCAGTACGTCCCTTCAGTGTTGATTTTGTCATTTTGTTGGGCTGATTTGTGGCCCTTAGCTTGGGCTTCCCCTTGTCTGAAACTTTCAACCAGTTTCCTTTAGCGATCAGAAGATTTGTCCTCCATAATCAATTTATCTTGTCAAAATAAAGAGCAACAGCTCTTTCCTCAAATCAAAACAGCTGTTCTTTCAATCCACTCACGACCCACACCGCTATCGATACGTCAACTATCGATAGGCCAACTGGCCATTTATTTAGCGCGTCTCAGAACACGGAAAATAAATTCAGCCGCGGAAACTTTCCGCCACTGTTTTTTTTATATGGATTGCGTCATAAAAATTTATTTTCCGCGCTTCTGAGAACAGGCCTTTAACCAAAAGTCGACAAGCGGCCTGTTACAGAAGGTAAACCGGTTATGTTCAATGCAAGAGAAGGCATAATCCTTATGACCACTTAAACTTTCAGAGCCATAAATATACAAAAATTTAGTTGAGCGCCAAACGCAGAAGAAAATTAGTGCGAGTGTGGCATCAAACGACAGCTGACGGTGCCTTATACTCCTCAGCAAGGCTGAGAGAGCGAACAGAACCCTCTTTAAAAAAGTGCGCGAAGCATGACGATCCATGCTAATATTGAGGAGCCGTTGTGGGCTGAAGCCATTTCAACAGCAAGCTATTTGCGCAATAGATCTCCGTCACAGGCATTGAATGATGTAACTTCCATTGAAATTTGGAGCGGGAAAAAGCCGAAAGTTACACATCTACGTGTTTTTGGTTCGCCTGTGTACGCCCTTGATAAAATCCATCACAACAAATTTCGTCCAAAGGGTGAAAAGATTGTGTTTTTTTGGATATTTTCTTACCGCCAAAGCATATCGGCTCTCGAAAAGTCGTGGAAAGGCGGGATGTCAAATTTGTTGAAGGCGAAATAACATCTGTAGATCATGCATTAACGAGTAACTTGACTTCTTTCATCTTAGATTTTCCTGCGCAGAGTGGCAAGAATCTATGAAGCTTGAGTACGAGGCTCTTATCGCCAACAAGACTTGGTCATTGGATGACCTTCCGCCAGACGCCAAAGGTATCGGCTCTATGTGGGTGTTTCGAGTGAAGCGCGATGATCAATGCAACATTAAAAGGTTCAAGTCTAGGTTGGAGCCATGAGTTTGGAGTAGTAAATTATTATTTCCTAGGAATGGAAGTACAGCGTGAAGGTGAGCGACGTTTTATTTCTGTTGGTCAGAGACTGTACATTAAAAGTCTGCTCGAGAAGTACAACATGAACGTGTGTCGTTCTGCTTCGTCACCTTTAGATCCCGGATTTGTTTTTTGCTGCACTGAGGATAGCTGTGCAAAGCAGATTTCACCGATTACCAATCGCTTATAGGGTCCATAATGTATTTGGCTATTTTAACGCGTCCTGATATCATGCACTCTGTCAGTAAATTGGCACAGAGAAATTCCGATCCACATGTTGAGCATAAGTCTGGCGCAAAGCACATTTTGTGATATTTGTCGAAAATGGTCGGCTTAAAGATACACTATCGCAAAAAAATTAAGGTGATCAATCCCCCCCCCCATTGAATTCAAAAATCGGAATTACAGGGGACAAAATCCGAGATAAACGGAGAATAAGTTTGAAAAGCTTGTCTTTTTTAACAAAGAAGTAATTAAACAAATAAGAAACCAATAAATAAAATTTTAAAGACGCTAAAAAAAACATTTATAAAATTTCATCACCCCCCATTGCAAAAAGCTATCTACGCCACTGGAGTGCACAGTAGATCGCTACAAATCCCGTTCATCATAAGCGAACCCAGCATATTGATACTTTATATCACCACGTCATAGAAGTCATTGCTATAAACGAGATTTGTATTAAATATGTTCCCCCGAATCACAATATTGTCGAAGTATTTACAAAAAACTAGCAAAAAGAGACGCAAAACAATTTTAAAGGCACTTGGCTTAGAAGTATAAATGAAATTGTAAAGAGCAATTTAACTTGAGAAAAAGTGTTGAATATGCAAGTTAAACCGTTCACGTGTCACATCACTATGCGATAGTCCATAACTAGTTTTGATTATTTCTTTTTCTGCCAAGATCATTATACTCTCTAATCATCAGTCTCTAAGAAACATTTGTCGTAGTAACAATTGCGTCGTGTGTTTTGAATTGGGTGACTCAAGGAATGTTCTATAAATTGCCCGATTTGATACAAACTCAACATTAAGGGTACTGTATACCTTTAGGTGCCATTTTTTAAAGGTTTACAAAAAACTAAATTACTCAAAAAATATAAGTGGTATTAGAAAGCTGTTTTTTTCATTCGATGGGCAATCGGTTAAATCAAACTTAGTAATTATCAGGGTTGCCAACCGCTCCGGAGTCGAGACTCCGGGATTTTTGGAAAATCCGAACCGAACCTGAACCGGTTCAGAAGAAAATAAATTACTACAACAAAAATTGAAAAAAAACAGCCCTGGTAATTATACCCGTTTCTCGTGGAGTAAAAAAGGGTATACTAAAGTCGTGCAAATATAACATATATTATTTATGTAACAGGCAGCAGGAATAATTTCCGACCATATAAAGTATATATATTCTTGATCAGCATCAACAGCTGAGTCGATATAGACTTGCCCGTCCGTCTGTTCGTCCCTCTGTCTGTTTGAATACCTAGATCTCAGAGACTATAGGAGCTAGAGCCACCAAACTTGACATGTAGACTTCTTTTGTCTGCACGCAGATCAAGTTTGTCTCAAGTTTTGGCCACGCCCACCCCCCCCCCCACAATAGAAAATGTTGAATAATTCCCACTTGTTTTAAGATATCGACTTGAAAATTATAGCTTCAATTTATAGTAGAAAAACTATAATCCCTAAAATTTACATCAAGATCGGATAATAAATACCCGAGTTAAAAAAATGTTGCATACTTTTCGGATGTTCACACTCAGGAACGCAGGAACACTGTTAAACAGGTTTATACATGAGAACATCGGAGTCGGCAAACCGCCGACTTTAACTTATGCTCTCGTTTGTATAAATGTTCATTATTTAATTCAAAAAATCGATTCAACATTAGCGCAGCAGGCTAAAATTTGAGACACAAAAAATTATATTAAAAATATTTCATACTTCAAATTGGGGTATTGTCTTATTATAAAATAACACCCCAACTTTGGGGCCTTATTTCATTTTCAATTTTCGGTACTTTTTTTCTTGCTGCCTTAATTGAGCGGTTTGTTCATAAACTTATGAACTCCTTACCAAACCCGTTTTACAAAATAATTTGCTGCGGCACTCTTTCTTTTTTACATTTTTACCTACAAACCAAAGACATAGCAATCGGACTAGCTTCCAATTCCCGTTTTCCATAAAATATCACGTAATCGAAAGCGGACGAGTTAGACACCGCAAAGGATTCGTTTACAAAATTTGTTTAAAAATTATACGTATACAGTCTGTGTTTACGGAAACCGCTTGAGAAATGTGGATTTTAATAAATTATCGAAATATTGCTCTTTTTTGGAGCTATAATGTTGCAATTCGACCTTCTCAGAACCTTTCTATGTTTTGTGTGTAGAATTGAGTTTTCGCACTGGACTATTGTTAATTCTTCTTGGTCCACCTTAGAAACAATGAAACAATTTAATGAATCAACCTGTTTAGTCTATCACTCAGTCTGCTGCCCCCCCCCCCCCATCGCCCTGAAAAAATCCTGCGTACGCCACTGAGAAATATTGTTTCGTATTTTGTCAAGTACTCACCTTGCATTCCAAAGATGATATCCGAATTTTCTGAACAAGCTATTCTTAGGAACAAAGCTGCCAGAAAAAATGCTTTCATTGTGAATAGCTTTAAAATGGGCGATGTCAGCACCATTTTCGGGAATCTCTTGAATATGACAATTTACTGAAAACTCATTGCGGCCAAGATATACAAATTCTTTTTTCTGATTTTTCAAGGAGTCAGTAAGATCCCACGGCTCTTCGGATGCATCGGCGTGGTACCAAACAAAAATGAAGTCGTCTAACTCTTGGGAAATCCACTTTTTCACTCTTGATCCTTGGGGAACTACAACATTTAATATAAGTATGAACAATATTACTAATTTTATTTTGTAGCATATATTTACCCAATGGACTGTAGGGAATATCTGTGCATATTCCATCTGTACCACGAAAACGCCATTGATGGAAGGGACATTCTATGCTTTCCCCAACTACGCGTCCTCCTATGCCCATATTAGCTCCTAAATGAGGGCAGTATGCATCCAATATAAAAACTTTTTGCCCTTCGGTGCGATATATGACAAATTGTTCTCCCAAACATGATACGAACGTTGCTTCACTGGATCTAAGCTTGGATGATTCTAGAATGCCATACCAACCATTGGGATAAGGCGGAGGAAGTTCTTTAGCGCCAATTTTTCTAGCCCTTCTAATTCGATTGATAGCGTCACGCTTTTGGTTGTTCTTATACAGGTTTTCTGGCCCTAGTGCCTGGGAGTAGCTTACATCATCCATATGCTTTGATTTAAAGTGCGAAAAGAATTAAAGATGAAAATATTATTTTTTTAAATCTAGCTTAGTTATTTTTATACCCTTACAGACGATAGGGTCGTGTGGTTTCGACCTCGCCTCGGAACATCTAATAAAAAAACTTTTTCTTTCTTTAGTAAATTGCTTTTACACACCCGGTCCCCTTCACCAGCTATTGGCGCCAGGTGTGAAGTAAAACTAGCCATGAAAAAGCAAATTCTCAAAATTTTCCGTTTGGATTCGGCGTTAAACTGTAGGACCCTTTTTCTTGCACACACGACAAGAGATTGTGAGAAGCTTGGCTTGGCCTCTTTGGAGCTGTATAGCCAATTTTACATTTACATTACATTCGATAATATAAAATTGTCCAGGTGTTTGTCACCCATAGAAGAAGCATCACCATATAGTTTAAATATCGTCTGTCCTATGATTCCACTTCCGACAGCTGTAAAGCTATCTTGGCCTTATTTTGCGCGGTTTTTAAGCACATATACTTGACATACATACTTGGCTTTACAGCCCAAAGACCAACCCGAGTTTCTCTCAATTTCTGGACTTAAAAATATTGCACGAAACCACACCTCCTGCACCAGCAGGCACACTCACAGTAGGAACGATTGGTCTAAAAACTAGATTTTGCGTCTTTAAGGGTACTGTATACCTTCAGAAAAAATTTTTTTGGATTTTTTTTTTATTTGCTTAAACGGTTTATTAGGATCTTATAAACATCCTGCAAAACTTTCAAGCTGATCCGAAACTCAGTTTTAAAGATATAAACAAAAACAATTCTTTTTTCCGACCCTTTTATATGAAAATTGTTTTTATCGATCCTCGTATTTTTAGAAATTCGTATTTTTTTCCCTATTTTGGTCAAAAGCTTTATAAATATTTATAAAATGTTCGATATTATGGAAAAAAAAATTTTGAAAAAAAAATTTTACTTGGAAATTTTTTGGAGATTTTATTTTTCACCATGTCTTGACGCACTTTGACTCAAATTTCTGGAGAACTGCTTAACCGATTTTGATAATCTTTTTTTTCGGTGAAAGTTAACACCCAAATGCACCAAATCCGATTTATACATTTATTAAAAACGATTTATATTTAATCGAAAACAGATGTCGAATCTTTAAATGCGATTATCTCGGAACCACTTTTTCCAAAATGGTTGCAAAGATTTAAAGAGTACCTGTTGACCGATTTTCAAATTCTATCCCTTAAATTGTTCCTAATACCCACCATTCTGGTGTGAACTAGGATAATTTTGATCGGTCAACAAATAACGGAGCTACGACCAATACAGTGGGAAAAAATAGTCGATTTTCGAAATTTTGACTTTGAACCCCCATAACTACGTCATTTATTGACCGATCCAAAATATCCTAGTTCACACCAGAATTACATTAATTCTTAACAAAACCCTGTCTTCAGTTTTAAATTCAGATCATCCCGTTCTCAAAAATTTTTGCAACCATGGGCCTATGTTTTAAATTTTTGGTTAACTTTGAACAAAAATACAACAACAACCGTAGGTACAACAACAAAAATTACTAAATTTAGTTTAACCGATTACCTATCCAATGAAAAAAGCTTCTTCTTAATACCACTTATAGTTTTTGAGTAATCTAATTTGAAACCAAAAAAAATGACACCAGAAGGTATACAGTACCCTTAAACTTGGCAGTTTGATAAGAGACCGTTGCACAGTGCCGGTATATCCGATTTGTCATTGCAAAAATCAAGTACGCCAAGCCTACGATCGAGCAGGGAATGAGGGATTGATGTATAAGTTAATGCCGATCCTTATTGACTATTTTTTAACTGACACAGATTTCTCTAATGTATTCTGGGCCCTGTTTTGCACGCAGTTTTTGCTGCTGATATACAGACCTGAACATCCAAGGTTCACTTACTGCCACATATGCGAATGACACAGTTTTTGGCTACAAGAATATTTTCTAGGAGTGCATCTAGACGAGCGCAGGAATTCCTCGGCGAACTTGAATGTAAGACCTCATGATGAAATAAAGGTGTTAAGGTGGAGAAGACGAAGCATGATACTTTTGCACTTCATATAGGCAAATTTTCTCGGCTCATTCTGGACGGGGTACGTATTGCCTATTAGGACGTCATTACATATCTGGATTGAGTAACCCTAGTGAGAACAAGACCAGCTAAGTCAGAGCTCCGCGTTTAAAAATTTGAAAAGTAAAGGCCTTTATTTCTGGACGTTGACGTACAATGCGCAGTACGTTTAAGTGGCCCATGCGACACCAAGCCAGGGCCTGTTACGCGCGAACCGCAGGCAAAATAGTAGCCCGAAATAGTAGCCGAACCGACCGAGAGGCGGAGACACTAACGTATGAGACGAATCGCGAAGGAAAAACATAAAGAAATGTCAACTACGGGCAAAATATGTTAAAATAGTAGTTTTTAAAGCAGGAAGAGAAGCTTCCGAGTTGATTACTCGGTAGAGTTTATTGTAATCAGCACAGAGAACACGAAAAGGTTCATTCAAAGCATAGTTAGTGGTAGAACGATTTAGTGATAGGGGTATAAAATTGCGAGTCGGTCTAATAGGAACGTTGAGGTTAATTTGACCAACCAACTCAGATGAGTCGATTTCACCATTAATCAATCTATGTATAAAAATTACACCAAGCACAACTCTACGGTTAATGAGGGAGGGAACGTTAATCAAAAGTAGCCTACTAGAGTATGACGGTAAACGGGCCTCAGAATTCCAGTTTAAACCACGAAGAGCAAACAATAATAACTGCTTTTGCACAGATTCAATTCTGTCTTGATGGGTCGAATATTGCGGAGACCACACACAAGATCCGTACTCGAGTATAGGGCGGACAAGAGAAATGTACAAAATTTTCGTTGTATATGGATCATCAAATTCCTTCGACCAGCGCTTAATAAACCCAAGAATACTCCTGGCCTTACAAACAGTAGCCGTTATATGAGAGTCAAATTTCAGTTGGTAATCTAAAATAACCCCAAGATCATTTACCTCATTGACTGTATCATTCAAACACTCTAGTGGGACATTATTAATCATATAAGAAAAGAACTGTTAAGGTTTAGTAGGTTATCTTTACACCAAGAATGAAATGCATCCAAGTCAGCTTGCAAATTAAAGCGGGAGACCAAATCATTATATGTTAAACATAGTTTCACATCATCGGCGTACATAAGCACACGAGAGTGAGTCAAGACTGACGGAAGATCATTTATGAAGAGTGTAAAAAGCAATGGACCCAAGTGACTACCTTGGGGTACACCAGAGGTAACCTGGATTGGTTTGGAATATGAATTACTAAAAAGAACTTTTTGTGTTCTAGAACTAAGGTAATCAGAGATCCAAATAAGAAGGTTGGTTGGAAAACCAATTAAACTCAGATTGAGAAGCAGCAAGCAGCGATTGACAGAATCAAAAGCCTTACTAAAATCAGTATAAATCACGTCAGTTTGCATATTACATAAGAATCCTTTGATCACTAATGATGTAAGCTCTAATAAGTTAGTTGTAGTGGATCGACGCTTTACAAAGCCGTGTTGATAGGGTGAAATAATGGAACTGCATAAATGCTGAAATTGAGATGTCATAATTTTCTCAAAAGCTTTCGGAATTGCAGACAACTTTGAAATACCTCTATAATTCTCAACATCAGACTTATTTCCTTTTTTATGGAGAGGAATGATAAAAGATTCCTTCCATAACATAGGGAAAGTGGATGATTGCAAAGACAATTAAAATAATTTATGAATAGGCTTACAAAGTGCATCAGCGCAAAACCTAAGTACACAACCAGGTACTCCGTCGGGTCCCGGTGCATAGACAGGTCTTACAGAGTTAAGATCACAAAGGAGACAGCTTTCAGTTATCACAGGGCTAAAAATACAATTAGACTTATTCAGCCGATGAGGGTATGGTTGATTCGCAGGGAAGCTAGTAGACGAGTAGGTCTTCAGAGTTCGCTATCACATTACCATAACGCACAGATGTGGGGATAGTGGAAGATTTGCGTTTAGAGTTAACAAAGGAATAAAACTGCATAGGATTTTGTGAGAATTGCAGCCTGCATCGGTTAAGATAGTCTTTGTAACACTGTGCATTAAGCACATTAAATCTAGAACGCACATCCACATATCCAGAGAAATCAGATGATTTTTTCGAAATCTTATACTTTTTGAAATACCTTGACTTCTTGTTTTTTAAAGTAATTAGTTCTCTTGTGAACCAAGGCTGCCTATTAGGACAGCGGGGGAGCTCAAGTGGAACACAGACATCAAAAAGCGAACACAAGGTTTCATAAAAAGTTTTATGGCGACTTCAATATCTGTACAATTGTACAATTGAGACCAATCGGTTTCAAAAATTAAATCACTGAGTTTCAAAAAATCTGCTTTTTGAAAACAGCGTGTACGGGCGTTTACAGCATAAATGTTAACATGGGTTAAGCAGCCCAATGTCCACAGAGAGCCAGTGTTACGCTCTTTTCTTTTCTCTAGTTACAGCTTATCTTTAGATCAGCAGCAGCAGCTCGCTTTGCCTACACACTCAAAATTCGATATAATCAAACACAAGAGTTTGGAGAAGAAGCTTGCGTTCTGGTCGCGTTCTAAATTCGTTTGCTAATTTTGTATTATACACAGAAAAGACTCACATTGTTACAAGTAGTTCTAAGTTTGTGAATAAATCATTGAAGTAAAAGTCCTATCGACTCGTTCCTGGTACAAATTGAATTGAAAGTCCCCCGACTCATCTTTGACGTTTGCTAAGATCCAGCGATTGTCACAACATTTTGGTGGCCCATGGGGGGAACAATTCAATCAAGACTTCTTCAATATATTCCAAACTCAATCCAATAGCCTATTGGACCTGTCGTCAAACTTGTAATTCAGTTGAGTCTTTTCCAACCTAAATTAAATTCTCATATACATACCAGATTTGCTAGGCAAAGAGATCAGCAATCACCAAATTTGCTGACAACCCATCCAAAGGCATAGAAGAGACAAAACCAACGGTTAAATTGCATTGGACCCTATTGCATTCTCTGCACACGCACACAGTTATTGGAATCTTGCGGTTAATGTGCAGTTGCAGCCTATCACATTCTCACAACCAACACACTTTCGTGGAACATTGCGGAAGTTTATTCTTCGTTTTCGCTACCCACATCTTCACTGGAACTTGGCTGGCCGATTCTTAGACGACACTCATCACCTTGCATCGACCTTGTTGTTGTTGTTGTTGTTGTTGTTTATTATTACTAAATTCCTAGCACGACAAGAAGTATTCTTATAAGTTATTGTGCTAGTCACGACGGTAACAGTATAACGATAATTTTAAATTATATTAAATGAGTTTACATTTCACAGACAAAGTTACAAACAATAATAACAGAAATAAGATTTAATTTAAAATGAGTTGACTTGTTTTCAATAGAAAAGATGGCTAACTTGCCTGCCTTGCCTGCCGTCTTGGAACACAACTTTTGAGCTAAACGGTAAGTGTTTGTTGTGAATGTGTAAGTGCAAAACTGAGTACATTTCAAATTCACTCAAGCGAAATGGGAAATGAAGATGGGAAACAACAGGGTGGCTCAAATGCACCCTCAAGCCAAGAGAACAGCGCTGCCAACACGGAGTCGATCTACTCGCTTCAACGGGATATGTATGATCGCTTAAAACAAATTCATACCAACTTTAAGAAAGATAGTCCAGCACGAAAGACAAAACAGTATTTTCAATTGCGGTTAAATAAATTGGAAGAGTTATCTAAACAGTTCAACAGCAATCATCAACAATTAATCGCAACTCAATGTTCAAGTTCTCACCCATATTTCGCAAACGGCTTAGCAGATAATTTTGAGGAAAACTACATCACAGTGTACTGCGCGGTTTTAGAAGCTCATGACGCTGCCTTCCCGCCAGCTACTAACGGGTCTCTTACCCAAAGCCCTAACTCGACAGTTCTAGCAGCACTAGCAGGCTCTACAGTCCAACTCCCAAAATTACCTGTACCTAAGTTTTCTGGCAAATTTACAGATTGGCCTGCCTTTGATGATGTATTTTCCCAACTTATCCATAACAACTCTGCCCTTTCTAGTGTCCAAAAATTCCACTTTTTGAAACAAGCTCTACCAACGGGTCTCGATCAAGATGTACATCAAATGGACTTAACTGAAATCAACTACAAAACAGCTTGGGACCTCATCGTCAAGCGGTACGACAATCCACGCTTACAGTTCATGCATCACATGAATGCATTGTACAATTTGCCAACAATCACCAAGGAGAATTCAGTGATATCAAGGGCATGCTAAATACTGCTAACGTTTGTATTAACGAATTCAAACGACACAAGATCGAAATCAGTTCGTGTGACCACTGGATTGTACATCATCTAGTCACTAAGTTGCCAACTACAACACTTCAAGCCTGGGAACACTGCTTGGGCAGTTCGGTGGAAATCCCAACATTTCCAACTCTAGAAACCTTCCTAAATAATCGTCTGGTTAGCATCGATATCATTGAGAGTCGGACGACAAACCAACACTCACCCCCCACTCGACAATCCGCTTCGCAGCCTTCCTCACTAAGGCCTCACCCTGCCAAACAATCAGGCAACCCTAAGTACAAGGGCAGCAGCTTCCACACTGCCGCTGGACCTGCTGGCCCCCTTCGCTGTGTCCATTGCAGCGACACCCATATTTTACGGCGTTGTCCCGACTTCCTCTCCAAGGATTGTTTTGCACGGAAACTCATTGCTGATCGTACAAAGGCATGTCTTAACTGTCTTAGCCCTTCGCATTCGCAGTCTCAGTGCAGTAGCAGTAGGAACTGCTTGGAATGTGGGCAACGTCATCACACCCTCTTGCATTTCCCCACTCAACAATCTCACCCAAGCTCTAATTCTAACTTTAGTTCACCCATTGCGCCTTCATCGTCTGCAGCTACCGACTCGTCGATTGGAGCCAATACAACGCAACTCGTCACGGCAGTTGCATCCCATTTCACCCCTTGAACTATGATCCTTGCAACGGCTTTGATTAAACTGCACAATCACGCAACTGGTCAATCCGCTGTGGTCCGAGCACTAATTGATCATGGATCCGAAGGAACCCTCATTACCGAACATGTTGTCCAAGCACTTGGACTCAAGCGTCATCGAATCGAAGCAGAAATTACTGGAGTAGGCAATAACTCGAGCAATAAATGCAAATTTCGCACCGAATTCTCATTATCTTCTTGCACAGACTCAAAATTTAATATTTTCATAGATACAGCATTTATCCTTCGGTCATTAACGTCGCACCTACCAAAGACCAATCTCAATCTGCACGGATGTCAACATCTACAAGGACTACAACTAGCAGATCCCACCTATACGCAATCCAACCGAATAGATTTGCTACTGGGCGTTGATGTTATCTCACAAATACTACTACCCGAGATTCGAAAGGGAACTCCACAACAACCGATTGCTCAACTAACGCAACTGGGATGGATAGTTTTCGGCCAATCAGAGATCTCTCATACTCATATGGTGTCAGTACGATGCCATCAAACGAACCTGGACACCCTTGTCCATAAATTCTTTGAGCTTGATGAAATCGGCACAGATCGGCAGCTTACTGCAGAGGAGCAGTGGTGTGAAGACCATTTCCAGCGCACACACATACGCCAGCCCAATGGCAAATATATGGTTCGATTACCGTTAAAAACCGCCTTTGATCCCACACAAGTTCTAGGCAAATCACGACAAACGGCTCTAAATCGCTTTCACCTTTTGGAGCGAAAATTACAGAAGCATCCACAACTACAAAATCAATATGCATCCGTCATCAGGGAGTATTTCGACCTTGGCCAGATAGCCGAAGTAAAGAGCTCTGAAGCCCATCATCGCCTCACAGATGAAAATGGCCAAGTCGCTTTCTCCTCCTGCCACATCATGCAGTTGTAAAGGAGGACAGCCTCACCACCAGAGTACGCGTGGTATATGATGCTTCATGCAAAACTTCTAATGGAAAATCTCTTAACGACATCTTATGCATTGGCCCAGCATTACAAAATGACCTCGGAGGCGTCATTCTTAACTGGCGGCTACATAAATATGTATTTGCCGCGGACATCCAGAAAATGTACCGTTGCATTGACATGCATCCTGACGATTCTCAGTTCCAGCGAATCCTGTGGCGCGACACACAGGGTCAAATTCAAGAATATTGCTTAACCACCGTTACCTTCGGCACAGCATCAGCACCTTATACGGCTATCCGCATTATGCATCAGCTAGCACAAGATGAACATGATCGATACCCACTGGCTGAAAACGTACTTCGCAAGGAGATTTATGTCGACGATGTACAGAGTGGACATGAAACTATTGACGGTGCGCTACAAATTCGAGATCAACTCATCGCAGCATTGCAGTCAGCAGGCATGGAGCTGAGAAAATGGGCTTCGAATCACCCATCTCTCCTTAGTACCATCCCACCTGAACACATGTCAAATACAAACATCCTTGAAATCGACAACAAAGATTCGATTAAAACTCTTGGCCTCTATTGGCACCCAAATCGAGACTTTTATGGATTCAAAATAAAATTCGAAATTAATAAGCCTTTCACTAAAAGATCTCTCCACTTTACAGTTGCCCGGCTCTATGACCCCTTGGGATTCATAGTTCCAGTCATCACCGCAGCCAAAGTGATACTTAAGGAGGTATGGAGCCTACGTATACAACGTCCTGATAACGATTATTCCGCACTGGAATGGGACGAATTGCTACCACAACCTATTCAAATTCGATGGCAAGAATTTATCGACCACCTACCATCAATTGAGAACCTTCAAATCCAAAGATGGCTCGGATTTGAACCCACTAACCTAGCCTCACTCCAATTACACATATTTTGTGACGGATCCTCACTAGCATTTGCGGCTTGTGCATATCTGAGAGCTCATTGCAAGGACGGTACCGTGCACACCCATCTACTGACAAGCCGGAGTAGAGTTACACCCATCAAGCCACTGACGATCCCTAGAGTGGAACTTTCTGGCGCAGTGCTAGCTACCAAATTGGCAAAATGGATCTGTCAACAGCTACGAATTCCAAACCAAACAGTTCCGGTTTACTATTGGTCTGATGCAATGATAGTCTTATTTTGGATTGGTGGTGACCCTACTCGCTGGAAAACTTTCGTCGCAAACCGAATCGGGAAAATTCTGGAACAGAGCTCTCCATCACAATGGCGACATGTACCAACAGCGGACAACCCAGCAGACTGCGCAACTCGTGGGCTTAACCCGAAACAATTATCAGCACACGACCTGTGGTGGTTTGGTCCATCTTGGCTACAACAACCTGAAAATCAATGGCCAAAAACCGATTTCAATCATTCTAACATGGAATTTGCGCGAGACGAACAAAAATTTACAACCATAGCCACACATATTTGCACTACAACTGATCAGCTCATCACGTCCTACTCATCTTACAATAGATTGATATTTGTCATGGCCTTCGTTCGGCGCTATTTATACAATCTGCAGCATAAGCCTGGCACTCGACACACCGGCACTATTCGCGTGCAGGAATTCCAAGATGCGTTGGCCAAGATTGTTCAAATAGTCCAACGAGAAGCATTTGCCTTTGAAGTCTCTAGACTGCAGGCCAAGAAACCTTTATCGAAAAACAACTCACTTAGTCAATTCTCTCCTTTTTTAGATGAAAACGGAATTCTTCGAGTCAGAGGGAGACTAAGAAATGCTCAACATATCTCATCGAATCAGCGGACTCCCATAATTTTACCCAAATCTCATCATTTTACGAATCTTGTCATTCGGAACGCTCATCTCAATACGTTACACGGAGGCACCGAACTCACCCTCGCCACTGTTCGACAAACATTTTGGATCATCAACGGAAAGCAAGCTGTCAAAAAACTTCTTCGCCAATGTGTCCAATGTTTCAGACATCGTCCAAAATCGGCCTCTCAACTGATGGGAGATCTTCCAGTTCATCGGGTCAATCCACCAAAACGCGCTTTCGAAGCTACCGGAGTGGATTACACCGGTGCCTTTGAAATCAAAGCATCAAAATTTCGCGGACATCACACTTACAAGGCTTACATAGCTGTCTTTATCTGCCTTGCAACCAAAGCCATCCACCTGGAAGCAGTAACGGGACTCTCCACCCAACATTTCCTGTGGGCCCTTCAGCGCTTTATTGGTCGCCGTGGATTCTGCAAACATATGTACAGCGACTGTGGAACTAATTTCGTCGGTGCAGATAAATCACTTCAACTTTGGCAAAACGATTTTCTGCAAAATTTGTCTAAGACTGTTGTCCCAGAACTGACGACCCGAAATATACAATGGCACTTTAATCCCCCGCATAGTCCAAATTTTGGAGGACTATGGGAAGCCAACGTCGAGGCTGTTAAAACGCATCTCCACCGCACTTTTAAAGGTGTTTGCATGACGTATGAACAGCTATCAACCGTACTTGTTCAAATAGAAGCATGCCTAAATTCTCGTCCGCTATGTCCTTTAACTGCGGACACGGATGATCTAGCCACTCTCACGCCTGCCCATTTTCTCATTGGCGATTCTATGATGGCTCTTCCTGATCCTACATCCAAGGACATCGCCTTAAATGCACAATTTCTAGAAGGACAGAAATTGACTCGACAATTTTGGCATCGCTGGAGCGCAGATTGGCTTTCCCACCTGCAATAATCTCGTTCGAGTTGTAACGCTAAAAACAGCATCTGGAGTATATAAACGCTCGCTCTCGAAAATTTGTAGACTACCCATTCCAACTTATACTGAAGCACCAAACGCTAGTGATTAAACCGAATTGGTACCTTTGTTCACGCACTTGCATACCATAACAAACACTTATCTCGTTACAGCTGATTTGGCAGGTGCCTCAAAGGATAATCATACTGGTCCCAGTATTGGGGGCGGCATGTACGGGCGTTTACAGCATAAATGTTAACATGGGTTAAGCAGCCCAATGTCCACAGAGAGCCAGTGTTACGCTCTTTTCTTTTCTCTAGTTACAGCTTATCTTTAGATCAGCAGCAGCAGCTCGCTTTGCCTACACACTCAAAATTCGATATAATCAAACACAAGAGTTTGGAGAAGAAGCTTGCGTTCTGGTCGCGTTCTAAATTCGTTTGCTAATTTTGTATTATACACAGAAAAGACTCACATTGTTACAAGTAGTTCTAAGTTTGTGAATAAATCATTGAAGTTAAAGTCCTATCGACTCGTTCCAGGTACAAATTGAATTGAAAGTCCCCCGAGCAGTCTATGCTCATCTTTGACGTTTGCTAAGATCCAGCGATTGTCACAACACAGCGTGTTTTAGCCGTCGAATTCCCAGAAGCAGAGCACACACAAGAAGGCAAATCGATAGAAAGTTCAACTGTAGGATGAAAGGGGTCCTCAGGAAACACCAACGGAGGATCCAACAAAAAGATTAAATCAAGAGCTCTGTTTAACGAGTTCCGAATAGGATTGACTAGTGACAACGACAACTCAAAAAGTCCATCGATAAAATCATGGGACTTCGATGGAAAAAGTGCATTGGATTCATCATTCGTGGACCACATTACTTCCGGCAAGTTGAAATCTCCAAGAACAACCAAAAGGTCAGTGCTTGATAGTAATAGAGAGACCGACTCGATGGCAGAAAGGTGAGATGAGTAAACTGTGGCATCAGAGCGAGGAGGAATATAGGAGCAAGTAATAAAAACGCGGGAAGAGCGATCGCGTCTATAAGTGGTGTATTTAGTCGTAAAAATTGTGGAATCTGAGATGTCCGATTTTAACCACGTCTCAGTAAAAACTAGAACATGCAAATCGAAAGATATACTGTCAACAAACAGTTTTGCTAATTTAGAATTAAGACCACGGACATTTTGGTAAGCTAGCAGAAGGGAGGACATTAGTTTTTTGATACCACAGTAGAAGAAGAGGAACCAGGAGGGTTAGAAGTTAAAGACGGCAAAAAAATAGGAGAACGAGTTTTCTTTTTGGAAATATACTCTTTAACAATTAAATTCTCCGGCCAGAAATCCTCTGAACAAATTGTTTTAAAGATTTTATCCGGAACAATAACTTTAAAAGAGGCAACATCCCTTTCATACGAAAACTTGAACTTTTCAACCAAAATATCTGCATCTTGAATTTTGGCCTGAATGTAGGCTTTAACATCATCAGATGTGAGATCAGGGGCAAGGCGAGAAACAAAGATATGCTTTTTTGGTGGAATACCTATCAGAGGCTTTATAGCCCTTGATTCCCCATTTACCTCAGAAATGGTTACCGAAATATGGGGAGCAGCCACCGCAGCACTATCTTTATGTATATCTACAACAACAGGGGGGGTGGGGTTCCCCAGGACGGACACTTCGGACCCTACACCTGATATCACATGACTGGTATCAGAGTTGCCACTGTCTGTAATGGTAAAATCTCCTGTACCATTATCTTCGGCAGTGGGGCCGGAGTATTAAATGATATCAGACGTTGGTCGCTAGGAGTCAATGGGCTCTGCGCCTGGGCAGGGACAGAAAGTGCACTTTGGCCTAGAGACACACCAGAGCTAATGGTTTTTTTGCGCTTGGGAGACTCTTTCATCAGTTTTAAACTGGAGAATTGAGAATTCACTGACCCAAACTCGTCAGTAAGTTTAACAAGTTTGGAATGCACGCTCTTAAAACCAACTCTAGTCTGCCTCATGAACACTTTCATCTCCATCTCCACTACACGGCAAGCACCACAAGTCCACGACAGCCCGTTGAATAGCTCGACAAAGTCTTTAACCCTGGCATTGTAACCAGCACATTTAACATGTACAATATTGTCACAAAGCCAGCACCCAATAAAGCTATCAACATCAGACGGAGTCGTGCACTTTTTGTTAAAACAGACCGGATAACTCATTATATAAATCGGACAAATTAAATTCGACACTAAATAATCAGACTGTATGCGGACTAAATTTACTACTTGGGTCAAACAATCAAACAGCTACAGCTATTTTAAACAGAAAGAAAATCGAAGTGACAAAACAAAGTAACTGTAATTCGGATAACACAGAGCGATAAGCGAGCGCGAGAGTGAATGTATGGGAGCGGGAGAGATTTAAGCTACACCAACAACAACAAGAGCACACGATCGATTGCACAAAGGTTAAGTCACAAATTAAACAAATTAGAAACAAATTAAAATGCACAGTAACAATAAGGAATAATTTTTTGTTTTGTTTTTGCGTTATGTAAGTTGTTTATATTAAATTTAATTTAAACACAGGACAAACAAACAGAATCAGATATCTGCACTTGACACTGGCAAAAATTTTAAACACAGGTTGAAAAAAAAACACGTCCGACTTCAGAGAAGATGCGAATGCAACGTTGAGAGATGCAGGAAGACCATAACTGGAACTCAGATAAGATAAATTTTTAATTGGCTACGATATTTCACATGAATAGAAACAGTCTAAAATAACTTTGAAATCTGAATGATTATGAAAAGGTGTTCTATTCATATGAAATATCGTTGCAAACCAAAAGTGTATCTTATCTGAGTATAGGCCTTAAAGCTTGAAGGCGCTGCGTAAGCTTAATTGGAGTCACAAGAATACAAGCATTGAAATTACTCGGGCGTGATCGAGGACTGAAGGAATCTCAACCAAGACACAAAATCTTTTAATCGGCAAGTAACCAAGACAAAAATCAAGTAAGGAAGCGGAGTAAAGAAACACCCACACATAAGTCAGCGCAAATAGTGGGCTTTTACACAACTTCGAAAATTAAGCTTTTATATTTTGGCGCAAGGGCACCCCCTTTAGTTCACGTTTCCATCCTTATTGTAAAAGTGTTTAGGCCGCAAATTTGGGGTGTCAAATCTTCTCGACGATAAAATGAAAGAGCTTCCTACAAAATCGGACGTCGAAAGCATCACCGAAGGAATCAGACAGGAAATGGGTGCTATGGCCCACACAAATAAAGCAACTGGGAGACAAAAACGCTGCAAATGGACATAGAGTCAGATAAGAAAATTATAAACAACTTGCTTGAACAGCAGAAAAAGAAAACGAGAGCGTAAGTTAAAGTCGGCTCTAACCGACTTCGATATACCCATTACTCAAACATTTTTAACAGTTTTCCTGCGTTCCTTAAGGTGACCATCCGATAAGTATGCAACATTTTGTTTATGGTGGGAAAGGGGGTAGCGGGGAACTTGGTTCACTTCTTTGCTCATAACTTGAGAACCGTTCATTTTAATTACTAATTACTAACTATCTCTAGAAGGCACCAAATGTCTATCTTCAAAACTGTAGGAGATATAACGTTTTTTCCGAATTGCGGGGGCGGGAGGGGGCGTGGCAAAAATTGAAAATAAACTTGATCTGCCTGCAGCTATAAGAAACATTTGTCCCATACATGTCAAACCTCTATCTCTTACCATCTCCGAGATCTGTTTGTTCATACGGACGGACAGACGGACAGACGGACATGGCTATATCGACTCGGCTGTTGATGCTGATCAAGAATATATTTACTTTATATAGTCGGAAATGATTCCTTCTCCCTTTTGCATACTTTTGCACAAACTTAATATACTCTATGTACCTTCGTTACAGAGTATTAAAAGACCTGACTGTAGTCAGACAAGAAAATAAAGCGGCCCTTCTTGAACTAAGGATTCATCGATAGTACCAGGAAAACCATTGTGCAAGACTACAATATAAACGTTGGTGGGATCTGGATGGCTTTCAACTTTAATAGAGTCCTAATGTGTCAAGGAAAGCCAGCAGAAGTCAAACTAAAGAAGCTGTATGGCGAAAAAATTAATGTTTCCTACAAGTCCTTTGAAGGATTGAAGGAAAAAACGATAACAAAAAACTAGGAACATATAGAAAAACAAATTTAGAATATATGCACCTAAAAAATATTTCTCAATTTAATCTAGCAATAATCGATCCTCCTCAACAACGTATCACATTCCCATCAGATGATTTCTCTCCTAAAATAGAACGAATTTGTATTTTGTCTTATAACGTAGCAGGACTTAAAAACCAACTTATCTTTAGTGAGTTCATGAAATACATATCGTCCTTTCAAATGTTTGCGTTGGCAGAAACTTTTCTGGAGAGCGAGTCAGCCCACGTGGAGTCACAACTTAAGAACCATGTACTTAAATGGAGAGCCGCAAGTAGAACTCACACAAAAGAAAGGGCAAGTGGTGGTATGCTTTTTGGAATAGACAAGAAATTGGTGGAAAATAATAATATAATAAACTGTTCGATTTATTGAAATTGAAGAAATCACGCTCTTTAAGATCAGCACACGCGCAACAGACTACTATGTTCTCCCCGTTTACATTAACTCCAATAAATGGGATGTAGATATTGCCAAATTATATGACGTTCTAAATAATCCGGAATGCAACGATAACCTGATGATTATTGGTGACTGTAATGCGAGGATCGGTGAAATGCAACTATGTGGATTTAACCCTCAGGTGGTGCCAAGCAAGTTATTGGAAAGAAGGGAAACGAGAGATAAAGTCTTAGACTCTAATGGTCGCAAGTTTATTGGCTTGGCAGAATATTTTGCAATAGGAGATCATACTTTTATAAGAGGTAGTGCTCGATCCAAGAGACACTATTGCTTGGTGAGAGGCGCGTGGTTAGAGATGCTAGAAGATCTCAAAATAAAAGAAATGATTTTCTCGGATCATATGCCCCTTGAAGCGTCTCTCTGCATCGACCAACTAACTTGCACTGAACAAGTCACACTACTTCCAAAGCTAAGATGGTCATAAAAACATGTAGATTCGTACAGAAGAAATTTAGACAGCATCATCGTCTCTTTACCATGTAACCTTGCGAACTACAATTTTGATGAAATATGTGGTCTCACAAACTGTATCACAAATTCAGCGATAACCCAGAGTAGAAGTTTTGGAACATCGTTTAAACAGGAGTGGTACAACAAAAAATGTCAATTAGCGAGAGACAAATCGTTTAAACTGCTTAGAATCGCCAAGAGTGAAAACACGGAAGAATCAATGATTCGGTATCAGCAGGCATACAATTCATAAAAGAACATTTGTCAAGAAGCCAAAAATCAGTTTTATGAAAGCTAGCCGCGTCTCTAGAAGATTTTTGTGACAGCAAGTCGTATTGGAGCACCATTAGAAGACTAAATGGAATCTCTTTTTTAAAAGGCATAAAAGCGGACCTATTTAGACACTCTATGCCTCCTTCGTGGATTTTAAGGCAGCCTTTGATTCGATTGATAGAAGAACTCTAATGTATAAGCTGAGCAGAATCGGAATATCCTACAAATTTATACAAACCTTGCAAAGTCTGTATGAAAGCAATGAAGCTGCAGTATGAGATGGCGCAAAGCTATCCGAATGGTTTCCTACTGAGTCTGGAGTCAAGCAAGGATGCTTGTCGAGCCCTGTTCTGTTTTCAATATTTCTAAACGATATAGTGGAATACCTTCCGAAAGGACTCGAAATAAACGGCCTGGAAATAAAAACTTCGTTATACGCAGATGATATAGTGAACTTCGCCGAAACTCCCAAAGATTTGCAAGACACGATCAACGCTTTGGATGAGTACTGCAAGGAGTGGGGCCTCAGAGTTAACTGCGAAAAATCAAAGATGCTAGTTTTTAAGAAATATTGGAGAAGTCTTGCGTCTGCTGAAAAATGGCAAATGGGAGGCATTGATTTTTTAGGCCGTCTGTAATTCCCAGTCGGACTTTGCAGCATGTGCTTCCCAAAATAAGTACATTTTGTGGCATGAAATTTCAGGGAAATAGTCACTGCATAATTTTTTGGCATGACATTAGCGCATTTATCATCATGAAAAACTCACACGTTCTTTTCTCAGGTATTGGTAAGGCTAAAAGTCGGCCTATCGTGAAACGGTTGTTTTTCTTAGTCGTGGGATTGAGCACGAAGTAGAAAAACGAAGTCAACGAGAGAGAGAAAAGCGAAAAAAATTATTAAGTCAGTGTGATTTCGGCTTATGCAGAAAAAAGACGTGTTCCCAGAGAATATATAAAAAAAAATTTCAATTATAAGCACGCAATATATTGTTGGTGAGTATCGAATTTAGTTACATCTTCGGACTCAATAGCAATAAAGTATTATAATTATCATTAATTTGTCATTATTAATCAACTTTTTTACTTAAAACAGGTCATTCCTGCAGAAACGATAAGCAACAACACTTTTAAAGTCCAATTCAGTAACAATCATCCGTACCATCAATAATAATAATAGAAATAAACAAAAATAGTTGTTGGTTTGTATATTAAATTATTTGTTAATAAAAATTGCAAATAAACTTAAATGTAGTAAAGTTCTTTATGGGGGTGACATTTTACCTAAAGGCACGCCAAAAACATGAATTCGTAAGCTGACGGTCAGGTCTTCCTCCCTACGATATACAACGTCAGTGCATCTGAAGTACTGAGTTAGTAAGGAGAAACGCGGAACCCGGAGGCTGGTGCGTGACGTCAGTCAAACGGTTTACGGTTATAACAACAACCCCTGAGTTTCACGGCGTTTCTTAAGACAAACGAAACGGAACCTTCAGATTTTCTCATGCCGTCTCACGTGACAAGTTGGCATGAAATATGGACATCTGTCATGCATCCAAGTCCGACTGGGTTGTTGCGTTAACATATTGCACATTGCCAGTTAGGTGTAACTTAGTACCTACTTACATACTGCTTACATACTACAACTCGGCCGTCCTGACAACAAGGATCACCTGATTCTTTCGACTTTATGTCTGCTTCTTAAATTAAATATATGTGTCCTAGGCTCTTCATCAAAATCTGTATCGCTTACGTTTCCGTCAACATTCGTGTCTTCTACATCTTGATGTATATCTATCTCGCCTCCATTTTCTTCCATATCTGATTCGATAACATTTTTATTCGTGTCTGTATTTTGCTGAAACTCACTGAGGTCCTGATTTGCCTCCGTTTCTTCTAATCCTAATTTATTAATCACGTCTACGTTCCCGTTGTCGCCTACATACTACATAATCTCCGCTTTTATACTTTACTGTTATTTTTTCTTTTTGAATTAACGTAATTCTCGTAATACCCCTGCGCTTTTCTTTGATTCTTTTGTGCATTCTCTCTAATATCTTGCAAATCTCGGCATTTTTCCTGTATTTCAGAGTTTTCTCTAATATTATCTACAATTTTTCCTTTCTGGTTTACTCCAAATAACATAACGCTTGGGTGTTCATTTATCATTGTGTGCTTTGTATTATTTAACGTAAATTCTACTGTTTCTATGACTTTATCCCATCTTATGTTGTTATCTGCATCAGCAAGTTTTGCTGTCATGGGCCCTAAATTTCGATTTACTCTTTCGACTTGCCCGTTTGCTTGTGGTGAGCCCGTAGCAATTTTTATGTGTTGGATATTATTGTCATCGGTAAATTGCGCAAAGACGATTGACGTAAAACTTGATCCTCTATCTGAGACTATATATTTGGCCTACTATAATACCGAAAATACTCCAGTAATGCTATTATAACCTCTTTTGCTGCCGTGGTTTTGGTGGGGTAAAGTTTCACAAATTTGGTCGTTGCATCTATTACTACTAGTAAATGTTTCTTGGGTGTATTTCTGTCTATTGGCCCGTAATGATCTATGTGGATCATTTCAAAAGGATTGTTCGATTTCGGAATGGTGTGTAAGTATCCTTCCAATTTCCCACTTTTCGTTGAAAAGGCTATACATTTCAAACAATTTCTAATGTCCCAATATTTGGAAACCAGTACCTATCAAATCTGTAACTTTGTTGATGCCTATATGGCCCATTTCTTCGTGGAATTTATACAACACGTGCGATTCCATTGCCGCAGGAACATAAAATAACAACTTTTTATTCTCTAACTTTTTAAATAATACCCAATTTCCACTAGCATCATTTCTTATCATTTTCATTTCTCAAAATTTTGCCGTTTCCATTGACAAATCGTCATCATTTTGACACTTTGACAAAAACAGCTGCTTTGTTTGTTTTAAATAACTGGCGGCACTTTCAAACTTACGTGGACTTTTTGGAATATTTAGCAAAAAAAAAAGACATACCCCTCAGGACAGCAATTCCTTGTGGCGAACACATTGCCATCGCCCTAAACTATCATCAGAAAGCTAAATACACAACTTATTTTTACCTATTTATATTTTAAGCAAAATTGCGCCTACTTTTCCTTTTTTTCGGGGCAATTGTCATCATTTTTGAGAAATGATAGTAATGAAATCAAAATGAAGTAACAATTCGTATGGAAGAAATGATATAATTTTCTTCATTGCTTGTCATTTCATGAAATGAAGATTCATTTGTTCAGTGGAAATAGGCTATAAGACTCCATTTCTCATTTCATAAAATTTGTGTTCTCTGTCTTGTAACTCTTTCTTCAAAATTATTATTTTCGGATCTTTATTTTGGCATATCACTAAATTTTCCTCAAAAGTATTTGTCTCTACTACCATAATACTCAAACTTCTACTTAACGCATCTACATGCTGCATTTCGACGGCCCACCTGGCAATTCTTGGATTCAATTCCTGCTTGTTTAATGTCATAGACTATGACTCATAGTCAATGAGTTGCAATCCGTGATGATTTTAAATTGTCTGCCCTGCAAATAGACACGAAATCTTCTAAAAGCATAAATTATCGCTAGTGTTTCCAATTCGTAGCTATGGAATTTTGATTCTGCTTCTGTAGTTCTTTTTGAAAAATAGAATACTGGATGCTATTTTTTGTCTTCCTTTTTCTGAACTAGTACTGCTCCGAAACCTAAAGCACTAGCGTCGCAATGCAGTTCTGTCTCAGCTGTTGAATCAAATAAGGCTAAGACCGGTGACTCTAAAAGCTTCCTCTTCAAAGTTTCAAAAGACTGAAATTCATTCAATCCGAATACAAATTTTCTATCCTTTTTAGTCAAATCGTACAGTGGCTTCGCAATTATCGAAAAATCTTTAATAAATCGTCTGAAGTAAGAGCATAGCCCTAAAAAGCTTTGAATCGCGTGCACCTTGTTCGGAATCGGAAAATTTTGTATTGCCTCTAATCCTTTTTCGTCTGCACGAATACCTGACTCATCTATATTGTACCCCAAATACTTGATGCTATTTTTCATGATCTCGCATTTATCCAATCGTAACTCCAGTTTATTATCAACGATTCTTGCCATAACTTCCTCCCAAATTCTGAGGTGTTCTGTTACATTCTCGGTGGGTATCATAATATCGTCTAACTATATGATGACCTTCCCTAGTTTCACTAAGTCTGCAAAAATCTTATTAATGAACATTTGAAAAACATGAGGAGCATTTTTCAACCCAAAAGGTAATCTTGTAAACTCAAATTGTCCGAACGGTGTAATAAATGACGTATACTTAATGCTTTCTTCGCTCACGTGCACATGAAAATAAGCGTTTTTCAGATCTAATTTTGTAAACCATTTTTTGTTGTTTAAACTTTCGATTAAATCGTCGATTAACGGAATCGGATAATTATGCTTTGCTGTGTTCTTATTTAATCTCCTGTAATCTATACATAATCTTAATTCTCCCGTCTTTTTCCAAACTAAAACAATACGAGAAGTAAATTCAGACTCACTCACTCTGATGATGCCCTTCTGTAGTAACTCATCTAATATTTTCTGAACTTCTTGTTTCTCGCTGTACGACAATCTACGAGGCGGACAAAAAAGGGTTTTTCATTTTCTAGCACGAGTTTCATCTCGAACTTTACTTTTGGTTCGTCTGGGCTTTTCATTTTCACATAAAATTTCTCAAAAATGTCCAAGCAGTTTTGCTTAATTTCTCCCTGAACATTCTCTCCAATCTGCAAGTCCAGTTCTGACCCATTTGGGCTAGTATAGATAAACATTATCTGTTGTTCGAAATTTTCTGATTGGTCAAACTCTTCATTTTCTTCGTTTTTTACTCCTATTTGGTCTTCTTCTGGAGTATAGCTTCCCTTTGTAAACTTATTCGTGTTCTTATCTAATTTTAGGTTTCCCCATATTACTCTACTTTTTGTTTTCGACAGAAAATCTCTTCCCAAAATTCCAGCATAACACATAGAATCATTCTCAACCACCATCAGTTCAATTTCGACATTATCTGTATTTTGAGGATTCATAACATAACAAACTAATTTTCCTTTTATTTCAATTTCGGTCTTATTTAGACCATAATATTTAACGTTGTTAAGCTTTATTAATTTTGCATCCGCTGGGATGTGCTTCTCTTTAATGAAACTGATGGGGCTTTCTGAGTCTATGAGGCATTCAGTAGAAAATATTTTATCAGTATTATTCTTTAAGGCGAACTTAAAATATCTTACATAATCTTTGGTTTTCTCTGCCTTAACGTCTTTTCCCGTCTTCTTGTACTGCCAACACTCAGATACAACATGCTTGTCACTACCACATCCGTAGCAGGTTCCCGGTTGGCGTCTTGGCTTAGTGCAATCAGCAGCATAGTGTCCAACACTATTACAATTTTAGCAGCGAACCGCCACTTTTCCTCCGACCGTCGATCGCGGCTTCTCCATTGTTGTCGATATGTGGTTCTGTGGCAACCTAATGCCGCGAAGTGACTGCATCATCTGATTCCTCCTTGTGTAGCGTTGCATTGAGGCTTGAACTCGGATTTGTTTGTCGGGTATCCCGTCGATAATGTGTTCGACCAGTTTGTTTGTTTGTTTGTTTATTTAATTTTTCTCATCAGCGCTACAAGTAATGATATACTTATATTTATAACGCTAATCACAACGGCAAATGGTTCAATTATAATTAAGTTACAAAATTATTAGGTATGAAGATACAGAAATCTTTAAAAAGAAAACAAGTTAGATATTACAACTCTTCTTCCTCATCCAGGCCCAGTCCAGCACTCAAATATAGCTTTTCGTTATAATATTGAACGAATTCTTCTCTCGGCTGCTTCATTTTAATGACCTAGTTCATTAGTTCATTTTTTCATGAACTATAGTTCTTTTTTTGAACTATAGTTCATTTTTTGAACTATAGTTCATTTTTTTAACTATAGTTCATTTAAGCTATAGTTCATTTAAACTATAGTTCATTTTTTGAACTATAGGTAATTTTTTGAACTATAGTTCATTTGAACTATAGTTCATTTTTTGAACTATAGTTCATTTTTAGAACTATAGTTCATATTTTTAACTATTGCTCGTTTTTTTAACTATTGTTCATTATTTTAACTACTGAGGAAAATTTTAATACTGTTTGACAGTCGGCTTGGTTTCGATGGATTTGTTGAGTTTGCGTGCGCGTAAAATCAGGGCTTCGGTGCTTGCTTGCGCAGTTGCTCGGTCAGTTTGTTGAGATTAAACTGTTTTACTATCTACATAAATGCTGGCAGCGATTTCTTAATGTTGATATAGCCAAAATGATTAGCTACATCTTCATAGATGTCGCAGCATGGATCACACATGTCACGTTGGGGGAATCTTAACACAATCAGCGAGTCACCCTTAACCCGTGCCTCTTAGTAAATTCAGGTTAACATGTCAGCCAGTTGGGAAGCCGGCTCATTAATACCAATAGCGTTGGCACGCTTTACCGAAATTTTCTCCTCACGTACGACTACCTCTAAATAAGAGAGTGTTACCATTTGGTTGGACCACTTTAAGCTCAACTGGTAACTTCTGGCTATGCTCGAAGAGGAAAAAAAGTAACACATAGGCTTTGGCTAAATCCGTGGCTGTGCACTCGCAAAACACCTTCTTGGTCTTAGGCAAGTTCTTCGATCGTTCACCATTAATGATGGGCAGCAGTGAGAGAATTACATGATTGGCACCATAGATAAGTCCATCAACTGCAGACCTGTCATCTCCTGAGTTTGGTTATGCGGTTTGAATTTGATTCCCTCTGACGCCAAATCCTCGCAGCTGAAGGGTCCCTGTAATGTGTCAATGTCGTGGGTGCCCATGGCCACCAGGGTAAATGTTTTGGAGCAGCTTATCCTGCGGATCAATGAAACTTTTGCAGGACTCTTGGGTAAAGGACACTTTGCGAAGCAAAGCGGCCACAGCATGTGGAAGAATCTGTGCCGAGGAGGAGGCAACACTTAGCACTTGTTGCTGGGTTGGCTCGAAAAACTCAAACTTTGGCTTTGAGAAATGATAGTCTCGTAGTCCTGCTATTTGTAATTTTTTAAATGTGAATAGCTTGTTAAATTCATAGAAAATCATTATTAAATGCAGGCCCTCTAGATTTTCATATCTCATGTATCAGACAATGAGTAAACGCCTTAAAATTTGCTTCAGTGGTAAAAATAAAGTGAACTATAGTTCAAATTATGAACTATAGTTCAATTGAACTATAGTTCTTTTAAAGTTATTATAGTTCACTTTAAAGACTAGTTCATTTGAACTAGTTAAAAAAAAATCGGCACAACTCTACTGCCTAGCCGAAAATTTTTTTCTCAATTCCAGCTTGCTCCCTTGTGCCTCAAACGCAATTAGAAAGTCTTCCATCAGTTCGTCCATCGTTTCCATGGCAGAATTTTTTCGCGCATGCAGCCACTGCTGCGCTCTGCCAGCCTATTTGGTTGCGAAAACTGCTCGAATAAAGTTGTCGTCCAGATCGTACGCTGCTTTTAAATTTGTCAACTGTGTGGACCAAAATAGTGCGTTTCCAGCCCCATCATACTCGGCCAAATAACTGCAAACAACCTTGAATGTGGCTGCTGGCTTGGGAGCCTCGTATGTGGTGTTGACTTTTCCTTCCGTATTACCTCGAGCTCTTTCTTTAGCAGCGCGTTCTCTCTTTTCACCAGCTCCAACTCTCTTAATATTAGGTGAATCGTCCCTCTCTTCATCTTCCTTCTCGATCACGTTCATTTTCCTATCGCTTGTGCTTTTTTTCTCTCCTTTTTCTTTCGCACTTGCCTTCTAGTCCGCTGTAGTTTTTTTGAAGGCACCTTTGCCCGCTGGAGTAACGGCTTGCTGTTGCTGTAACATTTCCTTGTCTTCGTTATCGACGGTTACAGTTATTCTCGCTGCATTGCCCTTTACGTCTTGTGCCTTTACCTTTTCATCATGATTCTGTCCATTTTTATCAACCAGGAATTTTTCATCGATCTGTAATTTTTTTTGTCTTGTCCTCTTGGTCAGTCTGCAATTTTCCATAAATTTTCTCTTCATTTTTAATCGGATCAGGCTTATTCTCAGCTTCTTTATCGGTCGGTAAGTTTTCTTGCTCTTGTATGTCCATTCTCTGTTGCTGGGCCAGTGCTAGCAAAGACATTGGAATAATAAGATGCGTAACGCCATACGATTTTTTTGCACACGATTGGCGTGGCGTGGCTTCTCAAATGGCTTTTCGATCTTCAAAAGCCAGAGAGAGAGAGAGTGCTCTCTAGAGCAGCGCTGGCCAGCGAGAGCGAGGCCAAAAAGAGAGATTGTATTAGTATAAGAAAACAAAGCTCCGTGAATTTGCTTCGACCTAATTGCTTCAAACTCTGTCGAGCAACTGACGCTTTCTTGCTCTCTCGATGTCAGCTTCGGCAAGCGTTTGGCTCATGTATGTGTGAATAGCGAAATGTTGTCGCCCCCGGGATGGAACCGAGGGCCAACGCTGCTCTAGAGCCAGCCGCTCTCATGTACGCATGCAGCGACAGCCGACGATTGTATGTGTGCACACGTATTTTCAAGCATTGCTAATTTGTCTGCATGTATTCGTGTTCTACAGCGCTCTGTCGAATTATACCTTTCATTTTAAAAGTTATAAGTTAATTTTGCAAGACGCTTGCCCCCATCCATATTAAAAACTTTTTTGTATTGCCTTTATATGATAATTATTTGAATTAGTATATTTTATGGTAATCACCGTGTACGTATGTACGTATATAAAGATACATATACATAATATATTTCAAACATGACTTCACATTAAAGAATAATTGTCATTAGGGTATTCAGCGTGCGACGTGTGAAAAATATGCTATGAACAGGTTGAATATTTTTATATTTATTTTAGTTTATTTATATAGATTTATAAATATTTGTTATTTTTGTATGGTGTCTTCTTCGTTTAAGGGTCTGGACACTCGTGGGCAACTGCGTGCTTGCTTTGCCGAAGGCTCGTCGTAAAGTACTTTTAAAAATGATTCGGCCATCTGATCAAAGACATGTATTAAATTAAAGTCAAATTCTTGTTTATTATTTATGTACTTACTATTAAAACGCAATAGTCACCTCAAAGACAATTTCTGCGGGACTGTTTTATTAGAGATGACAAGTCCAACATATATGGACAACATTGCGATAATTCTTTTGCAATTTTTGTGATAATTTATTAAAAAAAATATCTTATTCTACTTTATCTAGTTCCATTATGCTAATTCCTATCCAAATTAGTTATCCAAACTGATTTACAAAAGTCCTAGCAATTAAAATACTCGGACTATCAGCACAAGTTTGCCAAAGTTTGTTCTTACATTTGACTTGCAAGATCAAACTCGGCCAATGCGATAACAGTTTGACAAACAGTGTTCACATTGCGTTCAGACAGCGCACAAACTTATCGAAAGCATGCTTGGTGAAACTCGTCAAATCGGTCGTCAAATGAGTTTGACTGCCAATAAATATGGCGTTCACACACAATTCAAACTTATTTTGTCAAATTTTCGCCATATTTCACAAATTAATTTGACTGTGTGAACTTAGCTTAAAGCTTAGTATACACTTCCACCAAAGACTCGCCAAAACAAAAATACCAAAAGTGACAATTCTTTTGTTTTGGGACAATGTGACCAGATATTAAGATGTATGCATGTAAAATGGTCACTTTGCCAAGACCGTAGCTTTTGGTTTAATTTGAAACTATAAGTTTTACAATCAATAAATACAAGTTATTAACATGCGTTCTTCATGGCCACACCCTGGCTACTGGGCCTGATGAGCAGATATGACACTTTTGCAATGATTAAATTCATAATTATAACCCAGTTTAAGTATGATTGAAGTCTCACGGTGTTTTGTACCTTACTTTGAATATTGCGCTCAATCATTGATGAGAAAATTATTAAAATTTCACCCGATTACGCATATTTGTGTATCGATACCTCTTGAAATAATTAAAATTAATTATTCAGGGAGCTATCGATAAAAATACAAAAACTACGGATCTAGTATTTTATCGGTATTTAATCGAGGCCTTTTTGTTTTGAGTGTGGACTGCCACCAAAGACACTGCCAAAGGATTTTGGCACAAAAATTTTTGTGAGTTTTTTTTATATGGAGTTTTTTGTTTTGGCGAGTCTTTGGTGGAAGTGTATACTAAGCTTTAGTCTAGGTATACAATCATAGAAGCATGGCGTTGCCAGCTTGTTGCGTTAACATATTGCACATTGCCATTTTGGTGTAACTTAGTAACTACTTACATACTAGAGTTGGAAATTTTAGTTCATTTTAATGACCTAGTTCATTAGTTAATTTTTTCATGAACTATAGTTCATTTGAACTATAGTTTATTTTTTGAACTATAGTTCATTTGAACTATAGTTCATTTTTTGAACTATAGTTCATTTTTAGAACTATAGTTCATATTTTTAACTATTGCTCGTTTTTTTAACTATTGTTCATTATTTTAACTACTGAGGAAAATTTTAATACTGTTTGATACATGATACACAGTCGGCTTGGTTTCGATGGATTTGTTGAGTTTGCGTGCGCGTAAAATCAGGGCTTCGGTGCTTGCTCGCGCAGTTGCTCGGTCAGTTTGTTGAGATTAAACTGTTTTACTATCTACATAAATGCTGGCAGCGAATTCTTAAAGTTGTTATAGCCAAAATGAATAGCTACATCTTCATAGATGTCGCAGCCATGGATCACAGATTTCGCGTTGGGGGAATCTTTACACAATCAGAGAGTCACCCTTAACCCGTGCCTTTGTCAGCCAATGGGAAGTCATTAATACCAATAGCGTTGGCACGCTTTACCGAAATTGTCTCCTCACGTACGACTACCTCTGGATAAGAGAGTGTTACCATTTGGTTGGACCACTTTAAGCTCAACTGGTAACTTCTGGCTATGCTCGAAGAGGAAAAAAAGTAACACCTAGGCCTTGGCTAAATCCGTGGCTGTGCACTCGAAAAACACCTTCTTGGTCTTAGGCAAGTTCTTCGATCGTTCGATGGGCAGCAGTGAGAGAACTACATGATTGGCACCATAGATCACTGGATAGACGGAAGAGCCACGAATGATGGCATAAGCTGGGCATATAAGTCCATCAAGTGCAGACCTGTCATCTTCTGAGTTTGGTTATGCGGTTTGAATTTGATTCCCTCTGACGCCAAATCCTCGCTGCTGAAGGGTCCCTGTAATGTGTCAATGTCGTGGGTGCCCATGGCCACCAGGGTAAATGTTTTGGAGCAGCTTATCCTGAGGATCAATGAAACTTTTGCAGGACTCTTGGGTAAAGGACACATTGCTAAGCAAAGCGGCCACATCATGTGGAAGAATCTGTGCCGAGGAGGAGGCCACACTTAGCACCTGTTGCTGGGTTGGCTCGAAAAACTCAAACTTTGGCTTTGAGAAATGATAGTCTCGTAGTCCTGCTATTTGTAATTTTTTAAATGTGAATAGCTTGCTAAATTCATAAAATCATTATTAATTGCAGGCCCACTAGATTTTCATATCTCATGTATCAAACAATGAGTAAGCGCCTTAAAATTTGCTTCAGTGGTTCAAAACAAATGAACTATAGTTAAAATTATGAACTATAGTTCAATTGAACTATAGTTCAAAAAATGAACTATAGTTCAAATGAACTATAGTTCAAAAAATACATAGTTTAAAAAATGAACTATAGTTAAAAACCAAGTCCTATTTCATTAGTTCATTTTAATGACTAGTTCATTTGAACTAGTTCAAAAAAAAATCGGCACAACTCTATTACATACTGCTTACATACTACAATTTGGATGTGGTTAAATCATATAAATACCTAAGAGTCTGGATCTATCACAATGCCGAATTCAACTTTCACTTCCGTGAAAAACAAAAAGATGCTAAAGTATCGATAAATAGTACTTGGAGAACGATACTTGGCAAAAAAGAGGTCCCTACCAGCACTAAGTACAAGCTGTTTAATGCCGAAGTTCGGGCAATAATGTGTTATGATGCACAAGTATGGGTGATACGACGATACGAGGAAGTGGAAAGTCTTCAAAGATACTTTCTTAAGAAAATTTTTCGTCTACCTCAATACACACCGAACAGCTATATACAGCTAACTTGCATTTCGACTACATGCAAAAAGCATTATCCATGGAGGAAAAAAGGGTTCCTAGGATTTTGGCAGAGCAACTTTTAAAAGAGCAAGTGCAATGTTTAAGAGAGTGGACTGTCTAGCCACGGATCACGGAGTTCGACTGAATCTTGAAGATAACGCAACATGGAAAACTTGGGCTAGGAATATTACGGCTAAAATGGATGCAGCATATAGGATGAAATTTGATGAAGAATCCCCGAGAAGCTCAGAGCGTTTAATATATAGGCAACTGCATTACGACCTGGGAGAGAATAACTAATTTTCCGATGAGTTTCCCATTGAAGGAATAATAAGTATTTTTATGGCCAGAGGTGAAATATTAAAATTAAATTTTATTTCAAATGTCACGACGAATGACACAAACTGCCCACTGTGCAACTGGAGGGAGCAAGAAAATGTCATCCAGTTCATTGGAGGTTGCCCTATTCTGCGGGAACTCCGGCACTCCGTTTTTGGAAAATGTACCCTTTTTCCGCACGAAATAGTAAACGTACCAAATGGCGCGGACTGATAAAAGCTAAATAGTTATGTGATTAAAGCCTTAGCATATAGAAATAGAATCATAAGGCGATTATTTTAATAGGGAAATTTTGTTTTTTTATAATTTGTATTAGTTACTTATATCATTTATAATTCATGCTAGCACCAATTTCGCAAACCCAAAGCGCATGGCTGAACGATCTAGTATCTGGGGAAGACCCGGGAAGACAGGCGTATTAAGCTACGTGTAGAGGGTGCGGTGAGCGAAAGACGGTCTTTAACCAAGTCGCCGAGTAAACTTTTAATTTTTTATTTATACTTTTTTTGTATACCATTCCTTATATTTACATAAATCTTAAGTTATTCTATTCACAAAAAAATAAAAAATAAAAAACCAACTACTACTACTTCTACTACATATCTGGACAGGAGGTTCACTTGGGGCAGACCGTTAAAAATTCTAGAAAATAGACTGGCTACTCCGGCCGGAAAGCGGCCTTTCCCTCAAGGCTAAAATCATTCTTTGTCCTCCTTACGCTTAACTTTGGTATTTCATGATGTATATCGGCCTGCCACACTATTATTGAGAAAATGAATAATAACCATTTGCTATGCTATTATTTTTAAGCTGTTGTTTTGTTGTGGTCAATGTCTAATAGGAAGATGCTATAAAGATGTCAAATTTCCCCATGGTAAATATTTATGACTCAGTATGTTGGACGTTACATGAGCTCAGTGTGATTTGTCAGTAATACTATATTTCATCCAGAAACTTCTAGACTTCGATTTTTCTCGAGTCCTTTGCCATCCTGGCTTACTGCATCTCAAGTCTGACCTTATCGGTGTGTCGAAGGCTGATTTGTAAATGTAAAATTGGCTATACAGCTCCTCCAACGAGGCCAAGCCAAGCTTCTCTCAATCCCTTGGCGTGTGTGCTTTAAATTGTTTGCACATGAGAAAGCGATCTACAGCTTTACGCCGGATCCGAACGGCAAAGTTTGAGAATTTGCTTTTTCATGACTAATTTCTTCACAATGGCGCCAATAGCTGCTGAAGGTGACCGTATGTGTAGTAGAGTTGGAAATTTTAGTTCATTTTAATGACCTAGTTCATTAGTTCATTTTTTCATGAACTATAGTTCATTTGAACTATAGTTCATTTTTTGAACTATAGTTCATTTTTTGAACTATAGTTCATTTTTTGAACTATAGTTCATTTTTTGAGCTATAGTTCATTTAAACTATAGTTCATTTTTTGAACTATAGTTTATTTGAACTATAGTTTATTTTTTTAACTATAGTTCATTTTTAGAACTATGGTTCATTTTTTAACTATTGCTCGTTTTTTTAACTCTTGTTCATTATTTTAAATACTGAGGATAATTTTAATACTGTTTGATACATGATACACAGTCGGCTTGGTTTCGATGGATTTGTTGAGTTTGCGTGCGCGTAAAATCAGGGCTTCGGTGCTTGCTCGCGCAGTTGCTCGGTCACTTTGTTGAGATTAAACTGTTTTACTATCTACATAAATGTTAGCAGCGATTTCTTAATGTTGTTATAGGCAAAATGAAAAGCTACATCTTCATAGATGTCGCAGCATGGATCACACATGTTGCGCTGGGGGAATCTTTACACAATCAGCGAGTTACCCTTAACCTGTGCCTCTTAGTAAATTCAAGTTAACATGTCAGCCAGTTGGGAAGCTGGCTCATTAATACCAATAGCGTTGGCACGCTTTACCGAAATTTTCTCCTCACGTACGACTTCCTCTAAATAAGAGAGTGTTACCATTTGGTTGGACCACTTTAAGCTCAACTGGTAACTTCTGGCTATGCTCGAAGAGGAAAAAAAGTAACACATAGGCTTTGGCTAAATCCGTGGCTGTGCACTCGAAAAACACCTTCTTGGTCTTAGGCAAGTTCTTCGATCGTTCGATGGGCAGCAGTGAGAGAACTACACGATTGGCATCATAGATCACTGGGTAGACGGAAGAGCCACGAATGATGTGGCTTAAGCTGGTCATATAAGTCCATCAACTGCAGACCTGTCATCTTCTGAGTTTGGTTATGCGGTTTGAATTTGATTCCCTCTGACGCCAAATCCTCGCAGCTGAAGGCTCCCTGTAATGTGTCAATGTCGTGAGTGTCCATGGCCATCAGGGCAAATGTTTTGGAGCAGCTTATCCTGCGGATCAATGAAACTTTTGCAGAACTCTGGGGTAAAGGACACATTGCGAAGCAAAGCGGAAGAATCTGTGCTGAGGAGGAGGCAACACTTCGCTCCTGCTGCTGGGTTGGCTCGAAAATCGCATACTTTGGCTTTGAGAAATGATAGTCTCGTAGTCCTGCTATTTGTAATTTTTTAAATGTGAATAGCTTGTTAAATTCATAGAAAATCATTATTAAATGCAGGCCCTCTAGATTTTCATATCTCATGTATCAGACAATGAGTAAACGCCTTAAAATTTGCTTCAGTGGTAAAAAAAAATGAACTATAGTTCAAATTATGAACTATAGTTCAAATTGAACTATAGTTCAAAAAATGAACTATAGTTCAAATCATAGCTGTTAAATTACGATTAGTAATCAATTGCATTACTTTTTAAAAATAATTGTAATGATTATATAATCCTCTTGGTTAAAAATATTTGATTACTAATTGAATACTTTCAGAAATAATCAAAAATAATCGGGATTATTTAGGATTATCAAAAAATAATCAAAAAATAATTCGACTACTTTACAAGATTATTTTTGATTATTTAAAAAAAAGGCATAGTCAGATTTCTGATTTCATATTGCACTTTTAGCTGCCTTCTAATACTTGTCGGTAATGGCGTAGAGGTTAAGGCCTATGACTGAAAGGCAGTAAGTTCTAGGTTCGAGACCCAGTTTGGGGCATGGATTTTTTTTCTTTTATTCTAGAATTTTAAAACAATTGCATTACTGACTGAAGTAGCTACTAACTAGGGGTGCCAGTGTTTAGCTCAGTGGAAGTCGTGGGTTGAATCTCGCCTCGGACGATCTAACAAAAAAGGTTGTTCTTTTGGTAGGAAATAGCTTTTACACATCCGGTTCCCTTTACGAGCTACTGGCGCCAGCTGTGAAGTAACAATCCATGAAATAGCTTCTCAAACTTTGCCGTTCGGATTTGGAGTTAAACTGTAGGTCTGTTTGTCTTGTGCAACAAATTATAAGCGCACACACGCCCAGAGATTGAGAGAAGCTTGACTTGGCCCTTTTGGGCTGTAGAGCCAATTTTACATTTTTACCGACTAGCTTAAGCTCGAAACCGGAACTTCAGGTGGCACTGACAACATCAAACGAGATGTTGATAGTCCTGGAGGGAGTCATAATGCAGGCCATAACACGATGAAATGAAAAGAAGAAACAATTCATTTTTACCTTGCTGTACTTAATAGCATAAACTGGTACTCGGGAGCTAATGCAATTGTTTTAAAATTCTAGATTCTAGTCATAGGCCTTAACCTCTACGCCATTACCGACAAGTATTAGTAGGCAGCTAAAAGTGCTATATGAAATCACAAATCTGGCTATGCCTTTTTTTTGAAAATAATCAAAAATAATCTTGTAAAGTAGTCGAATTATTTTTTGATTATTTTTGATTATTTTTTGATAATCCTAAATAATCCCGATTATTTTTGATTATTTCTGAAAGTAATCAATTAGTAATCGTGTAAAACTGAAAATAGTCGTATTGTAATCGGTTTTCTGCCTTTATCGCCTCTATTTGGGACGATACCTCTATTAGCCGACCATTTAGCCCTAGTACTTATGTTGTCTTTAGTCGCCAGATGCTTGAGTTTCTCATCCAGTGTAGCGGCCATAGTTTGTTGCATCACTTGCATTAACTGCTCTATCGAGACACCAGCAAGCCCATTTGCTTCACCCATTTCCTCCTTATCCGGGGACAAATCCGATTTTTTCCGCTTTATGTTCGGCTTTCCGGGGGTCATTTGCCTTACTATGGCAGGGCTTCAAAACTGCAACGGCCTCTTTTATACTTTACAGTTTTAGAGTAAGGGTGTTGAGCAGAGCGTGAGCGCAGGCCAGTTGATTACAGTTGCACATGCACTGGGCTTTGCGGTTGCGCTTTGACGTGCATTCACTGGGCTTACGTAACGTTACGTTACTTTTACGAACTCAGCTGTCGAGTGCCACCACCGTATGTGTAAAAGCTATTTTTTAAAAGGGCAGTATCCACGGCCCGCGAAGAATCTCTCGTGAAAAAGTTGATATTCCGCAGATACTTTACAGAGTCTGCTAAGCCGCTGCTATTAACACGATAACACATTTTTTTTCTATCGATAAACGTTTCAAAGCAACCTTGCGCTGCTTTAGCGCTGTTAAAAAAAAAGCGGTTTGTAAGCAAATCAAAAATAATTTAATAAAAGTAAAAAAAATATATTAATAATGGTTACTCGGTGAGTACAGAAGTAAAAATATACGCATGTGTATTTTTAATTAATATCACTATTGAAGCGATCTTTTATTGTTGCAACTTAATGTGGCAAATCTGGCCGCCACCTTTGTGTCCAATCAACGGCACCTGGTTCCATTAGTGAAGGAGACTCCAACGGAAAGTCAAATGCGCTACCCGTCTTGAAGAGCTTCGTAGCCGACATTTTGGTGAGGTACCGGTTGCTGTCTTTCAGCGCCACCAATTTTAATAAATATATGTCATTAATATGAATAGTTCAATATTTAGCGGCATTACTTACCGCTTTTGCCAAGCTCTTCACTAATGCACAACCATGCCGCGTGGACTGCGTTGGAGTCTGAGTGTTTCTTGTTCGCCAAGTCCCACAACTCGCTCTTCACTTTTACGTTTATTAATTTCAGCTTGTCAAGTCTTGAAAATGCCATTAGGCGACGTTTTCTGCCTTATTCTTTTTTTGTTGCGCTCATTTTCGATTTGTTGTTGTTGACCATCTTGCCCGCACATACTAGAATCAAATCCTATTTTCGTTGCGTCGCCACAAAAAAACTCGTTAACAGCACTTAAAGTTACGTTATTTTTTTAACATAACGTAGTGGCAAACGTAAGCTATTTGTCGCGATAAGTGAAAACCGAATATGAAACGACCACACGAACAAATTGCGCAGCAGTGTTTTTTATATGGAGTTTTTCATTTCGCGGCCATTTCGCGAGCCGTGGATACCGCCCTAAAGAAACTTTTTATTATTAGATGTTCAGAGACGTGATCGAACCCTCGACCCCCCGCCCAGCATTCCAGCACACTAACCGCTGGGCCACACACGGCCACAGGCTGATTTATAACACAGGCCAACAAAATGACCACTTTTGTGAGGTCCAGCCCAATTTGTATTAAATTCTGATCCCGTTTTGTGCACTGATTCCAAAACTGGTCTCGGTATTTCTCCATCAGCTCTTGTTTTCAAGATATCGCGGAAAATCTATTTTGCAGTATTTTTGGCGTTTAAAAAATTATGGAGGTTACACCGAGCAACAATATCTGTATTGAGCTCTATGCGACAGTATACATATTATGGTCGTCTAAAAAAATCAATGGAGCAGCATCAGCAAACTCAAAAGCGCCTAAATTGGCCTTTGAAGAGAAATTTTCATCAAATTATAGCAAAATTTTCAAACTTAATCGCCGTGTACCAGCCATTTGGGGTGATTGCATTTTAATGAAAACCACTTTAGCATGCAGCCCAATGGTTCTTCTAATTTCACAAATTTTGTTGCATTTAAATCTTATCGATGGACAAAGTTACAAGCGGTTAATCCCGAAAAAATGAATTCAAATTTATGGCAGGATAACTAGATTGATACACAAAATGTGTATAGGAAATATTAAAAGACTACTTGATCTAACATAGTCCTTACATTAATTGTCAAGAAAATGTACAATAACATTCAATCAGTACTAGATTCAAACAATTTTCCCCAAATCCATAATTGCTTAACCTTGCGAGAATAACATTAAAATTATATGAATTGGGCTATAATCTATGGATTAAGCCTCTTGTGACTAATCCAAATTTATCTAAACTATAGATGCTTGTCTATTACTGGAGTGACTTCGGATGCTTGCAGTGTGCTAATCCAGTGCACATTTCACAAGAATGAAATTTTAACGTCCCACAGCAAGACGAAGATGTGCCTTTGGAGAAAGAGCTCTGCCATGGCTTTTATATTAACAAGGCTGTAACCAAAGCGTCATATGGCCTTGCTCATGCCTCCAGGAGCTTGGCATTATTATCCGGGAACCGTCAAGCGAAAGAGTTAACGGGCCATAATAACGGATTTTGTCATACCAGTTCTGACTGCTAACAAATTAGAAAGTGCAGATATCATTGTAATAAAAAGTAAAAAAAAAACCAAAAAACTAATTTTCCAACAACTTGCTTTTTATTTATTGCCAAGAAACATCTGCATTCAAACTTCATAATGGGTTTTTTGTATTTGGTTGCACAATTCATTAAAAAAATACAAAATGTGTGAGTACGTGGGGTGTTGAAAAAGTTCTTTTGAATAATGGTGTATTGATGGATCGCAGTTTTTCGGAAGTCACCGTTATGTCAAGGGCAAACGTAAAAAGAAAAATTGGTTAGTTATTAGTTAGTTGTTGCCTTAATGTCCCGAAGCAGAATCATGGAAAAAATTCAATTTTGTTTGCAGTCCACTGTAGAAAAAAATAGGGCGATGCTACAATTGAAAACCAAACACTACCTCAATTTGTGGAAATTTTTTTACATAATTCAATTAAGAAGTCTTCCCATGAAAAATTCGTTAAATGACGTGACAGATTCACAAAGTTATTCGCTTGCGAAATGGAGCGAGTTTTTGCACTACCTTGCATGAATGAGCATTCCTCCAAATAATAAGAATGACCAACTTCCTCGAAATATACATTCGTTTCATAGAAAGAGTCTTTACTACAATCTCTTTCCGCTAGGCATTTGTTGAAACTTGTAAAATCATAATAGTTACAAGGGGCTTAATTCGTAGATTTGTAGATACACATTTGGCTCTTTTGTAGCCCAGTTCATTTAATTTTAATGTTATTCTCGCAGGTTAAGTAAATGTGAATTTGGGGAAAATTGTTTGAATCTAGTACTGATTGAATGTTATTGTACATTTGCCTGGCAATTAATGTAAGGACTATGTTAGAGCAAGTAGTCTTTTAATATTTCCTATACACATTTTGTGTATCAATCTAGTTATCCTGCCATAAATTTGAATTCATTTTTTCGGGATTAACCGCTTGTAACTTTGTCCATCGATAAGATTTAAATGCAACAAAATTTGTGAAATTAGAAGAACCATTGGGCTGCATGCTAAAGTGGTTTTCATTAAAATGCAAGCACCCCAAATGGCTGGTACACGGCGATTAAGTTTGAAAAATTTGCTATAATTTGATGAATATTTCTCTTCAAAGGCCAATTTATGCGCTTTTGGGTTTTCTGATGCTGCTCCGTTGATTTTTTTAGGCGACCTTAATATGTATACTATCGCATAGAGCTCATAAATACAGATATTGTTGCTCGGTGTAACCTCCATAATTTTTTAAACGCCAAAAATACTGCAAAATGGATTTTCCGCGATATCTTGAAAACAAGAGCTGATGGAGAAATACCGAGACCAGTCTTGGAATCAGTGAAGAAAACTGGATCAGAATTCGTTATCAATAAGGCTGGACAAAAATGTCTGTTGGCCAGTGTAATCAACACAAAGGTGGTGTGTTTTGATGGTCTTCTCCAGGATTTGTCGTAATGTGAAGATCTAGTCTGTCGTGAATCTACCAGGTCTACAGCCACACTGATAAGATCCAATCAATAAACGGCTTTTGACGTTCACAAGAATGCGGGACAGAACCTTATATACGATGGGGAGGACACCGATCCCGCGGTAGTTGCCGCAAACTGCAGGGTCTCCCTTTTTAAAGATTGGACAGAGAACACTTGAATTCCAATCTTCGGGCATGCTTTCGTCAACCCATATACGGCACAGAAGTTGGTGCATGCACCTTACCAATTCTTCGCCTCCAGCCTTGAACAATTCAGAGGCAGCTCATCAGCGCCTGGTGATTTGTTGTTATTTAGCCTTTGTATGGCTAAACAGACTTCCTGTTGGGTCGGCGGGTCTGTCTCTATGTTGTCGATTGTTGGCATCGCTACTTCTCTAGAGGCGGCATCATGTTCGTCATCGCCTCCCAGTAGATTGGAGAAGTAATCCGCCACTTGCGGATCTGTGACCAGATTACCTTGTTCGTCTTTGCATTGTGCGACTCTAGGCTTGAAACCTTCTGTTACTTGTGTAATTTTTTGGTAGAATTTTCGAGTCTCACTCATGCCAATTAATTGATCACAACGTGATCAATCTGATTTCTTGTTCGTTATATTAAAATATTTTGCCTTAAGTCTGAGCGCGGCTAGCCTACATTTAGTAACATTTCAAATATAAATATTTGATATTTTGAGCGTAAACTTGGTAAGAATCATATCAGAACAGCCAATTTTTTAGATAAGTTAATATATACGAGATACGCTTCAGGTGTCATTTTTAAAGGTTTACAAAAAATTAAATTACTCAAAAACTAAAGGTAGTATTAAAAAGCGGTCTTTTTTATATTCGATAGGTAATCGGTTAAATTAGAGTAAAAAGGGTATACTAAAGTCGTGCAAATGTATGTAACAGGCAGAAGGAATCATTTCCGACCATATAAAGTATATATATTCTTGATCAGCATCAACAGCCGAGTCGATATAGCCATGTCCGTCTGTCCGTCCGTCCGTCCGTCTGTATAAACACCTAGATTTCAGAGATGGTAAGAGATAGAGGTTTGACATGTAAGGAACAAATGCTTCTTATACTTGCAGGCAGATCAAGTTTATTCCAAATTTTGTCCACGCCCCCTCCCGCTCCCGCAATTCGGAAAATGCGTTATATCTCCTACAGTTTTAAAGATATAAAGAAGAAATGATAAAGATCGGATGAGCAGTTCTCAAGTTATGAGCAAAAACGTGAAAAATAGCCGAGTTTAAAAAGTGTTGCATACTTTTCAGATGTTCACCCTAAGGAACGCAGGAGCACTGTTAAACATGTTTTTTTATGAGTAACGGGTATATCGAAGTCGGTTAGAGCCGACTTTAACTTGCGCTCTCGTTTTTAACACCCAAGACGGGGTTTTGTTAAGAATGATGTAATTCTGGTGTGAGCTAAGATATTTTGGATCGGTCAATAAATGGCGGAGTTATGGGGTTTCAAAGTCAAAATTTCGAAAATTGATTTTTTCCCACTGTATTGGTCCTAGCTCCGTTATTTATTGACCGATGAAAAATATCCTAGTTCACACCAGAATGGTGGGTATTAGGAACAATTTAAAAAAAAATTGAAAATCGGTCAACAGATACTCTTTAAATTTTTGCAACCATTTTGGAAATCGTGGTTCCGAGCTAATCGCATTTAAAGTTTCGACATCTGTTTCAATGAAATAAAAATTATTTTAAATAAATGTAAAAATGGGATTTGATGCATTTGGGTGTTAGCTTTCACCGAAAAAAAATTATCAAAATTGGTGTAACAGTTCTCCAGAAATTTGGGTCAAAGAGTTTCAAAACATGGTAACAATAAAATTTCCAAAAATTTGCAAGTAAAATTTTTTTCAAACATTTTTTTTTCCAAAATTGCGAACATTTTATAAATATTTATAAAGTTTTTGACCAAAAAAATGAAAAACTTAGAATTTCTAAAAATACAAGGGTCGATGAAAACAATTTTCATATAAAAGGGTCGGCAAAAATAACACTAGTTTACAAAATAATAAAAATTTCGCGATCCCGAAAATTTGGTAGCAATTCCTAGTGTAAGTCCTTCCGCTGAGTCCAAAAATCCAATCCGCAAATTTTTTTATGGGGCCGTTTTCGAGAAATCGCGGAAAAGCTAATTTTCGATTTGTACAAAAAGTACCTTTATATCTTTGGTACCGGTTCTTTTATTATGAACAGGTAATGCTCACTTGGAAGGTAATTGAACGCCCTGTCATTCGTTGGTGCACCTCTTCTTAATCTGGTGCTGGACTTCGGCGTTATAAAGGCTTTTATCTTTTTGCATTTTGGCTGGCTTGAGGTCGGTGGAGAGTTACAATTCAATGTAATCAACACAAATCAACAGAGATTAATTACAACAATTTGGAATAGCAATTGGTATGTCTGTACAACGATCGCTGTTTCAAAGATAACCACATCTTATCATCAGCAGACTTTTGTATTGCATATTCACATTCAAACGACCACACAGACTCCCTTATAAATCTTCATATCGCCGAATAACGAGTTGGGGACTCCAATTTGCTATGGGACAAGACCACGGTTCAGCCTAGAATTCTGCTATGTTTATTTGAACGTGTTGCTTTTGCTTTTCCAATTGTTGTAATTAATTTCTTTTGCCTTTGAGCTCCGCAAGGTGGTTGAACAATCTGTCCAATGATCCTCCATAGCAGAGTCACGGCGTTTTTTGTAAATACACAGGGTATTTGTTTTTGTTTGTTTTTCCATAGGGAAACCGTTTTTTGGTATTTATTGCAAACATTATGGCGTGCCGTCCATTATATCATACTTATATGGGTTTTAGCGACCTGTTTTTTGTCAAAGTTTTTGCATTTTGGCTGGCTTGAGGTCGGTGAAGAGTTACAATTCAATGTAATAAACACAAATCAACAGAGATTAATTAATAATAAATTTGGAATAGCAATTGGTATGTCTGTACAACGATCGCTGTTTCAAAGATAACGACATCTTATCATCAGCAGACTTTTGTATTGCATATTCACATTCAAACGACCACACAGACTCCCTTATAAATCTTCATATCGCCGAATAACGAGTTGGGGACTCCAATTTGCTATGGGACGAGACCACGGTTCAGCCTAGAATTCTGCTATGTTTATTTAAACGTGTTGCTTTTGCTTTTCCAATTGTTGTAATTAATTTCTTTTGCCTTTGAGCTCCGCAAGGTGGTTGAACAATCTGTTCAATGATCCTCCATAGCAGAGTCACGCGTTTTTTGTAAATACACAGGGTATTTGTTTTTGTTTGTTTTTCAATAGGGAAACCGTTTTTTGGTTTTTATTGCAAACATTATGGCGTGCCGTCCATTATATCATACTTATATGGGTTTTAGCGACCTCTTTTTTGTCAAAGTTTTTGCATTTTGGCTGGCTTGGGGTCGGTGGAGAGTTACAATTTAATGTAATCAACACAAATCAACAGAGATTAATTACAACAATTTGGAATAGCAATTGGTATGTCTGTACAACGATCGCTGTTTCAAAGATAACCACATCCTATCATCAGTAGACTTTTGTATTGCATATTCACATTCAAACGACCACACAGACTCCCTTCGTTATTCGGCGATATGAAGGTTTATAAGGGAGTCTGTGTGGTCGTTTGAATGTGAATATGGTTCTGGCAATGCGTGTGGATAGTACTTTCGTTATGGTGCACACAGTTGGATCTCAATCAGTATGCCACATCACAAGGCCGTTGGCCTAGTCGATCCTTCGATTTCGCAGACGACGGGCAGTGGGTTTGCCTGCCTTGCGATTGGTGCCATTTCAAATTTTTCGGCGCGGCGGTCAAGACATTTGCCATTGCAGCGGCTGCCATTCTGCTGGACTTTCTGTTCCAGATCGCCGCATCTCTCTTCCTGTCTCACTACCTGCCTACCAATTTCATTTCGGAAGCAACAAATTCGTTTCTTTATAAACATTTTGGTTTGGCAATTAGCAAAGTAAATAATTCAAGTGTTGACACAGCTGTGTCTATCGAGTGAAAGTATCGATAGTTTTATCGGAACTTGCCGGCTGGTTAAAATTTGACCCCCTCGTGAGGCTGCGGTTAAAGTTGCCGGCTGGTTTTCGCCAAAGACAGCATGAGACACTCAAATTCGGCTAACCTGCCGGTAAGTTTGACTAACCGGACATTGAGAAAATGGGCCTAAATAGAATAGTTTGAATGGTTACAATGCCTCCTAGGACGAACATAAAACAGTCAAACTAAGTCAATTTGCTTGAAGTTGAAACCTTCCATTTTTTACTAAAATGCCAATAACTTCTTTATTCTTGATCGGATTTTAATGCAATAAAATAAATTTTAAACAATTTTTTTCGTTGTTAAAATCGCGCTTAAAATCTAGCTTTTTTTAAAAAAAGTGATAAATTTAATGCAAAGTTGCCGATAAAAGCCTTTATAACGCCGAAGTCCAGCACCAGATTAAGAAGTGGTGTATCAACAAATGATAGGGCGTTCAATTACCCTCCAAGTAAGCATTACCTGTTCATAATAAAAGAACCGGTACCAAAGATATACGCATTTTTCTATAGGTACTTTTTGTACAAATCGAAAAACTAGCTTTTTCGCGATTTCTCGAAAAAGGCCCCATAAAAAAATTTGCGGATTGGATTTTTGGACTCAGCAAATGGATTTACATACAAAATGACTGCCAGATGGTCGGGATCGGAAATGCTGTAAACTAGTGTAATTGTTTTTGTTTATTTCAGTAAAACCGAGTTTTGGATCTGCTTGAAAGTGTTGCAGAATGTTTATAAGATCCTAATAGAACGTTTAAGCAAATAAAAAAACAAATGAAACAAATTTCTGAAGGTATACAGAGTACCCTTAAATGTTGCTATGTATTTCCCTAAAAGAGTATAAGAAGAAATTATACAAATTAAAATGTTTAGGAATTTTAGAGATTAAATCCGAAATTCCTCCCATATATAGCGCATATATTTCAAATATTCGATTTCGAGGGCGAGCGAGCGTCCACTAAATGTAGTCGGATCGCTACCAAATTTCTTATTCGGGTGTGTCACAGAAATCTCTAGAGGTTTTCGTATAAACGTCAGCATTTTATATCAAAGCTGTTTAAATTATATGTTATGGGGCTAAAATATGCCCGGCTACTAGATTAGATGTCAAAGTCAAGTAGATTTGAAGCGTACGGTTTTCCATCCACGTAATCTAGTAGGCGCTCTCATTCTTGGCACTTCGCAAATAAAGTATTCCCTGATTTGTTCGAAGTGCAATCGTTTACACGAAAATCTCTAGAGATTTCTGTGACACCCCTGATTGTATCTATTGGGACCAAAAAACAAAATTCATGGAGAAACTTCTGCTTCAGTTTAGAGAAGATCTCTTTACGACCTACACAGGTAACAACTCAACATCCCAGACAATATCATTACTCCAGAAAAGATCCGATGGGCGATGGACTCGGTTGTGTGTTTCAAATTCCCAGGGATAAATGGAATTTTTCCAGTCATTCTAAAAACGATCAAATGCGCAATCTTCCCATGGCTACAATCCATTTTTGTAGCATGCTTGAGGTTTAGATCTGTATAAGCCTGAAGGACATCACGAGTAGTATTCCTGCTTAAAGCAGTCTACAGACCCATGTGAGCCTATGTGTGGCTACATCATTTCTGCTCAAAACAATGCAAAACCTACTGAGACTTCATATAAGAGAAGGCTTATGCCTTACCTGACCTTGGAGGGTAACCAGCAAGCCTACACGAAAAGGAAATTGGTGGAAACCTAAGAGGTCTAGCAATTCACACGGCATTGGACTCCTCGATGTTTAACGTGCTGCGCTGCAGAAAAGTACAAGCCGAGTGGGGTACCACAACCATGACAAAAGAGGCGCACGGAGGAACGCCTCAGGTCGGAGTCCTGTCACCTCTTCCATGGAAGCTTGTGGTCAACGAACTACTTCAAAAATTCCTCAGGAAAGCACCCAAGCTCTTCAAATATCAACGACATATGCATAATTATCATGCGGCCCAGCGGTTAGTGAGCTGGACTGCTGGGGGGGAGGTTATTCTAAAAAGATTATTAAAGTCTGGCGCCAATCAAAACTGATTTTACTTTTAGAGGAAATTATGTTAAAACAAAAATAAATATGTTAGCACACTCAAAAAAAAATACTAGATTGTGGATGTGTACTCAGAAATCGCGCATAACTTCGTCAAACTGTATCCAAATTCACTGGGACAACGACCGTTCGACGGAGAATTAAATAGGCTTTTATTACAAACTTGAAGGAAAAGTCGCTTAGAAAAAAATAGTTAAACCAGTGATGGCCAAAGTACAAACTTCTCAAAAAAAGTTGAAAATGGCAGATCTGTAAGCCGCAATTCTCAGCCATCGCGTTAAATTAGTCTATCCATTGATTACAATGTATAAGATTCCTCTCGTCAGTATCGGAATTGATAAGGATATGAAAAATCAGTCCATTCGCGACTTATATCTATTTAATTGCGGTAAAACTGCAAAAAGCGGTTTTTGGTCCGTAACTTCAGATTTTGGGGGTGTTTGGAGAAAACCAAGTATGAGGAAATGCTATACTCGACTAGCCCAACAATATGTACGGAGTCCCGTGAAAAGTTTGTGCAGATTTTTTTTGAAACACTGTGTAATTAGTGTGCACAATAAAGTTCAGTCGAAAGCTCAGTTTAGCAGAATCAACAAATCATAGTTGTTAATTCGTCTTGCTGATGGACTAAAATATCATGTTCTGCCGTCAGTTCAACTTTCGGTAGCATGTGTGCTTTCGACCTAATTTTGCAGTTGCCACTTCATGCTTAGCATTTGTATGCAAAGAGAGTAAGCCTTTTCAGTTCGGCTCTGTTGTAAAATAAGTTCTGCGGCGTGTTTCTTTGAACAATTAGATCATAAATAAATTCTACGCATGTTTCGTTTTTGTTTTAAGTCAACGACGAGTGAAGAGTGCCATAGAGATTTACAGAAGCGGTTATATGCCGGTTTCGTTGCTTAAAATATGCAATTTTTTTTTCGTTAGTAAAATCAAGTAAGAAAGTCGGTCAAGCCCGACTGAAATATATTTTGCAGTAGCAGGTGAAGGCAACGCAGCTTTTGGTCATAACATGAGTATCATTCATCCGATCTTGATTACTAAATATTTAGGTAAGAATCACCTATATACAAAACTGTAAGAGATATGGCGTACTTTCCCAATTGCGGCGGCGCGCCCCCTATAGCTTGTATATCTCGTCAAATATTGCAAATCAACGTCATGAAGTTGTGCAAATGTATGTAACAGGGAGAAGGAAGCATCTCCAACCACATAAAATATATATTCTTGATCGGCATCAACAGCCGAGTCGATTTAGCCATGTCCGTCTGTCCGTCTGTCTGTCTGTATAAACGCGATGATCTCACAGACTATAAGAAGTAGAGCCACAATTTTTTGCATGTATGTAGGTGTACACCGTACCCAGATAAAGTTTGCTGCAGGTTTGCCAAATACCTCCTCCATCTTCTTCTAACCGCGAAAAACTGGCAGAGCTTAAATTTTTAAGTTTTAACCTAGTGACTTAATATATATTCAGTGAGGCCCTACATCTATCTATTATGAGTACCACAATGAGATCCGAGCAAAAACACCAAAGATATGTACATTAGAGTGAAAAAATTTTTTTTTGGAAATGTTCTGTTCCTCAATTCGCGAAAAATTCGTAATATTTTCTAGTTACCGTAATGAAAAACCAAACTTCGAAATTTTAAGGAGTAGTGCTGGCGCCGTGGGTTTAAAGTTGCTACATTAAATTTTAATTTCCCCTTTTTCATTTTACGTTTTCATTAAAGCAACCTGGGATGCCAAAAGTTTTTGTTTAAAATTTTGTTTTGATAAGGACGGTTGCTTTGCCAGAAACAATCAATACTGTGCCTGAATTAAGACTGCAGGAGCGGCATACCGTGAGAAGAAGTGGTCTTTTGACGTAATCATTCTTCACCCAAACAGTCCATGTTCCGCTAGCTTTGTTCGCGTGGAATTCTTCATAATTTGACCATTGTCCAAGAATAAAATAAAATGCTAAGCAAATTTTAATGCTGTGCCTTAAAGGCTTTTTATTAATGATGGATATGCATACAAGCCGAATACCAAACCAAAACTAAAATGGCTTCCTCACTAAAGCAAATTTTCAAAAAAGTTGTCATCTCTGAAAATGCAAATTCCTGACCTCATTGTGTTGCTTCATCATATGCATCTTAACAATTTACAAAATGGCTGGCAACAAAGATAACAAATGAAACATAGATATTCAGTTCTAATTTATTTCGCCGCTAGAAAAATAAACTCTAATGTTGGTAAGGGTTTAAAACGAAAATACAAAATGCAGTTGTAGTGAGGTCCATTACGAGTCATTCCATAAAAAGCTGGCCAAAAACTTTAAAGCAAACGGCAGGCAAAAAATTAAAAAAGTATAAGTTAAAAGTAGTTATTCAAATTTATTCATACACTTTTAAAAATCTAGAACGAATAATTTGAGTACGAACGCTCTTGAAAAAAAAATCTAGTCGCACTTGAATTTTCAAGAATTTCGCTCTTTGAATCGAGACAAATTCATTCTCAATGTGGTTCTATAGGCAAGGGGAGTGAGGAAACGCAAACTTTGAGAGAATAACGTTGGCCGCGCTCTTTCAAAGAGAGACAGCGCATGCGCAGTTTGTCATTGTCATTTGACCGTGCCGCGCCGATAATTATGTTAAAGTTGAACATTAAGATTGGGCAAAAGTAAGTGATTAAACGTCTGTATAATACAATAAAAATGTTTAAAACATCACAAAAAAAAATAAAATGAAATAAAAATAAAAAAAAAAGGAAAAAATAAAAAAAAAATATTTGCTGCTACGGGGACTTGATCCACGGTCGAGCTGTTGCGGCTGGCCAAATACCAACCGCGCTGGCTCATAAATATGCTTTCGCCGCTGCTTGTAGCTTATCGACAATAGTCGAGTCGGTTAAGCTGCTCGTCCAACTGTGTAGTCTTCGAGGTACCGAGGTCAAGTCCCAGTAAAGTAAGTAAAATAAAAAATTTTATCTGTTATGTGACTAACTCAAAATCAATCACATCTTAGAAAAAAGTGGGTGGGGTGGCTGATGGTGAGTGGCGAGCAGCGCGGAGCAAACGTCGGTCTGTGACGGGTTGTCCCGGGGTCTCGGTCGTGTGTCTGTCACACCCAAACCCCCACCCTCTTCAATTATTATTTTTAGTCTTTTATTTTGAGAATTATTCGTACTTGGATCAAGTACTGAAACTCTTGAGTCAAGAATGTCGGGATCAAAAATTCACTCTTGGATCAAGAATATTGCTCCTGGATCAAGAATTTTCACTCTTACCCTACTTTTGAGAACGAATGCTCTTGATTCAAGAGTGAAATTCTCTATTTTTTTTCTGAGTGTAAGAGTTTTTTTTTTGCTATTTGGATAAGCGTGTCTGTGCTCTTCGATGCATTGAAGAAGGTCATGCTGATCGAGTTTTGTTATACGCCCATCGAAGTCCTCACTCCTCTTTCTGCGACATCATTAACAACTTTGAGGTTTTTAAGTAATTTCTGCGCTGCCAGATAATCATGGTTCTCTTGCCACAACTCTGGGTCACTCTTTAAAAAATTCACTGGAATCTCGAGTTGCTTGAAGAAGTTTAAGCTAATGCTTGTAACGTTAAGAACTAGCTTGTTTATGTTGTGTCCCAAAGCTTCAGCAGTTTCTTCAAGAATGATAGCGGCAACTCGAGAGCTTATTCCGCATCTGTCCAGTGCGGAGGCCAATTTTGGTGTTATAAAGTTTTTTTTTGTTAATTTGCTCTTCTTATTTTTACGCTTGGACAGCGTACTTTTTTCCTTTTCTTCAAAATCCATTTGATATGGATGGCGACTACTTCCACTAGACTCCTCGTCATCGGACCTCTGTCTTTTAAAAGCAGCATCAGTACTTAATTCAATCGAGCTTTTTAAAGCACCATCAAAAACTCCTTCTAAATATTCTAAAAAATTTCTTTCTCTGTTGCGGTACAACTCTTTATCGCGACCAGCATTCTTTCTGAGAGAAACATATTGATCATAAAGTGTTCTCAAGCTTCTGCACACATTTCTTGCTAGTTTCATGGTGAGCCCAAGTGATTTCAAAACACCTTCAATTTGAAGGACAGTGCGGCTTAGGCTGTCCCTTAATGTGTATTTGTTTCCTCTTATATTATACAGAAGAACTGCCAAGACATCTTTTCTAGATGGTAGCTTTGCTGAATCCAGCTCTGCCCGCAACGCGCCAATCAAATAAATACCTGAATCCTCTTTATCCTGCATTTTGCTTTGCATAAAATATTTGAATAATAAATTAATAGATTTTAAATTCAACAACAACGCTTGGCATCTCAAAGGTTACTTCTACAAAAAAGTAAAATGAGAAAGGGGAAACTGAAATTAAAATTAGCAACTTTAAACCCACGGCGCCAGCACTACCCCTTAAAATTTCCAAGTTTGGTTTTTCATTACGGTAACTAGAAAATTTTACGAATTTTTCGCGCTCTGAGGAAAAGAACATTTCAAAAAAAAAAAAATCCCATACGATTATGTTCACTCTAATGTACATAAGTGAGCCTGCCCATTTATTGAAATAAATTTTAAAATAAACGGAGTTCAAAGCTACAGGAACCACATTACTTGGAACAGGGTATTTTGGTGTCGGGGCACTCGACTGCAACACTCTTACTTGTTAAGTTTTAACGTTGTAAAATAATAGTTATTTTTGATTTTAAAATAAACGTAGACAAATCACACTTAACATCAATTTTTTTAAAAATACTTAAAAATAAGTGTTATTAAACAATTCAAGTTAAAAATATTTTTTTTTAAGTCCCAATTTTTATTTTTAAACTTATAACAGTTACTTAGATTGTATATTAAAATGAAGAGACGTAAATTTTAAGCCCGCACAAAAAATATATTTTGCCTTAACAAATCTTTGAACTATGCCATTACAAACGAGAGCGTAAGTTAAAGTCGGCTCTAACCGACTTCGATATACCCGTTACTCATGCAATAACATGTTTAACAGTGTTCCTGCGTTCCTTAGGGTGACCATCCGAAAAGTATGCAACATTTTTTTAGGGTGGGAGTGGGGTTAGCGGAACCGTTCATTAGGAGAACCGTTTATCCGATATTTATCATTTCTTCGGCAAATCGATTCATTTTGCTACTAACTATCTCTAGAAGGTACGAATTGTCTATCTTTAAAACTGTAGGAAATATAACGTTTTTTTCCAAATCGCGGGGGCGGGAGGGGCCGTGGCCAAAATTTGAAACAAACTTGATCTGCGTGCAGATAAAAGAAGCATTTGTCCAATACATGTCAAACCTCTATCTCTTACCATCTCTGAGATCTAGGTGTTCATACAGACAGACGGACGGACGGACAGACGGACGGACGGACATACGGACAGGCGGACAAGTCTATATCGACTCGGCTGTTGATGCTGATCAAGAATATATATACTTTATATGGTCGGAAATGATTCCTTCTGCCTGTTACATACATTTGCACGACTTTAGTATACCCTCGTTACTCTACGAGTAACGGGTATAAAAATTTAATTGGAATAAACTTACCTTTGTCCAATTAAACGGCACATAAAACATCCAGTAGGCGCATATAGTCAGAAAAACAGCAAAGCATAAATATTCTATATGTGCTAGGCCGATATTTTCCACAACAGTTTGCAGTCTTATTATCCATTGCAGTATGTATGGTTGTAGCAGATCCATTGCCATCTAAAAATTATGTCAAAATAGTTTACTAAGCTCTGATTCATCATCTCATAGATAGCTGCTATGTGTCAGATAATCTTAGAATTTACGCAGTTAGTTGTTAACTTATGTGACAGATAGTGCTATATAACAGATGTAAAATCGGCCCTAAGTATTTGGATTGTAAATTGTATAACACTTGTTTGAATGTAGTATGCTCCGAACAAGTAAGTTGCTTTTAATATGACCTCGAGTTCAGTTGCTGATCAATGGTGAAACTTAATAAAGTCGCGAAACGGTCTGTTTTTAAAACAGAGGAACTTTAGTGACGATCCAGCTAGCTCATTTGCAAGTACAATCAACAGTATATAAATCGCAAAATTTACTTTTTACCAGTTCAACTTAATTTCTCTCAATCTATAAACGGGGCGGGTCCGCGCACAAACCAATGCGCGTTATAAGTGTTCTTATCTGGTGCTTCTGGGTAACCGTTGGTCATCTGAATGCAAAGTCTGTCTTGCATGATACAGTTTAAGACTAACAGATGAACCGCAGAAAAATCGTATTATAGATTCATCTAATTTGCATACATTCGTATGTGCATAAACTTCTATTGATACACATGCTGAACAAACGAATAAATAAATGACAATTTATTGAATAGTTGATTGTTGTTGCATTGTTAAATACAAAGAGCGTTTAAAGTATACAAGACTTTTTATAAAAAAAATAAAACAAGATTCAAACTAAACGATGAAAATGATATAAATTTTTTCAAAATTGCAATGGCGGGAGGGGGCATGGCAAAAACTGAAAACTAAATTGAACAAACCACTATCTCTTACCATCTCTGAGATCTGTTTTTTTAAACGGACATAGCTATATTGACTAGGCTGTTGATGCTGATCAAGAATATATATACATACTAGCAAAAGGCCCGTCGCGCTTCGCTGCGCATTGAACAGTATAGACAATATCAGAATCATTTTTAAGTCAATCGTGAATTTTTTCAAATTTGGTAAATATTTCCAAATTTGAAAACATTCTATAAATTTGTTTCCTCTGTAGAGCCCAGAAATCGAATCATACATGCATAGGCTTGAAATCAACGTTTTACTACTTTGTTTTTTCACCGTTACGACTTTGCTGCTGCGTTCTTACCACCCCCATCCCACCTACACCCCACCCACTCCCCACTTCTCTACTTCTTACACAGGTTCCACCCGTTTCCCACCTACTTTCCACCCTCTTCCCGCCTACATCCCACCCAATTCCCGTTCAGATGCAACCCACTTCCAGCCCACATCCCACCCACCTCCTACCCACATCCCTTCCTTTTCCCCATCGAGCAAACATCTCACCTCCCACCCACATCTCACCCACTTCACGCCCAATTCCCACCCACATCCACCCACTTCCCGCCCACCCACAACCCACCCCCTTTACGCCCAATTTCCACCCACTTTCCTTATTTGAATTATTTCATGTTGCTGATCTTTTAATTGTTGCTGGAGATTTTGTATTTGGGTTTGTTTTTGTTTTAATTGCAACTGTAGTTTTTTTATTTGTACTCTGTCTTGTTGTTGTTGCCGAGGCAACGGAACAAAAAGTCTTCCTCTGCCTTGATTCATTGTGTTACAAATTTCGTTTCATTTTTTGCTCTCACGCACACATTGAAATCGTTTCTCTTCGATTTATGCTCTCTGGGCTTTGGTTTTGCGTGCGCTCTTTGCTCTCTAATGCAACTGTAAAGCAAAGTGTGCCTTTCGAAATTACCTGGGAGCAAATGGCTGGCAACCTTGACCACCAACTTTCCACCCAGAGGTGGTTGATTTCCCGGAAGATTGGTATGCAGTTAATGTTGAAATAATTTTATTGATTTTTGAAAATGAGTTTGAACTTGATCGGATGAAAAACAAAAAAGTTTCATACAAAAGTTTTCCGCGAATTTTCCTCACTTCCCGACAGAATTTTCCAAAATCCGTTCTTAGTACTCACTTTCAGCTTAAGATAAAACTACTGTGAAAATCTGATCTTCCTATCTCTTATGGTTTAGGCTGTACGACGGTCACCAGTCAGTCAGTCAGTCAATTAGTCAGGTTGAACTCTTTTATATATATAGACTAGCAAATAACCCGTCGCGCTTCGCTGCGCCTTCAATAGTACAACAACGCACACTCACTTACCACCCACATCCCACCCACATCCCACCCACATCCCACACACTTCCCGCCCACATACCACCCACATCCCACCCACTTCCCGCCCACATACCACCCACTTCCCGCCCTTTCCCGCCCACATCCCACCCACATCCCACCCACATCCCACCCACATACCACCCACATCCCACCCACATACCACGCACTCCCACCCTCTTTCCGCCGTCCACTTCCCGCCCACATCCCACCCACTTCCCGCCAATTTCCCGCCCAATTACCGCCCTCAACCCGCCCACATCCCACCCACATCTCACCCACTTCCCGCCAATTTCCCGCCCACTTAACGCCCACATCTCGCTCACATTCCACTCACATCCTACCCTCATCCCCCCACTTCCCGCCAATTTCCCGCCCACATCCCACCCACATCCCACCAAATTTCCGCCCACATACCATACCCGGTAGTTGTTTTCATGCAGAATTTTCCGGGAATTTTCCTCGTGGGCGGATTTTCCAAAATCGGGAAAACACGGGTCGAATTATTTCGCGTACTAAGCTCACAAATCAAGTTTCAAGTCAATCGGATGAAAAATGGCATTTTTCCCATACAAACTTTTCCGACGCTTTTCCGACTTTTCCGGGTGGAATTTTCCAAAACCCCGTCTTAGTACGCACTTTCACCACCAACGGAAACTCCTGTGAAAATTACAGCCCTCTATCTCTTACCGTTTGGGCTCTGCAATGATTGCCAATCAGTCAGTCAGTCAGTCAGTGAATCAGTCAGGACACACTCTTTTATATTTATAGAGATTGGGCATGTTTTAGTGCACGATTTTTCGATTTCGACTTGCTCCAGCCTCCCAATTTGTGAGGTTATGTAAAAAAATTAGTGAGCCAAAATGCGGTGGCGGAGGGTTGGGGGGAAGTGACCCCGCATCAAGGTCAAAGTTCTCGAAAAATGGTCGAAATTTGATATATATCATTTCTGCCCAGGGGTTGCCTCTAGAAAGATCAAATGTACCAGTGACCCCCATTGATTTTCCTTTCCCGACATTTTTGTCCTAGGCACCTACCCCCTATCTCCACTCCCTAGAAGGGTCCCCATACAAAAATGACAATTTTATAAAATTGCCCTCCAACCCCCTAAAACACTTCCTGGAAGGGTGAAATGTATGGCTGCAGGCAATAAGTCCCCAATGAAATAAGTCCCCAAACGATAAAATGAAATAAGGCCCCAAATTTGGGGAGTTATTTCATAATGAAATAATACCCCAATTTAAATTATGAAATAAGGCCCCACTGAAATGAAATAAGGCCCCAATATAAAATGAAATAAGGCCCCAAATTTGGGGTGTTATTTCATAATGAAATAATACCCCATTTTGAAAAATGAAATAACACCCCAATTTTTCAATTCTATTTTTTTTGTTCATTTTATTGCTTTATTCAATAAAATAAAAACTATTGGAAATACCTAATATAACATTTTAAAATATTTTATTATTTGGATTTTTAGTGAAACAAACTACCTATAACATTAAATAATAATGAAAATTTTTTACAAAAAAATCGCGCGATTTTTGTGTAAAAAATTTTCGCCTGCGGCGCTTAGATTGACACAATTTTTTTGATATAATATAAAAAGTTTTCATATAAAAAAAATTTCGTCTGCGGCGCTAAGATTTTTTAAAATAGACAATATAATTACCTCGTCAAAATACAGCATTTTCTGTTCTTTGACGTAGAACAAATTTTCAGTTCGCCGTAATGCAACAATTTTTTCGCACTTCATAATTTTATCTCGCACTTGAACGTCTGCTTTACACAATGCAAATCACTAAACTGACCAACATACTCAAAAGCTTATCACTGAACTAATTGTAAAACGGTACTTTTGCACATCTGTACAAAAATGCATCAAATACTAAGACAGAAAACGCAGGCAGATAAGAAAATTAACCGTTATTGGAATTTTTTTCCATATATCAGCCAAAATAAGAGAAATGAAATAAGACCACAAAAAAATCATATTAAAAATTGGGGTCTTATTTCCGCGAAATGAAATAAGACCGCAAACCTAATTTTTGGGGCCTTATTTCATTTCTTCTTCTGGGGACTTATTTCATTTTGAAATTTTATTTAGGAAACAAAGCCCCAAAGAAATGAAATAACACCCCAAATTTAAGAAAAAATCGTTGTTTTTGTTTTCCATATAAATTTTTGGGGCCTTATTTCATTTTTTTTTTGGGGCCTTATTTCATTGGGGCCTTATTTCGCAGCGCCGAAATGTATAACCAACCCCCATTATTTTTCACTTCCCAACATTTTTGTTCTTGACACCCAACCCCTCTTTACCCTCCTTAGTGGGGCTCCCATACAGAATTGATGATAAATGCATGTTTGTATGGATTAACTTATACAATGTTTCAGTGCTTGACAAAAATTTTCCCCAAAGCGCCAAACCAACTTTTTCTAAAGTATATTGGCCCGCTGATCACGAAAATCGACTTATAAAAAACTTTTAACTTTAACTTTAGAAAAAAAATATTTTTTTGCCAAATTTCAAAACTTATCGAAATTAAAACGCTTGTAGATTCATAATTATACAAAATAGTTATGTTTTCTAATTGGACAATAAAATCTATTTAATTTACTTTAAAATAGGCCTTCGAACACAGAATCGGTCATAAAGTGGATTTTTCTTGGGGAAAAGGGAAAAAATTTAGTTTCTTTAGATACCGATGTGATTGTTTTTTCTGATTTATAGTCAGTGGGTTTGATTAGCTCAGGCGTAGAATAATTCGAATAAAACAAATTTTTTCCAAAATATATAAAATTTCATTTTAAACACTTTCAAAATATCGACCTCCACTTTTTGCGGCTGTACGTTTTTTTGACTCTCGGATAAGACCATGAAAATAAACAAACCCCAGTTGCCATGGGACCTGTGCTTAATTGACATCATTTCCTGGCTAATCCATTCTCCGCGATCATCGCTTTCGACACCCAAAATTTTCATAGAATACAAATTGCACTTAAGTGCGAGTTCAGAAAGTGCATGTTCAGAGCCTTGTCAAAAGTGTTGATAAGCAACATTTTTGAACTAGTCTGTAGAAAGAACAATTACCTGAAAACTAGCCAGAAATAATATCAATATTTTTGAACGTCCTCTGGATCTCTTGTGGTACCCTTGAATTATTGGACTATCAGATGAAAAACTTTTTTTCTTCTGAAGCTCACTTTTGAAAAAATTCTACGGCAATTTAAGCATAACGTTAAGCAAACGTTCTGAGAAATTAAACTAAGCTAAAGCATAATTTTCCTAGGGGTAAGGCTCGGTTTACACTGCGTCAAGTGTAACGAACATTCAGGGGAACATCAAATTATACGACGCATTTGTATAAGGATCACTTGGTTTCTGTAAATGCTAAGGTAAAATAAAAAATTAACGGTCTTTTTTTCACCAAAACTTGAATAAGTGGCCATTTCATACCCGATTTTTGTGTTCGAAGACCTATTTTAAAGTAAATTAAATAGATTTTATTGTCCAAATAGAAAACATAACTATTTTGTATAATTATGAATCTACAATCGTTTTAATTTCGATAAGTTTTGAAATTTGGCAAATAAAATTGTTTTCTACATTAAAGCCTATAGCAGTAAAAGCACACACCCCAGCTCATTCTTGTCCAAAAACAAAACTTTGGGCCAAGTTTTTTCTTTTTGAGTTTGAATAGAGTTTTCAAATCGGTTGAAGAACAAAAAGGTAATGAGAGTTTAAGTGGAGGCAACTTTTGGAAAAATCGAAAAAAGCGATTATCTGTAATATCTCGAAAACGCGTCGATAAAAGTTTTTTATAAGTCGGTTTTCGTGATCAGCGGGCCAATATACTTTATAAAAAGTTGGTTTGGCGCTTTGGGGAAAATTTTTGTCAAGCACTGTACACAATGTATACAATGTTTATAAGTTAATCCATACAAACATGCATTTATCATCAATTTTGTATGGGAGCCCCCCTAAAGCTTGGTATGGAGATACTTGCGAAAAGTGTGCGAAATCTCTGTACATTATTTCGTCGATAGCAAGTGCGAAATAAGTCGCTCATCTCTAGTTGCTTTGTTTTCAAATTTAATTTGGCGGGACAATTTAAACTAATTAAAAGCGAATATATATGGTGGCCTTTCATGATGCAATAGTTGCAGAAATAGCCTTATGTGATTTGTAAGAAGCTGCAGTGAAGGCACCAAGGGTTTGGCAGTGTTTGTTTAATCTCTACTTGCAGTAAAGATCCATGTGGAGGCATTTGTAAAACGTAATTAGATCGCAAAAAAAATAAATCGTTTGTAAGTTCATCGTGAACATTATTTGTAACTTTTCAATCATTTGCTCTAATTGGCAATTGGTGCTCTTTGGACACGACTATAGTCGTAGAGTCTCTATAGGGAAATGGCAGAATTGCCATTTCATTGACATTATGTTCTTATAATGCAATATCATAGATTAGAAGATGTTGTCCGCGACTTGCGGCGACAAAGAAGTCCCAAGTCTGACCATTGAAAAGTTCTGCGGCTCATCCGGTCGGAATCGCCGTCGTTCACAATTAAATCACTTTGTACTGGACCAATTTCCTCATCATCACCCCTTTCGTTCGAAGAGCTGAGGGTCTTGAAAAGAGAACGAGCACATATTTGTTCATATGCATGGCACACATACCTTGTGCCGACAATTTGGTCAAAAACGACACAAGTGGAGCTAACTGCAACTTTACATCGCTGCCTCCTTGAGTTGCGATGGATACTCCACAACCGCTTTCACTCTTGGCGTGCTTAGGACGCCGCCAGCGAACGGTGGCGCTGTCCTTTAACGAAGCCCAAGCCGCATTGCAATGATCTCCTATCAAAAACAATCAATTGTTAATAGCATAATTAAACTCAATAAATAACCTTTTCCTCCCATGAAAAGATGTTCAGCCTTTTTAATGTTTTTATAAAGTTGTCCTACTCATTTTAAAATTGCGCGCCACAACACTTGTATGTATATGGTTGCCTTCCGCCATGTAGAGTACGAAATATATGTTTTACATATATTTCACACCTTCGAAATCTTCTTTCATCACTTGACTATCGGGTGACTATCGCGTGACACGTTAACGTCGGGTGGCAACGCTGTGATATCGATATGCCAATTTCGCGCGTGAATTCCATACCAACTCACGAAAAAGCAACTTGCGAAATCCGTGCGAAATCATTTTTTTTATATGGACTTTTTCATTTCGCAGGCATTTCGCGGGTATCTCCATACCAAGCTTAAGGAGGGGAGAGAGGGGTGTCAAGAACAAAAATGTTGGGAAGTGAAAAATAATGGGGGTTTGTCATACATTTCACCCTTCCAGGAAGTGTTTTAGGGGGTTGGAGGGCAATTTTATAAAAATGTAATTTTTGTATGGGGACTCTTCTAGGGAGTGGAGATAAGGGGTAGGTGCCTAGGACAAAAATGTCGGGAAAGGAAAATCAATGAGGGTCACTGGTACGATATGATCCCTCTAGAGACAACCCCTGGGCAGAAATGACCTTATATATCAATTTTCGACCATTTTTCGAGCACTTTGACCTTGATGCGGGTCCCCCCAACCCACCGCCACTGCATTTTGGCTCACGCATTTTTTTACCAACCTCAGAAATTGAGAGGCTGGAGCAAGTCGACGTTAATAATTTAAATTTAGTTTTATTGTGTTTTCCATCCTTGAACTCTGTTCTAGAAAGCTTAGATCAATTAAAGCAACTTACATATTCCCAGCAGTTCAACGTCTCAGTGCTGAATTTGTCAGTGCTGAATCAGACCTGAGAAGGTCATGACGTAGTACGCCCTGTCTGTGTTAAATTCAAGCCTGAAATGCATTTAAAGGCGGCCATGATTTCAGTACCTGCCCTTCCGAACAGCGTTCGAATTGCTGACTGAGTATTAGCAATAGTCTGAACTTTTGACTAAAAACTAAACTATCATTTAGTCAATTTTTGTAAATAGACTACGACTATTGGCTCAATTTTAGAAACATTTCATATAATCTGAAAATAAAATAGTTGTTATAAAATATAGGGTGATTTACTTTTTTGCTCATAGCTTGAGAACCGCTCATCCGATCTTTTTCATTTCTTCGGCAAATCGATACATTTTGCTAATTACTAACTATATCTAAAAGGTACGAATCGTCTATCTTCAAAACTGTAGGAGATATAACGTTTTTTCCAAATTGCGGGGGCGGGAGGGGGCGTGGCTAAAATTGAAAATAAACTTAATCTGCCTGCAAGTATAAGAAGTTTGTTCATACGGACGGACGGACGGACAGACGGACGGACAGACGGACGTGGCTATATCGACTCGGCTGTTGATGCTGATCAAGAATATATATACTTTATAGGGTCGGAAATGATTCCTTCTCCCTGTTACATACTTTTGCACAATCTTAATATACTCTATGTACCTTCGGTACAGAGTATAATGATAGTCATAGTTGTGATTTGTGTGATTTTTCAATGTGTTTATTTCTGAATTGGATGTAAAACAATATTTCAATATCTTTCGGAGAAAAAGTGCAGAACAAGTCCAGGTGCATAATGGATTTTAGAATAAACATCAAAGCTTCAATTCCTTGTAAGTGTAACCATTGTAGTTGCTGCACAATTGCCACAATAACTGAAAGCTCAGTTTTACAGCATTTGTGATTATATCCCAATTAGTTTCACATGGCTCCACGTCTTGACAAAGCTTTAATTTTGAAACACTTTAAAGTAAGTGAAGAGAAGGAATCGGCTGTATGCAAATTGTGCAACCACCAATTAAAAAAAGGAAGACTATTTAATTTAAAATCTCATTTAGTTAAAATCCACCAGATAAGTGTTTGTGATGATGACCCAAGCAGTGAAGGAATACTAACTAATACTTATACGATTCGGAAGAAAACTATTAAAATAGAAATGAACAAAAAACTGCTAATTCGGAAAAACATCGGACTTGCGACTGAGGATGGTATCCCATTTAATGATCTGGACTCATCAAATATGTGTGATATTATAGACCCTATCTGCAAAGGTTTGGGAGAAAAGATGAACCAACCCTTTTTATTAAACTCTCGAAATGCTAAAAGATTTCTAGCGGCCGTTGCAGCGAATTTCAATTCCACACAATAAACAATTCTTACTGCACTTACTACATATAGCAAAAATTGATATATTCAACGGTCGTAGTAGGTTATATTTTGGTTCATAGTTACTAATAGTCTTTTCTTTGAATGTCAACTTAGTTCACAGACTTCCGTTGTCGATGGTCAAATGTTTCGAAACGACTACTAAGTCGATAGTCAAGTCATCTGAAACAAGTAAATATGTATTAGTCAAATGTTACAAAGCGACTATTAACAATCATTATACACTTGAAAAGTGTATTATAATTTTGCCCAGAAGTTTGCAACGCATAGAAGGAATCATCTCCGAGCACATAAAGTATATATATTCTTGATCAGCGGGACGAGCTGAGTCGATTAAGCTTTGTCCGTCCGTCTGTCCGTCCGTCCGTCTGTCTGTTTCTACGCGAACTAGTCCCTCAGTTTTGAAGCTAGCGAGCTGAAATTTTGCACAGAGTCTTCTTTTGTCTGCACGCTGCTAATATGTCGGAACCGACCGGATCGGATGACTACTTCTTGTAGCTGCCATACAAATGATCGGTCGAAAAATGGGTTTTAATGAGAAAAACTGTTTTTTTTCTCAATATTACCGCTCTCAATCACGGTCATGGGTAATATTAAATGTTTTTAAGCTGATCTGCGAAGTTTGGTCGAAGTCGCTAGCCGTTGAGACAAGCGATTTCAAGTGTATAAAAACTTCGGTACGGACGAAGTTAGCCTTGTCTTTCTCGTTTTATTTTAGTTTTTGTTCATATCCCCAAGCATACGTTATTAAATCATATTTAATGACAATAAAATAAAATCATGATTCATGTTTGATTCAGCACTGAGCCGTACTGAAGGGTTACGAAACATTACACAGTGCAACGCTGAAGAGCAGGTCGAGTATAGCACTTCCTCATTCTTGGTTTTCCTCGGGGACCCCCAAAATCTACAGTTATGGCCCAAAAACCGTTTATTGATCTTTTTGCTCACTTTACTTACATAACTCGCGAATGGACCATCTGATTTTATACAACTTTGCCAATTCTGATAGCGAAGAGAAGAGTCTAATATATTATATTCATAGCTTATAGTGATTTACCGCGATAGCTGAGAAATGCGGGTTACAGATCTGGTACTTTCAACTTTTTTTTCGAAAATTATACTTTGACCACCACTGGCTTTACTATCTTATTGCAGCAATCATTTAAAAAGAGCAGAGATTTAAAATCGTATGGACACGATGTCGAGTAAAGCGCGCTGAAGAAATCAAACGCTGCTTTAAATGCTTCAGAAACAACCATATTCAGAGCGAATGGAAAGGCCCGGACCGAAAAGACCTTTGTATCCGGTGTGGAGAGAGCTGTCATCAGATGGAAGGTTGTACTAAAACCCCAAGGTGCTGTCTATGTGCGCACGAAACCTAAAAGAGCTAAATCACTTACCAGGATCGAATTACTCCGCTGCCAGTGCCAGGAAAGCCTCAACATGAAAGTAATTCAAGCGGTGCTTTACAGTCCCAAATAGTCTTGGAACACCAAGCAGACCTAGTGATTATCTGTGAGCAGTACAAAAATAAGAGGAAGGTTTCTGGCTGGAGGAAACTACCAAAACGGCCGCAATATGGATACCAAGCACAAGCAGAGTGCTGCACACTAATGAGGGTCGGGGCAACTGCTATGTTCACGTACGAGTCAGCGACTACAACGTATTCAGTTGTTTCTTAACACCAAGCGATGGCACCCAAACATTTGAGAGCAAACTTAATGAGATAGAAGACACCGCCTCTAATATACAGAAAAAATGTATCGTAGCGGGCGACTTCAATTCAAGGGCAGAAGAGTGGGGTATGCCAACTACCAACTCCAGAGGACGGAAAGTCGCAAACATGGCTGCCAGAATTGGGCTTACAGTCGCGAACATAGGAGCAACCCCAACTTTTACTCATTTGGAATGCAAGGCACGATTCCGAACATAACTCTGGTTTCAGAAAACCAGACACACAGAATTATAAACTGGAAGGTACTTGATATTTATACTGGTAGTGATCATCAGTATATCTCATTTGAATTGAAGGATCACACAAGAAATAGACGCACTGCCAACAAGCGCGCAGATGGAACGTAAGCCGATTGAACAGAGCAGCACTGAACAACGAACTCGACAGAAGAAACGACGTAGCCCAAACTACCGAAAGCACCGATAGCACAGTCAAAAGCGTCATGTCCACAATCAAAGCAGCCTGTGACGCTGCAATGCCTAAAGTGGGAAACAGGTATTGAGCTGGTCAAGAGCTTTACTGGTGGACAGAAGAAATAAGTGTTCTGAGACAGAAATGCCTAAGGTGTCGACGCCGCCTAACTAGATCGAGACGTCGAGGAGACTTCGAAGAAGAAGAGGCACAGAACCGAAAAGCTAAGAAGGACCTGAATATTGCCATTCGCAGGAGTAAGGTAGAGAATTGGAAAACCTTATGCGACGATGTCAACACTAACCTCCTGGGTCTATGGTATTAATTCGTCATGAAAAAGCTTAAGTCCAACAGCGGACTGCCCCTTTAAGAAGCTGAGAAAATGGACAACATTGTGAAAACACTTTTTCCAAATCACCCGGTCAGACCAGCCGACACAATGGGCCCATCAGACCATGTGGAACTCTTTACTGAGAGCGAGCTGACCAAAGCGGCAAAAAGCCTTAAAAACGGGAAAGCACCGGGAACAGCGATTAGTCCTGATAAGCAAGCGGAAAGGGGATCCCGAAACTCCATCAGCCTATCGACCACTCTGTATGCTTAACACAGCAGGAAAGCTTCTAGAAAAGCGCATTAAGCCCCGGTTGGCAGCCTCGGCAGGAGGACTTTCTCCTAGACAGTAAGGGTTCAGGCAGGCAGGTCTACAGTCGGAGCAATTTACGAGGTTACTCAAGCGGTGATTGCGGTCCACCAAGGCAATCACTACTCACGGCCAATAGTCCTGCTGGCAACGTTAGACATGAAAAACGCTTTTAATAGCGCAAAATGGACGGATATGATCGAAGCTCTTCAAAAGCACTTCCGAATACCGGAGTATTTGCTGCGTTTAATACACAGCTATTTCGAAAATCGGAAGCTGTTGTACCAGACCATAGCAGGCGAAAAATGTATTCGAAGGTGGTCATCGAAGGTGTTACGCCGATCGACCTATTAGCCAGAGAACTAAGCCGAGTGTACGAATTGCGACAAGCTGGACCAGCATCAAGGCAAACTGTTGATTTGAGTTAAGAAGAAACCCTCACCGTGTGGCAAGAAAGATGGGCACACGAAATGAATGGCAGATGGACAAAAAGTCTCATTCCAGAGATCAAAAGTTGGCTTCGCAGAAAGCACAGAGACGTCGATTTTTACGCAACATAGATGATGACAGGACACGGCTACTATAGCGCATTCCGACACTCAATTGGGAAAAGATCAGAGTATAGCAGACAACATCGTATCGAAGATGACCTCGAGCGAAGAGCACTGGAAATTGATTGCAAGTTTTGTTGGCGAAATTCTGCGAATCAAGAAAAAAGACCTGGATGAGAGGACATAGTGCGGTATCTGGACGCAGATAATAGATGAGAACGCATAGCGCGTAATGGGCCCCACTTCAAAGTAATGCGAAAGCTTTTCCGAAGTGGATACAGGCCTGAAAGAGAGGGGGGTTTTTAGTAGGCGCAAGTCCTGCATACCCTTTCTGCGACGGCAGACTAGAAAATGCATAAGGTATTTTTCCCTCCTCGCCCAAAAAAAAAAAAATCCATCACAGAGCAGACTTTTACATTAAGACAAATCCTGGAGAAGACATACGAGAAACGCAAAAAACACCCCAACTTTTTTGGTTTTTACACAGCCCAACAGTGATTTTGGTGCAGGTACAGATTATGTTAATATATACTTCACTGAACAAAACTGTATCATTAGTTTTGTTCAATCAGCTCTTGTTTCCAAGATATCGCGGAAAAACCAAAAAGTCGACTTTTTGGCACTCTAGGATATGGAGGCCACATAGCAAATTATCTGAATTTAGAAATAATTACGATAAAGTACATATCAACAAATTTTAAAAACAACCGCGTATTAGTACAGCGGAAAGTGAGGCCTCTAAAGAAGTTATTTTTAGTTTTATAGCATTTTTTCGTAAGCAGCATATAACAAAATATGTAATTTGTAATTTTTATGGCGATTAAATCAATTATTTGGCAAAGTAATAACCTCTAAACACGAAATTACATATTTAAATTTATGGGAGGAAAACTAGATTTGTAACTAACTGAAAGGCTAAAAGGCTACTTGTTTCCCAATATAATTTATCATCTACATGTAAACATATAACAATTTATGCCGAACCAAGTAGCTCCTTTACAGTTCCTATACAGATTTTGAGTAACAATCTAGTTTTCCTCCCACAAATTTAAATATGTATTTTCGTCTTAAACACGCCATATCTTTGCCAAATAAACTTATTTAAATGCCATAAAAATCACAAAATTAGATCATTTGTTTGGTTATATGCTCAGATGGCGAAAATATTAATCCAATTAACGCGCTTCCTTAATCGGGATGATTTATTTTGATAAAAATGCTATAAAACGAAAAATGTCTCTCTTTAAAGGCCAAATTAGACACTTTCCGCTGGGATTATATGGGCCCTATGATTTTTTTAATTTGCAATGATATGTCCTTTATCGTAATTAGCTCATAAACTCAGACACTTATGCCAAGTGTGGCCTCCATAAATCATAGAGTGCCAAAAATTCAAGATTTATCATATTTTTAAATCAACAGGGCTGCACCTCACAAAGATGGTCATTTTGTTGGCCTGTGTTATAAATGAGTCTTCGACACACCGATAAGGTAAAGGTTCTCCGAAGCGCTATTTACTTTTGGTATACCAGCAAAAAGTAAGTTCGACTTACGAAAATAGGAACGAACCTCCCGAACCATTTGGTACCAAAAGAGGTTTTAGGCAGGGCGACACCTTATCGTGTGACTTCTTTAATCTACTGATGGAATATACTGCGCCCACATGCCAACAGAAAGTGCGCATTTATTCATTAAGATCTAATGCTACTCGCATATGCGGATGATATTGACATTATCGACAATACCGAACGGGCGGTAAGCAGGGCGTTTCAGAGATTGAGAAGCTGAACTAATGGGTTGAACTAATGGGCTTAGCGTTAAACGAGGACCAGACGAAATACCTAGTATCCTTGAAACAGAAGTCTACGCGCCTCGGACAATCTGTTACAATGAGAGAGTACAACTTTAAAGTAGTAGAGGATTTTGTCTACCTCGGAACATCAATAACCTGCGACAACAACAGCAGTCTGGAAATCCGACGTAGAACCACTCTTACAAACCGATGATACTACGGGCAAGGTAAAGAGTTCAAGAGCAGAGACCTCACGCGAAGACCGGTCCTGCAATACGGCGCAGAAGCATGGACAATGACAGCAGCGGTTGAGGCGGCGCACATTGGCCGGTTTGGCAAACTTAGAGCTGCAAAAATAAAAAACTGATGATCGAATTTTTTGACCGCCTTAATTTAATTTAATAAAGAGAACCCCAGATAGCCCGAAAATATTTGTAAAGTGTAAAATTGGCTATACAGCTCCTCCAACGGGTCAAGCCAAGCTTCTCTCAATCTCTTGGCGTGTGTGCTTTAAATTTTTTCGCACAAGAGAAAGGGACCTACAGTTTAACGCTGGATCCGAACGGCAAAGTTTGAGAATTTGCTTTTTCATGGCAAGTTACTTCACAGCTGGCGCCAATAGTTGGTGAAGAGTACCGTATGTGTAAAAGCAATTTTCTAAAGAAAGAAAAAAAACTTTTATTATTAGATGTTCAGAGGCGGAATCGAACCCACGATCTCCCGCCCAGCAGTCCAGCACACTAACCGCTGGGCCACAAACGGCCACAAATATTCGGTTTATTGAATTTGTTCAATTATTTTGAATTTTTCAATTTTGTTCTGACTCTAGCACTATTTCCACCAGGTTACAAACGGCTGGTGTCCTCCCAACCCGCCTGCTTAGTTCAGTTCGCTCATTAATGAAAGACGGACATTAATTGGATGACCGACTGCCCGATACATTCCGGGCAATAAGGGTCGTCAGCGTGCTTAAACCTATAGAGGTAAGATTTCAAACACCCGTGTCCTGTCAAAAGTTGCGTCAGATAGTATGTAACCTGTCCGTGTCTTCTGTCTAGCCAAGGGCCTAAGTTAGGGATTGGGCTGTACGTCCACCGTCCTTTGGTAGACCTTTGCCACCTGGTTTGCCATCTTCGTAGGGTCTCCATTTGCATTTCCGCTTTATGCTCAGCCAGTGTTATGCCATCTGTCCCTCTTTTAAATATGCGCAAGCTAATTTAATACTATTTATTGGTTAAATGATATACAGTGGGTAATGTGCAAAGAGTGTATATATGTGAACGTGTGTGTGTAGTAGTTGTGGAGTTTGGCAGTGATCGCTGTGCGTAGCGATGCATGCGTGTTGACTTCTGCGAACCGACTGACTGCAGAGAGTGGGTGGTCAGACAGAGAGACCGACGGCCAGCTGCATTCATAACACCCCCTTAACACCCAGATGCGTTGTAGAATTGAGGGGGATGTCTGTTTCGCCCTGATCTGCGTGGTGTAGCCGGTGATGATATAGGTAGAACCCGAGTATTAAGCCGCTGTTGACCAGCGATGTCCGGCTGCGTTGCTTGAGAAATCGGTGGGGTGACTGCTTCTGAGTCGATTTCTGCCGCTGTAACCTCATGTTCAGGTGATGACGGTTCGCGGCCACGAAGTTGATCCTGATGCCTTCTGACTACTCGTGAGTCGTTAAGGCGAACGTTGTAAGAAATGGGTCCCGTTTGCTCTGACACCAGGCCCTCAATCCATTTTGGCCCAGTGGAGTAATTGCGATCCCAAACTGGCCTATCTGTAATGAAACGTTTAGTGACTTCAGCGTCGCAGACCTTACCATAGGTTATTTCTTGTGGTTGAATTTTGTCGAAGTATGATTTAATTTCTCGATTGAATAAAAGCTCCGCAGGTGATCGATTGGTAGTGGAGTGTGGCGTCATATGCTGACTCATTAAATATCTGCACAGAGCGAGATCAATATTTATATTCCGGTCGAACTTCTTAAGATAGTTCTTTGTACTTTGCACCATTCGTTCAGCTTGGCCGTTTGTAGCAGGATGAAACGGAGCTGATCGAATATGTCGGATTATGTTGTTGTCCATGAACCCTTTGAATTCGTCAGAGGTGAACGCTGTGCCATTGTCTGATACCAGCTCGTCTGGAAGGCCGTGAGTGGCGAAGAGTTGTCGCAAGAACTTGATAGCATGGGCTGCTGATGTGGACTTGACCACAGTGACCTCAAGCCACTTGGAGTACGAATCGACTACTAGGAAAAACGTGTTGCCTTGGAATGGGCCAGCGAAGTCGATGTGGAGGCGAGCCCATGGTCGTTTGGCAGATTCCCAGTGGTGAGTTGCAGTCTGTGTTGGCTCATTACGATTTTGTTGGCAAGATGGGCAGCGTTTCACTACCAATTCGATTTCGGCATCAATGTTCGGCCACCATACGTAGCTGCGAGCTACTGCTTTCATTTTCACGATGCCCGGATGCGGCGCATGTAGCGCGCTTAGTATTGCTTGTCTAGAAGTAGTAGGAACGACGACACGGTTGCCCCAGACTAGTACTCCTCGGTTGGCAGATAGTTCATGTCTGCGAACATAGAATGGGTACAGTTTGTCTGAGCGTTCGAATTTGTTGCTGGGCCACCCCCTTAACACCCAGTTGAGAACTTTGGAGAGGTGAGAGTCTTTTGCGGTTTGACGTGCGAGCAGTTGTGCGCTTACCACGGGTGTAGTTGCCCATTCAATCATAAGGACGTCATCTGTTGATGATGGCTTCAGTTGACCTGCAATTGGACATCGGCTTAGGAAATCTGCGTTACCCATTTTTGTTCCGGAACGGTGTTGAAGGTTGAAGTCGTAGGCATTCAAAAGCACTGATCGGTGCAGCATTTGATTCGATATGAAATTTGGTACTGATTTCGTAGTAGTGAAGATTCCAAGAAGTGGGCGATGATCTGTAACCAATGTGAATTGGCGGCCGTAAACGTAGTTATGGAATTTTTTGACCCCAGCGACAAGGGCGACTGCCTCCCTGTCTATTTGGGCGTAATTTCTCTCTGCCTTAGAGAGTGTCCTCGAATAAAAGGCTATAGGTTTCTCAGTGCCATTTGGTAATCTATGACTTTGGACTGCTCCGAGTCCGTAAGGTGAGGCATCGCAAGTAAATACTAAAGGCAGACTCCCGTCGTAGTGAATTAACACGTTGTCTTGGTGCTGGCGGTTCCATTGCCAGGTAGAGTTTTTGTCCAGAAGACGATGTAGTGGTTCTGCCACAGTCGCTTTGTGACGTTAAAACGAATGGTAGAAGTTTAAAAGACCCAAAAACGCCCGTAGTTGTTTCTTATCTTCCGGTGCAGGGGCGCTGTGGATTGCTTTAACCTTATCTGTAGAGGGTCTTATGCCCAGGGCGTCGATTTTAAAACCCAGAAATTCTATCGATGGCACCCCAAATTGACATTTATCCTTACGAAGGCGTAGTCCAGCCTTATCGAAACGTGATAGAACTTCTTGTAATCTTAATGACAACTCGTCTTCTGATTTGCCCATAATAACGATGTCGTCGAAGTATGGCAAGACCCATGGGATGTTTTGTAGAATATTTTCGATGCAGCTCTGAAATATACCTGGTGCTGATGAGATGCCGAATTGTAGTCTGGTTACCTTGAATGCCCCCTTATGAGTAGAAATAGTTTGAAGTAGTGCAGAGCGATCGTCAACCACCAATTGCTGGTAAGCTTGTGCTAAGTCGATCTTAGCGAATATGGATCCACCTTCTATGGATGCTAAGAGTGTATGGATTGCCGGAATTTGATGACAATGGGGCTTAACTGCCCGGATAAGCGTAGATTTATAATCGCCACAGATGCGAATCGAGCCATCCCTCTTTATTACTGGAACTGTTGGAGTGGCCCATTCAGAGTATTCTACAGGCTTAACTCTTCTTCGTATAGGCCTTTGATGGCGAAGGGAATTGGCCGAGGAGGCAACCTTACAGGTGGCGCATCTGTATCTATTTGTAGTGCCACTGGTGGCCCCGTATAGCGACCCAGCTCGGAAGAGAATAAATGCTCAAAATTATTTGGTACTGATTGGATGCTTACTCCGTTGTTTATGGCATGTATTCCTTCGATACGAATGCCTAGTGCCTCGAACCAGTTGCACCCAAGTAAATTTGACCCACCACCGGAGACGATGACGAGTGGTAAGTTATCAATTCGTCGGCGATTGTATTGAACTGATGTATCAAGGACTCCCTTGACTGGTATCGGGTTGTGCTGGTAGTCGCTGAGGCCCAAGTCGCATTTGCCCAGATCTGGACTTCCTCGAGGCCAGATGTAGCGAAAAGTGGCTTCCTTCATGATGGTTACTGGTGATCCCGAATCGACCTCAAATAGGCATGTACGCCCGTTGATGATTAAAGATGCAGACTTCTTTTGGCTGACCAGAGGTAGTATTTGATGCACACTGGAGTTCCCACGATATGGCTTGTGTCGAGTAGTACCTTGGCGTGCGGAATGTGAGCTGGGAGTAGGTGATGACGATCCGGATGATTTCGACGTTGACCGGTGCGCGCTTCGGCAGACACGCTGTAGGAGGCCCTTCCGGCGCAGGAGTGGCAAACAGTATCGCGATGAGGACACTGCTTCCGTAGATGTGAACCACCGCAGCCATCGCAAGGCTGGCGGTTCCTGAAGGAACTCTGCTGTGAGCGATTTCGACCTGCTCGGATGTCGTGGATGGATTCCTTGAATTGTGAATCAGCGTGGTGAGGATCGCTGGGATGCCTCATGGCCATGGCGCTGATTGCAGCTGCTTCGCTGGACACGGCACGTTCCAAAACGCGCTGTACTGTTAGATCGGTCTCTGCCAGCAGGCTTCTTTGAAGACCTTCGTCCTTTATGCCGCACACAAAGCGGTCGCGCCACATGCGGTCGAGCGCTGCTCCGAAGTTGCAGTCCACTGCAAGTGTACGTAATGCGGCCATATAGTTGCCAACGGACTCGTCCGAGTGTTGGTCACGTTGATGGAATTGGTAGAAAGCAGCGATTTCCGATGGACGTGGAGATAAGTGGGGTATATATTCTCTAATTTCAATTCACTGACCTGTGTGGGTGATGCCAATGATGTCAGAAGGTCGTAAATCGGAGCGCCTGGCAAGGTAAGGAATGCCGCCTTCTTACGCGCCTCCTCCTTGACATCATTGGCCAGCAGAAATAATTCGAATCGCTCCTTATATGAAGTCCACTTGCTGGCGTTATGCAGCTCGAAAGGTTCCAGGCTACCTACTCCAGACATGGTAGCTCTTTGAATGTGAAGATTACTTGACGGAGGAATACTTTTTGAGTCCACTGTATTCTCAGTTGCAGAAATAGCGGCACTTCCACGTGAAGCTTGGTCGGTGTTTTCGAATTCCCCTTTTATAACTGAGTCGGCGCAAGTGTTCAATAATTGATCGCAGTCGTTTTCGTTTTCCATGTGCCCGCAGCACAGAACAGAACAACAACAATTGTATTGTACAGCTATTCCTTAATTCCAGGCGAATAAAACGGAATGTTCTGTTGCGTTATTGTTGTTCGTCGTTGGATACACACGTTCTTTTCCACTTCTCTTTGGTTTGGCACCAAAGAGTTTTCGCAACTTCTTCTTGTAGTTGGCGAATTGGCATATATGAAATCACAATAACCTCACGCACTTTAATTAATTGTTTTATTTGTAGATCCCATCCTCGTCGCCAGTTTTAAATACGCGCAAGCTAATTTAATACTATTTATTGGTTAAATGATATACAGTGGGTAATGTGCTTAGAGTGTATATATGTGAACGTGTGTGTGTAGTAGTTGTGGAGTTTGGCAGTGATCGCTGTGCGTAGCGATGCATGCGTGTTGACTTCTGCGAACCGACTGACTGCAGAGAGTGGGTGGTCAGACAGAGAGACCGACGGCCAGCTGCATACATAACACCCTCCTTTGAAAATTTTGGCCGCCTCTTGTGCCTTCAGGTCGAATGGGATCAGACCCACCACCACCAGTGCTGCATCCTTCGACACTGTTCTGAACGCACATAAGCTCTAAGTGCACACAGCCGGTGCGCTACGTTTGCCCCTCGTACGTATGAGTCGTATCGTGTGGCCTGTGCCCAGATAGGGGCCGCGTATAGCAATGTTGAGCTAACAACGCCCACGAGTAGTTTCCGTCTCGACTGTTTAGGGCCTCCTATATTGGCCATGACTCTGGCTAAGGCTGTCGCCGTTATTCCTGCTTTTTTACTAGCGTACGCCAAGTGTTCCCTAAAGTTTAACCTGTGGTCGATCATAACCCCTAGGTACTTTATGTATGGCTGAGAGGTGATGGTGGCTTCCCCTTATCGTGGCCGTCTCGACAACTTTTCGACTGCTGATGAGTACCGCCTCCGTCTTGTGTGTGGCTAAAATCAGGTCCATCCGTTCAAGCCACTGTTTCACTATTGCGATCGCTAAGTTGCAGTTTCGTTCCACTTCTCCGATATGCTTTGCGACGGTCACTATGGCGATGTCGTCGGCGAATCCAATCGTTGTAGCTCCTGTCGGCAGCTGTAAGCGCAGTATACCATCGTACATAATGTTCCAGAGCATGGGACCTAGTACAGATCCTTGTGGAACACCTCTTGTGATGCTGTACTGTTTTTCGCCCTGGTCGGTCTCATAGATAAGTACTCTGTTGCTGAAGTAGTTCTCTATGATAGCTCCAAGGTATGATGGGACCCCTATGGTATCGAGAGCTAGTAGTATATGCTGCCACCCTGCCGAGTTAAACGCATTTTTTATGTCCAGTGTGACAACCAGGCAGTACTCCTTGCTGCCATACTTCCAACGTTTCCCTTCGATGGCCTGGCTCGCTAAATCGTGCAATTTAACATTGGCGTGGATGGTCGATCTTCTCCGTCGGAATCCATATTGCAGGGGGGACATCCATGTTTTCACAGCATCCTCCAGACGCTTTTGCACAATTCGTTCTAGCATTTTTCCCTTGGTTTCTAGCATGCATATTGGTCTATATGCCGATGCGTTTTCCGTTCGGGTTGCTCCTTTTGGGATTAGGACCAGCCACTGCCGTTTCCACCTGTCGGGGAAGATTTCTTCTGATAGGCAGGCGTCGAATAGGTCAACGAATGACTGAGGATTGGCTTTGGCTACTAATTTAAGTACCTTGTAGGGGACACCGTCTGGTCCTGGCGCTTTGTCGTCGTTGAAAGCACTCGCTGCTACGAGCACTTCCTCCTGTGTCGTTCCTTGCCAATCTGGTGTTTGTGGTCTATTCTGGGTCCGTTGCGTTCGCAGAGCTTGCGGTGGGAACAATTTCTTAACTATGTGCGCCATCTGATAATCGCATGTCGGGGATGGCCGGTTGCTAACCTTAAGTTTTTTCATCGCCAGCTTGTATGCGAGGCCCCAGGGATTCTCATCAAGGTCGCTACATATCTTTTTGAAGCATTCGCGCTTTGCCTCCTCAATTTTCCTTTTTAAGACTCGTCTTTTTCCTCTAAAGCACTCCTGCAATGTCTGCCAGTTTTCTGGATCTTGTAGGCGACGTGATCTCTGACATCTCCTTCTCGCACTTAAGCATTCCTTTCGTGACTCTGCTATTTCCCACGTCCACCAGTATTTTGGGTTCCTCTTCGGTAGTCCACGGCCTTTCGGAAGCATCGCGCAGTCGCATACAGCTTTTAGTTGCGCCGCCATTTGGTCTGCTCTATCATTGGCTGACCCATGAGTGGTGAAGCCATCCATGTGGATGGGGATCATTTCCGTATCCCGTGTTTCTACCTTATATAGCATTTTGGCTGAGCATCTATTAACTGTGCTTCAGGGTTGTTGCATATGGTCACTTCCCGTGTATATTTCGCTTACTTCCCAGCTGCTCCGTGGGAGAAGGTTGCTGCTTGCAAACGTCAGATCGATGATTGAGCCTCTGCCCGCCTTATAGTAGGTCTGCTTTGCACCATTGTTAAGCAGTGTAATGTCAAGTGCCACAAAGGCCTTCAGAAGTGCTGGCCTCTAGCATTTGAGGATGGGCAGCTCCACTCGGGAGACCATGCGTATAAGTTACCTATCAGAATTGGGTGTCTTCCCTGTGCATCATCAGCCAGATCTTCTAAAATATGCGTGGCCTCCGCAGTGCTGAGACTGGGCGGCAGGTAGCAGCTGTAAAAATGGATACCACCAATCTCCGCCCGAACATATCCTTCCGATCGACGAATGTCCTTCATTTGCGCTCTTGGTTGCCCGCATGACCAGATCGCAGACTTCCGGGTGGTGTCCGCAACCAATTCTCCAGGCTCGCGATTTCTATAAAGCTCACTTATTATGGCGACGTCTGCGTTTTCTTCTGGATGGTTTGCTCCAGCAATTGCTGGGCTACCGCACAGTGGTTTAGGTTGAGCTGAATTATTTTCATTTTTTCCTATTACACAATTCCTTTAGCGCCTTCTGGTATAACGGACATCTAAAACTCGATAAAGCATGATTTTTATCTCCCATTTTATGCCTCGTGCATAGAATGCAAGAGGTGCTCTCTTTACATTTGCTGGCCAAGTGCTTTTTCGGTATACCGGTACGTACCGATATATGTAAGTACCACTTTTTCTTAATACTGAAAAAAATAAATTTTGAAATGTGTGTGCTTTAACGACCTTTATGATAATCAAACCATCAATATTATGCTGGCTCAAGGTCTCGTTATGCTTGCGCATAACTCCAAAAAGGAGGAACACATCACACCACAAGTGAAGCTAGTTGGTCATACAGCCTGTTTCAATGGTATCTCTACCATATCATCAGTGACCTTCGTCACTGCATAACGAGACCTTGAGCCAGCATAATATTGATGGTTTGATTATCATAAAGGTCGTTAAAGCACACACATGTGTAAGAAACGCCAGGCACGGCGTTGTTGCTGAAACTAAACAAAAATAGTTTCAATTAAAAGCAACAAAAAAACCCCGGTTTGAATGCTATTCTGTACTCAAACTATTGGCTACTGGGTTAGAAGCGGGGAGGAAATCTCTCTCACTAACACAACAGAAAAAGCCAAGCTGGGGAACACACACACACACACAAGGTACTGGCAACCAACGTCGTTCCCATGTCTGCCGGTTTTTTGCTATCATGTCGTTTAGGAATTCCCAAACGATTATGGCAGCGCTGGCATGGAGTGGGAGTCGATGGGGCCAGTACAAGCAAGCGAAGGTCACTGATGATATGGTAGAGATACCATTGAAACAGGCTGTATGACCAACTAGCTTCACTTGTGGTGTGATGTGTTCCTCCTTTTTGGAGTTATGCGCAAGCATAACGAGACCTTGAGCCAGCATAATATTGATGGTTTGAAATAAATATAAATCATTTTATTCTTGTTTAATAAAACAAATCAAAAGTCAACACAAATAAAATAGTTTTACATTTAAAGCCCCATACGGAGTACGACGAAAAATTCGATTTTTTACAGTATTTCATATAATTAGAAACACGTTGGCTTTGCTTTGATATTCGTGTGCTGTTAGAAGGTGTGTCTATTTATGTGAAATACTGTAAAAAAACGAATTTTTCGTCGTACTCCGTATGGGGCTTTAAATAAAACTATATAGACTTCATATTTCGTACTTTTTACGTAGTTAACATAAAGGAACTTATGATTACATTACACAGGCCAACAAAATGACCACTTTTGTGAGGTCCAGCCCAATTTGTATTAAATTCTGATCCCGTTTTGTGCACTGATTCCAAAACTGATCTCGGTATTTCTCCATCAGCTCTTGTTTTCAAGATATCGCGGAAAATCCATTTTGCAGTATTTTTGGCGTTTAAAAAATTATGGAGGTTACACCGAGCAACAATATCTGTATTTATGAGCTCTATGCGACAGTTTACATATTAAGGTCGCCTAAAAAAATCAATGGCGCAGCATCAGCAAACCCAAAATCGCCCAAATTGGCCTTTGAAGAGACATTTTCATCAAATTATAGCAAATTTTTCAAACTTAATCGCCGTGTACCAGCCATTTGGGGTGCTTGCATTTTAATGAAAACCACTTTAGCATGCAGCCCAATGGTTCTTCTAATTTCACAAATTTTGTTGCGCTTAAATCTTATCGATGGACAAAGTTACAAGCGGTTAATCCCGAAAAAATGGATTAAAATTTATGGCAGGATAACTAGATTGATACACAAAATGTGTATAGGAAATATTAAAAGACTACTTGATCTAACATAGACCTTACATTAATTGTCAAGCAAATGTACAATAACATTCAATCAGTACTAGATTCAAACAATTTTCCCCAAATTCATATAATAGAATAACATTAAAATTATATGAATTGGGTTACAATTGAGCAAAATGTGTTCCGCACTCACTATAATCTATGAATTAAGCCTCTTGTGACTATTATGATTTTCCAAGTTTCAACAATTGCCTGGCGGAAAGAGATTGTAGTAAAGACTCTTTCTATGAAACGAATGTATATGTCGAGGAAGTTGACCATTCTTATTATTTGTAGGAATGCTCATTCATGCAAGGTAGTGCAAAAACTCGCTCCATTTCGCAAGCGAATAACTTTGTGAATCTGTCACGTCATTTGACGATTTTTTTATAGGAAGACTTCTTAATTGAACTACGTAAAAAAATGTTCACAAATTAAGGTAATGTTTGGTTTGCAATGGTAGCGTCGCCGTATTTTTTTACTAATTTTACAAATTGAATTTTTTCCATGATTCTGCTTCGGGACATTAAGGCATTTAAACTAACCAATTTTTATACCCTTGCAAAGGGTATTATAATTTTGCCCAGAAGTTTGCAACGCATAGAAATATTCATTTCCGACCCTATAAACTATATATATTCTTGATCAGGGCGACGAGCTGAGTCGATTGAGCTTTGTCCGTCCGTCTGTCCGTCTGTCTGTCCGTCTGTCTGTCCGTCTGTCCGTCTGTCTGTTTCTACGCAAACTAGTCTCTCAGTTTTAAAGCTATCGAGCTGAAACTTTGCACAGAGTCTTCTTTTTACTGCACACTGCTAATATGTCGGAACCGACCGGATCGGATGACTATATCTTATAGCTGCCATAGGAACTATCGGTCGAAAAGTGGGTTTTTGTAAGAAAACTTTTTTGTTTTTAATGTAAACGCCATCCGCTTCGCAAATCATTAGTTTTATACGCTTTTACACAGATTTGGAAGTTTTTGTCAAAATCGGATGACTATATCTTATAGCTGTCATAGGAACTATCGGTCGAAAAGTGGGTTTTTGTAAGAAAACTTTTTTGTTTTTAATGTAAACGCCTTCCGCTTCGACAATTATTAGTTTTATACGCTTTTACACAGATTTGGAAGTTTTGGTCAAGATCGGATGACTATATCTTATAGCTGCCATAGAAACTATCAGCCGAAAAGTGGCTTTTTATCAGAAAAATGGTTTGTTTTTAATGGCTGACGCTTCGTAAACTCTGTTGTATTAAAACATTTGCAAGGGTATTAAAACTTCGGCAAAGACTAAGTTAGCTTGGCCTTCTCGTTCTTTTTACGTTTGCCCTTGACATAACGTTGACTCCCGGAAAGCTGCGAACCATCAATACACCATTTTTCTAAAGAATTTTTTCAGCACCCCACGCACTCACACATTTTTAATTTTGTATTTTTTTAATGAATTGTGCAACAAAATACAAAAAAAAACACATTATGCAGTTCTTATGCAGATGTCTCTTGGCAATAAATAAAAAGCAAGTTGTTGGAAAATAAGTGTTTTTGGTTTTTTTTTACTTTTTATTACAATGAGCTTATATATCTGCACATTCTATTTCGTTAGCAGTCAAAACTGGTATGACAAAATCTGTTATTCAGCCGTTAACACTTTCGCTTGATGGTTCCCGGATAATAATGCCAAGCTCCTGGAGCCATAACGCTTTGGTTACAGCCTTGTTAATATAAAAGCCATGGCTGAGCTCTTTCTCCAAAGACACATCTTCGTCTTGCTGTGGGACGTTAAAATTTCATTCTTGTGAAATGTGCACTGGAGGGGCACACTGTAAGCATCCGAAGTCACTCCAGTAATAGACAAGCATCTATAGTTTAGATAAATATGGAATAGTCACAAGGGGCTTAATCCATAGATTATAGTGAGTGCGGAACACATTTGGCTCAATTGTATCCCAATTCATATAATTTTAATGTTATTCTCGCAAGGTTAAGTAAATTTGAATTTGGGGAAAATTGTTTGAATCTAGTACTGATTGAATGTTATTGTACATTTGCTTGACAATTAATGTAAGGTCTATGTTAGATCAAGTAGTCTTTTAATATTTCCTATACACATTTTGTGTATCAATCTAGTTATCCTGCCATAAATTTTAATTAATTTTTTTGGGATTAAACGCTTGTAACTTTGTCCATCGATAAGATTTAAGCGCAACAAAATTTGTGAAATTAGAAGAACCATTGGGCTGCATGCTAAAGTGGTTTTCATTAAAATGCAAGCACCCCAAATGGTTGGTACACGGCGATTAAGTTTGAAAAATTTGCTATAATTTGATGAAAATGTCTCTTCAAAGGCCAATTTGGGCGATTTTGGGTTTGCTGGTGCTGCTTCATTGATTTTTTTAGGCGACCTTAATATGTAAACTGTCGCATAGAGCTCATAAATACAGATATTGTTGCTCGGTGTAACCTTCATTATTTTTTAAACGCCAAAAATACTGCAAAATGGATTTTCCGCGATATCTTGAAAACAAGAGCTGATGGAGAAAAACCGAGACCAGTTTTGGAATCAGTGCACAAAACTGGATCAGAATTTGTCATCGATAAGGCTGGACCAAAATGGCTGTTGGCCAGTGTTATATGCTTATAAATATTATATTATGGTAGGGCAGCGTATGTACAAAGGTAGGTTTTATTACACAGTGCCACAAATTTTAACTTGTTTAAAAACTACCATGCAACACTATGCGGAATCGATAGTGCTACCCGAACTGAGTAAAACCATTTCAGCGTTTGGCTAGATTGATAGCACTTTTTTTTTTATGGACCCTCAAAGTTTTTGAAATTGGGTGTGATAACAAAAAAAAGGTGTCATCAGATTTGGGAATACAGCTCATTCAGTTTTAGTGATAGCTGCAAACAGTCTTTGGCAAAGTTTTAGCTGACAATCCGCAGAATAAATTTTTCTTACAAAGATTTTTAAAAAAATGATATTTTCCGGGAGTTTTTCTTAAAAAACTTTTTTGAAAAATCGATTTTTTGTACTTTTTCGAGTATAACTTTTAAAAAATCAAAATTTTTGGCATACATTCTTTGGGAAAAATAAAGCTTTTGAGATAACAAACATCTGTTCTGAACATGGTTTTACAATCTGAACACTTCCACATCCTTTAAATCGGCCCCAAAAGTGTGTTTATCCAGTAAAAATCACGTTTTTTGTTATCATTCTTCATTATGTTCTCAAGTTGTTTTTACCAACATAGCAGCTAATTAATTTTTTTAAGCTTTTAGAGCAAAACACTACGTGGTTTACTTGTTGTAGTCCATGAATTTAGAAAAAAATAATTTTTGGACGGTTTTTTTGGAAATTATCCAATTTATTATTATTTTATTATATTATTATGTTATTGTTATTGTTGTTATTATAATTATGTTATTATTTTAACAAGCTAATACATTTTTTAACAATCTGAGATCATATTAGAGTTAATATTTTTATTTTATTTTAATTTTTTTATTTAATTATTATTATTATTTTATTTTAATTTATTTTATTTTATTATTAATTATTATTAAAAATATTAAATATTAACTTTAATATGATCTCAGCTTGTTAAAAAATGTATTGGCTTGTTAAAATATTTTTTACAGTATGAGATTGGCAACATTTTTGCTGATAAATTGGAGAATTCCCAAAAAACCGTCAAAAATTATTTACAACTTTGCCGAAGACTGTTTGCAGCTATCACTAAAACTGAATGAGCTGTATTCCCAAATCTGATGACACATTTTTTATATTAAAATTGTCCGGATGTTTGTAACGCAGAGAAGGAAGCATCTTCGACCACATAAAGTATATATATTCTTGATCAGCATGACGAGCTGAGTTGATATAGCCATGTCCGTCTGTCCGTCCGTCCGTCCGTCCGTCCGTCTGTCCGTCCGTCTGTCCGTCCGTCTGTTTCTATGCTATCTCCTCCGTCAGTTTCAAAGCTATCTTAACCAAACTTTGCACGAAGTCTTTTAGTACAAATACGCTGCACATTTGTCGGAACCGGCCGGATCGGATGACTATACCATATAGCTGCCATAGGAACGATCGGTGGAAAAACTAGTTTTAGTGAGAAAAACTTTTTTGTTTTCAGTGCTATCGCTCCCAACGCTCGTATTTATAAGTTTTTAATGATTTCACATAATTTCATCAAAGCTTGTCGAAATCGGACAACTATATTGTATAGCTGCCATACAAAAGTTTGGTCTGAAAAAAAGTCTTGGTGAGAAAAACTTTTTTGTTTTCAATGCTATCGCTCCCAACGCTCGTATTTATAAGTTTTCAATAATTTTACATAATATCATTAAGCCTTTTCAAAATCGGACAACTATATAGTATAGCTGCCATACAAAAGTTAGGTCTGAAAAAAAGTCCTAGTGAGAAAAACTTTTTTGTTTTCAATGTTATCGCTCCTAACGCTCGTATTAATTAGTTTTTAATGATTTTACATAATTTTAACAAGTTTGTCGAAATCGGACAACTATATAGTATAGCTGCCATACATACTGTCAGGCATATATCAAGCTCCAAGGGTATATAAACTTCGGTCGAGCCGAAGTTAGCTGGCCTCTATTTTTTTGTTATCACACCCAATTTCAAAAACTTTGAGGGTCCATAAAAAAAAAAGTGCTACCAATCTAGCCAAACGCTGATAGGGTTTTACTCAGTTCGGGTAGCACTATCGATTCCGCATAGTGTAGTTTGGTAGTTTTTTTGGCTGTTGCACAGTGTTATACATAAAGCTTACAAAGTTTTTTTTTTTGATAAATAGTGAAGATAATTTATATGTGCGTGGCAATGGCTAAAGTCGTCAGTATTAAGTATTCCATTATGTATTATTTGTTTTCAAATTTAACTTCGAATTTTATACGTCCAATTTATAGCATTCTTGTGATTTAACCGCAGAATCAAAATTGCTTTCAATGTGGTTGCGTCCAGACAACGTAGTAGAAGATTCATTACAAATTTTACGACTTATATTATTGTGGGAACTTTGTGGAGGAATCTGACCAACAGCAAAGAACGTTTTAATGTTTTCAAATACGTTTAAGTGCGATTTTACTAGAGAGGACGACCGAGTTTATATTTCCAATTTGCAGTGCATCCAAATGCACAAACTTACTTTATTCCCTGTGTACCTTCGTGCAAAGTAAAAAAACAAATCAAAATTTGTACAGGATTTCCAAGAGACCAACAAATTACCTGTGTAACCATCAATTGACTGATCAAGAATATATATACATAATAAGATCGCAAATGATTCCTCTCTGTTACATACTTTTGCTCAAGCTTTATTTAATTAGGTGCAGCGTAGAAAAAAAACCGAAACTGTACCGATACAAATACATATTTCTAAATAAAAAAGATTAAAGAGATACTCAAAAATTCCAATAAAAATGTGATACACTCAAAAAAAAAAACAGGCCAAATCGCCCTAAAATTTAGAAATTCGCCCTAAAAAAGGAGTCAAAGGCGATTCGCCTTATTTTTAAGAAAATGCTTTTCTAGATTTCAGGGCAATTTTTCTAAAAAACACTTAGACAATTTTAGGTGTTAGGTCGATTTAAAATTCCCAAGCGGTTATGGCAGAGCTGGCATAAGGAGGAAGCAGTTGACAGTAAACACTTAAAAATAAATTTTAGGGGGAGGTTGGGTAGAACCAACCACGGACCAACCCGTGTGTGGTTGTGGGATCCACCCCGCCCCAACCGTTTGGTTTTAGGGTTTGTCCCATCCTCCTCCCCCCCCATCGCCAGCACCACCTCCTCACACTAAACCACTTTTTTCTAAGCTATAGATAGATATATAATTAATTTAGAAATAAGCGCATTAACAATTTTTTTTTACTTACTTTACTGGGACTTGAACACGGGACCTCTCTCAAATACTGAACACTCGGACGACGCCTTAGCCCATTCGACTATTTGCTATAAGTAAAACGTAGCGACTTAACCATAGTTAATAATGTACACAGCTGGGAGCACGCGTGTGGCGTTCTCACGTCTCTCTTTTTTACATTTTTTCTAGATTAATCTTTCTAAATTTTAGGGTGAGTTTCTGAACAAATTTTTCTAAATTTAAGAAACGTGATTTTCTCAAAATAAGGGCGTTTTACTAACTTTAATGGCGGTCGCACTATTTTGCTATGCATTTCTTTTCTTAATTCAAGGGCAAATCTGCCCTAAATTTAAGAAAGATTTTAGGAAAATATCTAGAAAAATTACCCTAAATTTAAGAAAAATAAAATTGGTTTCTAAATTTAAGAAATTATTTTCTAGAAAATCTCATCTAAGGGTTATGCTTTCTTAATTTAAGAAAAAAATGTCTATAAACAAGAAATTTTTCAACAATTAAGAAAAAAAATTATTTTATGGCGAATTTCTAAAATGTAGAAAATATTTTTTTTTGAGTGTAGAGAATTTTAGCTACAAACCAAAATAAAACGAGAGCGCAACTTAAAGTCGGCTCTAACCGACTTCGATATACCCGTTACTCATGAAAAAACATCTGAACATCTGAAAAGTATGCAACACTTTTTAAACTCGGCTATTTTTCACATTTTTGCTCATAACTTGAGAACTGCTCATCAGATCCGTATCATTTTTTCGGCAAATTTATTCATTTTGCTAATTACTAACTATCTCTAGAAGGCACAAATCGTCTATCTTTAAAACTGTAGGAGATATAAAGTTTTTTCTGAATTGCGGGGGCGGGAGGGGGCGTGGCCAAAATTTGGAATAAACTTGATCTGCCTGCAAGTATAAGAAGCATTTGTTCCATACATGTCAAACCTCTATCTCTTACCATCACTGAGATCTAGGTGGATATATATACTTTATATGGTCGGAAATGATTCCTTCTGCCTGTTACATACATTTGCACGACTTTAGTATACCCTTTTTACTCTACGAGTAACGGGTATAAAAATACAACCAGAAGGGAAAATAAAAAGATTGTAAAAATTATCCGGAGCGAAAAAGCAGCAGTGTAAAAGAAAAGGTCACGATCAATTACAAATAAAAAGGGTGAAAATCATTAAAGAAAAAAAATCATAATTGCGAAAAGCAAAGATTTTTTTTGAATAGAAGGGTAAAAGAAAAGGTCAGAACAAAAACAAACCAAACAAAAAAAAGGGATCAGGTATAATTATAATAACGAAACGAAAAAAAATAAGATATGTTTATATAAAACAAAAAAAAATAGCACGAAATGGGGGAAAAAGGCAGGTAAATTATGTAAATGATGTTCATCGATATCGAACATCGAAGGGCGACATAAAAAATTGTTCCTCAAAGAAAGTTAAATTTATTCAAATTAAACCACTTTACACAAACACAAACAAGTAAAAAGTGCGTGTTAATGTGCGGTGACCGAATGCAGTGAGAAATACTGAACAATCATTTTGCATTACATTGTTTAATTGAAATACACAAATTAAGGCTGAAGAAGAGCGCCAAAACACACCCACACACATCCAACCAACACATCCAACCAACACCAACACACACAAGTTTAACTCCAATTGGCTATACACGGATAGAAAACACTCAAAACTTTTTATTTTTTCACTCAAAACATCAACAACGACAATTACTATGGCTCCTCCAACAAAACGTCAGCGAGAACTGATTTGGCGACTGTTCGGAGCTCTAAGGCTAATGTCAGAGTGGGCGCGAGAAGCGAAGCGATGCGAGAAGCGATAATATTTCTTGCTATGGGCAAAGCGAGAAGATGACATAGTGAAAGCTTTGAGCGAAGCGAGTTGCATTGGTCAATTTTAAATTTTGTCAGAATTTACCATGATTTAGTAATACAAGAATGGGCCAGTAGTGAAAGACTCAGAGAGCGCGAATTTTATTTTCTGTGATTATTGTGAGCGCAAGCAAAGAATATTTTGCTGCAAGAGCAACAATTAATTTTGTTAACAAAATAAAGTCTCCACGGTTCATCCACTCACCCGAAATCGAAATAACAAAAGGAGAGTTTAATAACATATGGCAATAAAATTCGACTTTTCCAATATATCGTATGCTGAGCACGCATCTGTGTTCAGAAATGGTCCAGCAGGTCGAAATTTTAAATAATTTGAGCTTTAAGGTGCAAAAATGCCTTTTTGACTCTTTTTAGATGAATGTTGTGGGGAACTTATACTTTTGTTTAGACTTTTTTTTATATTTTCGGCAAGTAAAACTCCTTAACTTTGAAATAAACAACCCCACCCAATTTTAAAATTATTTTAATAAAGCTATACTATTTTTACTAATTGTATACTGCAAAGACTGCAATGGGTTTGGTTCCAAGTTTTCCTGGAACTCTACACATATAACAAGCCTGGTTTAACGTTTTCTGTAGAGCATACCTTTGGGAAACAGACAATTTTGTTATTTTATTATTATCGAGGCTGACTATTCAAATAAAATAAATAAAACTCGTAAAATTATTTAGAATATTTTTTTCAGGTTAAGAAATATTCATTTACGAAAACATTAAAGAGAAACAAAACAAAACGATAGCTCTACAAAGGGTTAAATACTCACTTTTTGCAACCTTAAGGTCAAATTACTAAAAAATTCGATGTTATGAAGCATTTCTAAAAATGAATTTATTTTCAGCACACGAAAATCATCTATGACCAACACCAACCCTTGCATATACTGAACCATGTTGCCTAGAGTAATTTATATAATGATTTACGAAAACATCCAGAAAAGTTTTTTAATTAATTGCGGATGTCAAATTCGACGTTTAATTTTCTATTTAAATAACAATTTCCAGTTGGTCGCAGAAACGTTGGTCCAATTTTGGTATTCATCCCATATTGCCTTGTCAAAAATTAATAATAATAAAATTATATAATAATATTATGCATGATTTACAGATAGAAGAAGCTAAGAATGCAACAAAATATATGTGCGATCTGAGCGAGTTCAAGCGAGAAAGCGGGTTGCAAATCGCTTTCTCGCATCGCTCTCGCTTTATCGCTTGGACTCGCTTATCGCTCCGCCCTCACTCTGACACCTTTTGAGCGATTGCATTGAAAAAACTCTGCAATGGTTTATCGCTCGTTCTCGCCCAATATTATCGCATCGCTTCTCGCGCCCACTCTGACATCAGCCTAAAACTAAGACGGGGGACACTTTGGAGGATCTGCCCCCTGTGATGCTTCAGCTCATCGACCAAAAGTTTGATGACATGGCCAAAGTAATTAGCGAAAATGTGCAACAGTCTGAGCAGCGGGTTCTGCAGGCTTTGCAGGAGAAACTGGGTGTAATGTCAGCTGAGATTCAGCAGGGTGGTAACAAGAGTGGAGAGCATGCATGATCTTCATGCGTTGCAGCGCTCTTTTGATCGCTCTTCTAATGGGCACACCAGTGCAGAAGCAATGGATGGAAATTATCTCTTTCGTTAGGTTGCTCTTTACAAAGCTCTTTTTTACTCTTATAATTGAGTTAACGTGTAGTCTTTTATGTACTATTAATATAGCTGAAAATTTATTTATTTTATGTACATTGCGTGCGCTACTAATTAAGAAAAATTTTAAAAAATGTTTAATATTTTGAACAGCTCCACAACCAACAGTAACACCATGATTAGAGTTTTGTCAAATCAAAGAAGTGGCTTAAGTATTTGTCATATAAATGCACAAAGTCTTCTTAAAAAGATGGATGAATTTAGATATTTGTTTGTAAAATCAAGTATTGATGTTGTATGTGTATCCGAAACCTGGTTTGTCCCGCATTTAAGTAATAAGTTGATTGAATGTGATGGGTTTGATGTATACCGATCTGATCGAGAAGGACACGCAGGTGGTGTTGCAATATATGTTAGCAAAAAATTTAAGTCCAAAGTGATATGCAAACACCCTTCCCACAGTATAATACAGTATCTGTTTATTCAAATAACAGGACTTTCTAATGAGAAATCAATGCTAATGGGGTGCCTATATCGACCAAATCGGAATACTGACTATACAGACGTAATAAATGTAATATCAAATATATCTTTAAATTTTACCGACATCATAATAGCTGGTGATCTTAACAGCAATATGCTGACTGAAAGACACTTATCAGACGAAATGGCTTCATTGGGCTTGGATCTGGTTAACACATCTACTCCAACACATTTCTCAACTGCAACTAATACTTTGCTGGACGTATTTTTTGTGAATGCAACAGACAAGATTTTATTATATGACCAGGTTTCCGTACCAGTATTTTCTAAACACGACTTAATTTTCTTGACGTATGATTTTAACCACCATAAAACTGATGAAACAATATGGTATAGAGATTTCAAAAATATCAATATTAGTAAGCTCTATGATGAATTCCTAAAATATGACTGGGACTCAATCTACAGACATGCTGATGTGAATTCTCAAATTGAGCAATTCCATTTGTCCACTTTAAACCTATTTGACAGTACTATACCACTACGAAAGAAAATACTGAGACCAAAGCAACAACCATGGTTTAATAATAATATAGCTGCGCATATATCGCAAAGAGATATAGCATATAAAAAATGGAAACGATATAAAACTAATGAACACTACCTAAGCTTTAAAATACTAAGAAAAACCGTAAATGTCTTAATCCAAAACGCCAAGAATACCTATTATTCGGATAAATTTAGAAGTGCAATAACAACCAAACAGACATGGAGTGAGCTAAAAAGCTTAGGAATTGGCAAAGAAAGAAGTCAAAGTAAAATTCACACCGACACTGACATTAATGATCTCAATCTTAAGTTTGTAGACTCTGGTCTACCTGAAGCTACTTCCAATATGTACCTTGAAACTATACCAAATGGAAACTGTGATAGTAGGTTTAGCTTTATGTGCGTGAATCAGTGTGATGTCCTTGAATCTGTTCTGAAAATTAGGTCAAATGCAGTAGGATTAGATGATATAAATCCGAAATTTCTCAAAATTTTGCTTCCACAAATCCTTCCTCATATTACCCATATTTGCAATACATTGTTCACTACATCGACATTCCCAAAAAAAATCCTAAAATAATCCCAATTCCAAAAGGGAACAGTGAATATAGGCCTATTTCAATATTACCGTTTTTGTCAAAAGTTGCAGAACAATTGATGGCACAACAAATCACAAAATTTCTGACAGAAACGTCATTATTATCTAATAAACAGTCTGGTTACAGGAAACAGAAGCTGCATCACGGCAATATTGAACATCACTGAAGACATTCGAAAACAAATTGACGATGGCAATGTGACTTTTCTGACACTTCTTGACTTCAGCAAAGCATTTGACACGGTTAATCACGATATCTTAATTACCAAGCTAGTCAAATTTTTTAAGTTCACTGATACTGCTATTAAATTAATAAAATCGTATTTATATGAAAGAAAGCAAGCGGTGGTTTCAGAGGCCGAAACCTCATCTGTACTAATTCTTAAACGTGGTGTTCCCCAAGGTTCAGTTCTTGGTCCACTTCTTTTTTCTTTATATGTAAATGACCTTCCTGACGTGTTAAGTAATTGTAATGTCCACCACCAATGTCATATGCAGATGATGTCCAAATGTATGTTAGTCGTCCTTTCAGTAAAATTAATGAATGTGTTAATTTATGTAATGGTGACCTTTTGAGTGCTAAGAGTGGGCTAAGCGTAATGGACTGTCATTGAACCCAGCAAAGTGCAAATGCCTAGTGATATATAAAAAATCACTATGTACAAGCGATCTTGCGAAATTAACTATTGACAATACACCTTTAGAATATGTATCGCAAGCTATAAATCTCGGCATAACATTTAATGACACATTGACTAGGAATGATCAAGTTACTAAAGCTGCTGGGAAAACCCATGGAGTTATAAGACAACTATCTTTTAGTAAGTGTTACTTACCAACAAACATCAGACTTCTAATCGCAAAGACGTGCTTGCTACCAACACTTTGTTATGGGATAGAAATATTTGGAAATTGTGACGCTGCCTCTCAGAAAAGACTGAACGTAACATTTAACAATATTGCTAGATATGTTTATAATAGAAGACAGTCGGACCACATTACGTACTTTGCAAATCAAATATATGACCTTGACTTTAGAACATGGACTGGATACAGATGTCTAATACTTCTCCAAAAGATAATATATACTAAACAGCCACCCTATTTGTATGATAAAATAACCTTTGCCACTTCAACAAGAACTATGAATTTAACCACAATGCGACATAGACTAGCCAGCTCAGAGAAGCATTTTTTCGTGTATACTGTTCGGTTGTGGAACCAACTACCACCCAATTTAAAAAATATTAGTAGTGCAACGCAATTTAGGGCCAAATTAAATACTCACCTTAAAAATTTAAATTTACATATGTAGTACAAAATATTCAAATAGTAAATATATATTAAATTCAATATTAATAATTAATCCAAATTCCAAAAATATTAAAATATGTAAAATAATAATAAGTTAGGATGCTTAAAAAATGTAATCTGAGAATGTTTTTGTGACTGGTGCAATAATTATAAGTTTATACTTGAAGCATCAGGAATATAGTCAAATAAAATTAAATTAAAATTAAATTAACTATGAAAACAATCGAAAATAAAAGTAATAATTCGCACTGAAAAATACCTGCTAAAAAAAATGGTACTGAAAATAACCCGGTGGCCATCATGGGGTTAACAAGAGGCGAAAATACCCAGCGGCGCAAATCGGCATTACATAATAGATTACTAATAGGTTACTTTGCCTTCAGTGTGAGGGAAGTAATCCCATACAATCTGCATTACTATGCCATGTGCATGGCCGCTTTGTAAACGGGGTGCGCACAGCCGGCATTACTAGTAATAAAGGATGTATGCCAGAGCCGAACTGCCATCGGATTCCCATTACTAATGCGTACATTATTTTTAAAATTGTAATGCAGAATGTTCGCAGTCTGTTTAGAGTTTAACACACAATTTAGGAATCGTATGCTCTGCCGTAAAGCACTTGTAATAAGATTCAGTATACTGAAGATGGAATAGTATACGGGTAGGAAAAGCACTTGTTTTACGATGCAATGTACTACTGATTGAGAAGTATATGGGTTGGTAATGCACGTGCTTTACAGCCTATATGAGTGGGTAATGATATAGTAATGCAGTGGTTTTTATTTTAGTTTATTTTGAATGATTTTATTGGTTTTACTTGATATATAAATGTACGCTTTTCCAAAGCTTTAATTTGTCCAGACTTCAATTTCGTCAGCTTTTTAGGGATGGCCAATATTTCAATTTAGTTTTTTAATTTTTTTTTTGGCTCGGCATAGTCGTGTTTTGAGCCTATACTACTTTTGCCAATAGAATTTTTAACTTTGCGAGTCTGATTTCCCGACAATCATAAGTGTGAGCACTTAAATAAACTAAAAATAAATCCAAATTCAAGTAACTCCTCGCCACGTATGTGTCAAGTCACTGCTACACTTACACATTTGTTCTACATACAAACACAATTGAAGCAAATAGAAGGAATGTCAAAAAAAAGGTTATGGACAAAGGGGGGAAGGCACTAATGGGAACGAGACTGTCATCGGCTCGTGTGTGGAACGAGTCGTTGTTTGTGTTTTTGATTACTATCTCTCTAACGAAAAGCAGCGATTGTATTGCATTACATTTTCTACAGGCGTAATGCATATTTTCCACAGAACACGTTGAGCTCTGCGCCGCTGGGTAGCCAGCTTTAACGAGGAAGAGAGAAAGAGCATTTGAAGGCATAGATGAGAGCAAGAAAGCAGGCTGCAATAGTGCCGTTGATCCTGAGCTCCATCTACTATGCATAGGCTGAACTGCTGACAACGACACACAGTGGTCCCAAATCCCAAAAACACGGCCAAAAGTCAAAAAACGTTTTTGAATTGGCTTAAAGTTTGTATTCGGGGGTTTTCGGGGTCGCTAAACGCGAATCTGACGTCAAAAATTAGAAAAACAAAGTGGCGGATCCAGTACGGCGGACAATTTCTTCAAAAACGCATTTAATTTGGCTGAAGGTCTGTACTCGGGGGTTTTCGAGGTTGCAGATCACAAATCCGAAGTCACAGCTTAGAAAAACAAAATGGCGGATGCAATATGGCGGACAAATTCTTCGGAAACGTACTTGATTTGGCTGAAACATCGAAAAACCTGTTTATCGATAATATCTCGATAATTGTTCGACGGATTTTCATGTCGATTTTCGTGCTCAGCGGGCCAAAATACTTTAGAAAAAGTTGGTTTGGTGAATTGGGGGTGAGTGTTGTCGAGCAGTGTTTATTTGTAATGTCGCGACAGTTGTCGCACAAAAATCATCACCGGGAATGAATCTGCAGCTATCTGCAGCTAATTTTTGGCTATGTGGGATCTAATGTGAGTTTTGACTTATTGCGTTTTCTAACACGACTTTTCAGAATGTGACCAAAAAAAAACCTCTACCTGTTTTAATGATTCCCTATTTTATGCATTGTTAATAAAAACATTGAGTAATACGTTTAGATTGTACTTACTTTCAGGAGTAGAATCCATTTTGCAAAATGCGAATCGGTTAAGTTTCGCTATTATATACGCTTCGAAACGTTGTGTTATTTTCGACGCATGACGAGTAAACTATGAGGTACGCTCGATGCTGAAGAATGCAGTTCATACCTGAGCCAGGTGGGGACACTTTCTCCTTATAAACGATCAGAATACAAACTAGATGTACCACCAATCCAATCATTTAAAGTCAATTTAAAACATTTTTTTCGACTTTTGGTCAGCTTTTTGGGATTTGGGACCATAGTGCGACAGCCGCAGCTGCGCAGCAGCAGAGGTTCACGACAAGGGCAAATTGGGCGGCCGATGTCTGACAGTCAAAAAAATGTCAGGAACGAAAGCGGATCGCCAATATCTGAGGAAAAAGCCAGCCGGTCCCAGCCGCCGGGCCAGTGCAACAGCTGGCGAGGCGTGCGAGGGGGGAGAAGGGCGGCGAAAGCAGTCGAGGGCGGAGGAGGTACTCGCCAGGCTAAGGGCCAACAACGGGGTGGGGCAGCAGGCCCGGCTGCCTTTTAAAACCAACTGCAGGACCAAGGTGGGAAAGACTCAACAGATGTCGATCGCAAGGGATTAGCGGCAGCTCCTGCGAAAGCGGAGGGAAGACGTCTTGGTCCTCGACACCTCGCATATAAGGTCGAGCGCGTCAGCGGTGACTACGCCTCCTTGGTCGCTGGCCTCCGAATACTCCACGCCACGAGCGAGGCGGGAGGAAGAGGCGATGCACTATGGTCCAGACGACCACTTTGGTTGGCCAAAATTAATATCTCGCGAACGAAACAAGATATTTTGATTTGGTTTTTTGTATTGGATTTATATAATCAGTAGGAAGTAGATTTAAAAAAAAAATGGGTGTGGCACCGCCTTTTTTTTATAATGCGTATTTAAACTATTAGTAATAGGGAATAACAAATGAAGTATTGAGCAAATTTTTTTTAAACTTTTTTCTTTAATTATAAGGGCGTGGCACGCCTAAAGGAAGCGCATTTTATTAAAAAAAAAATTAAACAAATTTTTCATGTTGCCGCAAGGAGGAAAAGGCTGTGCAAAGGCTGTTCTACCAGCAGTGTGGGCTAGAAGGTTTTGAAGCGGGACCTCTGCTTTTGTCTCTGATACCAAAATGTTATTTGGCCGGCATTCTTTTTTCTGGTCCACAATTTTATTGTACGAAGGATATATGTCGCTATTTTTACTTTTAGATTGATCCCTTATTGCGCAATACTGAGCTTTGCTGAGATCTTTGTCAAGGAGCAAGGCTAACGCTTCGCTTGGTAAAATCGGTGTCGGCTTTTCCACTGGGTTCTGTACTGCCTTGCGAATTAATTTAGCTTTTTCTGGGCATAAGGATAACAGTTTCAAAACATATGCGAGATCGTGTTTGTGTTGTTTTCGGGCGGCCATGCTTGCCGCTTGAAGCAATGAACTAAGGTTTCCTCCCTCGGATACGACAAGATCTGCAGCTTGCCTTCTTCGTGCTCTTCGACTTTTTTTGGGATACGCTAATGCAGGGCGTCCAACTGATTGAACTGTTTTTGGAACGATTACACATATTTGTGCATTTAACCAATCCGCATGCTTTCGTTTAAAAGCCTTTTCATATGACTTGCACATCCTCCATTTTTCCGCCAAACGGTAACAAAACCTCATTGAAGCATCTGCAACAGCTTTATTCATTTCATCTCAAATGTCGCCACAAAGCTTTGTTTTCATAAATTTGTGCACAGCATTTTCCTTGGATGCTTTGCTCCTCTCTAAATGCCACAAGCCAAACAACTCCGCATTGTTGAATTTGAGGTTATGATCTATAAATGCAAATTACAAGAGATGTGGCCAAAAGTGGACAAATTTAAAAAATGCATTACAAAGGGAATTATTTAATCTACGACACACAATTAGTCTCCGGGCCGGAATAGGCCGGAATCATTATATATACCTTTTCAAATATTAGTTTTCATCACAAATCGACACATGTTGAACGACTCACTTTGACATAAAATTACGAAGACAGCACAACTCATACAAACAGTTCACATTACAAAACACTTAATACAAACCCCACTGATTATAATTCATCACAAAACTTTGTTTAAAATAGGTTTTTTATATCACTTTACAAAGATTTTTAGTTGCAATCAAATTGCAGACCGATCAAAAGTACGTTATTTTTTTAACTTTTAAAAATGAGGTTTTGGCCAACCAAAGTGGTCGTCTGGACCATAGTGCGATGGAGGCATCGGTGGCGGTCGGGATCGTCCAATCGTCCATTGACTCGTCGAGTGACGAGTCCAGCTGGAGTACGACGAGTGCTCACACTCACACTCGCACACGCGGAGGCAAGCGAATTCCAGTGGAAACTTTCACTGATCTGGCGGCGCATGGCAACAACGGGACTTGGCTGCTAATGGCAGCCCTGACGGCCCTGTGGCTATAAAAGAGCTTGCTGCTAGAGATGTGGGACAAAGTCGAGTGCAAGTCCAAGTGCGGTCTTTTAAAGCGAGTTCCAAGTCCCAGTGCGCTGTTTTAAGCGAGTGCGATTACCAACGCGAGTGAGTGTAGCAAAAGAACGTCGAGGAAGATCACCACACGGAAATCCAAGGACTTTCACAGGAGGGAGGCAGAGTGAGTGCTAGTGAAAGCCCTAATATTAGACCATCGAGCTGTGCGAAAAGATTCGAGTGTCAGCGGAACTGATCTAGCCAGTGGGCCTGATGAATTCATGGTGCCATCGAGAAAGTGTGGAGGTTGAGCCTCCTGCCAGGAAAATATAGATCTTCAAGACAGGAGCTGTACGGTTACAAACAAGAGCCAGCGAGTTTTGCGTAACAGCAAGCGTGCCCGAGTGGATCGTGGTGCCAGCGGTGTCTGAAGCAGCAAAAGGGAGTGTGGGAGTAAGTTTAGTCGTCAGTTAAGCCATCTAAAGATATACGATAGAAAATAAGAAAATTAGAGATAAGCCAACTAAGGATTAAAGCGCTTATTATAACTTATTATTTTAAGGTCAATAAACTGGCAACGAAAATCAAACTCGCAACCGCCTTATCATTTCCAACCACCAACTCCGCAATATAAATTTGTTGGAGCGATCCACGACTGCCCTGAACGGCAGCCGACAGAATAAAGTTACACTTTTCAAAACGAAAAACTCTTTCGTTTTGGTGTTGACAGAACTTAAATTAATTCCACTTTCGAAAGGTTGCCCTGGAAGTGGAATTGAGAACATGTCTGAAAAGTTTTTTTCATCAGATTAAAGGGCATGAAAAACTCTGTTTATAAAGCAAGTTTGGAAAACTAAATTATTAAAATTCGTTCTGTTAAATTTAAAAAAAAAACCCTATTTTTCGTTGCGGACGTTACACACAGTGTACCGATTTTTAGTATAAGTTTTTAATATATGTCGCAGTTTGAACGTTAACAATAACAACTGTTATTTAACAGAATTGTTCTATTCTACTAGGGTTACCACTGGGAGCAAGGTGTCAGGCAAGGATTGCCTGTGCCGAGCATGGCCTGAGAGTGTTAGTTAGTATTTAGTGTTGAAAGTGTCCACTGACAGGTATAAAAATCAGTGACAAGATTTTTCTTCTTTTCTTGTCACTGATTTTTATACCTGTCAGTGGACACTTTCAACACTAAATACTAAATAACACTCTCAGGCCATGCTCGGCACAGGCAATCCTTGCCATTTGCCACATATACAGTATATGTGAAACTAAATTAAATCACTAAACTAGAACATTTCTCGGGACTTGCTGTGCTGCTAGTGAAACTCTAACATGAACAACACCAACGCTCTGACATCAGAAATGAGATCGGGCAATGCCTCTCCACCAGGAAATTCTGGCAATATGTGGCGTGAAATTCTGGGGTCTCAAAATCGCAATTTTCTTGAGATTATTGAGGCAATGCAAGCAACTAATGCTGCCTTGACCTCGAAGAAATGCATCACGTTGCCAAAGTTCAACCCTGACATGGCAGTTGCAGACGCAGCTGCCTGATGCAAGACGGTGTACATTATCTTCAGCGAAAATCCATTAGAGGGCAGTGAACTAGTGATGACAATGAGGAAGGAAGCGCCTCGCCATGGCTTTCGCAAATCTGCAACCCTGCAATGAAGTGGGCAGAGTTTCAGGAATTGTTTTTGCAACGCTTCGTGGGAGCAGGAACGTTAGCAGCCATTCTAATAAACATCTTCAATGGACGACCGAACCCTGGCAAGTGTCTCTCGGTATATGCGAGCCGTCTTGTGACGTCAGTGTTGGCCAAATGGAAGACTGTAAACTTAGAGGAAATAGCTGTCTCAGTTGTTCTGGCGCACGCTTCACAAATGGATCGAAGTCTGCAACGCATGCTGATAACGACGAACATTAAATGTCACGACGAGATGCAACAACACCTAAAAGCCTATAATTATAAAATTGGCTATACAGCTCCTCCAACGGGGCCAAGCCAAGCTTCTCTAAAGCCTATGCTTATGGAAAATCCAACGAAGGCTCCAAGTCAAGCAACCCATTGGAACCAGACCGGAAGAGATTTAAAGCGTCGTACAGCGTTAAATGTCACCATTGTGGAAACCTTGGACATAAGTTGACCGAACAAACAGTAATTTGTCAAATAACAATATGTCGAACAACAAGTCATCTGCAAAAGTACGCTCTGCTATAACGTGCTTTAAAAGTGGCGGGCTGGACACATTGGTTCATCATCCACAAATGGAACTTCAACTGGCGGCGGTGGATCAAATGAGAAGAGAGTGAACATCTGTACCGTATCTGAACCAAGAGGAATGCTGCGATAATTTGGTGAGCCCGTTCCTTTTTGTTTTGATTCTGGAGCTGAATGCACCCTGATAAAAGGGAGTTGTGCAGAAAAATTTTCTAGGAAAAGAATTAACAATTTAGTGATTCTGAGAGGCATTGGAGATAGTCCTTTATGTTGTTCTATGCAAATTTTACCCTATAGAACTATTATTTTATTTTTTTATGGATAAGTTTTTAAGATATCACGTTATGATAGGACGCGACATTTTGGATTTGGAGTTTCCATAGAAATTAATAAGTTTGCAATGTACAATCCAAAACTGTCAATGCGCTAATAAAAGTGCTAGATATGAGTTGTATCGAGTATTTGAATAACGACACTACCTTAAGTAGTCGTACAGAAAAATCTCGCTTAAAAAAACTATTGCGAGACTGTATTAAGGTTCATTTAGGGTATCCCGCAAAGCCGAGTAAAAAATAGCGAACTTGAAATCCGCCTCTTGGACTCAAATAAAACCGTACAAAGGCGTAGAAGAAAAAAACCAGTAAAAAGTAAAATACAGACTGCGTGAAGGCGAATATTTTTATGATTGTGGCAAGAACAAAAGGCTGTAGCAGTTGGTCTCAGAAAAATTGTCCCAATCGAGGAGCTCCTTTAATGTAACAAAATATAGTCCGTTATACTTGTTAATAATTAATAATAAATTAAGAGGCAAGACCTTTTGGAATGATGAATATTGGGAGTGAGAGCAAAATTGATAAGGACCTGACAAGATTCAAGCCATTGACAAAAGCAATAGAAACGCCAAATACAAGACTAGGTTTGACAGAAACAAAGCAAAAATTGAAAGACATAAGGTTGGTGATCATGTTCTACTCATGGCTGAAGAAAGACATCAAACAAAGTTGGATCCCAAATTTAGGGGACATTTCGTGGTGAGAATATCGGTCAAGATACAGTGGCACTAAGAGAGTGCGAAAAAGCTCATATACGATGGCTATGACCGCACGACAGTAGTCACGCCGTGCACAAGTGCTCGATCATGCCGTGCTGAAGCGGGTGATATTGTGGCGTGGGTCGGAGGTTGAAAGAGACCTATATGAGCCTATAGACGTATGATGACACAAACAAACGAAAAAAAGATAAAGTAGAGACCGATAATACTCTTTCATTATGCTCTTGCTTGATAAACTAAAACTGAAATTAAAGTTACCTGTAAGAAGTCTCAACAAATAAAGTTTTGAGTTTTGCATGATCACAGCCGGGGACGTGTGAAACGTCAGGATAGCCGTGTCGTGGATCACAGCCTAATATTGCACGCACGAGGACGTGTGAAACGTCAGGATAGCCGTAACAATGAAGTGTTAATAACAACTGTTATTTAACAGAGTCGTTCTATTCTACTAGGGTTACCACTGGGAGCAAGGTGTCAGGCAAGGATTGCCTGTGCCGAGCTTGGCCTGAGAGTGTTAGTTAGTATTTAGTCTTGAAAGTGTCCACTGACAGGTATAAAAGTCAGTGACAAGATGGAAGAAGCAGAGCACCAAAAAGGTGACAGATCACAAGACTCTTTTTTTTCGGATGTGCAAGTCAAGGAGTTCTGACGTGTATATGTGAAACTAAATTAAATCACTAAACTAGAACATTTCTCGGGACTTGCTGTGCTGCTAGTGAAACTCTAACATGAACAACCTTAACGCTCTGACATATATATTAGATATCTTTCAAACTTAATGAGTTAGTTAAAAATAAATGAAAATACAGAATCGTATGTTTTTTTCATTTATTTGACCATTTTATACCCTTGGAGAGGGCATATTAAAATTGTCCGGATGTTTGTAACGCATAGAAGGAAGCATCTCCGACCACATAAAGTATATATATTCCTGATCAGCATGACGAGCTGAGTTGATATAGCCATGTCCGTCTGTCCGTCCGTCTGTCCGTCTGTTTCTATGCTATCTCCTCCGTCAGTTTTAAAGCTATCTTAACCAAACTTTGCACGAAGTCTTTTGGTACAAATACGCTGCACATTTGTCGGAACCGGCCGGATCGGATGACTATAGCAGATAGCTCCCATAGGAACGATCGGTTGAAAAACTAGTTTTAGTGAGAAAAACTTTTTTGTTTTCAATGCTATCGCTCCCAACGCTCGTATTTATAAGTTTTTAATGATTTCACATAATTTCACCAAGCCTTGTCAAAATCGGACAACTATATAGTATAGCTGCCATACAAAAGTTAGGTCTGAAAAAAAGTCTTAGTGAGAAAAACTTTTTTGTTTTTAATGTTATCGCTTCCAACGCTCGTATTTACAAGTTTTTAATAATTTTACATAATTTCATTAACCTGTCGATCGGACAACTAAAGTATAGCTGCCATACAAAGTAGGTCGAAAAAGTCTAGGGAGAAAACTTTTGTTTTTATGCGCTCCCAACGCTCGTATTTATAAGTTTTTAATAATTTTACATAATTTCATTAAGCCTTGTCGAAATCGGACAACTATATAGTATAGCTGCCATACAAACTGTCAGGCATATATCAAGCTCCAAGGGTATATAAACTTCGGTCGAGCCGAAGTTAGCTGGCCTATATTTTTTTTTACAAGAATTAAAACAAGCAAGAGGTAGGTGTAGGTATGACTCTACCATAAACAAACAAACCAACTTAGAACAATATTGCTTACATATTTAGAAACTTGAATATGAATCCTATTATTCCATTAACAAAACATTTGGATTTTTGACAACTTTAAATTTCTGCTCTCGGTTTAAAAATTTTCAGATTAGTGATTACTGATTGAGTAAGGTACTCAGACGTAAGCAATTTTTTCGGAGCGGAAATTGTTTGATTTTATTATATTCATTTTTATTATTTTTATACCCTTGCATGGCATCTTTATCTGGCATTTGCATGTTTTTTAAAAGTTTTCTAATTAGCTCAAATTTGCTGTTGACGCATTAAGAAAACATCAGACTGTTATGCCCCAAACTCAAAATGTTAAATTTAACAGTCCTATGTGAGAATGACAGCTGTTAAGTCAGCTGTTGCAATCGAAAGCACGTGCGGCCAAGTTTTGTAAATTTTTGCATTGAGTTTTGTTTTTAATATTCTGTGTTGGCAACACAATAAGAAGAAAATCAAGTCATGAACCCTAATTTCGCAGGTTTGCACTGTATGTTTAATATAAAAAATCGTTCAAATTGTGCGTGTGTATATTAATATTTTGTCGTTTTATAAGCGCTTCTAAAGCCGAATTTATATTAACAAATTTCAACTTTGGAAAGGATTATGTAAAAGAGTTTAGAATTGTTTATGTGTTTGTCCAAGTGTTTGTTGTAGCGTTGTGAATTCTGAGTTAACAGGTATTGGTCTTAATTTCCTCTTTTTCCCTCTTTTGGCGCAATTTGCATTTTTATTAGGTAACCTCATTTTTTCCAACTTCGATTTGTTTGCTGTGTGGAATAGCGAGAGGGGCCGGCACGGACGAGAGAAGGCATTTCAAAGATATTTGAACTGCATGCGTGCAATAATGTTTATGAAAATATTTTAAAAGTAAAAAGCCACCAATTTTGCAACAATTTGCATTATAATTGGATCAACTGTAATAGCACTTATAAGAACTTTGAAAGAAGTTATTCGCAATGGATAAACGGTAGGGGAGAGTCTCCGGTTGTGGACACGCTCCGGTTGTGGACATCCCAGTCTATTTTTTGACAGGTAACAAATACCGCCAAACTGAGTAATGTCAAACTTGTAGTTTGACAGTGAACATAAACTGAGCCAATACCGAAGTGTAAACACGCAATTGGTTTCTTGCTGTGAGCAAATAAAAAAAAATCGTAAAAATTTTTCCGAGTTTCTATTTTTTTCAATTTCCACATTGCGTTAAATCGAAGCAAAACATGGAAAAGTGGTGAGTAGTATACATTTTTATTTAGTGCATTAAGTGTACTTTGTGATGTGATATCAAGTTTCAGTGAAATGTTTGTGTCGTCAAAATTTGCTGAACAAAATAAAAATGGCTACCATTTCCAAGAATGGACACACATTTGCACCGGTTGTGGACACCCTGGTTTAATGTGTTTAAAGCGTGTGTTTGGCCATAAAATTGTCAAATATCGTTAGCCATGTCAACACCAAAAAAATCGTCCGATTCAACAAATATCAATTTTAATGGGCAGGTCGATGCCAATAAGCAATGCCTCATCGATAAGAAGGCCGTCAAAGCTACAGCCAAGGAATATGGGCTTCCTCAAACCACTTTGATCCGGTATGTGGAGAAATTCAGAGCAAATTTTGGAGATGTTGGAATTCGTTCGAGATTGCAACCAACGAACTTAATCAAACATGGTGTGTTTTTTTACCTTTCTCACATGATGCGTAAAATATTTTTCCGGTATTGGTCCGTTTGACCCTGATGCTTTCTCCGAAGCTGACTTCATTGAGGCTGTCGAACGAAGAGCAGTAGAAGTCGCCACAGAAGTTGATCTTGATGAAGACAATCAGCGTCGTAAGATCGTTTCCGCCGATCCCAATATTGGGCGAAAAGAAGATGTGATATCCTCCCCCGAGCCATCCACTTCACAAGCGTCTTCGGCTGGGATGAAATTGGACCGGTGCAAGGAACTTCTCCGAAAAAGCCATCGCAAGCCAATGCAAACCACTAAGCTAACTTCTCCGGAAAGCGTCGAGGTTTTGTGCGAGAAGGCAAACAAATCAGCTGAGCCCGCAGCCGAGCGTGATTCTGAAGCCGGGCAGGCAACTACACCAGCCAAGCCGTCGGCCAAAAGCGGTGCCAAAAAGAAGGCGTCTTCGTCATAGGAAGAAGACGAAGATGTCGACTTCTGTTTGATTTGTTTGGCGCTCTTGCAAAAAAAATTGACCGCTGAAAATTCGATCCATTGCATTTCGGAATCATTTTTTTCATTTTGCCACTGAAGGCTTCTTAAATAAATAAAAGTTCTTATTTCATCAATTCATGGCCATTTTACTTCATATTTTTCCATTTCTCGCGATTTTACAAGGGTGTCTACAACCGGGTACAAAAAAAATTTTGGCCAAAAATCATCACTTCATATACATGCCTGCAAATTTTTTTCCGGTTGTCTAAAACAATAGGTTACTTCAGTGGAAAGTTAGCTAGAGTCTCTAGCTTTACAATGATGTTCATATGACCGCATAATGTTGACTTGGAAAAAAGTTATAAGTGAAAAACGCAACTATGTCCACAACCGGAGACCCTCCCCTACTACAACTTTGTCTTTAAAAAAAATGAATAGACCGGTTGGACGCCAATTATTCCACTTGAATCGAAAGGCGAAAGGGCTCAAAGACTGCAAGCAGCGGAACTATGCAAATTCCAAGGTGATGATGTTTTCTTGCTAGTTCAAGCAGCAATCGCACCTGACCGGAAATAAGGACTACATGATCTTGCTGCAGTTCTTTAAATACTTGTAAGTACCCCGGAAAATGCCAAACAAGTCAGGGAAGGATTGACAAAGCCCATTGATCAGCCTATAAATCTTTCCCTTCCCAGGTAATTCAGCTTCTTTCGTGTGAACAAGATGAGTTTGAAGACAACAGCCTACTTTTTCTGGAAAACTTTGAGCTGGAAAATGAAGAAAATGCTGAAAATGAAGAAAATTAATAAAAAAAACTGGTTGTTCATAATATTGGGGGCGGAAGGGGGCGTGGCGAAACTTCTATCTGTAACGTAAGCACGTACAGGTGACTGAATTTGGAAAGTTTCTATCTAAAAATGCATGTAAAAAATTATTTTTTTGATTTTTTGGGCGGAAGGGGCGTTGACACGCCCATTTTGCGAAAATAACTTTTAATGGTCTATAACAACATAATAAAAAAAACCGCAGTGAAAAATCTCTTTTGGTTTACTCACAATAATAAATGCCAGATAAAGTAGTCGTTTTCCCCATAGTGCCTTGGAGAGGGTATATTGAAATTGTTCAGATGTTTTTAACGCATAGAAGGAAGCATCTCCGACCACATTATTTTATTATTATTATTTGTTGTTGAGGAAGTGGTGCACCGCTACCAATTTTGGTCTATTGTGCCCCCCTACTGAATTTAAAACTCTCCTAGCAGCCCTAGTTCCTGTACAAAAGCCAAGATTTTTGTGGGTTCTAAGTTACTGATATTGCTAGGGTGTAGAATGTGTTTTCCCAATCTGCTGAGTCTGCGCCTCGCTAGAGCATCAGTGTGCTAGTATATGCTCAGAGGACTCCTCCTTCTCTTAACAGTATCTGCAAAGCTGGGTGTTTGTTATCCCCGACTTGTACATGTGGCTCCTCAGTCTGGAGTGTACACAGGTGTAGAGCCCTGTCAGAATCCTGAGTGCATTCTTTCCTAGTTGTATTAACTTATGGAACCTTTTGAGGTTGTGGTTTACTATTAATGCTTGAGCTTGTCTCATTCCCCTGGTGTTTACCCAGGAGGCTGTTCTAAGCGTACTCTCTTCCTTTCTTAAAAGTCCGTTTATTGTGTGTTGCGGTGGCTGCACCCTTGCGTGCCAGTTCGTCGGCCAATTCGTTTCCGGGATGTTGTTGTGTCCCGGTATCCATCGTTGGGTCAGGTTGTTCCTGCTGCCTAGTTGGTCCAATTTGTTCTTTGTCTCTAAGACTAGCTTATTGCTACCGAGAGGATAGCTATTTCTCTATTATGGTAGTTCTTCCCCATATTAAGGTCTGCACAACGGGAGATAGCACATACTTCAGCTTGAAATATGCTTGTGAATTCTCCCATTGCACATTGGGTTTTTTTTCGTTTTTTTGGCATAAACCCAAAAAAAATGTTGCTCTGTTTTTTAAAATAACTTTTATTTTTATGTTTATAATACTCTAGTTAAATAAAAACTCAATCGATAAAATTTTTACGGTCACACTGATTGATCGATACACTGTCAAAGTCAGCTGATTACGCACGTGGTAGCTTTGTGTACAGTTCACCTAACACATTGCTAAAGTTTAATTGCTCACGTTGCCCACATAAAAAAAATACAACTTTATATGATGCAAAGTCGTAGTTCAGGTATGTAAAACAAAAGTTATATAACATATTCGTCAATTCTGTGTTTATGTCCTTGTGAAACGTGTTTTATTTATGCGTGTTTTTTGATTAATCTTAGCAAATTTAGCAGTGTTTCGTAGAGTAGAACTCTCAAGGCACTCCAAAGTGCTCAGGTATTTAAATGTGGAGTTACTAACTAAAGTGACCAGAATAATATGCAACTTCGTTTGTCTGCTTTAATTTGCTTTTTCGCGAAAAAAACGCCTTTTTCCAGAGGGATATGCGTTTGAGCATGCAGAGCTGCTAGACATTTTTGTCAGACACAAACGCTCAGAGGCCGCTGTCAAACAGCATATGCTGCAAAAAATTGGGGAAAATAACTAGGGTTGTCAACGATATTTTTTCGATATTTTTTTTGTTGGGTATTTTTGTTGGTTTCGGCCATAAGAATTGAGGTTTTTTCGAGTGCATTATCTTAGAAATTAAAAGTATTACTAAGATCCAAGAGAATGTCCTTCGAAAAATTTCACAACACTAACTTAAAAATCGTATTGTTTAAAAATTAAAAACTTTGGTACTAAGGCACTGTTGTTAAGGCACAAGAAGCTTTTCCTTGACCCTGGACCGATTAGACCAATTTTTTTAAAAAGTTTGGCCCAAATTGGTTGTTTTAGATGTTCTTATTTATGACTAATTGTTTCAGTAAGTACAAATGCACACAAAAGATGAAATCTATCGAAAAACATTTTTATTTTGAATTTTCCGAATAATTTTAGGTACCATGTTCGGGAAAGGGGATGTAGGCGTGGTCTAATCATAAAATAAACAAAAACCGAAATTCTACTTTAATTTGAATAATTTATGTGCAAAAACTTAGCTTTCTATATTTCAATTTGAAGTTGATGCCAAAAAAAACGAAAAAAAACCCATAGTGCATTGGTTCAGATATTTTCGTTCCTGGTCCTGCTACCCCAAGTCCAGTTCCTTGGGGCGTTAGAGACCCGTCTGTATACCACATAATTGTGTGTGGTTTCATTTTATGTGTCTCTTCTAGTGTACAGTGAAATTCCTGTCAAAGTGATACTCGGCCACCATTTCGTCTCTGGGATTTCCTTTTCCAGCTTTTCAGAGTTTTTGGGGCTTACTATGTGGTTATAGGAGCTTTTTTGTTTGCAATGCTATCCCTCCCAAACCGCGGATTTATAAGTTTGCTATGCTTTTACATAACTCCACCTAGATTTATGAACATCGGACAACTATTTAGTAAAGCTGCCATACAAAAGATAAGTTTGAAAAAAGTCTTAGTAAGAAAAACTTTTTTGTTTTCAATGCTATCGCTCCCAAACTTGTTACTGATCAATATTATATGCTACCACAATATTCTGCTAAGTTTGATTCAAATCGGACTACTATAGCATATAGCTGCCATAGGAACGATCGGTTAAAAAAGTAGTTCTAGTGAGAAAAACTTTTTTGTTTTCAAAAATGTCTTAAAATTGGATGAATATATCGTATAGTTGCCATATAGCAAACTGACAAGCGTATATCATGCTCCAAGGGTATATAAACTTCGGTCGAGCCGAAGGTAGCTTCCCTCAATTTTTTTCATATACGGCCCTGTTCCGAATTCCGAGTCGGTTTTCGTGTAAACGTTTGCAATTAGAATTCTAATTGAACAACTTTACATGGAAGTTGACAATCAGATCTATGGCTACTAGATCTGGTTTAAGGAAAATCGGAATTGCTTAAGTAGTGTAAGCCGATTGCTTCATGTCAAGTGGAATAATTTCGACAAAAAGCGACGACCCAATCTAGCAACCACAGATATTCTTCGCACCTTTTATATTGATTTATTAATTTCAAATAAGAATAAATGACGTTTACACGGAAACCGACTCGGAATTCAGAACAGAGCCGATAAGTTTAGTTTGTAAGACTCAATTCAGATCTTAGGCTGAAAAATCTTGCTGCAGGCAACGGCTTCGTTAGGACATCGGCCAACTGGTGAGCTCTGGAAACTCAAAAATAATTACTTTGTTTTAGAGTTTAAAACCGAATCGAATAACGAGTTGGGCTACGGTTGCTGTTTTGGCCGATCGCCATTTCCAGTTACGGTTTAATTACGGTTGTGGGATATCGGTTACGTTACTTCTTATTCTTTATTGGCCATCACAACCGTTTGACGGCCTCGGCCTCTGCGATTAATGCTCTCCAGTCTCTTCTATTCTGTGCGAGCTGGCACCAGTTGTTCACACCAAGTTTGGCAATGTCTTCCCGCACCTGTTCTTCCCATTTTAGCGGGCGTCTGCCCCTCTGCCGCCTCCTTAGTCAGCCGCCTTCGATTTATACGCTTTTTTTTACTAGAGCTTCTTTGTCCATCCTGGTGACATGTCCTACCCAGCGCAGCCGCTGTTGCTTTATGCGCTTGACCAGACAGGTGTCCAAACAGAGCTCATACAGTTCGTCGTTTTTTCCAATGCGGAAATCATCGCCAACTTCTAAAAGTCCATAAATCTTTCGAAAAATTTTTCGTTCAAACAGGCCAATTGCCGCTTCATCCGCTGCTGTCATTGTCCATGCTTCTGCACCATATTGCAGGACTGGGATGATAAGTGACTTGTTTAGGGCAATTTTTGTTCTTCGTGTGAGGTCTCTGCTCTTGAACTCCCTACTTAGCCCATAGTAGCATCGGGTTGCAAGAGTGATTATTCGTCGGATTTGCAGACTGATGTTGTTGTCGCTGGTTATCGTTGTTCTGAGGTAGACAAAATCCTCTACAACTTTAAATTTTTTACTCTCCCATTTTAACAGACTTTCAGCAAGGACTTTCTGTCCGCGGATACTAGGTATTTCGTCTTGTCATCATTTATCGCTAAACCTATTAGTTCAGACTGCCTCTCAATCCTTGAAAAGCCCAGCTTACTGGCCTTTCGGTTTTGCCGATAATGTCAATATCACTGGCATATGCAAGTAAGGTATCGCCCTACCTAAGAACTCTTTTGGTATCAAATGGTTCGGAGAAGTTCTTTCCTATTTTGACGGAGCTTTGCGTACTTCTCAACGTGATCATGCAAAGTCGAACTTATTTTGCTGGTATACCAAAAGAAATCAGCGCTTCGGAGAACATTTACCTTATCGGTGTGTCGAAGGCTCATTTATAATCAATAAAAAGGTGGTGTGTTTTGATGCCTCTTTCATAGGTCTTCTCCAAGATTTGTCGTAATGTGAAAATCTGGTCTACCAGGTCTAAAGCTACACTGATAAGGTCCAATCAGTGTATCAAAAAACGGCTTCAGACGTTCACAAATAATACGGGACAGAACCTTATATGCGATGGGGAGGAGACTGATTCCGCGGTGGTAGATTGGACGGGCATGCTCTCGTCAACCCATATACGGCACAGCCTTCAGCCTTGAACAATTCATCGGGCTGCTCATCAGCGCCCGGTTGATTTGTTGTTCTTTAGCCTTTGTATGGCTAATCAGACTTCCTGTTGGGTCGACGGGTCTATGTCTATGTTGTCGATTAATGTTATCGTTACTTCTCTAGAGGCGGCCTCATTTTCGTCATCACCTCCCATTAGGTTGGAGAAGTAACTTCTGTATTTTTTAAGCGCCATTTGCGGATCTGTGACCAGATTACCGTGCTCGTCTTTGCATTGTGCGACTCTGGGCTTGAAACCCTCTGTTAATTGCTTAATCTTTTAGTAAAATGTTCGAGTCTCACTCATGCCGAATAACATCTCGACTTCCTCGCGTATGCGCCTTTCCTGCTCAATTTTTTTCTTCTAAAAAAGCGCTTCTCCTTTTTCCTTTTCTCCCGGTATAAGTCCTTATCAGCCTGGGCTTTCATCTGCAGAGATCTCCTGTAGATGGCGTTTTTCTCTGCAGTAGCGAGGCGGTTCTTCTCATCGTACCAAGACCGCCTTTGAGGGGACTCGGAGTACCCGAGAATCTCCTTGGCAGTCGTACTCATGCAGTGTGATAGACGATTCCACAGTTCGCTTATATCTGAAGGGAATGGGGATGTTTCCCTGAGCAGTTGGGCGAGTTTAGCTGTGTAGGCTTCGGAGGTCCATTGTGATTGCAGCTTCTCGACTTTTAGCCTTCGACGTGTACAAGAGCGTAAGGCATGTGCCACACTGACCCGTGTGCGTACTTTGGCTGCGACAATGCAATGATCTGAGTCTATATTGGCTCCTCGAATCGCGCGAGCTACCAAATTGGATTGGGAACGTAGTGTAGATCCACGGTTGTTCGGTTGTGAGCAGCCAATTTAATTTCAGATATTTGTTTGCTCGAGAGCAGCCAGTTTAATTCCAATAAATACTTGTTGTTCGTTTCAATGCAAAACGTAGAGTGTTTTTTATACCCTTGCAAAGGGTATTATAATTTTGCCCAGAAGTTTGCAACGCATAGAAATATTCATTTCCGACCCTATAAACTATATATATTCTTGATCAGGGCGACGAGATGAGTCGATTGAGCTTTGTCCGTCCGTCTGTCTGTCCGTCCGTCCGTCTGTCCGTCTGTCTGTCTGTCTGTTTCTACGCAAACTAGTCTCTCAGTTTTAAAGCTAGCGAGCTGAAACTTTGCACAGAGTCTTCTTTTTACTATATCTTATAGCTGCCATAGGAACTATCGGTCGAAAAGTGGGTCTTTGTGAGAAAAACTCTTCATTTTTAATGTAAACGCCTCCCGCTTCGGCAATTATTAGTTTTACACGCTTTTACACAGATTTGGAAGTTTTGGTCAAAATCGGATGACTATATCTTATAGCTGCCATAGGAACTATCGGTCGAAAAGTGGGTCTTTGTGAGAAAAACTTTTTATTTTTAATGTAAACGCCTCCCGCTTCAGCAATTATTAGTTTTATACGCTTTTACACAGATTCGGAAGATTTGGTCAAAATCGGATGACTAAATCTTATAGTTGCCATAGGAACTATCGGTCGCAAAGTGGGTCTTTGTGAGAAAAACTTTTTATTTTTAATGTAAACGACTCCCGCTTCAGCAATTATTAGTTTTATACGCTTTTACACGGATTCGGAAGATTTGGTCAAAATCGGATGACTATATCTTATAGCTGCCATAGGAACTATCGGTCGAAAGTGGGTTTGAAAAATTTTTTTTTAATAACGGCTGAATATTAAAAATTTGTCAAGGGTATATAAAAACCAGGTGGATTTTATTTAGAAAAATTGTTTGTTTTAATGCTAACGTTCGTAAACTATGATGTATTAAAACATTTGCAAGGGTATAAAAACTTCGGCAAAGACGAAGTTAGCTTGGCCTTCTCGTTTATTAACAGATTTGCCCTGACTTAAGCTAAGTGTTGCTACAAAAATGTTTAGATACATATGAAGTGTTCCTAACCGGCTCGGGTTACTCTTGGGAATTTTGTATGTGACGTTAAGCGTTTATGCTGACTATAAGCGTTTATGCTTACTCGACGGTTTGTATTGTTGAAGAATCTTGCATTTGTGTTTACGCTGCGAGTGGACTGACCGTAAGTATCCGGTTGTCCACTCAGCAGTGTTACAAAGTGAAACAACTGAATTTGTTGTACTATGGGCCGTTTTACTTTCTTAACTCGTTAACTCTGAAATGGCTAGTCTTGGTGGCTTCGTGGGTGGTATCGCTGTAGGGGGAACCGATACGGTAACTCCTCCCCCCCTGGAATGAAGCGACGGCCTTTGAACTCAAAAAAGTTGATACGGTCGAGACCAAAAAATTCTGAACGCAACTTCTGCAAAAGTCGTGGTAAATGACGCCTAGGCGTTCTGCGTGTCTGCCAATGAGACAGTGACCTGTAAGGGTCCCTACCAGAAGTGCTATGTGGTTTCTTCTGTGACGTAAAAGTGTGTTAGTACGTTTTTGGTCGAATGTTGGCCACGTAAGCCTCGCTACTGCACAGGCGGAAAGGGTTTTCCACCGATTCGTAGCGAGACGAAGGGGTTCAGCTTTAGTGTGAAGCTTATATGTCGCCATAGGAATCCCTATCGTGCTCCTCTCTGAAAGGAGCTCGATGGTGGTACCTATTCTGGCCAGTTTGTCCGCAGACTCATTACCTTCTATGTTGCGATGTCCAGGCACCCATATAAGGTGTATACTGAAATGCCGTGCGATCTCATTCAGAGATGAGCGACATTCCGTAAGTGTTTTAGCATTGTTGGTGTGTGAGTCAAGTGCTTTAAGGGCGGCTTGACTATCTGAGTATATAAATACATTTCCTTCCTTGACCGGGAGTGTGCTAAGGTAGGTGGCAGCTTCCTGGATGGCTACCACTTCCGCTTGGTACACACTACAATGGTCAGGAAGGCGGAACGATAAGTTCAAATCTAGGTTGGGAGAGAAAACTCCCCCTCCTACTTTTTCGTCGAGCTTAGAACCATCAGTGTAGATGTTAATGGCGTTAGCTCTGCTGTGGGGCAGGTTGTCCCAATCGTTTCGGCTTGGGATATAGACGTCGTAAAATTTGTCGAACGTCGTTTGTGGTATACAGTAGTCTGTAATTAATGGTATACCCGTTTGGTCTTCGAGTATGGAGGCGTGTCCCGAATTGCCCCTGTTCCAGGTATCGGATTCTCGTAGTCTTAAGGCCGTTGTGGTAGCCATTTGCTTAGCTACGAGGTCTAGTGGAAGAAGGTGAAGAATAGTATTTAACGCTTCCGTTGGTGTCGTTCGGAGAGCGCCGCTAATACAAATTTCCGCACTTCTCTGTACTTTGTGCAGATTGTTCAGGGCTGATTGTTTCCCGAGTGCTGGCCACCATACTAGAGCTCCGTAGAGTAGTATGGGGCGTACTACGGCTGTGTAAAGCCAATGTACAATGGATGGGGAAAAACCCCATCTGCGGCCAATGGCCTTTTTACAAGAGAAAAAAGCAATGGTTGCTTTTTTTATACGTTCATTTATGTTGTCATTCCAGAGTAGTTTCTTATCTAGAATGACACCCAAGTATTTGGCATTGTCACCAAATACGAGGCTTACTCCGTTGATTTTAGGCGGGATAAGATCAGGAATTTTGTACTTTCGGGTGAAAAGCACTAATTCCGTCATAGCCGGGTTTACGCCCAAGCCACAAGATTTTGTCCACTGAGCAAGTGTTGTCAGTGCGGTCTGCATGAGGTCACACAGCGTTTGAGGAAACATTCCACATTTGTAGATGGCAATATCATCCGCGTAAGCCACCACTTCGTGTCCCTCCGCCTCCATTAGCCGCAGCAGTTGGTTAACTGTTACAACCCACAGAAGCGGAGAAAGAACACCTCCTTGCGGAGTGCCTCTGTTTACACATCTGCGAGCAGTTGCACCGCCAAGTTGGGAGTACACCGTTCTGCTGGTTAGCAGTTGTTCGATGAACCTTACTAGCGGCACATCTGCTCCCACATATGTCAAGGCAGAGGTGATGGCGTTAGGTTGGACGTTATTGAAGGCACCTTCTATGTCGAGAAATGCTACTAAAGAGAAGTCTCTTACTTCAAGTGATCTTTCAATCCTTGAGACCAGGGAGTGTAGGGCGGTTTCAGTAGACCTACCCTTGCTGTATGCATGTTGGGTGTGTGCTAGATGAGCGGGACTAATAGTTTGCCTCAGGTGTGCATCTATAAGTCTCTCGAGAGTTTTAAGAAGAAACGAGGATAGGCTGATTGGCCTATAATCGTTTGGTTTCACATGTGAAGCTTTGCCAGCTTTCGGTATGAATATTACTTTAGTTTCTCTCCACCTAGTGGGGATGTAGTTGACCTTGAGACAGCTTACATAGATTGTGTAAAGCCAGGTCATTGTGTACCCAATGGTTTGTTGTAGTTGGGCAGGATATATGTGATCGAGACCTGGCGACTTAAATGGTTCGAACGAATCGATAGCCCATTTAATTCTGGTCTCCGTGACAATGGTTTTGTCGTATTGCATAGAAAGGTCGGTTGGCCTAACCTGAGGTGTTAAGTTAAGGGAGCATTCCGGGAAGTGAGTGCTTAGCAGAAGATTTAGAGATTCTTCGCTCGAGTCGGTCCAGGTTCCGTCTGTTTTTTGTAAGAGACCTGGCGAGGTTGGTGAGCTAGCCAGGATCTTTCTAAGCCGTGATGCATCAGATGTAGATTCAATATTACTACAGTAATGGGTCCAGGAGGAGCGTTTTGCCCTCCTGGTAGCTTTCTTATAAGTACGTAACTTTTGTTTATATAACTCCCAAGCGGTTGTTTGGTCATTATATTTGGCTACGTTAAATGTATGTCGACAATCCTTTCGGAGCTTATCTAGCTCTGCAGACCACCAAGGTGGTTTAAAGGTGGATTTTATTTTTCTAGGGGGGCAGGCCCTATTGAACGAGTCCGTATACGCGATAGTAAGCGTATCGACAAGCTCATCTATCTGTTTTCCCGTACTTGGTGTGTATGGTGGGGACGGTCCAAGCTTTTTACAGAGAAGTTTGTTGTGAACTCCCCAGTTGGTCTTTTTTGGGTTCTGTATCCTTTTGGGTAAGGGACACGAATTTGTTAGTACGACCTCTATGTATCGATGATCAGAGAAGGAGTGCTCTGGGAGCACCTTCCATGATATCAATTGGTCACAGAGGTCTTCGGAGATGAGGGTTATATCTAAAACCTCTCTTCTATTTTTGATTACAAAGGTGGGGTCATTCCCTTTATTGGCAATATGCAAATCTGTCTGTAATAGGTAGTTGTACAGTGATTCACCGCGCTCATTTATGTCTGAGCTGCCCCATTGTGTGTGGTGTGCGTTGGCATCGCCACCTAAAATAAGGCTTGTATGAGTGTAACTGCTGCTTCCAGTTAGGTCCCGGAATATTTTTGGTGGCTCTCAGTGTCATGAGCCAGATAAAAGGAGGCCAGCCTGATTGTGGAACTCCCCAGTTCCAGGCTGACTGTAGTGATGTCACCATCACTAAATTGAGGAAGGAATAGTGTTTTAAAATGTATTTTGGTTAAAATACATGTACGAATTTTACCCTTACCCTTGGTATGGTAAAGGTTGTATTTGGGAGTCCGTAGGCCATTGATTCTGTCACCAGAAATCCATGGCTCTTGGACGAAAACAATATCTACTTCGCCTGAGGTTAGCCGAAGTAAGAGTTCAGCGGTTGCTACTTTGGAGTGATGTAGGTTTATTTGTAGAACCCGCATCAAATAATAATATTTTTGACTAAAGCTTTATTTCTGGTTTTAGCCATTTGAACCTCCAGACACCCACTTTACACAAATCCCCATCATTTGCCTTTGCTTTCGTTTGGGTGAAACGGAAAACAGAGCTCAACTGTGGGCAATCGAACTAAAGAGAGGTTCCGGCTGTAAAACGGCCAAAATCACAATTAAATGGGTGTGATGGTAGTATAAAAAAGCTGCATGGGTTTGGTCTGATTAGCTGCCGTTTTCTTTTTATTGACCTTTGAACTTTTCAGCTTCAGTGTAGGATTAATGATTCCATATCTCGTAAGCTATATTGAATTTTGCTTTTGTGTCTTTAGTTGCTTTTGTTGCTCTTGGCTTGGCCTACAAAACATTTCTTAGTAGCAAATCAAAAAAATTACGTCTTGGTACTTAAAATTACAAAAGATGTCCAAAAAAATCAATTTTTCACAACTTTTTTCAGTTTTTCAACTTTTTCCTGAAATCCGTTACAAATTTGGACAAGTAATGTAGGTAAAAGTTGTTGCTTAGACCAAAATAAACAAACCTTTAGTACGAACACACTTCATTTAAGTACTCTTTGTAAAAAGACCAAAAGCATGAAAAACTGTCAAAAAAATTCGAAAAAAAACGAATTTTATCGGTAAAAAAGTAAATAAATTAAATTTCTTTAGCTACATTTTTTAAGTTACATTTTTTGACAATTTTATTGATTTAATAAAAAACAATCGAAATTTTTGATAGTGTCAGCCAATTTCTACCAAAAACTGTACTTTTTCGAGTTTTGGATGAAATTATTCATCTTTTAGGGTCTTTAACTATATGAGGGACCATTCGAATGAAGTTGGTATGTTCTAACCGATTGTTTACGTTAGTCTATGCTACTTTTTCGTCCTTCATTGCTCGGTCAAATTCGTTATAGTTTTCAAGAAAAAGTTGAAAAACAGTACAAAATGAGGGGAAAACATGATGAACTTACGACATTTTTGCAATTTTGAGTTTAAAGATGTGACTATTTTGAATTGTTACTTAGAAATGTTTTGTAAACCAAGTCAAGAGCAACAACTTCTTTTCAGACGTCAAAGCGAAATTCCAAATAGTTTACGAGATAGGGAGTTACAAGTCCCAATCATATGCTTAAAACTTCAAAGTGCTATAAAAAGAAATCGGCAGCTAACCAGACCAAACCCACGGAAGGTTTTTGTACTACTATCATACCCTTTCAGAATTTTTTGGTCTCGACCGTATAAACTTTTTAGTGTTGCACAGTGTAACTCTTCTAATATATTCAACTCTGGGTGTAAACGGCTTAGTGCGTCCGCCACGACGTTTTGTGACCCATTTTTGTAAATAATGTCAAAATCATATTCAAGTAGTTGTAGTTTCCAACGAACTAACTTGGAATTTGGTTCTTTTAAGTTTTGAAGCCACGTTAAGGGTTTATGATCCGTTACTATCTTGAACTTTTGTCCATAGATATACGGTCGAAATTGTTTAATCACCCATATGATGGCCAACATTTCTTTTTCAATGGTTGAATAGTTGATTTCCGTATCTGACAATGTTCTACTGGCAATTGAGATCGGGTGATAGCTTCCCATGTTACCTTGGGACAACACCGCTCCTAGAGCGAAATTGTTTGCGTCTGTTGTTAGTATAAATGGGACTTTGAAATCTGGGAATCTTAGAATTGGGTCGTTGCAAAGCATGGTTTTGCAATATTCAACTGTTTTTTCCAATTCTTCATCTGCTACTATTGCTTTCTTCCTTTTCAATCTGTTTGTAAGTGGTTTCGTGAGTTTTGTGAAATCTTTGATAAATTTCCTGTAATAGCCCAATAGGCCGAGAAACGATTTTATTTGTTTCCTTGTTTTGGGTATCGGAAATTTCTTTATCGCTTTTATTTTGTTTGGATTCGGTCTAATACCCTCAGTTGTGACGACATGTTCCAGGTATTCGACTTCTTTCCTCATAAACTCTGTCTTGTCCATTTGCAACTTGAAGTTTGCTTTTCTTAGCCTCGGAAAAATTGTTTGGAGGTCTTTGATATGATCTTGTAGGGATGGTGAGTAAACCATTATATCATCCATATATACTAGACACTTTGTGCCTATAATATCTCCAAATAAATTATCCATAGCTCTCTGAAATGTTGTTGGAGCATTAGATAATCCGAAAGGCATTCTTGCGAATTCGAAATGCCCTCCTTCTGCTGTAAATCCTGTTTTTGGAATATCTTTTTCCTCCATTTCGATTTGGTGATATCCACTTGCTAAGTCCAATGTCGAAAAGTACTTAGCTCTTCCTAATCTGTCCAATACATCGTTAATTACTGGCATTGGATACCTGTCTTTGATAGATTTTTCGTTCAGTTTCCTATAGTCTACCACGAGTCTCCATTTTTGTTCGCCTGATGCATCTTTTTTTTTCGATACCAGCCAAACTCGAGCGCTCCAAGGGGAATGACTATAATAGCGCTCCCTCTCCCGCGTCCATTAATCCTCCTTGGTATTGTCCTAGACTTTCTAATTTAAAAAATATTAAGTCTAGATGCTTCAAAAAGTATAAAAGTTCTGGTTCTGCCGTTGACTTTTCTAAGTATTCAATTGCAAAATCGAACTTTACACTTTTTAATGCTGAGTGCTACAGGAAATATCTTGTCTGATGCAAAATTCAATTCGCAGAGGACCCTAAGCAATTCTACAGCTTTGTAAACTCTAAACGTAGGTCTTCTTCTTTACCTTCCTCTTTTTTTCTGGGCGACCAAAAGGCTAACAATGACTCCACAGCCGTTGACCTGTTCGCCGGCTTCTTTCAATCTACTTACTCCTCTACGCGCTTTACTAATGCTTCTTATCCTTATAACATTTCTTTTTCTAACTCTATAACTGCTCCCTCGATTTCCGAAAGCTCTTTACTTTCTCATTTGAAATCACTAAAACCTTCATACTCCCCTGGCCCGACAACATTCCTAGTTGTGTGCTCAAAGAGTGTTGTATTTCTTTGTGCAATCCATTGCTTCAACTTTTTAATCTATCGTTAGAGTCTGGTATTTTTCCAAATCTTTGGAAGGAATCCTATATTATTCCTCTTCATAAAAAAGGTGGAAAGTCTGATATATCCAATTATAGGGGCATAGCTAAACTATCCGCTATTCCAAAATTATTTGAACAGATTATAACCTCTTCCCTACAGCACTATTGTAAATCGATTTTATCACCTTTCCAGCATGGATTTACAAAGCGTCGGTCAACTGCGACCAATTTACTTGAATTTACCTCAATGGTACACGATGGTTTCCTTTTACAAAAACAAACTGATGTCATCTACTCCGACTTCAGTAAAGCATTTGATTCTGTGAACCATGATCTTCTTCTCGTTAAACTTGATCGATTAGGATTTCCATCCCCTCTTCTACTTTGGATTTCGTCGTATTTAAAAGATAGAACTCAAAAAGTTCTGCTACGCTCTAATACGTCAAAGCCTGTCTTTGTCACTTCAGGTGCGCCACAAGGCAGTCACCTCGGCCCATTGTTAATTACTCTATTTATTAATGATCTCCCCACAATAATTTCGAATTCTCGGATACTTATGTACGCCGATGATGTAAGACTTATTTTATCTTTCAACGACCCGATGCACTCCATCAGATTGCAAGATGACTTAAACTCCTTGCAGTCCTGGTGTCTGATTAAACAATTACACCTTAATTGCTCCAAGTGCATGTTCATGACTTTCCATCGTTGCAAGCCTTCGTTGGCTACCTATACGATTGGAAATGAACCCTTGGAACGAATTTCTACAGTCATTGATCTTGGAATTCTTTTTGACCCCAAATTGAGTTTCAATCCTCATATCTCCTCTATTGTTAATAGAGCAAATAGTGTACTCGGATTCATTAAACGTTGGTCGAAAGAGTTCAATGATCCATATACCACAAAGCTTTTATACACAGCTCTAGTCCGTCCTGTACTTGAATACTGCTCGTCCGTCTGGTCTCCGCAGTATAAAAAGCATATAAATAGTATTGAATCAGTTCAGAAGCAATTCTTGCTTTTTGCCCTACATGGCTTAAATTGGGACCCTAACCATCGTCTGCCATCGTACTCTAACAGACTCTTGCTTATTGACCTTCCTTTGTTAGCCAATCGTAGAACAGTATTAGGTGTTTCTTTTCTTTATAAACTAATTATCGGTGATGTAGATTCATCTGAACTTTTAGGTCGCCTTAACTTCTCCGTTCCTTCTAGGCCAACCAGAAACTATTTTCCATTAGTATTGCCTAGATGCACAACTGATTATGCAAAGCACAATCGATTTCGAATCTTATGTCAAAATTATAACGATCTCTATCACCTGCTCTCAACAGATCTCTCTCTCTTCTCTCTAAAAACATATCTCTATAATTATCTTAGGAGAAATCTCTGACCACTCCTGGCTGTGAGTAGGGGCGTAGCTTGCCGGACTGGCTAAAAAATCTTCCCCCACCGGGTCAGAGATTTCTAGTTATTTTATTTTAAGTATAGCTTATAAATGTTGTATTTTTAATTAGTTTTAAATTTCACTTTTAGTTAGTATTTTTTTTTATTTTTTTATTATTGTTTTCTCCTAAATTTTTTTCTCCTTAAATCTGATTTATTTTAGTTTTATTTTTATTTTTTTCTTTTGCCTCTATTCTGGTTTCGTTTTTTTCCTCTTCTCTATCTCTATATCATTAAAGTTTTTGGTAGCTCTAATAACGTCTCTGACTACAGTTGGCTGTGAATCGGGGCATAGCTGGCCGGACGGGCAAATAAAACTCCCCCATCGAGTCGGAGTCGTTATTAGTTATTTTGTAATTTTGTTAGTTTTACTTTGTTAGGCTTTCTTAGTCAATAAAGCTTTTTTATAACGTATGTGTAATTGAGTTGACAGCCTTTTTTTGTCGACTAAATAAATAAATAAATAAATATAAAAAAAAAATAAATATGTCTGATTATATTCTGATCTAGGAGCTTGGATAACTGTCTCTTAACCTCTTCTCTTTCTGTGTGTGTGTATCTAAAAGGTTTTGTATAAATTGGTCTTTCATCTGTTGATGGTATGGTATGTTTTACCATACTCGTGAACGATAACTTTTCTTCCCCAGTATAAAATATATCTGGGAATGATTTGCACAGTTTCTTGAGGGCTTCTTGCTCCGCTGAATTTAAATGACTTGTTCTTAACTTGTTGAACGGATTTGAATTCTTACGTTCTTCATAGTTTTCCTTTGTTACTAGGTTTGTTAGTTCCACGAAACTATCTTCTTCGATTTCTTCTACCTTTATTGCTGCTTCTAGGTATAAACTTTTCTCTGCTTCAGCATAGTTTGTTACTTCCATGTACCTTTGGTAGTCCTTGGCTGAATATAGACCTCCTGAAATTTCTAAGTCTTCTGTCACTTTAATATTTTGGCAAAAGAACGAACCTTCTTTTATGTTTACTGGTAATCGTACTACCGTTCTTGATGATGCTTCTATCAAATGCACTTCTGTTGCCTGATTGTCTTCGAAAAATATTTTCTGCTGGGCGTTTGGTGATTCTAAGATTGCTCCGTCCAAATCTATCTTTAGCTTCTTCTGCTTTATGAAATTGACTCCGATAAGGCCGTCAAAATCTGGATGAAATTTAAAGGAGGAAATTAAAGTGTCCATTCTCTTTGAATTCTTCGAATATTGGTATTGTTGTGATTTTTTGCAATTCGTGGGAGCTCAGCACCGCTTGAATCGAGACTGGGTTTGCTAGAGTAATTTGTTGATTTTCAGGAATGGTTTTTGGGTCGATAAAGGAGTGTGTTAATCCCGTATCTATCAGAAATTTCAATGGTTTGTTGTTTGGCGATTTAATCTTTATCTAAGGCAGAGATGACCCATGTCTTCGTCTGTCTAAGAATCCTGTCTGTTCTCCGAGGCTTGTTGTTGAAAATTTCCTCCTTCATCTATGTTATGTAGCTGACCCTGTGAATTTCTGTCATAATTGGAGTTCTTTGACATATTGCTCGTTTGAGTTCTGTTCGATTGACCAGACGTCGAAGACTGTCTAGTTTGTCCTAAATTAGCATAACCATTACCATTCTGCTCTCGATTGTCTGATTGTTTCCTGTACCCTGATGAGTTATTCTGCTGATCATTGTGGTTATTCCATCTTTTATTGCCTTGTTGCTGGTGTTGTTCCCCTCCTACATTGTTGTTTCCGAGATTGTTACGTTGGTATCCGGTCCCCCAATTATTGTTATTGTTGTGTTGTTGAGGGTATGGAAAATTCCTGTTCTGTCCATTCTGAAAATTTTGTTTATAATATTGCCCTGCTTGTATTCCTCTTAAATAAATTTCCTTCTCTTTGGCTGCCATTTCGTAAGCAATGTGTAAGTTGGCTGGGTCTCTCCCTCTAATAGCAACTCCTAATGGTCCTCTTAAACCTTCCAAGAAAGTATCGAGACATATAAGTATCGGGTATATAAGCTTATTTTCGATTCAACCGCTGCTATGTTTTTCTCTTTTGTTCTGAACAAGTTTTCGAGTGCTCTTTGAATGATCAAAATCTCTTCATACAATCTTGCTAGTGGAAGATAGTTTTGTTCCAACTGGTTTAATTCCCTAATTAGGGTTTGTTCTGTTCTTTTATCTGCGAAATGGAACATGAGTCGTTCTTTAATTTCGTCCCAGTTCAGTCTCGTATTAGTGATTGCTAGCACCTCATGAGCTCTCCCTATGATTTTGTTTCTAATTGACCGGAGTATCATAAGTCCTGTTGGGGTCTGATCTGCGCTCTGAACTAACGTAATTATTTCTTCTACATTTGAGATGAAGTCGTTAAGTTCATACATTTTTCCATCGAATGGTGGCATAGAATGGATCATGTCTGATACTTTAAATGTTCCTATTACATCTTGAACTGGAAGGCTACTATCCAATTGAGGATGTGCCATATCGACTTGTTGGTTACTTCCTGTTTCTACTTCTTCGATGACGGTAGATAGAGTTTTCCCTGACCTTGTCTTAGCTATTGATATAATTCTCTGCTGATTTCTAGGTGTTTCGGACATGGATTGTTTGTTTAGCGAAGTTCGTTTTGTTCCTCCTAACTTTCTTCTGTTTCTTTTTTTTTTTTTTTAAGACCGTGTAAGAGAAGGTGTGAATTTCTTAGCGTATTTGTATTGTTAATTTTTATGTGTCGTTGTATCTTAAATTATTTACTGTGTATCCTTCGTGTAGTGAAGTGGAAGTTGTTGGTTTCTTCGTCAATTTCTAGAAGAGAATGTGTATTTAGTTTTTATACTCTGTACCGAAGGTACATAGAGTATATTAAGTTTGTGCAAAAGTATGTAACAGGGAGAAGGAATCATCTCCGACCCTATAAAGTATATATATTCTTGATCAGCATCAACAGCCGAGTCGATATAGCCATGTCCGTCTGTCCGTCTGTCCGTCCGTCCGTATGAACAAACAGATCTCGGAGATGGTAAAAGATAGAGGTTCGATATGTATGGGACAAATGTTTCTTATAGCTGCAGGCAGATCAAGTTTATTTTCAATTTTTGCCACGCCCCCTTCCGCCCCCGCAATTTGGAAAAAACCGTATATCTTCTACAGTTTTGAAGTTAGACGATTCGTACCTTCTAGAGATAGTTAGTAATTAGCAAAATGTATCGATTTGCCGAAGAAATGATAAAGATCGAATGAGCGGTTCTCAAGTTATTAGCAAAAAAGTACAACACCCCCCCCCCCCTCCCACCCTATTACAACTAACACCGCACAATCTTAAAGAGAGAGAGAGAGAGTGAGAGTGAGAGGAGAGTGAGGAGAGTGAGAGTGAGGAGAGAGAGAGAAAGAAAAGACTTTGAGCTGAGCGCAGCACCAGCATTGCATTCAGCTTTACTCCAGGTACAGAGTATGTTATAGTCGGGCTTGACCGACTTTCTTACTGGTTTTTTATATTCTTGTTCTAATGTTACTAACTTGTGTGAGTGAACGTAAAGTGTTTGAAAAATGTTTTGTTTATTAAAATGTAATGTAAATAATGTAAAATATTTGTTTTGTCTTTTTTTTTTTATTATATTTTTTTTTTTTTTTTTCGGTTGTGTCGACCCTATGATGTGTCGACCCGGTGATATGCCCAATGCAATCACTTCATCCACTAAGTCAGATCACTAGTATCGAGTTGCCTTTTTTATATTTGAGCTCTCTTTTGTAGTATAATTTTTGTTTTATTTTTTGTTTGTTTAAACTGGTCCGACATGTTGTTGCTAATCAAAAGGTTTGTCCAATACATCCCGTTGATTAATTGTGAACAGTCATTATCTTTCCAACGGCTCACCTCTTTCTATGTGCCGACTTTCCTTTCTCAAAGGTCCTTGCGCGATGCAGTGACGCTTTAAGCTCGGGTAAAGATTAAAACAAAAATTTTTTTTTCTTTCACTGTCTTCTTAGCTTGCAACATTTGGTTCCTTTTGTACTTTGTGTAACCCTTCCTTTTGTTTCATTTTAACTTGATTTCTGTTTATTTAGTTTTCTCTCTTTTTTTTCAAATTCCACTTCACTTCACGTTCACTTATTTTTTAACTTACATAATTACTATCAGTACTTCCATGGATCTCATTGTTCTTCTCTCCCTGGTGGTCTTGAGTATAAGTCTAGTCCTTCTTTTCTGCGGGTCTAGTCTTTCCTAGTTCCACCAAAATTGCCGACTGCGCCAGTTACCAAATTGGATTGGGAACGTAGTGTAGATCCACGGTTGTTCGGTTGTTTATTATTATTATTATTATTACTAATTTCTTTATTCCTAGTGCTACAAGGATAACCTTTTACATTAGTGCACTAGTCACATACATAACATACATACATAAATTAAAACATTAATCCTACTGTCCGGAGCAGAACGTTTAATTAGTTATTAATTTGTAAATGTAAATGCCATCGAGCCCACTGTTTGCTTTGCCACAAATATGTAAATCTAAATCACAGATCAATGTAAACAAAAGCTTTTATATGCCCAAAGCTCTCTCTCACATTTGTTTATCTGAGCGAGCTTTTCTAATGCACTTCTCTGCTTTATATGTGCCGGCAAGATAAACCCAACTCACTGCAACTTCAGAGACCCGGCAATAAACATTTGAAATTGAATTCGTGCCTTTCTTTTTATTGTTAATAATAGCGTTAAAATTATTAGCGAAGGTGGACATCGGTCTTCCTCTAAACATTTGGTGACCCTCGAACGTGATCTGAAGTTGCAAGTCGGTTCGGTCAATAATTATTTCATATCGTTGAAATAATTTAGCTGCTTGATCACAAGTTGGTGACAAGTACATAAACACACACATACAAACATTCGCATACACACGTACTTAAACCGTTTCGCTGGCCCTTTCGTTTTGCGTTTCGCGCGGGTGCAACAACCACATATGTGCATTTGTATATAAGCAAATTAACTGCACAGAAAAACCGCTGATCTAACCAAGCATCATCTGTTGCTTGGCGCGCGCAAAAACAGGGTGACTTTTTGTGTTGTGAAATAAACTAATTTTTGCTATTCAGTGCAGTGGCGTCTATGCACAGTGATTACTGACTATAAATATATCTATAGCAAATTAAAAACCCGATTTTGACTTGGCACTCGCAAAAAACAGTGACTTATTTTGTTGGCCTGTCTGTTCTGTGCTGTGATTAAAACTCAACATGGCTGACACCCAAGAGTTTTTCAGTGCCAAAGCTGACTCCGTTAAGCGTCAATTAAAGGCTCTAAATGACTTCTACGACGCTAAAGCAGTGGCAAGTTTTGATGAGCCAGAACTTGTGGTGCGCATTGAATTTCTGGAAAATTTAAATTTCGATGCTGCGCAGACAAGTCTGGAGAAGATGAACCTTAAGAAGCTAGACTCGGATTCGCGCTTCAACTTTAACAAGCAATACGTTGAGGTTAAATCGAAATTGGTTCGCGAACTTGGAGCATCGAATTTGGCAAGCACTGCAAATTCGACCTCAGTGCGGCATTTCATTGGAGGCTGCGATCAAAGCATTTCAATGCGAAAATCCAGGTTGCCTGAGCTGCACATTCCTAAATTCAGCGGGGCGTATATGGATTGGCCGGATTTTTACGCCATGTTCTCTACTGTAGTAGAAAATGATGCTGACATGAGTAAGATCGAAAAATTCCAGCATCTTCGGGGCAGTTTGGATGGAGTCGCCTTGGAAACGATTCGATCTTTGGAGCCAACAGATGATAACTATGACACGGCTTAAATATTATTAAAAAATCGATTCGATAATAAATTACTTCAGTTTCAGGCACACGTTAAGGCGATTTTCGGGCTAAAGGATGTTGAGAAGGGCTCTGCTGTCAGCTTGCGTCATCTTAGCGATAAAATGAATTCTCATCTTCGCGCAATAAATTCATTGGCTGAACCAGACGAGATATTGGATGGACTCCTGATTCACATCGTGGGACAGAAACTGGATCAGCAGACCAAAGAGCGATGGGAGGAAAGCTTGTCTACTGCCGATTTGCCAACCTGGACTTTGATGGCTTCATTTTTGGAGAAGAGATGCTATGGAAAATGTGGAAAACGCTAGGGTAACCCAAATACCAAGCCAACAGGTGGGAAAAGCATTGTACAAAACTAACAAATGAACTCTTATTGCATCATCATCATCTAACACAAGCTCATCTGTCACAAACTCATTATGCATTTTTTGCGATTCAGTGGAACAATACATTTCCAAATGCCCTCGTTTTCTAAATCTATCTCCAAATTTGCGGTATAAAGAGGCCAAGAAAATGCATCTTTGCTTAAATTGCTTGCGCAAAGGGCATAGTCTTCAGCAATGCAGGTCAGGTCATTGCAGACAGTGCCAAGCAAAGCATCATTCACTTTTGCACATGCCTACGAATCCTAATACGAACTCTTCTGTATCTAATACTCCCCATGAAAATCATCATAAATAAACCTTGCTCATATCAATTTCTCTGTCAAGCCCTCAACATAAAGCCTCGAATATTATGCCTGATGATTACGTGCTGCTTGCAACGGCTCTTGTTTTGATCCAACACAGCAATGGAGCCATGATACCATGCCGTGCTATACTCGACTCTGGATCTCAGCTCAATTTTCTTACTTCTCGTCTTGCAAATCAACTTCAGCTCAAAACTCGTCGTTCACACATATCGATTTCTGGTATTGGAGAGTTTTCTCTAGATTCTGATAAGTCAGTGGATATTTTCGTTCAGTCACAGGATGCAAGCTATGGGGCTTCATTCGCAGCTGTTGTGACGCGGACTATTACTGACTATCAGCCGCAATACGATTTAAATGCTGATGGTTGGAATATCCCTAACAACATCGTTCTTGCTGACCCTAAATTCTATAAGTCCCAACGTATAGATCTGCTCATTGGGGCCGGTCTATTTTTCGACTTAATCTGCATTGGGAAAACTCACTTAGAGGGCAGCGCATTAATCCTACAGGAAACAAAGCTCGGTTGGACTGTCTCTGGAAGTCTTTCTCATCCGAAATACTATAATTCGTCGTTGGTCGCACTTGTCAAGACTCCAACCCCATCAGAGACGGAAACTTCATTAACAGAAATCGTAAAACTGTTCTGGGAAATAGAAAATTGCTATGCCACAACATCTTCCATTTCTGAAGAGGACGAACTTTGTGAGCACCTCTTTCAGAAAACTTATACCCCTCTTGAAAATGGTCAGTACTCAGTGAAGCTTCCATTTAAGACTGATCCCAACTCACTCGGGGATTCGTACAGTCGCGCTCTTCGCAGATTTAAGAGTTTGGAAGCTAAATTTGCTAAGAATCCCGCTGTGAAATCACAATACGCTGCTTTTATTCACGAGTATCTCGACTTAGGTCACATGTCTTTGGCAACGGTTCAGGATACAGCGCCAAAGTTTTATTTGCCACATCATTGCGTACACAAACTTGATAGCACGACCACAGCCCTTCGTGTCGTATTCGATGGATCAGCGAAAACTACTTCAGGCTATTCGTTAAATGATTTACTGTTGGCTGGACCAACAATTCAACCCAAAATCTTCACAACCTTGCTTCGATTCCGGTTCTTTAGGATTGCTTTGTGTGGGGACATCTGTAAGATGTACCGTTGCGTGAGAGTTTGCCACCTCGATGAATACTTACAATGCATTCTCTGGCGTGATAACCCATCTGATGCGATCGTAGCTTACAAACTGGACACAGTAACATACGGTACAAAACCAGCGGCGTTTTTGGCAATTCGCGCTATGCATCAGTTGGCAATTGATGAGGAACCCTTATATCCCCTAGGATCCAAAATTGTTCGCAGAGATTTTTATGTGGACGATTTAATGACTGGTGGAGACACAGTTGAAGAAGTCGTGGAGATAAAGCGCCAAGTCCCATTCGCAAATGGTGCTCGAATGAACCAACAGCTCTTGCGGGTGAACTTGAGGTCGACAAAGAGAAGTTGTTAAAGTTCCACGATGGAACGGATATTGCCAAAGCTTTGGGCCTGGTATGGGATCCTCATTCTGACAACTTGCTGTTTAATTTTTCGAAAATTGCACATGACGGACCAGTCACAAAACGCACCGTTTTATCCACTGTTGCCAGAACTTATGATACGCTCGGATTAATTTCGCCTATCATCACAAAAGCCAAAATATTTATACAATCCTTATGGAAGGAGAAATTAAATTGGGATGAAAGTCTTCCGCATGAAGTGTTTTTGGTTTGGCAAGATCTTGTCTCGCAAGTATGTTAGCATATGGCGCTTGCGTATATCTTCGATCTGAGGCTCAAGAATTGCTGTCGGTGCATCTATTATGTTCGAAGTCCAGAGTAGCGCCACTAAAATCACTAACTATCCCGAAATTGGAATTGTCTGCTGCATTGATTTTAGCTAAACTAGTCTCTCACATCGCCCAGAACGTATCATTCCCTTGCGAATTTCATTGTTGGTCCGACTCCACAATCGCTCTTTCATGGATTCGTGAATCACCCTCGGAGTTCAATGTTTTTGTGTCGAATCGAGTGGCACAGATTCAGGAGATGACGAAAGGAATGGTATGGCATCATGTACCAACGCAGATGAATCCGGCTGACATTCTATCTCGAAGCTGCACACCAAAGGAGCTGCTTGATCACAGTCTGTGGCATCATGGACCACAGTTCCTGAAGTCTGCTTGTTCAGAATGGCCAGCAAATTTAGAGCCCACAGCAAATCTTCCAGAACAAAACAAACACGGCATATCTGTTGAATGCAAATATCAAAATTCTTTTGCCAAACTACAACGCATATTTGCTTATATCTTCAGGTTCTGGCTGCTACACCGGAAGGATACTGCAAGGCCCAAGGGTGATCTGAACGTTGAGGATCTTCGCATGGGCACATATCTTCTGCTCAAGAACATTCAGCAAGTCCATTTTGCGGCTGACTACGCAATGCTTTCTGAGAAGAAGGCGATATCATCCAAAAGCAGCATACTTTCCCTAAACCCATTTATCGATGAACATGGATTGATTCGAGTTGGTGGTCGTCTTCATAACTCGCAGTTGGATTACGATGCCAGACACCCCATTTTATTGCCGAAGGGGCACCCTGTTACCAGCACGATCATCACTCATTATCACCAAAAATTCCTCCATGCTGGACCTCAAAGCCTGCTTGCATCAGTGCGTCAAGCATGCTGGCCAATTGGTGGTCTCAAATCGGTGGCAAGCGTCATCAACAAATGCCTGAGATGTTTTCGTCTGAAACCTCGATATGCGGAGCATATTATGGGCAGACTGCCTGCGGATCGTGTGAGACCAAACCCAGCCTTTCACACAACTGGAATCGACTTCTGTGGTCCGTTTTACCATAAGGCTGAGACGCGAAACAAGGCGCCCATAAAATGATATATAGCAATTTTTGTTTGCTTTAGCACCAAGGCAACGCATCTAGAAGTCGTTCAGGATCTTTCGACGGCATCTTTTATTGCTTCGCTTAGACGTTTCATCAGCATCCGAGGAAAACCTCGTAGCATCTGGACGGATAATGCGACAAACTTCGTGGGTGCCAAAAATGAGTCAGCAGAGTTGAAGGATTTATTTTTGAGCGATCCACATAGCAATGCCGTCCATGACACCTGTCTTTCCCATGGCATTGATTGGAATTTTATACCGCCTCGTTCCACACATTTTGGTGGACTTTGGGAGGCAGTAGTTAAATCTGCTAATTTCACTTCTTTCGCGTCGTTGGCTCCTCAATTCTCACAATGGATGAACTACGAACCTTGGTGTACGAAATCTCGGCCGTACATAATTCTCGCCCTCTTTATGCCATTTCAGAAAGCCCAGATGACTCGAAGATTCTGCTCATTTTCTCATCGGTCCAAGCTTCACAACAATCGATGAGCCTGACGTAACACATCTGAGGGAGAATCATTTGAGTCGATGGCAAAGCGTTTGCCAGATGCGGCAAATCTTTTGGAAGAAGTGGAGCACCAGCTATCTGTCGCTGCTGCAAGAGCGATCCAAGTGGCGAGCACAACAACCAACTCTACAGGAAGGTGCCATCGTCTTGCTGAAAGATGACAACCTTCCGTCCCTAAAATGGCAACTTGGTCGCGTGGTGTCAACCATACCAGGCGAGGATGGCGTTCCCAGGGTGGCCATTGTCCGTACTGGATCTGGACTGGCCAAAAGCAATTACGAAGCTAGCTGTTCTGCCCGTTTTAACCACATCGGTTGAAAGTGAAGCTCTTCCAACGGGGGGAGCATGTCCGGAGCAGAACGTTTAATTAGTTATTAATTTGTAAATGTAAATGCCATCGAGCCCACTGTTTGCTTTGCCACAAATATGTAAGTCTAAATCACAGATCAATGTAAACAAAAGCTTTTATATGCCCAAAGCTCTCTCTCACATTTGTTTATCTGAGCGAGCTTTTCTAATGCACTTCTCTGCTTTATATGTGCCGGCAAGATAAACCCAACTCACTGCAACTTCAGAGACCCGGCAATAAACATTTGAAATTGAATTCGTGCCTTTCTTTTTGTTGTTAATAATAGCGTTAAAATTATTAGCGAAGGTGGACGTCGGTCTTCCTCTAAACACCTACTTTTACTAAGACTTAACCTAATACATAATTCATTTAAATTTTATTTTTATTATTAATATTATTACACAGCGCTACAGTGCGAAATAACCTGAGTATTGGCATAGCGTACGCTGTAGAGCAGGTCGCGTATAGCACTTCCTCATACTTGGTTTTCCTCGGGGACCCCCAAAATCTGAAGTTATGGCCCAAAAACCGCTTTTTGCTTTTTTACCTCACTTAAATAGATATAACTCGCGAATGGACAGTCTGATTGCTCATAACCTTATCAATTCCGATAGCCACGAGAGGGATCTAAAACATTATAATCAATGGTTGGACTAATTTAACGCGATGGCTGAGAAATGCGGCTTACAGATCTGGCATTTTTGACTTTTTCTGAGAAATTTGTACTTTGGCCATCACTGGTTTAACTATTTTATTCTATGCGATTTTTCCATAAAGTTTGTAATAAAAACCCATTTAATTCTCCGTCGAACGGTTGTTGTCCCAATGAATTTGGATACCGTTTGACGAAGTTATGCGCGATTTTCTGAGTACACATCGACAATCTAGTATTTTTTTTTAGTGTGCTAACATATTTATTTTTGCTTTCACATAATTGCCTCTAAAAGTAAACTCAGTGTTGTTTGGCGCCAGATTCAAATAATATTTTTAAGTACTTAAAATGCAAATATATATAAACTTCCATGTTTCAAAATTTTTTCGCAAATATTAACGGTCTCTAATTACTGTTATTTAGCATAAAGATAAATTGAGCTACGTAAAGTGAGTAGATGTGGGTTATAAGTGGTTGTTGTTATTTGTCAATGAGCTGAAATTGGCATTTATTATAAAAGAGCCGTGCACAGCAAGAATCGTATACAGGTAGGCACGGTTAAGACTTGTGATAAGCAGATAGCTCTCATGGCGCAAGCCTTGGTCACGCCTAAACATATCTGGTCTAATGCAGAGAATTTAGTTGCGGGTTCTATTTAATGATAAACCCCTTCGGTACCTAAGAAAATACTTTTCAAGTCCACAAACAAGGCCCAATGATAACTGTCTAACCACGATTGTAGAGAACCGCGATAAAATACCATGGATGACCAATGATGAAGAATATAAAAATCACTATAACAGGATGGACGAACCATTAGATACCAAATAAAAACCAAAGTGGACCACGCCAAGTAAAAATGAGAAGAAAGTGACATCAGCTTGCACTTAAGCTGCAATGTAATGCATAGCCCGCTTGGGCCACGACGCCCGGCCCGTTATCCTGTCTAAAAACTCTGCGCATAAATTGTCTTCTTTTGAAGCGAGGATCCGCACAAGCTGACGTCGCAACAAATGTAATTGGCTCGATTTGAAGTGAGTTAAAACAAATAAATCCAAGAGCGTCGACGTCAGCCCGCATAAGCACACAGCGCAGCAAGTGCAGAATGGGCGACTTTAACACGCTTGTAAGGGTGGTTTGAGCTGTTTCTACAAAAATGCTTAACTTGCCGCAATAGGTAACATTATTGCAGAGCGTTAATTTTGGCCCAGAAATCGTGAAGCATTGAATTTGAGATATACAGCCATGCTCCCATTTTCGCTTTCGCAAAAATTTTACGATTTGGTCGCTAAATCGCAAAAGTAGGTGCTCCGAAATTCGCAAATCGCAAAATTTCGCCGATTTAAAACCGGCGACGTATGAGTCCGTGAATTGAAAAGTAAATGGAAATTGTCGCTAGAGAAAAGAGCTGCCTGCCTATGAACCAATTTTTTAACATTCATTGACTATTTTAGATTGTATTTGTGGACTCTATTATACAATTTGGATTAAGCGCTTGTGTGAAACAATATTTTTCCTAACCCACCCTTAATTGCACTAACAGAAAAATACCTTTTGACAACAACAATTTGCGATTTGGCCATGGCATATATCGATACATTGCTATCGATAACAGAAAGTGTTGCTAGAGTTGCCCAAGTAGACTGGGGAACGTAAAAGCATACGAAACAATGCTTAAATTTCACATACAAGCTTAAGGATTTTTAGTTTGAGGTTAATTACGGTTTTAAATAATTTAAGTAAATACCACAAAGAACTTCAATCAAGTTTTTGAATAGTAAAAACATAACCGGCATTGTAGCAAAATGATGGCTACGAGCGTTGGCAGCTCTGTCAGCTGTTTCCAAAGTGTTTATTATTGAAACAAGCCAAACATGTAAGTATTTCGGTATAATTCAAATTTGCCTTCTAGTTTTATTTATTTTGAATAATATTATTCCATTAATTGAAGGGGCAAGCATAAGAATGCGAATCAGGATGAAATCATTCTCGGTTTTATGAGAGATAACCCTGATTTGGCCAGGGGGTTTGCTAAGGGCGATCGGATTGCCATTGATGGCAAGTGGTCAAAGTTGGCAGTTGACTTAAATGCGGCAGGACCTCCGATTAAAGACACTGCAGGTTGGAAAAAGGTATGTACTTATAAATATATTACAACAATGATAGTTACCCTTTACTGATCATTTAAAAGGTATGGTCCGACTGGAAAATTATTGTTCGCAAAAAATTGGCACGCAACAAGCAGGAGGTGAAAAGTACAGGTGGTGGCCCCTATTCTCAAGTTGTGATCCAACCGATCGAGGAAGAGATTGCAAGGTTGTGTGGACTCTGTACAATGGTGGAAGGTACAGGCGCAATGGTCTTTGGTGCCCCAAATAGCAATGATTTACCACACATCAAGGATGAGGCAACACCTGTTACCAAATAAATGTTGATTGCTCCTGACAAAAGGCAATTGGACCTCAGTGAGGATATGTTGCCCATATCTGAAAGTGAACCATTGCACTTGCCTTCAGAGGATGTAATACAAGAACCAAAGCCGAAGAAGAGTCGCACTAAAAATGCACCCCAGAATTTGGATGATCTTTGTGCCACACAGGCAGAGACCATGAAATTGATTGCCAATAATCTTCAGTCTATGCTGACCCAGCAGAAAGAACACTTTAAAAATATAGAGGATGTCGAACGAGAGAAATTGGATGTGCTGAAATCAATTGCAAAAAAAATTAATTTGTAGAAGATAAATTGGGTTATTTCCCAAACACGTTTTTAGTCGTAAGTGAAATGCTTTTGTTTTTTTTTTTGAGAAGTCTGCCGGATCAAATTGAAGTGTTCTGGCTACACTGTATATGACTGAACTAACCAAAATGAAATTAGTCTAAGATGACGAATGAATAAGACTGTTTAATTATAGTGAAATTCGATGAACAATTAAGAAATAAATGTGATTTTCTCGTTTACATATGTATTTATATTGATTCAAAAAGATTACGTGCTATTTCATCTCTGACTCCAACACAATCATGGCGGTCTTGGTACTCAATAATGTTGTCGATTTCCTGGGTTTCATCAGGGCTCCAATCATCATCTAATAATGGGGTCTTAAGCCTGCGGCAAATGTTGTGTAAAGCGCAGCACACATTTATAATTCTGCCAGCAAAGACGGGTTCATAGTTTAATGATTTTTGTAAGCACCGAAATCGGCTTTTTAAAACGCCAATTGTGCGTTCAACAATATTTCGTGCTGCGCAATGTTTTTTGTTGAAAATGTGCTGCATGGAACCACTTTCAGCACTTCTATATGGTGTTAAAACGAAATGTTCTAAAGCGTATCCTGAATCAGCCAAAACAAAGCTATCAATTGATGTTCGAGATATGTACTCTCTTGCCTGACTATTCATCCAAATAAATGCATCATGGCAAGATCCAGGATGAGCAGCATCAATAGCCAAAATTTCCATGTTGTAATTACATACCTGAAATAAAAACAAATAACTAAAAATGTGTGCAAACGTTTTCGTTGTCTTGCATACCACCATGGCATTTAAACTGAAAAATCCTTTTCTGTTAAAAAACACAGATTCATTGGTTGAAGGTTTTCTAATTTGAATGTGTGTTCCATCTACACATGCGATAATGCTAGGAAGTTGGTATTTGGAGTAAAAGTATTCCCGCGATTTCTCAATTTCTCTTGGTGTCATTTGTAAATTTATTTCCTCTGTGCATATTGTCCTTTCCAGCAACTCAATAATAAGGTGGAGTATCTTCCCAAATGTGCTCCTGCCCATGTTTATATGGTGATCCTTTGCAACAGACAACTGGTAAGAGCCAGTGGCAAGATACCGCAGCACTGCTGCTAGTTGAGTTGACTGCGCTATTCGGGATGAATTCAGATCTGCTCGTATTTTGGATAAAATTGATAAAAATGTTTGTTTATCCAATCGAAACGATTCCCAGAACCTAAAAACAAAGAGCTTTTGATTAAAATTAAGTTCATGTTTTTAATTGCACACACGACTTACTGTTCATCAGACAAATGAAGTACCGACATATTTTTACGTAAATGATGTCTGCGTATTAGCTGAAAAATTTTACGGCGTCGTTTTTCCTCAAAGCAGGCAATTGCAAATAAAAAAGGCATTTTAATTTTACTTGAAATTTTTTCAAAACGAACTTCACAAATCTGTCATGGCGCTCATCAGCTGTTTTTGTTATGTGGAATGACACAAAACAAATTGGAAATGAAACATTATCGATATCAAAAACTGGCGAAATTCGGAGCACGTTAAATTGAAATCGTACGAATTTACTCAAATCGCAAATCGCAAAATAAAGTGAAAACCGGAGCATAGCTGATATTTGCATTTTTAATAACCTAAAAATATTATTTGAATCTGGCGCCAAACAACACTGAGTTTACTTTTAGAGGCAATTATGTGAAAGCAAAAATAAATATATTAGCACACTAAAAAAAAATAGAGGCAAGCTAACTTCGGCTCGACCGAAGTTTATATACCCTTGGAGCTTGATATGTGCCTGACAGTTTGTATGGCAGCTATACTATATAGTGGTCCGATTTCGAAAAATTTTGGTGAAATGATGTGAAATCACTAAAAACTTATAAATACATTGAAAACAAAAAAGTTTTTCTCACTAAGACTTTTTTTCAGACCTAACTTTTGTATGGCAGCTATACTATATAGTTGTCCGATTTCAAAATGGCTTGGTGAAATTATGTGAAATCACTAAAAACTTATAAATACGAGCGTTGGGAGCGATAACATTGAAAACAAAAAAGTTTTTCTCACTAAAACTAGTTTTTCAACCGATCGTTCCTATGGCAGCTATATGCTATAGTCATCCGATCCGGCCGGTTCCGACAAATGTGCAGCGTATTTATACCAAAAGACTTCGTGCAAAGTTTGGTTACGATAGCTTTAAAACTGACGGAGGAGATAGCATAGAAACAGACGGACGGACAGACGGACGGACAGACGGACATGGCTATATCAACTCAGCTCGTCATGCTGATCAAGAATATATATACTTTATGTGGTCGGAGATGCTTCCTTCTACGCGTTACAAACATCCGGACAATTTTAATATACCCTCTCCAAGGGTATAAAAATACTAGATTGTCGATGTGTACTCAGAAAATCGCGCATAACTTCGTTAAACGGTATCCAAATTCATTGGGACAACAACCGTTCGACGGAGAATTAAATGGGTTTTTATTACAAACTTTATGGAAAAATCGCATATAATAAAATAGTTAAACCAGTGATGGCCAAAGTACAAATTTCTCAAAAAAAGTCGAAAATGCCAGATCTGTAAGCCGCATTTCTCAGCCATCGCGTTAAATTAGTCAAACCATTGATTATAATGTTTTAGATCCCTCTCGTGGCTATCGGAATTGATAAGGTTATGAGCAATCAGACTGTCCATTCGCGAGTTATATCTAAGTGAGGTAAAAATGGAAAATGCGGTTTTTGGGCCATAACTTCAGATTTTGGGGGTGTTAGGAAAAAACCAAGTATGAGGAAGTGCTATACGCGACCTGCTCTACAGCGTACGCTATGCCAATACCCAGGTTATTACAATTTTTGGAAATTTGTAGCACTGTGTTATTATTATTGAGTGAAATTGTAATTGAATATAATTATTAATTTTCTCCTATTAAAAATTCTTTTAGTTTTACTCTAAATTGCGTTGCGTTACTAACTATTTTTATTTGTGTAGGTAATTGATTCCACAGACGAACAGTGTGAACAAAAAATTGTCGCTCTGAAGAAGTTAATTTATTACGTATGTTGTTTATGTTTTTGGTTCAAGCAGATGTGCTGAAGCATAATTCATCATATAAATAGCTTGGTTCTTTCGTGCAAATTACCCTGTGCAAAAGTACCATGCTCATGAAATTAGTCCAAGATTTAAAATTAAGATCGTAGATTTGTGTGGCAAACCCCGTAATGTGTTCTCTTCGCTTGATATTGTAGACGTATCTAGCAATGCTATTGAAAGTTACATTAAGTCTACGCTGAGAAGCTGCGTCACAGTTGCCAGAGCGTGGGTGAAAGATATGTTTTTGCTATTTATAGTCTAAGGTCGATAGTTAAAAACTGCTGGGTAAATGAGAGCTGTCTTAGAAGTCCGAAAGTTTTTCCAGTGGCTTTAATCACATGATCACTCCATGATAGAGTGTTGTTAATAGCTAGGCCAAGGTTTAGCGCCTGCTCGACATAATTAATTGGTGTGCCGTTTACGATTAAGTCCGGCAGGCTTTCAGTGGTCAGCGGTTTTTTGTATATAACAATACACTTACATTATCTCGGATTAAGTGATATACCATTACAAACAGCCCGTCTGCTGACATTAGACAACTCACTATTACATTGATTTACACATTCATTAATTCTGTCTAAGGGACAACTGACATAAAGCTGGACATCATCGGCATACATGTGAACATTACAGTTAGACAACGAAACAGGGAGATCGTTTACATACATTGAGAAGAGAAGTGGACCAAGAATTGACCCTTGAGGTACGTCACGTTTCAAAGAAAGGACTGCTGACTTCTCATGATCGGTAATCACTGTCTGTCTTCTTCCACATAGGTACGAAGAGATAAGTTTGATGGCAGTTTCAGAGAAATTAAAAAAATTTGCTAGTTTAGTACATAAAATGTCATGGTTTACCGTGTCAAAAGCTTTGCTAAAGTCAAGTAATGTCAGAAATGTTACCTGACTGTTATCAACTTGCTTTCGAATATCTTCGGTGACCTTTATTAATGCCGTGATACAACTTCTGTGCTTCCGAAAACCGGATTGCATATTACTTAGCATTGGATTTAAGCTTTAAAATGTACTAATCTGCTGTGACATTAGATGCTCAAATACTTTAGACATGAAGGGAAGTATAGAAATCGGTCTATATTCGTCATTTGCCTTTGGTAATGGAACTATCTTAGCTATTTTCCAATTTTCCGAAAAGTTGAAGTCGTAAACGCAGTGTTGCAGATATATGTTACATGATTAATGATTTTTGGTAAGATTAGCTTAAAGAATTTAGGATGCATGTCATCCAACCCAACAGCATTCGACTTAATTTTAAGGACGCATTCAAGAACATCACATGGGCTCACACACATAAAACTAAAGCTATTATCACAGGTATTATTAACTACAACATCTAGGTAGGGATTAATAATAGCTTCAGGTACATTCGATACAACAAATTTTAGGTTTAGGTTAAATGAATTACATCAGCCGTGATTTTCTTTGAGGTAACTGTTTTTCCAATTCCCAATTTTTTCAGCTCATTCCATTTTTGATTGGTGGATATTGCACTTTGGAATTTACAAGAGTAGTGGTTACTTTTTGCAGAATAAATCATTTTATTTACTATGCTTCTGAGTGTTCTAAACCGCTGATCGTGCTCAGACGTCTTATACCTTTTCCACTTTTTATAGGCAGCGTCTCGTTCAGCAATTTTTAATGAAATGTCCAGCGTGAACCAAGGATTGTGTCTGTGATTACAAACCCTTCGCTTCAGTGGTACTGTCTTTTCATAAATGATATTGATGAGTAAGCACAGTTGACTTAATTGGGAATTAACATCTATAAATGAGTAAATCGAGTTCCAGTCACACCGGTCTAAATGGTCGATTAGGACGCGGGCCCGGGGTAGCATTCTGTTTAAAAAGGAAAAAGCAATGTTTTTGAGGTCTCTATACCACACGGTAGCGTCGCTTTGAGAGGAATTAAAGGCATATGTTAGGAATATAAGGTCATAAAGAAGAATTTTATCAATATCACTGACAAAAAAAACGTCGAGTAGGGTATCAGTCGTATCAGAGAAATGCGTGGGCAAAGTGGAATTGACTAGTTGTAAGCCTAAGAAAGACATTTCGGAAAACAAATGTCGTTGCCTTAGCATGTTGCTATTAAGATCTCCAGTTATTACTACATCAGTAAACCTTAGAGATAGTGAGCAGATTATTTCAATCACATCTGAGAAATCAATTGAACGATGCGGTCTATAGATGCAGCCAATAAGCAGACTTGATTGACTTCCTTGACCGGCTACTTGCAGAAACAGATATTCCACAGCACTTTCTGAAGGTTGTCTGCATACCACTTTAGCTTTTAGTTTTTTATTAACGAATATTGCAACTCCTCCTGCGTGGCTTTGTGTGAGCAGCCAATTTAATTTCAGATATAATATTTGTTTGCTCGAGAGCAGCCAGTTTAATTCCTATAAATACTTGTTGTTCGTTTCAATTCAAAACGTAGAGTGTTTTTTTATTAAGAGATTTGCCCTGACTTAAGCTAAGTGTTGCTACAAAAATGTTTAGATACATATGAAGTGTTCCTAACCGGCTCGGGTTACTGTTGGGAATTTTGTATGTGACGTTAAGCGTTTATGCTGACTATAAGCGTTTATGCTTACTCGACGGTTTGTATTGTTGAAGATTCTTGCATTTGTGTTTACGCTGCGAGTGGACTGACCGTAAGTATCCGGTTGCCTACTCAGCAGTGTTACAAAGTGATACAACTGAATTTGTTGTACTATGGGCCGTTTTACTTTCTTAATTCGTTAACTCTGAAATGGCTAGTCTTGGTGGCTTCGTGGGTGGTATCGCTGTAGGGGGAACCGATACAGTAACTCGCACACGTCTAGTACACTTGATGATTGCCTTCCGTCGATCAAAACAAAATCAACTTGATTGCGTGATCGTTGGGCCAGGTGGCCTTATGGATGTTGAGATGATCAAATCTGGTATTATATTTGACCATGTACCGGCTCGCAGCGAAAGAAATCGCGTAGCACGATCTTTATGTCGTGATCGGGGCAGCGCTCGAATAGTTGTTCCACGCGCTCATAGAATTCGTCTTTTGTCGAGGCGTCCTTGTCTTCTGTTGGTGCGTGAGCACAAATTACACTAATATTAAGATATTTTGCCTTAAGTCCGAGCTCAGCAAGCCGCTCGCCAACTGGTGTAAAGCTGATGACAGAGTGGATCAGTCTAATTCTCACTGCAAAGCCGCACCTAACCTCGTGCTTGGAAGCATGCCCACTGTAGTAGATCTCCAAGGGTGGTGGTGTTTTCTGTTCTGTATTCTCTTTTGGTGGCGTTATTATCTTGCGTCCATATCTAATCCATTGCATTTCCTGAAACGGTAACGTCCGATGAATATTTCTTGAAGACATTCACCAAGGCGATATGATCACCATCTCTGTTAAGGGTGCGGACATTCCAGGTGCTTATCCTCAAATCATAGTCCTTAAGCGTTTGCGTGGGTCGTTGTCAGGGGGGGTCGTATCAGAGGCATTGTAGTCGCAGTTTTCATTGGTGGAGATTTTTTATGGTGGTAGCTCTATATATTATACCCTTGGGGGAATGTTGTGGGTTATTAGCCTGGGTTAGGTTTCAATGGTTACAATAGGAGAATCATATTTCATCATTTAGGCCAATGAAGACGCTTTGTGTTACCATATAACCTTTTTTACGCTGTCATCGTAGAGGAAGGGTCTGCCCCGTTAAACCATTTAGAAAAAATATAGTAAAACTTTGACCTGCGAGGTTATATCTACTTCAGAGATGTCTGACAGATCGTTTAGAAAAGGACGACCCAAAACGGTAAGTCACATTCTGCTAGGAGCTGCACAATGACAGAAGAGGTGTTGTACACTATCCTCCTCATCCACTGAGTTGCAGCTTTCAAAGAAGTCATTGTGTCTGATGCCGAGAGTAGCGGCGTATCTTTCTATTAGTCAGTGTCCAGGAAGGGCCCCATCTAATAGAGAAATATTCACTCGTTCTTGACGGAGTAACGCCATTGATTTTTTAGTATTAAGGGTAGGCCATGTAAGCCTAAACATTTCACATGTGTGAATTGTTTGCGATCGATCCATGTTTAATCGATAGGTAGTTTTCTTTGTTTGTATATAAGAGGTCGGCACGCATGTGTTGTTCTTATCCGGCAGTAGCTGAGTGGTGTTGCCAAGTCTAGCGAGGTGGCCCAAACGAGATTAATTTCAAAGTGATGAGTTATCTCATTTAGAGATCTGCGGCAGAAAGAGACAGGCGGCGACTTGGAACAGAAAGTGCAACAGAATGGCTGCCGCCGGATTCAAGGTTGTGAATATACATTTAAATTTTTAATTAAGTACGAAAGTGTGCAATAAAAGTGAAAAATAAAATAACAAATTGTACGGTATAATTTGGATTATTGCACCTACACTTAATTACACATTTAAGACAATTACTCCAAAATCTCTGTCAATCGTAGTTAAAACTGATTTTACTCTTAATGTTTTAGTTTAATTGTATTGCATATAAAAGCATTTTTAAGATTATTACACCTTTTTTCGGTAATAAGTTTTTGTTTTTGAACCAAAAAAATTAATTTAAATGCGCGCCATATTTGAGGAAAAACAAAATAAAACGCTTCTTTAACTGTGAAGCGAAAATGAGGAGTGTTCAAAGATATTTGAACAGTGCATTAAAAGACCGCTACCTGCGGTCGCCTCAAGCCGAGGCGCACAAAAATGGAATTAGAAAGTAAAATTAAGCAACTCCTAAGAAGGGACACATCTGTTAGTAATAAGGCATTTCTCTGCTTGGGGTAAAACCAAAAAATGTATAAAAGAGAAAAAACCAACATCTTAATAAATATTCAGCTTCTAGAAGAGGAGCTAGTCACTCGCACCATATATGCGTTTTATTTAAGGAGATTATTGACGAAGTTAAAAATAAGGCAAGGAAATATGATCTTTCTATTAAATACAAATGTGACAGATAGACAATTTACCGAATTATAAAAAAGACGTGCTCAGACATGCCGCTTTTACCGCGGGCTCACAGCAGACACTTCTGCAATGGTTTGAGCAGCAGCGTTCCACCAATGCGATGTTGGACCGGCAGGTTATTCTCGGCAAATCTAAGAAACTTCGCCTTAAGTTCGTTACCGAGTTAAAACCTGATATTAATTGTCTCCATATTTTTAAATTTTTTAAGCTGCACGCAGAATCTGCTGAGAGCTATGCTTGAGAAGGAAGTGATTGTGATATCTCAGAAAATATATTTTCCTTAAGTTTTAGGAAAATAGATTTTATTAACTAAAATGTGATTTTTAGGCAATAATTTCCTAAAATATATTGCATTTTACCAAAGAATCTGTTTTTGGCTTATATATTTTTAGGAATTCTTTGCTTTAAAATTATGCCATTTTTGCTTAACTTTGCATTATTATTTTAAATATAAAAAAATGATAAACAAATATTTCCAAAGCCTTTGTTTTAAGTTAAGAATGAATCTATTTGATCTATTCAAGTATTAAAATTATAAATAGTATTTACCATAACATTCTAAATTATTTAATAATAATAAATAATTGTTGCTACACTCAGAAAATTAGTGTTCTATATTTAAGAAAATCACCAGAAAAATCGAAATCGCCCTAAAATTCAGAAAAAATTTCTATCTTTAAGAAAAATTTGACTGAATTTTAGAAAAGTTTCCCTAAAAATGCATTTTTTAGAAAAAACATTTTAAAATTTAGAAAATTTTTTTTTTTCTAAATTTAAGGGTCAATTTGCTTTAGTGCCTTTTCTAATTTTTAGGGTAATTTCGCCTTTGATTTCAAAAAATATTTGTTAGAAATTTAGGGTACATTGCCCTAAAATTAAGAAAATAAACTCTAATTTTGAGGAATTTTTTCTAAGTCCTTCGACCTTTCTAAAATGTTTGCGAAATGGCATTGCGCTATGCTGCCGTTCAGTTTTAATGACGAAGCCGTCTATGTGATGGCATTTGTTTACACACACTAATGTCCATTCGCAGTGCCTTAAGAATGTAGATGTATTGAGCAAGTTTCTGTTTTGTTTTGTAGTAATCGATTAAAGGATTGTATAAAATAAAGGCAATGCTAACAACACCTCAACTAAAAATAAAATACATAAAAAAAATAACCATTTAGGCCCATTTTCTCAATGTCCGGTTAGTCAAACTTACCGGCAGGTTAGCCGAATTTGAGTGTCTCATGCTGTTTTTGGCGAAAACCAGCCGGCAACTTTAACCGCAGCCTGGCGAGGGGGTCAAATTTTAACCGGCCGGCAAGATTCGATAAAACAATCGATACTTTCACTCGATAGACACAGCAGTGTCAAACACTTGAATTATTTACTTTGCTAGTTGCCAAACCAAAATGTTTATAAATAAACGAAATTGTTGCATCCACGAAATGAAATTGGGAGGCAGGTAGTGAGACAGGAAAAGACATGCGGCGATCTGGAACAGAATGTACAGCAGAATGGCAGCCGCCGCAATGGCAAATGTCTTGAATGGCGCCAATCGCAAGGCAGGCAAACCCACTGCCCGCCGTCTGCGAAATCGAAGGATCAACTAGGCCAACGGCCTTGTGATGTGGCATACTGATTGAGATCCAACTGCAGATACGTGTACATAACGAAAATACTATCCACACGCATTGCCAGCACCAGGAACGGTATCAACTTAATGGCCAACATGGCGACATAATCCTAGACGGAGCACCGAGTTAATAAAGCAAGAGAGTACAAGGAGGGTGCTCATTATTTAATGCTCTGGATGAAGTCAAATGTTTTTAACGATTCAGGTTGACAAATTCAGCATGTCCCATCATTTTTTTTCGTTAAATGATAACCAGCAACAGCAATAGAATTAAGAAAACAAAAACAAACACAGCTGATTTGTTGACAGTTTTTGGTCACACTATGGCAGCGATAGCAATCTATCGATATCGGGCGAGCCGGTAAGTCTCGTTGAGAAAACCAAATGACTTACCGGCAGGTTATTCCGCCCGGCAAATTTGACCGGCCGGTACCTAACCGCAACTTTTGAGAAAATGGCCCTTAAGAAGATTGGATCCCAGTCCATGACATTTTCTAAGCTAATGTCTTATCCACTCGACCACGACTCTTGCTTCTTATTGAGTGGTCAATGTAAGTACTTAAGCTCCAAATACGCCACACAAATTCTTAGGTATGATTTTAACGCAAGGTTTTGCCTTTTTATTTGGCACAAAACATTAAAAATATATACATATATGTAAAATGAGAAGAAAAAGTATGCTTCTACAGGGACTTGATCCCAGGCCTCCACGTTTGCTAACCGAATGTAATGTTAACTAGGCCAACTGTGTACATTATTAATAATAAAAATAGTCTAGTCGGCTAAGGCGTCGTCCGCGTGTTCAGTATTTGAGAGAGGTCCAGAGAAATTGTTAATGCGCTTATTTCTAAATTAATTATATAAAGCAGGGCTGCAAACCCCTCCGAAATCGGTGGAGATTCACTCCGGGGTTCCAACCCGTGAAATTTTTTGGGTTCGGGTTCACGGAGCGGGTTCAGAAGGTCGGTGAACCTAGGTTCAGGTTCGAACCGGGGTTCAGAAATAATTTTGGTTTTGCTAGTTTAAAAAACAGGAATGTATATTGTAGCAACATTAGCCAACTATTGATATTTTCCAAATAATATTCGAACTTTGTTTAAGTTAATTATGGATAAAACAAATTAAATTGACTGAAGAAAAATTTGCCTGATACTTGTGTTGAAGGAACAGCTAATGCCACATATTATTGTTATTTACAATGATAGTTTATCGAAACTTTTAACACAATATAATCTTTAGGCAATCTTGGAATTCCTCAAAATGAAGCTACAAAGTCGTTCATTATTATGTATTTGTCACTAAGTCTTTATATTCTAGCTCTTTAGCAAAGAGTTTCATTTCATGATGATAAAAATATGAACTTAAGAATAATCAGTGATGCTTTTATTAATGAGATCCTTTTGAGGTAATTTGTCTCTTTGCAAGCTGTTTTTGTTTTAAGGTCAAAAAATTAGGACTAAAACAAAAAATTGTAATTGGGATTGAATGTAAAAAGTAAGAACGTTTTTCTAAGAACTTTATAAGAATTTGCGAAAATTCAAAAAGTAAAGCACCAATGCATTAGGCAGCCCGAAAAAAGTAATATGAATTTTTTTCTGAACCGAACCACTTTTAACTTTTTTTTGCTCCGGTTCGGGTTTAGGTTAGGCCGCGAAATTTGTTTTTGCTCCGGTTCAGGTTCGGTTTGGGATTCTCAAAAATCCCGGAGTCTCCGACTCCGGAGCGGTTCAGCTCTGGACCGGTTTGCAGCCCTGATATAAAGGGTGATTTTTTAAGAGCTATAGTAAAGTTTAAAAAAAAAACACATAAAATTCAGAAAAATGCATGAAATCTTTATTTGAATCGATAGCACGGTCCATATAATTTAATAATTGAAGATTATTTCATGCAAATGTTGACCGTGACTGCGCCTCAAATGGTCCATCCGCTTAGTCCAGTTTTGGCATACTCTTGTCTTCCAATGCGTCAATTTAAGCGGGCTTGTCTGTAAAGACATGTGCTTTAACATAGCCCCACAAAAAATAGTCTAAGGGCGTTGAATCGCACGACCTAGGCGGCCAAAAATTCTACGTTGCAGTAGGTCGTTCGGCTTCAATTCTTGCACCAGCTATATTTTGAAAGGCTTCACACCTAAAATCTTCAGCAAAATTTTCCACGTTGTTGAGTAACAGAGGCCCAATTGCTGCGAAGAATCGATAATTGATGGTCATTATGAACACTGGCCGATACAGCTGCTATATTTTCTTCAGTTCGCACTCTACGTAAGCGTGTTGGTGGTTTTATGTCCAACGATGTAAATTTGGTGTGAAATTTAGTCACAATAGCCCGAATAGCCACTTCAGTGGGTCGATTAAACTGACCATAAAATGGAAGAAGCGCGCGATGAACTTTTTTAACAGAGCACGCATTTTGATAATAAAATTCAATAATTTGCAAGCGTTGTTCGTTTGTAAGACGATTCATGGTTAAATTATAGACCAAACTGAAGATGTTTGACAGTGAAACAAAACACGAATCGTGCGTGAGCTGTTTGTGTTGCCAAAAAGATAATAGCTAAAAAATCACCCTTTATTATAGCTTAGAAAAAAGTGGGTAGGTGTGAGGAGGTGGTGGTTGTGATGGGGGAGGATGGTACAAACCCAAATATCCGAAGGGCTGGGGCGCGGGGTGGATCCAAAAACACAACCCCACAACCACACACGGGTTGGTCTGTGGTCAGTCCTACCCTACCTCCCTCTAAAACTTTTTTTTAAGTCTTTACTGTCAGCTGCTTCCTCTTCATGTCAGCGCTGCCATAACCGCTTGGTAATTTTAAGTCGACCTAACAGCTAAGATTGTCTAAGTTTTTTAGAAAAATCGCCTACATTGCCTAAAACTTTTGGCCACATATTACCTTAAAAGCTAATTTATTGACGAAAATTTAGGCCTTTCTATCACCTAAAAATACATTTTATGGCTCTACATTAACTAAAATTTTCGGCCACATATTACCTAATAATCAAAATTGCATAGAAAACTTTAGGTAATAGAGTCCTAAATTTAAGTCCATATATTCCTTTGTTGTCATTTTAGATCATATGGACTTAAATTTGAGAAATTTTTTAACATTTTTAGGAAATATTATAGGTATTCACGACCCCCAGTTAAGTTACGGAATTGTTGAGTTGAGAAATTGTTGACAGTTTTACAAAAACAAAATACACTAGTTAGAAACTCCACAACTAAGCAGCCCTGCCCCTATGTAATTAAGCAATATTTCTCCGGTTGAAATGAGAGCTTCTAGTGTAAAAAATTGACAATCTGACAAAAAAAATATCAACGACAGTGAGAAGAATTAAATAAAACAAAGCGCACAGTACGAAAAATTTCTAATTGAACTAGTAAGTTAAATGTATTTTATTCCTAGAAGTGTTAATATCTAATGCAATGACTGTTTAGTGACCCAACCTACACCGAAACGTCATAAGGCTGGTCTGCCGCAGAAAAGATGGACTGATGGTGACATTATTAAAATGGTGGAGTACATACGGATGCATAGGAGCTTGGAGGTAAATTTTATTGCTTAACCGTAAAATGCAATTTATAATAAATTCGTTTCAGAAACCAACAGCGCAGATTTACTACAAGAAGATGCTGGAAGAAACAAAAATCAATGCCCCTTGGACTATGGTGAATTTAAATAAATAAATTTAATGAGGCAAATGCTTGGCTTAACTCGACGGGTTCAGGAATTAACGACGAGGATATATAACCAACAATCGACGGTATGCTTAATATGTAATGTAACTAATACGCCACAGATTTAATATACATATATATTTATATTGCAATTGCAGACAAACTAAATCGATTGTGCCCGCACTATAACCTTCTGTCGGAAATTTTCCAGCCGGATAAATCTGCGGACGTTCATGTTTTCGATTCGGCTCTCTTCAACGAAAACGTTATCGTAACCGGAACATCGCCAGGTATAGTGTCGGCTGAACAACGTGAGTCAGTTATTGAATTAACAGATAATGAAGATGGTGAAGCGCCAGGAGAGGAATCTTTCGTATCCAAATTAAAACGGAAGAAAGCCAAAACTGCCATTGATAAAATATGCGAAAACGAAGCGGGTCGCTTACAGCTACGCGAACGTCAGTTAGCTATATTAATTTTTTGTTCGGTCAACTGCTGCTTAATGCTCTGCTTGGGCATCCTATTACAATGTACAGAAATTACACCAATTTTTTTTATTTTATTTTTTTGACAAGTCGAAAACAAGAAGAAGAAAACATAACAATTCAACTGTCATGTTGACAAAAAGGGTTGTTCACAATTGAAAGAGTTCAAAATTCATCAACTCAACTGGGGGTCGTGAATACCTATATTATTTTCTGAGTGTAGAATAAGTGAGTATGTACAGAAGGGGGGGTCGATTTGAATGGGCCGATAAAAACTTACAAAGCGTATAGTTAAAACGAAATCTACGGTCAATTCTCAGAAAATTTCACCAAGAAACCATGGGTCTAAAATGAATTCCTAGTCCGCGCAAATCGACTTCAAATATTTTTATTAAATTTTCCCAAAAAACAAGTTAGAAAGTCGGTGAATCCCGACTATAACATACTCTGTATCCCCCAGAGCTTGCATTTATCTAATAAATTTTATATAGAAGACCCACAAAGTGATAAAGAAGTCATAAAGTGAGCCCAGTTCTGCCCATTAAGCCGGTGCTACCCATCAAAATTTTTTGTTTTCCTTATAATTTCGCTATCGTTTATCCGATCTTCATAATTTCTTTGGCGAATCGATAAATAATCATGATTACAAAATATCTCTAGAAGGTAAAAATCATCTATCTGCAAAACTGTGGGAGATATGCGGTTTTTTCTGAATTGCAGGGTCGTAGATAAAAAGTATTTTTCCTATACAAGTCAATCCTCTATCTCTTACCATGTCACAGATCTGCACTTTTGCAGGTTTATGGACACACATACTACGTTTATGCTATGCTCATTTTGCAAAATCATATCATGAAATGCCTCCGAAAGTGCGTGCATAAAAACCATTTCATTCAATTCGATTACACACGAAAGTTTACTATAAATTCGACGTCAGTTCATGAAATGCAGTGGAGCAGGCAACTTAACGTTGAATTGGATCTTTTGTTTTCTCATATGTGTACTGGCCATTTTGTGAATTTACAAATGCTGCATAAACAGGAACAAATTTGATTTTGCCAATTAAAGAAATCGTGAAATTTTTAGCACAAACGTAGTAACAGAAGGACATGGCTATCTCTTGTATTATTTTCTTTTTTATACCCTGTTCCCATTAAAAATGGGAAGAGGGGGATCATGAAGTTGTAACAGGGAGAAGGAAGCATCTCCGACCACAAAAAATATATATATTCTTGATCGGCATCAACAGTCGAGTCGATTTAGCCATGTCCGTCTGTCCGTCTGTCTGTCTGTATGAACGCGTCGATCTCAGAGAATGTGATAGATAGAGCCACAAGTTTTGGAATGTATATAGGTGTATACTGTACCCACATCGAGCTAGTTTTAGATTTGGAAAATTTCTCCTCCTCCGTCTTTAAACAGCGAAAAACGGTATTTTTTCTCTGTGTAACGCGTGGATCTCACAGACTATAAGAGTTAGAGCAGCGAAAAACTGTCACTCTCTATGTATTCTCGAGTGTTACAGATGAATTCAGAAAAAACCTCATATCTCCCACAGTTTTGCAGATACATAGATGACTTGTACCTTCTAGAGATATTTTGTAATCATGATTATTTATCGATTCGACAAAGAAATTATATGAATTATGAACAATAGCGGAGTTATACGGAAAACAAAAAATTTTGATGGGTAGCACCTATATAAAATTTATTAGATAAATGCAAGCTCTGGGGGATACAGGGTATGTTATAGTCGGGCTTCACCGACTTTCTAACTTGTTTTTTGGGAAAATGTAATAAAAATATTTGAAATCGATTTGCGAGACTAGGAATTCATTTTAGACCCATGGTTTCTTGGTGAAATTTTCTGAGAATTGACCGTAGATTTCGTTTTTGCTATACGCTTAGTACGTTTTTTTCGGCCCATACAAATCGACCCCCCCTAACGCTGCTGTGACATTTATTTATAAAACGCATCAAAGTAAGAGTTTTTAATCGAAACGCACCCATGTGCAAAAAGAAAGCACCCACGCAAATGCTCCAATGAAAAGATTTTAATATAAAATATTTATACGAGTGCAACTTCGCGAAACCTGCAAAATGAACTTGACACAACGAATTCTTTTTGACCTCTGACTTTAATTTTCAATTGCTCTTCTTTTTCATGCTAATTCGCCGCATGAGAGCAGACGGGGCGAAAGTTTACAGAGAGTTAATATAGGGAAATCAGGAGTTGTTATGTGCTGACCCGTTGGGGATATTTTTATTTGCCATTAGCGAATTTGAATGAATTTCCTTCATTTTGGCCAAGGAATTCTTCATATCCTGGTTAATATGACGAACCACTGGTTTCTTCTCGTTCACGATGAAGATTATCTCAGCCAGGATGTTTCCAAGCTCACGCATCTGTACCCGCATGGAGACATGCTCCTTAGAGCGTTTGGGTGGCGTATTCCTCGGGGATGGCGAAGTGGTATCAATATCCCTGCCTCTTTTCGGAGTCTCCCCCTCCTGGCTTGCGGCATTGAAGCGAAAAATGCTTTCTCCTAAAATCGGTGGCGCTGTTGCAGGGCTGTGCAAGGCCGAAGGTGGAGTTCTGCCCATTTTGGTAGACTTTGCGAAAGCATGTCCCATCAACTCGCCTGTTTGACCCCCCTGGGTCAATCCTTCATCGGTTTTCTCCAGTTGTAAGGGTTGGAGATACCCTTTTTTAGAGTGGCTTGTCATCTTCGATATGGGTCCTAACTCAGGGCCGTTATTGCATGCCGTATTGTGCAGTTACCTTATATGACCCCGTGTGTGCCTTTCCATGGAGTGAGGTCCACGCGAGGGTTGACCCCGGTCTTTATGGGAACCGGAGTTCAGAGCCAGATCGGTGTTAGCCAGGACAAAGTCAACTGGTTCTGCACAGGCCATTTTACTGGCGACAGACAGCAAGCGTTTCCTGAGGCCTGCCAGGGTTTTAACGGGACGGGGGCAGGTGCGGCATTAACCCAGCAGCCATTTCAGCACGATGTCACTCGGCTTACTGAAGTACTGGAATACCACATCCTGTCAGCCCGGATAATAGAAAAACATAACAGGGCTTCCAGTATGCCATAATTGAGATCTTACTGGGCTGGGATCTCAATGCGTTCGATAAATACGCTAGTTATCAAGTATGCTCGCTAGGGCGTCCAGCGGTGGCCACGGATTTCTCCTTGACGTTTCTCCGGTGGAGGCTATACCGCCCCGTTTCGGTCGCCAGAGCCCCGTTAGTGGGTACGCCGCCGGAGCGGTGGGGTTGGCAATTGGTCGGATCCTTAACCTTGTATACCCGTTGGCCCTTCTAGCTACTGCAAACTTTTTATTTATTTATTCTTCCTTGGTTGGTTCCTAGGAAAAAATTCCCTCGAGCGAAAATGCATGCATTTCTGGTATTTTTGTCTCATATAAGTCCAAGCGTCTATCACTGTCACTGTATATAGTGACTCGTACGACTTGGTGCTAAGGGCGCGATACTCAGGGCTGGATCCTAAGGCAATGTAGTTTACACGTTTACCAACACTACTAGTCATATGTAAACAAAGATGACCGGTCAAAGTGTGGTAGCTGACATCTTGATCGTGGGAGAGTGGAAAGCCTGGCGCGCAGCACAGGGAGAGAGAGAACCCACCCCCCGCCCACCCCCCACCACGGGACGCATCCAGAGGGGCGAAAAAACACACCCGCAATTAAGCAAAACACAGCCGCATATGGGGACCCGGATCATCGCTGTAAGTGCACGCTCACCTGCCGAGTGTATATACTGCAGCAAATCAATTCCTCCTTGCAGCACCTGCGTCTTTCAACAGGGCCAAGACGGAGCAACCCGCAACACACGTCCGTCTTTTGGTTCGCACACTGCAGCGGCAGTGTATGTATGTATGTGTGAGATCTCTTTGAAAATATAGAGACTCCACTGGCAATGCGCAGGCGGGCATCCACTCCAAGCGACAGGGTCTACCCGGGGGCGCCAAAAATGTTTGCTCCAATAGCAAATGAAGAGATTTTAATATAAAATATTTAAACAAGTGCAACTTCGTGAAACCTGCAAAATGAACTTGACCCAACGAAATCTTTTTTACCGCTGACTTTAATTTTCAATTGCTCTGCTTTTTCATGCTAATTCGCCGCATGAGAGCAGACGGGGCGAAAGTTTACAAAGAGTTAATATAGGGAAATCAGGCGTTGTTATGTGCTGACCCGTTAGGGATATTTTTATTTGCCATTAGCGCGCTATGTCCCCTCTCACAGCTAGGTGTTGGGAGAGCACATAACAACCCCTTACAAAGTTTAAGTTAATAGTAATATACGCTGAAAAGACCAAACATCGGCCGCGTTGAAGAGCTGCAGGTCTTCAAAACCAACTTGGTTTTGACAGTAGGGACTCGCACCTTGCCATCTGTGCCAGTAATGGTTCCTACCACAACGCCGAGTAGCAACAGCTGTGGTGGCAGATTGTCTTCTCTGATGACGACTATAGCTCTTTCTTTGATGTTGGAGGATTCCTTAGTGCACTTGGCCGCGAGGTGAGGTGCGCGTGGTGGGATAAATACGAACTCGAACTGGCGATTTGCGCTGATAGCCATAAGCGCATCCTTGATGATCTCGAAATGATTGGCGATTTCCTGGAGCATACGTGCGGAACCCACGAAATATGTGGCGTTGTCGCAATAGAGTTTTTCGAGCGGTCCACTACGTCCAAGAAATCTGGTAAGACAAAAGGAACAAACTAGAAGTGAGATATTTTATTAGTTCCAGATGGACCGCCTTCGACGCGAAGCAGATGAAGACTGCGCAATACATCTTGAGCGGAGCTTTACCACGAATTTCCAATGAAACCCCAATTGGACCAAACAGATCTACTCCGGTAACCCTAAATGGCCGACTTCCCAGTAAGCGATCCAAAGGCAGATTACCCATATAACAATCTGGGCTTATAGCGGAAACAAAGTACGCATTGGCGAACTACAGCACTGCATTCAAGACGGGCGTTTATGCGCCAAATCGATTGGCGAAGCAGACCGACCAGAGCACGCTGACCAGCGTGGAAGTTTGTACGATGCAAGTGCTGAATGTTCACTTTGACAAATCTATTGCTCTTGGGAATAAGTAAGGGGAACTTGGCGTTAAGCGCTACATAGGCTTGCTATAAGCGACCTCCTACTCTTAACAAGTTGAAAAGTTGCGTTTGCCAATATGCTCAGTACACACGAAAGAATTCAGTTTTTTAATGACTTGCTTAAGCGATCGAACTCGTTTGTGAACGCGTCACGTTGCACGACTTGAACGATTGTTAAAAACGACGATGCTAGTTCCGTGGCAGTAGCAACAGAGTGAGTCCAACAGGCAGAATTTCGAGCATCGACAAAACGAGAGATACGTATGATTTTTAAATACAACAATGTGTGCAGTTGCAGTAGTTCGATTTTCAGCTAAAAATTCAGGACTCGATGCCTGTAAGAGAGAGTTTTTTGGCCACTGATTCTAATCAAGCAACAAAAAGGGAGGGCAATTGAACCAGAGCGATTTGTTCAATTCTTTGACGGTGCATCCTCACGAAGGCAGGTCAGCAGGGTTGACGTCAGTTGGCACATGTCTCCAAACAGCATCCGGTGAGAGCTCTTGGATGTCTGCTACCCTATTGGCTACAAAGGTTTTGAGCTTCGATGGGTGTGTTTGCAACCAAAGCAACACCACTTCGAAGTCAGACCACATAAAAACATGTTTGACTTTGAAATCAATTAATTTGCCACGTCACCCCAGAGTTCGGCTATAAGATGTGCGGCGCACAATTCCAATCTCGGCACCGTTTTAGTTCTTAGCGGCGCTACACGGAACTTTGCTGTTAGCAAGTTAACGACAACGCCTTTTAGGTTCACCGATCGAACATACAGACAACATCCATATGCATCTGTAGACGCGTCTGTCTGCAGTCTGTGTTCCTACGTGTCGAGGGATTTTAATCGAATCTAGCTACTCAAAACAGGTTATGACCGCTTCCCAACGTTGTAAGAATGGATTCGAAATTTGGTCGTCCCAATCGAGTTTGAGGAGCCAAATCTCTTGGATGAGAATTTTGGCGAGCGTAATAATTGTGCAAAGAGGCCCGAAGGCATCGAATAAGCGAGCAGTGAATGAAAGAATAGACCGCTTCGCGGTGGGTTATCCTGACATAATTCCTGAGTACGAAATCGAATACATCCTGCTTTGGGCTCCAAGTGAGTCCCAAAGTTTTCGTATCTGCGGTGTCTTCAAGTGAGACATCTATATTGCCATTTAGATTATCGCAGAGGTCACAATTTGTTGGCCATTTGGCGAGGACGAATCCAGCAGACTCTAATATGTAAATTACTCTTCTCACAGTGACTTGAGCTTTTCATTAGAGTCAGCACCAGACACGAGATCATCAACGGAAAAATCGTTGGCAAGCGATTTAGAGCCTGAAGGGTGAGACTCTGCGTAAAGCTCGCTCAGCTGTTGAAGACAGCAAATAGCTAAAAATGGAGCGCTTGCAGTGCCATAAGTGACTGTGTTCACGCGATATATTTGTAATGGCTCAGTATTATGTTCGCGCTAAACAATCAACTGGAAATCACTTTGAGCTTCGTTCACTATGACTTGCCGATACATTTTATTGATATCCGCGGTCATAGCATAGGGAGACGGAACTTCAAGAGAACGGCATAAAGGCATGGCTGGATTGTTGGTCCCACTAACAGTAAGTCGATGAGCGATAATTGCGAAGTAGCTCTACTAGGGGCATCGAACACACATCTTAGCTTCGTTGAAGCACTGTGCAGCTTGACCACGTATTGATAAAGGATTAAGTAATGCGGGTTTGAAGGTACAACATTGTCAGTTGCCGTCATATGCCCTTGCGCCAAATACTCCTTCATAAAGTCTATGTGCATAGATTGGAAATCTGGATTGGCATTCATCTGCCTCTCCAAGGACAAGAAACGCCTCTTCGCGGTGTCGTATGATCGACCAAGGCAACTAGGGCTGGACTTTAATGCTGCGACTTGGACATTTCAGGCACTTAATCTACTTCCCAGAACTTGGGAACCAAGGAATCCAAAGAGAAAGAATCTTGAACCATGCTCAGCATGGAACATGCTTCGGTTAATTGTGGTTGAGCTGTCTTGCAACGCCCAGACACTATCCACCCAAACACAGTATTTTGTAGGTAGGACCAAAATGTAGGATTTGACCTATTTTAAACAGATCGACACGCTGTGACTTACTTACTCTGCGAAAACATTATTATCCGGAATCTTTCAGTCTGCGGCAGTGACCATTTTTTCAGGATGGTACGAGGATATCGATTTGAGAACGATTAAATCAACACCCATTTCGAAGGGTTCACACCGTGAGCTAACGGTTGTTTGAACAGCATGGCGAGCTGACAACTGAGAATTACCAATGCCTAACAAATTTATGTCGTGTCGATATCTTTTCAGCTGCAAGCTTTTCGCCAGCTCTTCTGTTATGAAGTTCACCTGCGAACCTGAGTCTAACAACACTCTAGCTATCTGCTTTTGGCCAGCTTGACCACTGATGTCAACGAGTGCCGTGGCTAGAACCACTTGACTAGTCTTATCTGTCTGAGCATGATTGACAAATGAAGTCTTTAAAGATTGCTGAGCTGGTTGTGGACTAACGAAAGCATTTAAAGCTGAGTTCGAGCTGTAACGATGAAGAAGAGTATGATGAGGCTTCGAGCAAACTCTACAATGAGAAGCCTTACACGATGATACACTATGCCCATTTCGCGACCGATGCATTAGCGAACGAGGTGCAACATTGAATAAAGTGTTCATTCGACTTTCAAAATACGCATTTGTGATTTGGTGGATCAGCGATTTGCGCCACAGACAACGAAGTTTTTCCTGTGTTGCGTTGAGCACCAACTTTTTAGCGACTTTGAGCGCCCCAATGTAGCTTCATCAGCAGCGTGATGCTGATAACGCTTGTTTATTGCGTCCTTCAAAAAAGATCAGGCATTATTGCAAACGAGATTTAGAGCAGCTAATGCTTTTGAGTAATTGGTGTCAGTGACCTGGTAAGCCTTCACTGTACCGAGATCCTCCTTTTCAAAACACTACAAGAGGTGATTGAATTTCTTAACGTTGGATAAGGTGAGGTCATTGTCGATAAGCTCTTCGCGAGATGCCAAATTTGGACTTGTGCGTTCCACAGATCGAACGCTTTTTCGATGTACTTGTTTACATCATCCAAGCGACACTGTAATTCACGAGCTTCGATTGCATTAACTGGCTTTCGAAAAGATTTGTTAATCTGCACAATATCTGTTTCAACTCGTTCGAGGTGCTCATGTGCAACAACTGTGTCGACTTCATCTTCTAGCATTGTCGATGCCTGAGACCAGCGCTTTTTTAAACCACCCATTTTCAACTGGGAGTTATTCGCGCTTAGCAAATTGGCTTAGCTGCTGAATTTACTGCAAGTCCCTAAGCCTAATGTGATGTTAATCCAACCAAATGTTGAAATAAGCAAGTTACGAATTGAATAAATCTTTAACGCGTACGAAAACTGGTCACGCCTACGAAAGAAAATGAAATAAGAATCAGCAAAATGCTTTTCAGCAACGATCACCAAGAAATCCGCCGAAATATTAGTTTAAAGAGAGAATCGTGGAGTTGCTTTACAATATGATGTATGATGTATGTAGCCAGCGACTACTATATTTCCATATAGGTCATGTATGTATTTTACTTCAGGTGAATCGACTAGGTTTTATATTGTAGAAACACTACTGAGCTGCTGAGGATGAAAATGTAGAGATGTAAAACTGTCGAGGTTATGTTTCGGGTGCAGCTATAGAGCTGCTGATGTGTACATATTTATAAGTAAAGTACATGTATTGCCAACGAGGTGATGTATGTTTAATGTAAAGGGTGATTTTTTAAGAGCTATAGAAAAGTTAAAAAAAAAAAACACATAAAATTCAGAAAAATGCATGAAATCTTTATTTGAATCGATAGTACGGTCCATATAATTTAATGTTCGAAGATTTTTTTATGCAAATGTAGACCGTGACTGCGCCTTAAATGGCCTATCCGCTTAGTCCAATTTTGTCATACTCTTTCCAACATTTTGTCCGGTATCTCACGAATAAATGCTTTAATGTTGTCTTTCAATGCGTCAATTGAAGCGAGTTTGTCTGTATAGACATGAGCTTTAACATAGCCCCACAAAAAAAAGTCTAAAGGCGTTAAATCGCACGATCTAGGCGGCCAATTGACCGGTCCCGAACGTGAAATAAAATGTTCACCGAACTAGCCTCTCAATAAGTCCATTGTTGCGCGTGCTGTGTGGCATGTGGCACCGTCTTCTTGAAACCACATGTCATGCAAGTGAAGCTCTTGCATTTTGGGCAAAAAAAAGTTGGATATCATCTCACGGTAGCGCTCACCATTCACAGTTACGTTTCGATTCGCCTCATCTTTGAAGAAATACGGTCCAATGATGCCACCAGCCCTTAAACCGCACCAAACTGTGACTTTTTCTGGATGCATTGGTAGCTCTTACAATGCTCCTGGCTGATATTCACTCCAAAATTGACAATTCTGCTTATTTACGTACCCATTGAGCCAAAAATGAGCTTCGTCGCTGAACACAATTTTTCGGTAAAAAATTGGATCTTCGGCCAACTTTCCAAGAGCCCATTCACCAAAAATTCTACGTTGCGGTAGGTCGTTCGGCTTCAATTCTTGCACCAGCTGTATTTTGAAAGGCCTTACACCTAAAACCTTCCGCAAAATTTTCCACGTTGTTTAGTTACAGAGGCCCAATTGCTGCGAACGGCGAAGAATCGATAACTGATGATCATCATTAACAATGGCCGATACAGCTGCGATATTTTCTTCAGTTTAATGTCCAACAATGTAAATTTGGTGCGAAATTTAGTCACAATAGCCCGAATAGCCGCTTCAGTGGATCGATTGAAATGACCATAAGATGGAAGAAATTTAAATACAAGTGTGCAGCTTCAATGCTGCCGTGGTGTGTATAAATGCAGCACATGGACTACCAACGAATTGATAGATGTTTAATGTACATACATGTGTGCAGCTACAAAGCTGCCGAGATGTGTAGGTGCAATGTATAAATTGCCGACTAGGTTATGTGTGTAATGCAAAAAAAAATATTATTATTAAAATCTATTATTTTTTTTTTTTTATAAATATAAAAAAAAAAAAAAAATATATTTATAAAAAAAAAAAAAAAAAACAAAAATAAAAAAAAACACACAAAAAAAACAAAAAAAAAAAAAAAAAAAAAAAAAATATAAAAAAAAAAAAAAAATAAAAAAAAAAAAAATTGATAGAAAAAAAAAAAAAAATTTTAAAAAAAAAATATAAAGAAAAAAAATTTTTAAAAATTAAAAAAAAATTAAAAAAAAAAGTGAAATTGTAGAAATTTAAAAAGAAAGTGGAGGGGGGGTGGTTAAAAGAGGGAGGTAAAAATAAAGTTAAATATTATAAAAGGAAAAAAAAAAAAATAAAAAAAAAATTAAAAAAAATAAATATGAATAAAAAAAAAAACAAAAACAAAAAAAAAATAAAAAAAAAAAAGAAAAAAAAAAAAAAAAAAAAAAAAAAAAAAAAAAAAAAAAAAAAAAAAAAAAATAAAAAAAAATTTTTAAAAATAAAAAAAAAAAAAAAATAAAAAAAAAAAAAAAAGAAACAAAAAAGTGAAATCATTAGTGATATTAAAAAAAAAATTTAAAAAAAAAAAAAAAAAAAAAAAAAAAAAAAAATAAAAAAAAATATAAAAAATATATTCTCGTGTGTACGTATATATGTGTGTCGCTGCCAACAACGAATTTTTATTTAGGCAATTGCAGCTAATACATACGTACATATGATGCTGCTGACGACGAGTGGGTTTTTTTTTTTTTGGAAGGGGGGAAAGCTTTAAAGCCGAGAAAAATCATTCCATTCCGGGATTTTCGGGATCATTTCATGCCAAAAGGGTACTAAAAATGGGTTGATCCTAGAAAGGCAGAAACCATTCCCGACAGGAATAGTTTGGGTACGGAAATATTTTTAAACTTTGGTCCCGGTTTTAGCCTGGCCGAACTTAAACTGATCGCACTTTTCGAACATAACTTAGTCCCATTTGAGAAAACATTCTTGCTCACTACAGAATGATTTGTTCCCGATATCCGAACTCCACTTTGTTCCATAAGAGATTACATTCTAGTTCGGTAAAAATTGATTTAATATATATTTTTTATTATTATAAATACATATTTTTTTATATTTTCTTACAGGCTACATAGGAAAAAAATTCCGCTAAAATACTCGTTCTAGCTTAGAAGGGTTTCCACTTTTGATTGGGCAGAAATCGAATCGTCTTCAAATTCAAGCTGCAAGTAGAAACAAATTTAAGACAAAATTGGTAAATTAATTAGATAGCTTTAAATGTCTAGAAGTTCCGAACAATTAATTTAAGAAATTGTGGGAGATATGGCGTAGTTCAAATTGTGGCTTGGCTTTCGGCAAACACACAAAAAAAACACTCTTGATCTGGCTGCCATTTTGATACACATATAAAAATCTACTCACTTCAGTCCAATTTCACAAGGTCAGCTTCTGTATAAGATCCATGCGAGTAGGCAAGGGATCGCTTCTTTAAGGTCTTCAGCTGTGATAAGCTTTAAGTCTTCAAATTTACTACCTGCATCTGTAAATAATAAAAATAATGTTAGAGAACAGTTACTTTCTTGACATACAGTATATACATGCACACTGTGCATTGCACACATTCAGTCACGAAAATGAAAAAACTACATGTGCATCCAACTATGAGGAAAGCATATGGCAGAACTCAGATCGCAAAACTCCACCTGCAGCCAAGTCTAGCCGAAAAGCTGATAAAAAAGGGCAAAGTTCGTATTGGATGGATTGTCTGCCGCATTCAACGTAGAGTTGAGCCTAGGCGGTGCTACAAATGCATGGACTTTGGGCATATGGCCGCCAAGTGTAGTTGCCCAGAGAAAGTGTCCAAAACCATTCGGGAATCATGCTATAGATGCTCAGATAAGGGTCACAAGCACAAGCAATGCAAGATGCCAAAGCCCAAATGCCTGTTGTGTTCCAGGAAGAGGGCAAACGCCAAAAATGCTGACCACATGACTCTGAGCAGAAGCTGCCCAGAATACCAGAAAGCCCTCTAAATTGCTCAAAATGGTTAAGTTCCTCCAACTTAACCTAAACCACTGCAAAGCGGCACAGGACCTGCTTGCGCAAACAGTCATTGACCAACGTGTGGATTTCGCCATCCTAAGCGAACCATTTAAAGCCAAGCAGGAGGGAGTATGGCACCAAAGCAGTGATAAAGGATCAGCGATATGGAGTTGCGGTCAGCTCCCAAGACAGCTCACAAATCGGGTCGCAAAGAGGGGATACGCGAGAGCGAAATGCGGAGGTGCCTTCGTCTATAGTTGCTACCTAGCTCCAAGCCTGCCGATTGAAGAGTACAGGGCGATCATCGAAGAAATAGCGAGCGATGCACGTGAAAGATCACCGGTTATAATCGCAGGTGACTTTAACGCATGGGCCACTGAATAGGGAAGCAGCAGAACAAACTCACGTGGATCATCCCTACTGGCCGCGTTCGCCTCGTTGGACGTCTGCCTACTGAACAGTGGGAATTCGAGTACATACAGAAAAGCAGGTAGGGAATCCATCATCGACCTGACCTTTGCAAGCCCAGAGTTATCTCGTAACTCCACATGGCAAGTATCGCAGCTGTACACCCTCAGCGACTATCTAGCAGTCATCACTCAGTTCGATTCCTCTGGTAGTTTAGGACAGCAAATACCTCTGGCCGGTTACAAAGCAAACACTCTTAACATTAGCACACTGCTCGCAAATTTAACGGAGCTGAGATTTTCGGGTAATGCAGACCACAGAGCCGATAAACTGTCTGAGGCGATCAAGATGGCTTGTGATGCATCAATGTCTAAGACAAGGAGGGGAACGAACAGACACAAATCGGTCCCGTGGTGGAACGAAGACATCGCTAAAGCCCGATCTGATTGTAACGCTGCCAGACGACAATGCCAGAGGTCGAGACAGAACCCTACCTATCATCATCTCAGTAAAATATTTAAGGCCAAAAGGAAGATCTTAAAGAAGACCATAAGTAGAAGCAAAGCTAGATGCTTCCAAGAGCTCTGCGATGCTGCAGACGCACAACTCTTTGGAGCGGCGTACAAGCTTGTAATGGGAAAATTGCACAGGCAACGAATGCCTACATGCAGCAGCCACCGGTAACAGTACCTGAGCCAAGTGTCGAAGACGAAGACGCTGTCCTTACAAACTCAAATGAAGTACTGCAAATATTGAGGGGAATTAAACAGGACAAGGCGCCAGGCCCAGATGGTGTGCCTAATAACGCACTAAGAGCCGTCATTACTGCTGATCCCAATGCTTTTGTAGAACTCTACAACAAATGCATCACAGAGCGGACTGTCCCACGGATATGGAAGCGTCAGCGCCTAGTCCTCATCCCCAAACCATCGAAGGAGCTTGAGAACCCCTCATCATACAGACTCGAAAGAATAATTTGCAACCGTCTGGAGAGCGAATTGGAATATCAAAGCGGCCTTTCTGATCAGCAATACGGCTTCCGAAAGCACCGAAGCACAACAGACGCCATAAGTGCAGTTTTCAGACTGGCCAACAATGCCATAGGAGGAACTGGATGGGCGGGAGGAGCCAAGCAGTACTGCCTAATCTGCACAATCGGCTTGAAAAACGCTTTTAATTCTGCAAACTGGACCAAGGTATTGCAGGCCCTTAGCGATCGAAGAATCTCCCAATACCTTATTCAGCTAATTACAGAATCCTGCTGTATAGTTCCGAAGCAGGACAGCACCAGTACATTGTCTCAGGAGGAGTACCCCAAGGCTCTGTGCTAGGTCCTACACTTTGGAACATCATGTACGACAGAGTTCTGAGGCTAGATCTTCCCAATGGATGCACTTTGGTAGGCTTCGCAGATGACATAGCCCTTGTGACTGTGGCAAAACAATTGGGTGAAGTCATGGAGTGGCTAACCTCGAATGGGCTCTCTCTAGCCGAACACAAAACAGAGGCCGTCCTAGTAAGCAGTAGGAAAAAAGTTGAAGTGGCAACGATTCGGGTTGGCTCCATCACAATCGAGTCACAGCCAGCCGTCAAATATTTAGGAGTCTTGCTCGACCTTAGGATGACGTTTAAACAACACTTTGAGCACGTGAGCGCCAAAGCTGCAAAGGCGACAACCGCAGTAACAAGGATGATGGCAAACACACGAGGGCCAAAACAGCGTAGCAGGCAGCTCATAGCAAGCGTGGTCACCTCCATTATCCTCTATGGGGCGACGATTTGGGCACCCGCTATGAACATAGCGTCCTATAGCCGCCAATGCAAGTCGGTATACAGACTCAGCGCGCTCAGGATCACCTGCTGTTTCTGCACCGTATCTGAGGAGGCTGCTCTATTTGTTGCTGGAACAGTACCCATAGACCTGCTAACAGCAGAAAGACGAAGCGGACGCACAGGAAGCAGGACACAACGTGACTCAACAGTTTCACAATGGCAGAGCAGATGGGATCGCGGAATAAGCGGTAGGTGGACTCACCAGCTGATACCGAACCTGGAGCCCTGGCTGAAGAAGACACGGCCAGGTAGATTTTTACTTGTCCCAAATGCTGAAGGGACGCGGATGCTTCAAGTCCTACCTGCACCGCTTTAAACACGAGGAGGATCCCTACTGTGACCACTGTGGTGGCTAAACTCGCGAGGACGTGGACCATGCCTTTTTAGTTGTCCACTGTACGGGATTGAGCGCGCAAGAGCCTCACGCGCACTGAGCATGCAGCTGACAGCCGACAACATCGTTCAATGCATGTTGTCCAGCCAGGGCGGGTGGCAGACCATAGCCACGCATTTGAAGGATCTGCGGCGCAGAAGACCCGGCGTAATATCAGTTTGAGCGGATAACCTGACCGCCATCCGCCCCGCGAAGTAATGCTTTGCGGCGTTCCCGCGGGTGCGGAATCTTCCTTTCTCCTTTTTTGTGTCATTCTCATATATTGTTAATAGTTTCTACTCTCAACATTTCAACTAAATCTTTATAAAAAAACAAAAAAACATATGTGAATTTAATCCCAATGGATGCACTTTGGTAGGCTTCGCAGATGACATAGCCCTTGTGACTGTGGCAAAACAATTGGGTGAAGTCATGGAGTGGCTAACCTCGAATGGGCTCTCTCTAGCCGAACACAAAACAGAGGCCGTCCTAGTAAGCAGTAGGAAAAAAGTTGAAGTGGCAACGATTCGGGTTGGCTCCATCACAATCGAGTCACAGCCAGCCGTCAAATATTTAGGAGTCTTGCTCGACCTTAGGATGACGTTTAAACAACACTTTGAGCACGTGAGCGCCAAAGCTGCAAAGGCGACAACCGCAGTAACAAGGATGATGGCAAACACACGAGGGCCAAAACAGCGTAGCAGGCAGCTCATAGCAAGCGTGGTCACCTCCATTATCCTCTATGGGGCGACGATTTGGGCACCCGCTATGAACATAGCGTCCTATAGCCGCCAATGCAAGTCGGTATACAGACTCAGCGCGCTCAGGATCACCTGCTGTTTCTGCACCGTATCTGAGGAGGCTGCTCTATTTGTTGCTGGAACAGTACCCATAGACCTGCTAACAGCAGAAAGACGAAGCGGACGCACTGGAAGCAGGACACAACGTGACTCAACAGTTTCACAATGGCAGAGCAGATGGGATCGCGGAATAAGCGGTAGGTGGACTCACCAGCTGATACCGAACCTGGAGCCCTGGCTGAAGAGAAGACACGGCCAGGTAGATTTTTACTTGTCCCAAATGCTGAAGGGACGCGGATGCTTCAAGTCCTACCTGCACCGCTTTAAACACGAGGAGGATCCCTACTGTGACCACTGTGGTGGCTAAACTCGCGAGGACGTGGACCATGCCTTTTTTAGTTGTCCACTGTACGGGATTGAGCGCGCAAGAGCCTCACGCGCACTGAGCATGCAGCTGACAGCCGACAACATCGTTCAATGCATGTTGTCCAGCCAGGGCGGGTGGCAGACAATAGCCAACATGGCGGCCGCCATTATGAAGGATCTGCGGCGCAGAGAGAAGACCCGGCGTGCAGCCATATCAGTTTGAGCGGATAACCTGACCGCCATCCGCCCCGCGAAGTAATGCTTTGCGGCGTTCCCGCGGGTGCGGAATCTTCCTTTCTCCTTTTTTGTGTCATTCTCATATATTGTTAATAGTTTCTACTCTGTACATTTCTACTGTATCTATTAATAAAAAAACAAAAAAACATATGTGAATTTAAGGCGGGCAAAGCATTGTTTGGACCATGATGAAATAAGTATTAGGTGGTCTCGTCGGCAGCCGACGCAAGCTCATTTTTGTCCTTTGGCTTGCTTGTTGTTTTTGTTTCTAGCATTCGCTAAGGGACATCTATTTCCGACAAGACCACCCTATACTTATTTGGCTTGGCTTGGACACCGGGTTTTACATATGTAAATATGTACATACGTCTTCACATACAAGCCGAAAATCACACACATCAGAAACATAATTAACGTATTACACACAGTCACAAACACGAAAGTATTTGAGTAGAGCGCTCATTAAGAAGAACTTACCTGCCAAATTCTGCTCTACATGGTGTAGATGGTTGCTTTAGCACAATTTTTTTAATTTTTCATCGGCCATTTCACTATTTTCTCACTGTTTTCACTTTTTTTTACAAACTAACTGCTTCTTGCAAGCATCACATAAAGAATGATGCCAGCCAAAAGCGCTTGACGCTGCAGGCTAATCGCAGATGGAACAACAATAAGAGAAGCAAAGTGAGCGAATTTGCTTTTGCTCTCAGGGTTTTCGCCATCTCACTCTCTCATTTGGTTGTTAAGTACGATTCGTACCAAATACAATCCTTTTTGAAATGAAATATGCCCCCTCGAACTTAAAAATTTATTCCCACTGTCGGGATCAAATCCCACTTTTTAAGCTTGAAAAATTCCCGGCATTTTTTTTTCTGTGTAGTGATTTGAATTCATGTTGCGCAATCTCTCAGCGCGACGAAAGGATTGGATGATCTCCGCTGCCATGTTGCTTATTGCATCCCAATTGTTTTGCGAGCTTAGTAGGATATCCATTAAGTCAATGACTAAGAATGGCATCCCAATACCTAGGCTAAGCTCTTCCCGTTCAGCAGAGAATCTAGGACAGACAAAAAAGATGTGTTCTGCGTCTTCTATGTTCCGTGCACAGTGTGTGAAAACGGATTAGTCTCGTGCTTAAAGACGACGAGTGGTGTGTGTGTGTAGTGTGCTGATGCCGGTTACATGTGCTTGTACATAAGCCACCAACTGCACAGGCATTTGCAATTTCTATGTGCTGTTTGCTTACCAAACTTCCAATACATACATGGGCGCATGTGCAGCGGCAGTGTTTTTTTTTTTTATTTCCATTATAACAAAAATACTTATATACTAGGCGATACAAAGAACAGAGTTTCACCCCAGCGGGTAATGACGTTCCTTATGTCCTATTCGCACGTTGCCTCTCAAGTCTCCGAAGCTCGCCCATAGTGTGGGCAGCAAAGCAATTGACTGCGTTCCAAACCTCACTCCTTGAGATCATTGAAGCCACTAAGTTTTCGGCATTAATAGCTTCGCCGACTATAGCCTCCAATTGCGCTCGTTCAGTTGTAAACCGGCCGCAGTGGAAAAGAACGTGGGCTGCATCCTACATGGCCGCCTGCACACCAGGTGCATTCTGCAGCGGTGTCATGTCCGAGCCTGTGCAAATAGCCCCTGAAGCACCCGTGCCCACTGAGCATTTGAGTGAGGCAGTAACTTACTTCCCCATGTTTCCGCTCGATCCACATTTTTATATTGGGGATGAGATGGTGCGTCCACCGGCCTTTGGTAGACCTATCCCACTTGGACTGCCAGCTTAGGATGCTCTCATTCCTGGCTTCATCGTATAACCTAGACCTAGTTGGCTCGTTTGTTACCGCATCGGCTATCGTTTTCGCTTGCTTTGCCAGGATCTCTATCGGTACCATGCCGGCTATTACAAGAGATGCGTCGTCAGACACTGTTCTAAAGCCACAGTACTCTCAGTGCACACAGACGATATGCGGCGCGGACACCCTTGCTGTAGCTGGGAACGGCCATGGCTTCTGCCAAAATAGGTGCAGCGTACAGTATAGTGGACTTAAGAACACTCGCTAGAAGCAGCCTTCGCCCCTGTTTTGGCCCTCTCGTGTTGAGCATGTTGATTCGGCCTTGCAGCTTATATACTGGAGGTGCTCGCGGAAATTGAGTCGCGTGTCTAGCATAACTCCAAGATACCGGATCGCCCTCTTGGACCTGATTTTCTCGCTACCGATATGTATTTCCGCTGTCTCCACCACTTTCCTGCTGCTGATGAGAACTGCCTCAGTCTTATGAGCCGCTAGGTCCAAACCAACCGTTGCTAGCCATTGCACTGTGCTGGCAACTGCATCATTGCACCTCCTCTCTGCCGTTGCTAGCTCTTTTGCCACCACTACCAACGCCACATCGTCCGCATACCCGACTATGTGAGTGTTTTCCGGAAGTGGCTGTCTAAGGATGCCATAGTACATCGTGTTCCATAAAAGCGGACCCAGAACTGAGCCTTGGGGCACACCTGCGGTGATGTTGTGTATCTCTGTGCCGCTGTCTGTCTCGTACTGTAGTTGTCTACCATCGAAATAGCTTACGATAGCCTTTATAAGATAAGGAGGTACTCCGAAGCCAATCAGTGCATTTAGGATCTTACCCCATGATTCAGTATTAAACGCGTTCTTTACATCCAGCGTAGCGACGAGGCAATACTGCTTTGTTCCTCCTTTCCAGCGCGTTCCTTCGATGGCTTTCGGGGCTATCCCAACCACCTTGGAGATGGCATCAGCCGTGGACATCGCTTTACGGAAACCGAACTGGCACGGCGAGAGTCCTCCCCCAAGGTCAATAGCTGCTTCGATTCTTAAGCTTATAAGCTTCTTAAACACCTTGCCCATGGTGTCAATTAGGCAGATTGGCCTGTAGGAGGAGGGATCCTCTGGAGGCTTGCCAGGCTTGGGGATGAGCACTAGCTTTTGCTGCTTCCATCTCGCAGGAAAGACGCCTTCTCTTAAGCACCGCGTGAAGGTGTCGGCAAAAACATCTGGTTTTAGGGAAATTGCCAGCTTAATGGTGCGATTTGGGACCGCATCTGGGCCAGGGGCCTTATTGGGCTTGAGCCTTTTTGCTACTTCCATCACCTCTGCTGCTGTTATTGGCTCAACAGAGTATGGTATGCCCTCCCTATGTAGCGCAGCTGGGAGTGGATGAAAGGTGTTGTCTCTGTGTGGGAAAAGTACCTCCACTATACCCTTGAGCATGTCGCGGTTAGTCGGTGCAGTCTGCCTGTTCGCGTTGAGCCGTTTCACCACTGTCTGATAGGCTTTCCCCCAAAGGTCCTGTTCGGCTGAGTCGCATAATTGGAGAAAACATTCGCGCTTGCTTGACCGGATGGCTTTTTTCAGCGCTTTCCTAGCTGCTCCAAAAAGCAATTGGAGCTCTCCACTATTGGGTCTGTTGGATCTTCTTGCCCTTTGGTAATGCCTTCTTGCTCTTAAACAGGCTGCTCTCGCTTCTGATATTTCCTCGTTCCACCAGAACATCGGGCGCTGGTGTAAGCGAAATATCTTTCTTTGCGACATGGCCCTGTCACACGCAGCAACAACTTGGCACGTCAGCTGCTCGGCCCTCGCTTGCGCCGTGCCGTGCATCTCCAGTTGGTTTATTGCACATGTGAATAGGTGAAGGTTAAGAGTCTCCGTGCGGTATATCTTGCCCCGGGGTAGGTGGCCTGGCTGTTGTACGTTCCTATCTCCGACTGAGAAGAGAATGGCCTCATGGTCGCTACCTGTGTAGTGCTGTCCAACATGCCACGTTGTTGAACTCGCCAAGCTGGTACTCACATATGTCAGATCAATTACTGAGCCTCTTCCATCCCGAGAAAAAGTTTGCTGTGTTCCATTGTTTAGCAATGTGATCTCTAAAGACGCAAATGACTCGAGGAGAGCTTGTCCCCTAGAATTGGTAATGGTGCTGCCCCACTCCACCGCCCAGGCGTTAAAATCACCTGCTATTATAGCTGGGAAATGCTGTCTGATATCAGCAGATAACTCGTCAATGGCTCTACAGTAGTCGGCTATGGTAAGACTTGGTGGAAGGTAGCAGCTGTATACCCAGTAGCCCGCCAACTTGGTACGTACAAGGTGTGTGAAACTCTGTGTTGAGGACAGTTGAGCTGGGGGCGTTGCGCAAGGCCAGATTGCTGACTTTCCAGAAAGGTCGCATACCCAATCGCGCTGTCGTTTACCCCTGAACGGTTCGCTCACGATAGCAACGTGCATCCCTAATTCGCTTATGCTTTGTCTGAGTAGGTCTTGTGCGACCTCGCAGTGATTAAGATTTATTTGGATAAACTTAATCATTTTGATGGTATTTTGTTCGCCTTGGTTTCGCACTTACATAGGATGGACACCTTCTGCTCCCCGCTCGGTGGTTTTTCTCCTGCCCTGTTGCGCTGCTGCATAAAAAGCAATTAGCATCGTTTTTACAGGATGCTGCTTTGTGTCCTGTCTGACCGCAATTTAGACAACAGTTGCTCCTGTCTACAGGATTCCTGCAATTGTTTGCCATGTGGCCTACCTCTAGGCACTTGTAGCACCTTGGGGGGCCATCCTGCTCCGTAATGCGGCAATTCGTCCAGCCGATCTTAATGCGTCCTTTTTCGAGGACTTTCTTGGCGCTGGTTTGTTGCATCACTAAAGTGGCCACTTGTGTCCCAGCATAAGAGGGCCGCAAGCTTTTGATGTCGGATTCCTCCAATTTAATGCCAAACTGCGAATCGAACGCCTCGCGGATTTCGTCTGCTCTGGTGAGTTCATCCAGGTCCCGAATACAGAGACGTGTCCCTTGTGTAAGTGCGCGAATGGGAACCGTATCGCCCAACACTTTCACGATTTCGTTCTTGAGTGATTGTGTGCATTCCAGTCCCGGTCTGTTAAGCTCCAACAGCAGGTCACCATTTTTGGTGCGGCGCACTTTGCGCACGTTTTCCCTTACATCCTTGAGGTAATCGTCTTGCCGGCGTGTGACCAAAGACAGTACGTCGCTATAGGAGAGTTCTCCCTTTGTGCTGATGAGCAAAGCATCAGGTCGGGCTCTGGGGACATTCTTCTTGCTTTGTTTCCTTCCCTGGGCTGTTTTCCACTCTTCATTTTCATCCGTGCTGCGTGGTAGGCGTTGGGTTGACTTTCCCTTTGTTATAGGTTTGTCAACGATTCGCGACTGCCGCGTGTTTGAGGGTTCTTCTGTTGCGCCTTTGGGCAAGGGCGTCGTTTTCGTGGACTCCATTGTCTGGCCCATTGCCTTCTTTTTATAAGATTTCACCGGTGAGGTTTGGGTTGCCCTTTCGCAGTTTTCTTGCCCTACCATTGGCGTATTTCCCATTACGTTGGGAGGGATCTGACTATGCAGCGAAGGCGTAGTCTGCGCCGCACACTCATTGAAGCAAGGTTTGACCGTGGCGGCCTGGGCTGGCAGTCTATTGCACCTGGGGCAAGTTTCTGCCAATGTATCCAACTCTCCACTCACTGCCTGCTGAATTTCCTTCATTTTGGCCAAGGAATTCTTCATATCCTGGTTAATATGACGAACCACTGGTTTCTTCTCGTTCACGGTGTAGATTATCTCAGCCAGGATGTTTCCAAGCTCACGCATCTGTACCCGCATGGAGACATGCTCCTTAGAGCGTTTGGGTGGCGTATTCCTCGGGGATGGCGAAGTGGTATCAATATCCCTGCCTCTTTTCGGAGTCTCCCCCTCCTGGCTTGCGGCATTGAAGCGAAAAATGCTTTCTCCTAAAATCGGTGGCGCTGTTGCAGGGCTGTGCAAGGCCGAAGGTGGAGTTCTGCCCATTTTGGTAGACTTTGCGAAAGCATGTCCCATCAACTCGCCTGTTTGACCCCCCTGGGTCAATCCCTCATCGGTTTTCTCCAGCTGTAAGGGTTGGAGATAGGAGAGTGAGGTCCACGCGAGGGTTGACCCCGGTCTTTATGGGAACCGGAGTTCAGAGCCAGATCGGTGTTAGCCAGGACAAAGTCAACTGGTTCTGCACAGGCCATTTTACTGGCGACAGACAGCAAGCGTTTCCTGAGGCCTGCCAGGGTTTTAACGGGACGGGGGCAGGTGCGGCATTAACCCAGCAGCCATTTCAGCACGATGTCACTCGGCTTACTGAAGTACTGGAATACCACATCCTGTCAGCCCGGATAATAGAAAAACATAACAGGGCTTCCAGTATGCCATAATTGAGATCTTACTGGGCTGGGATCTCAATGCGTTCGATAAATACGCTAGTTATCAAGTATGCTCGCTAGGGCGTCCAGCGGTGGCCACGGATTTCTCCTTGACGTTTCACCGGTGGAGGCTATACCGCCCCGTTTCGGTCGCCAGAGCCCCGTTAGTGGGTACGCTGCCGGAGCGGTGGGGTTGGCAATTGGTCGGATCCTTAACCTTGTATACCCGTTGGCCCTTCCAGCTACTGCAAACTTTTTATTTATTTATTCTTCCTTGGTTAGTTCCTAGGAAAAAATTCCCTCGAGCGAAAATGCATGCATTTCTGGTATTTTTGTCTCATATAAGTCCAAGCGTCTATCACTGTCACTGTATGTAGTGACTCGTCCGACTTGGTGCTAAGGGCGCGATACTCAGGGCTGGATCCTAAGGCAATGTAGTTTACACGTTTACCAACACTGCTAGTCATTTGTAAACAAAGATGACCGGTCAAAGTGTGGTAGCTGACGTCTTGATCGTGGGAGTGTGGAAGGCCTGGCGCGCAGCACAGGGAGAGAGAGAACCCACCCCCCGCCCACCCCCCACCACGGGACGCATCCAGAGGGGCGAAAAAAACACACCCGCAATTAAGCAAAACACAGCCGCATATGGGGACCCGGATCATCGCTGTAAGTGCACGCTCACCTGCCGAGTGTATATACTGCAGCAAATCAATTCCTCCTTGCAGCACCTGCGTCTTTCAACAGGGCCAAGACGGAGCAACCCGCAACACACGTCCGTCTTTTGGTTCGCACACTGCAGCGGCAGTGTATGTATGTATGTGTGAGATCTCTTTGAAAATATAGAGACTCCACTGGCAATGCGCAGGCGGGCATCCACTCCAAGCGACAGGGTCTACCCGGGGGCGCCAAAAATGTTTGCTCCAATAGCAAATGAAGAGATTTTAATATAAAATATTTAAACAAGTGCAACTTCGTGAAACCTGCAAAATGAACTTGACCCAACGAAATCTTTTTTACCGCTGACTTTAATTTTCAATTGCTCTTCTTTTTCATGCTAATTCGCCGCATGAGAGCAGACGGGGCGAAAGTTTACAAAGAGTTAATATAGGGAAATCAGGAGTTGTTATGTGCTGACCCGTTGGGGATATTTTTATTTGCCATTAGCGCGCTATGTCTCCTCTCACAGCTAGGTGTTGGGAGAGCACATAACAACCCTTTACAAAGTTTAAGTTAATAGTAATATACGCTGAAAAGACCAAACACCCATCTTTATAAGCTTAAAAAAGACGCATGAAAAACATGTTTTAGAATTCATTTTTATATGCTTTCCACAAGCTTTGTAAATTCGGTTAGAAAACACGTATTGTAAGTTAAATAATTAAGCGTTTTAAGCATTTATTTTATGAGTATTCTGTATGGTTATTTTTATTTATATTATTTAAACATTAAAATTAAATTGATAAAGCGTTTAAGGGAAATACAAGGTCATCTTCCTTCCTCCATTTTGGCAAGTGAACGTTTCTGAAATAGATTTTAAATGTAAATGTATGTAAATAGTTGACTTTAACTGCATAAAAGATTTGTTACAGTTACAGTGAAAGTTCTAATAAATGTCTTGTCCGCAGTAAATTTCCTTGCACTTGTGGTTGACAATCATGTATAACCTGCTTTCTTAATTTTTTCATAACACTATTGCTGCTGACAATTAATAAATTTAAGCGCGCACTTCCCTTTTTAAAAAAAAATTTGCACATGTTCGCTTTTCAAGAAAGTCAACAAGAATGAGATACACATTTTTTCTTGCCTTTGCTCAAGGATTACTTTTTTTGCCTGCCTTTCCAGCTGCAGCTGCGTAGCACGAAAAGAAAGAAACAGAGTGATCACGAAATTTCTCTCGGTCGGCGAAACGATATGCGCAAATAGATTACTATAGCAATTGTTTTGTAAATGTCGTTGGCAACGCTTGCAAAAGCAATCCTACTTTTAGCTTAGTTTGCAGAACATTTACTAAATTGCTGGCTGGGCAATTTTGTCTTATAAACACACATACACACATATGTGTGCAAGTGCGCGCTAACACCCTCCCTCTTTTTCGCTCTCTCGGCAAAAGCACGTGGTCCACATTTTTCAGCTGAAAGCCATACCAGGTATAGTTCTATCATGGACATGTCCTAGGCGGTCATGCATGACTGTTCATTGGTGAATCACTGAACGAGCTTAATATTCAAGACGTCTCATATACAAACCTAGCTGAGAAACTTCATCATAGCATCGACAGTCGAAAAATAATGAACATAATCATAATAAAATAATTGATCTTAGCTTAAGACTGATAACCGCATGCGAACTAAACATTTCCATTCTTTATTTTTTTACAATGTAGCAGGACTAGCCAACAAACAAATTTAAAACAATTTTTTTTCATTCATAAACAGCTATGACATATTTTTATACACTTGAAAAGTGTATTATAATTTTGCCCAGAAGTTTGGATCATCTCCGACCACATAAAGTATATATATTGTTGATCAGCGTGACGAGCTGAGTCGATTGAGCTTTGTCCGTCCGTCTGTCTGTTTCTACGCGAACTAGTCTCTCAGTTTTGAAGCTATCCAGCTGAAATTTTGCACAGAGTCTTCCTTTGTCTGCACGCTGCTAGTATGTCGGAACCGACCGGATCGGATAGCTACTTCTTGCAGCTGCCATACAAATGATCGGTCGAAAAATGGATTCTATTGGGAAAAACTGTTTTTTTCTCAATATTACCGCTCTCACTCACGGTCATGGGTGATATTAAATGTTTTGAAGCTGATCTGCGAAGTTTGGTCGAAGTCGCTAACCGTTGAGACAAGCGTTTTTAAGTGTATCAAAACTTCGGCACAGACGAAGTTAGCTTTGCCTTTCTCGTTTTATATGAGACTTTCCTTGAAAAAGCCCAGACCTTTATGAACTTTTCTTCCCCGAATACAATCTGCATTGGGACCTTGCTACAAGATCAGCAAGCAGACGACGAGCTATTGGCGGTCAATTGTACGGACTTAAAAAATCTATTGCAGTTGCATGTCAGTTGAATGCAGATATTCGGCAATACAAAATACTATGGTAGTGGAAATAAACTCTGTAAACTCTGTAAGATCCTACTTGAACTGCAACAACTGGCCAAGGGATTTTGAAGCACTACATGATATGCAAGCGGAACCAGAGGCTCAGCGCGTGATGGGATACAAGCAATCAACAGATTCCCCAGTCCTGACCAGGTCTAGCAACAGATCTGCGAAAGACAAAAAACTGGATGGAAATTTTCGAGTTATGTGAACCGTACGGTTTACTGTGCTGAATAGAACCACAAGGAGTGATCCTGAAGGAGAGTACACCTTTATCAAAGGACAGGCGTGCACGACGATTGACGATGACCTCAGTCTCGTACAGGAAAGCTGGCAAGAATATATCACAGATCTTCGAATAGTACCCCACATTTTCTTAGATCATATGGCAATCACTCTAAGCTTAAGCCTCAATGGATTGGAAACCCAGGACAATGACCACAAACTCCTGCCAAAACTTAGATGGATTCCAAAGCATGAAAGCGAGTACAAAATAAAGCTGATTTGGGAACCACATAGTTCCCCAACGGACGCGCTAACAGGGTGACAAAGGCAGCACAGTTTATGCAGAAGAAAAAATTAACAAAATACAGTCAACCATGGTACGACGCCGAGTGTGAAGATGACAGGAAAGGGCTTTCAACGCCCTCAAAGAAACGAAAAGATCCAACACGACAGAAAAGAAAGCAATCTATCAAAGGCAAAATAAGGAGTACAATATATTATGCCAAACAAGGAATCAAACCGGAACCGGAACCGTATACCGAAAAGAACCGATTGAAACTCAGAACCGGTACCGGAACCGATATTTTTAGAACCGAAAAGAACCCAAACGTTGTACCGATACGGTTTCGGTTCTGAGTACAACCACTAGACTGCGAAACAAGCCGCTAGATTTGGCGGATTTTTATTTATAAAAAATTTTGGCTTAGCAGAACTTTTGTTCAGTGAAATACAAAATCGCGAGACCAGTCCCTTTAAAAATAATGCATTCCTTTGTGGTATTTTCTTAGATCCTCGTCCCTGAGCAGAAAAGTACATGTAACTGCTTCGACTGATATTTATATTTTCCTAAGCTTAAAACGCTTACAAAATAAAGATATTCGGCTCTGTTCTGAATTCCGAGTCGGTTTTCGTGTAAACGTATTTTTTTCTTATTTGGTTACTAGATTGGGTCGTCGCTTTTTGTCGAATTCATTCCACTTGACATTAAGCAATCGGTTTCAACTACTTAAGCAATTTCGATTTTCCTTAAACCAAATCTAGTAGCCATAGATATGATTGTCAACTTCCATGTCACATTGTGTAATTGGAATGCCACTTGCAAACGTTTACACGAAAACCGATTTGGAATTCGGAACAGGGCCGAATGTACTTAAATGGTGGTCAGAAAATTCGACAAAGTTTCCGGAATTGTATGAACTATCAAAAGTTATTCTAGAACATTTATTTTCCGGCGTGAAGTTTATTATGACTCCGCTAAGAATTCAGATGGACGGAAATACATTGACCGTTATCATGCTTCTAAGAAATAATCATTAATTTACCTTTTTTATACCCGTTATTCTTAGAGTAAAAAGGGTATACTAAAGTCGTGCAAATCTATGTAACAGGCAGAAGGAATAATTCCGACCATATAAAGTATATATATTCTTGATTAGCATCAACACCCGAGTCGATATGGACATGTCCGTCTGTCCGTCTGTCCGTCCGTCCGTCTGTATGAACACCTAGATCTCAGAGATGGTAAGAGATAGAGGTTTGACATGTATGGGACAAATGCTTCTTTTATCTGCACGCAGATCAAGTTTATTTCAAATTTTGGCCACGCCTCCTCCCGACCCCGCAATTTGGAAAATGTTATATCTCCTACAGTTATGAAGATAGAAGTTCGGACCTTCTACAGATAGTTAGTAATTAGCAAAATAAATCAATTTGCTGAAGAAATGATAAAGATCGGATGAACGGTTCTCAAGTTATGAGCAAAAAAGTGAACCAAGCACCCAAAAAATGTTGCATACTTTTTGGATGGTCACCCTAAGGAACGCAGGAACACTGTTTAACATGTTTTCTCATGAGTAACGGGTATATCGAAGTCGGTTAGAGCCGACTTTAACTTACGCTCTCGATTGTAACTAATTTTATAGTAGTTTAAAGTAAATTGATAATTTATGTACAGTGTACACATACATGTGAGCTGTTGCTTACCCACTTTGATTGGACTTAAGTTTTAAAATTTCTGTTATTTTTACCGGTCCATACCGGTACGTACCGGTACGATACCGAAATAAAAGGGTACCGGAACCGGAACCGAATACCGAAACAGTAGCAGAACCAAAACAGAGCCTTTTACCTTTTACGTACCGGAACCGGATCCGGAACCGAACTTCGTTTCGGTTTGATTCCCTGATGCCAAACAAAACAAACACAGTCCTCATGCCAGAAAAGGAATCGCGGTCACCTCTGAAGATTTGCCGCGGCACTTCCATGGGCTCCTGTATACGAAAACGCAACTTCCACTACTGTCAAACGCAGAGTAGCGTTAATGCACTTTTCGCAGTCCATCAAAGTGGGAAAACAAGGTACAAAAGTAGTACTTCAGTAAATCGACAACAACTCAACTAATTAATAAAAAAAATACAATTTAAATTTAAATTTTTTTTGTGATTGATGCATTTTAAAAAAGCACATAAAGAACAAATTGCAATCGAAATTTTCCGTTTAAAAACCCAAGCCCGTTCACAAACGTGCCATGTGAAACCAAAAAATTACAAAAATTTATCAGTTTAAAAAATTGTTCAACTTTGAACCACTGTAAAATCCAAAATAATTGATCAAATTCAAAAAAACATACATTTTCGGGTTATCTGGGGTTCCCCTTTTTAAATTAAATTAAAGCGGTCAAAAACATCGACCAAAATTTTTGATTTTTGCAACGCTAAATTCGGCACACCGTCCACTGTGCGGCGAGGGCACTTAAAGGATACCAATCGAGCATCGGGTACCCAATATTTAAGAAGGGTGACCCCAAGAATGAGGAATATTACAGAGGAGTATCTTTTTTAAACACCGCAATGAAATATTTCCCCGCAATACTCCTTGAACGAATTACAGAGTTTGTGAGAACAAAAAAGCTACTCAAAAAAAACAAAGCGGCTTCCGAGAAATGTATTCCAGAGTTGACAGCATTTTTGTGCTCACATCCACAGCAAGAGACTACGTGGAACGAAAATGTATCTCTTCTTCATGATACAACCAGAGAGAACAAAATACCAAGAGATGAATTCGCTCTCTTAAATTTAGTCCGAAAAAAATCGCGCTGCTCTTGAGGTTTTCGGACACTAACGCAGTAGGCATTGCCTTTACCCCTGCTTATTTGTTTTTATTTTTGATTGCTCGGCCTTCTGCGTTCGTTATTTGTTTTTGTAATTTCCATATGGGCGTTGCACAGTGGTCCCAAATCCCAAAAACACGGCCAAAAGTCGAAAAACGTTTTTGAATTGGCTTAAAGTTTGTACTCGGATGTTCGGGGTCGTTGATCACGAATCCGACGTCAAAAATTAGAAAAACAAAATGGCGGATCCAAAATGGCGGACAATTTCTTCAAAAACGCATTTGATTTGACTGAAAGTCTGTACTCGGGGGTTTTCGGGGTTGCAGATCACGAATCCGAAGTCACATCTTAGAAAAACATAATGGTGGATCCAATATGGCGGACAATTTCTTCGGAAACGTACTTGATTTGGCTGAAACATCGAAAACCCGATTATCGATAACTGTTCGACATATTTTTTTTCATAACGATTTTCGTGCTCAGCGGGCCAAAATACTTTAGAAAAAGTCAGTTTGGTGAATTGGGGAAGAGTGTTGTCGAGCAGTGTTTATTTGTAATGTCGCGGCAATTGTCGCACAAAAATCATCACCGGGACTGCAGCTAATTTTTGGCTATGTTCTAAAAAATTGTCAAAACAACAATTACTGTTTTATTTGACAGTGGGATCTGATGGGAGTTTTGACTAATTGCATTTTCTAACACGACTTTTCAGAATGTGACCAAAAAAAAACTTCTACCTTTATTAACGATTCCCTATTTCATGCATTGTTAATAAAAATACTTATTGTACTTGTACTTTCAAGAGTAGAATCCATTTTGCAGAATGCAAATCGGCTAAGTTTTCGCTATTTTATACGCTTCTGAACGTTGAGTTATTTTCGACGCAAGAAGAGTAAACTATGAGGTACGCTCGATGCTCACGAATGCAGTTCATACCTGCCAGGTGGGGACACTTTCTCCTTATAAACGGTCAGAATACAAACTAGATGTACCACTGCAACTATTCCAATCATTAAAAGTCAATAAAAAAATATTTTGTTTTTCGACTTTTGGCCAGCTTTTTTGGATTTGGGACCATAGTGCGTTGGCTCGTCGCTAAACTTCGGCCTGTGGCTACACACACATAATTACATATGCATTTACAAACATATGCCCTGCCAAAATGTGATTTTGTTTTTTACCGTGTCTGATTCAGACCGAAAACGTGAAAATCGCCAACGCCGCAAATTTGCCATGCAATAGGTTTGTGAGCGCATTGCGACTGGGTTTGCTGGGTTTGTTTTGCATTTCATCAGGCGCATCGTGCTTGCGAACCGAATTTCATATTAAATGGATTAAAATAAAGTTTGGCGTTGAAACATATTTCCATGCTTTCGGTGTGAATTTTCCCGAATCGGATAGAAAATAAAGATTTCCATACAGATTTTTCCGGATATTTTCCCACACTGAGACGGTTTTCCAAAATTGTAAAATCACATACCATATTATTTTGTATTCTAATATATCAATACTTAACGAGTTCGAATTTAAGCGAATGAAAACATCTTCCAATACAATCTTTTCCGGCCCTTGATAAACTACAATTTTTTAGCGTAGTTTGGAATGGTAATCTCAAAAATCAATTTAAAATATTTTGTATGGCAGCTTTTTCAAAAATTTTGATTTCATTTTTCCGGTAGGTGCACTTTTGTTTTAAGGGTACTGAATAACTTCAGAAAAATTTTTTCATATTTTTTTATTCGCTTAAACGTTCTATTAGGATCTTATAAACATCCTGTAAAACTTTCAAGCAGATCCGAAACTCAGTTTTAAAGAAATACACAAAAACAATTATTTTTCCCGACCCTTTTATAAGAAAATTGTTTTCATCGACTCTCGCCTTTTTAGAAATTCGTAGATTTTTAACTTTTTTGGTCAAAAACTTTATACAAATTTATAAAATGCTTGCAATTTTAAAATAAAAATGCGACTATCTCGGAACCATCCATTTTGGGAAAGGATGCAAAAATTTAAAGAGAGTTTTTTTTGAATTACTCATAATACCCATCAATTTGGTGTCAACTAGGAAATTTTTGATCGGTCAACAAATAACGGAGCTAGGACCAATACAGTGGGGAAAAAAGTAGATTTTCAAAATTTTAACTTTGAAACCCCATAACTCCGCCGAAAATCTCTAGAGATTTCTAGAACACCCCTGAATATGTCATATATTACTGGAATCAAGAGTACGGAAAAGGTGCTTGTGATGGGGCAGGGGGAGCGGTTAAACCGATTGCCAGCCAATACTGCCTGCAGCAAGGAACAAGAAATGAAATACTAACAGCTTACACACCGTGCCAATACAGGTCGCTGCTTGAATTCTGTACCGATTGAATAATTTAAAATCAATGTCCAGGGAATTCCACTACGAAGTCATAGAAATTCTTTTATATATATTTTACTTCAAGTCCAATGCGTTCTTTTCTGGGTCCTAAAATTTTATTCAATAGCTCAAAGAAGATTTTTGGCCCAAATTAGCACTCAAAATGTTTTGGAAAAATGCGGCTTTCACATATATTTTTTTGAGAATTTTTGAGGGATGGGTCTTTTTTGCTAGACTAAGTTTTTTTTAAAAGAACTTAGTTTTTTAAATAAAAAAATTTTCAAAAATTTTCTTAAAAGGGCTTTTTAATCCTGAAGATTTGAAAAAAAATTGCCAAGCTCTATCTTAAACCGTTTTCGAGCTATTGAAAATTTAAAAAACTCACAATATTACACTTTTAAGCGTAGAACTTCCGCAAAAAAGTTCCAAAAAAGCTCACATTTTGCGGTTAAACTTCTCTCATAATAAGCTCCTTTTGGGCCAATTATCATCCAATTCGGAGAAATCATCCCAGAAAAAAACTTTTTTTGTATGGAATGCCCCATATACATGACTAAATTTTAATAGTATTTGCTTGGCGATTATTTTTATAGCCTTCTGTTGAATAAAAGTCTCAGTGCCTCTTGCAATTTGTACTATATTTTGTAAGTGATCACACTTTTTTCTTTCTTCATCTTTTGAAGCATGTCTCAATATAATGTTCGACACTTTATATTAGAGTTCGCCAGTCATAGCCCATTGGGCACAAACATACTGGCCAATTCACACCGAATGTTCAAAAATATTTGAACAGTGCATTTAAAGACCGCTACCTGCGGTCGGCTCAAGCCGAGGCTCACAAAAATAGAAATTAGAACCTAAAAAATAAGCAACCCCCAAGAAGGCACACATCTGTTGGTAATAAGGCATTTCTTTGCTTGGGATAAAACTAAAAAATGCATAAAAGGGCAAAACCAATAATTTAATTAACATTCAGCTTCTAGAATAGGAGCTAGTCACTCGCACCATATATGCGTTTTATTTACAGAATGCTTGCAAAAGTCATGCTTCACTGTGTGCTTCTTGGGGAACCCTGTCTTTACTGCCTGCCAAATGGAGAGGACAAGAGAGCTCTCTTCTTCTCACACGTTGTTGATTGAAATGCGGTGTCTGTTGTGTGTGCGTGTGAGGGGGTGGGGATTTTATTTTTGGTCATAACTTGAGAACCGCTCTCTTTATTATATCTTTCTTCACTTTCCTGAATGCTCCACAAACCCACCACAAACCGGTGAGTCAACTGACCTACCCGTAACATACAATAAGAATTTAGTAACAGCCTCTAGAATTAAATGGGCCATCGACTCGTTCGAACCTTTTAAGTCACCGGGGCCTGATAACGTATTTCCTGCACAATTACAACACACAATTGAGCATACAACAAACTGGCTATACACTATGCCTCAAATTCAACTAAATTCCCATAAGTTGGAGGGAAACTAAAGTAGTCTTTATACCGAAGGCTTGCAAACCATCACATGTAAAACCGAATGACTATAGGCCAATCAGCCTATCTTCATTCCTTCTCAAAACCTTAGAAAGACTTATTGACACCTACCTAAGGCAGACAATAAACCCCTCTCTTTTAGTACATACACAACATGCGTACAGCAAGGGAAGGTCAACGGAAACCGCCCTACACTCCCTAGTCTCAAAGATTGAAAAATCTCTTGAAATAGGAGAGTACTCTCTAGTTGCATTCCTCGACATAGAGGGTGCCTTTAATAACGTCCAACCTAGTGCAATCACCTCTGCCTTGGCAAATGTGGGAACGGATACACCTCTGATAGGGTTCATCAACAAATTGCTAACCAGCAGGTCGGTGCACTCGATGCTTGGAGGCGTTACCGCTCACAGATTTGTAAATAGAGGTACTCCACAAGGAGGTGTTCTCTCTCCTCTACTATCGATCGTAACAGTTAACCAACTGCTTCGGTTGATGGAAGGGGAGGGACACATGATGGTGGCCTACGCGGACAACATTGCAATTTTTAAATGTGGACTATTCCCACAGACGCTGTGTGACCGCATGCAGACTGGACTGACAAAACTAGCTCAGTGGACGACATCTTGCGGTCTTGGCGTAAATCCAGACAAAACGGAACTAGTACTCTTCACCAGGAGATAAAGAATTCCAAATCTCATCCCTCCTAAAATCAACAGAGTGAGCCTAAATTTTGGGGACAATGCTAAATACTTGGGAGTCGTTCTAGATAGGAAGCTACTCTGGAATGACAACATAACTGACCGCATAAAAAAGGCAACAACTGCTCTTTTCTCATCTAAAAAGGCTATAGGCCAGAAGAGGCTGTATATCGTCAAATACAGACTACTGTGTACCTCAAACGACGTTCGACAAATCCTACGACGTCTACAACCCAAACCGAAGCGATTGGGAAAACCTTCATCATAGCAGAGCTAGCGCCATAAATATCTACACAGATGGTTCTAAGCTCGAAGAAAAGGTAGGAGGGGGTGTTTTCTCCCCCAACCTAGACCTAAACCTATCATTCCGCCTTCCTGACCACTGCAGTGTGTACCAAGCAGAGGTGGTAGCCATCCAGGAAGCTATCACCTACCTCAGCACACTTACGACCAAGGAAGGAAACGTATTTATCTACTCGGATAGTCAAGCGGCCCTGAAGGCACTTGACTCATACACAAATAACTCTAAAACGCTAGCTGAATGTCGCTTATCCCTTAACGAGATCGGCCGACACTTCAGTATTCACGGACAAACTGACCAGTCAGGCACAACCATCGAGCTCCTTTCAGAGAAGAGCACGATAGGGATGCCTAAAGCTACCTATAAGCTTCACATAAAAAACGAAACACTACGTCTTGCAAATGACAGGTTGAAAAACCTTTCCTCGTGTTCAGTAACAAGACTTACATGGCCAACATTCAACTTAAAACGCACTAACACACTTTTGCGTAAAAGAAGATAACACATAGCACTTCTGGTAGAAGCCCTAACGGGTCACTGTCTTATTGGCAGACACGCAGTACGCTTAGGCGTAGCACACCATGACTTTTGTAGAAGTTGTAGATATGAAGAAGAGGAGGAAACGGTACAACACCTTCTGTGGCACTGCCCCGCTCTGAGTAGGAGGAGACTTAGAATCCTAGGTCAAGCGTTCTTTACCAATCTCTCGGAGATGTCCGAGATAGAGATCCCAGCTCTAATACACTTTATTCTGTCCACACAATGGTTCAGTATTGACCCCCCTCGGGATTAAAGGGTTTAACAGGGAATATATGGCATCGCAACGGGCCCATGAGGCCTAAGTGGAAGAGCGACTTGTCGCTCTCAGCCATCGCAACCTAACCTAACATACTTTTGCACAAACTTAATATACTCTCAAGAAAAAGAAAAAACATGAGTGGCTCAGACTCTTCTACGTCTTAGTCTCCTAAAAACAATTACTACGCTCTTCTTCTCGAAGAAGCGGCAGAAGAGCTCGAATGTGACGAAGACATACTCTCAAGCTTTGGGAATCATGTACAAAACAAAAACAATGCAACGAAGATCAGCGAAAGTATACAAGCAATAAACGCGGTCCCAGCGGCCAGTGCTTCAGCCAGCGCAGCACCCAATGCCTCAAACATCGAGGAATCGAATAGCAACAACAAAGTTAAACTATATAGCAAAATCAACAATAAAAATATTCCACCAATAAACGTATTCAACATTGACTCTAAGGAAATAATCAAACTAATCAAAGACGGTCTAAACATAAAAGAATTTTAAATTAAAGAATATAATCAAAACAAAATTGCAGTTTTTTTGAGCAGTCTATACGACTACACAAGAGTGCGTGGACACCAAGAAAAAGCACGCGCTAAGTTTTTCTCCTACACACCTAAAACTGTGAAAACAAAAACCTACTTAATATAATGCCCAAGCAGGAACACAGACCCAGATGAAATCTTACCCGACTTAAAAAGCTACAAGAAAGAAAACTTAAACACTAAAAGGTACTCAATATTTCACGAAAAACTTTAGGGAGCGTAAAATTACACTTCCATTCTTTATGGTACAAATTAGCGAGGAAAGTAATCCAAACATATTGATATCAATCAAAACTATACTGTACCACTGTATAAGTTATCTACGAAGACCTGAAATCCCACAATGCCGGAACTGCCAGAGCTTCTTCGACAGCGCGTCCAACTGAAACTTGGCCCCGAGATGTGTCAAATGCAGCCAGCCCCATAAAAATCAGGAATGCCCACTACTTCAACTCGATGTCATAGACAATGAAAAGCTTTTTTGGGACCTTTGTTAAAAACCTGGTCATCCAGCCTCCAATAAAGGATGCGAACGCTACAGAGATCTCCAAAAAAAATTAGCTCAAGAAAGAAAACTTGGCTAATAGAAACGACTATTCATCACCTTTAGTTAATCTGAATATAAGCTTTGCATCTGCCGCTAGAAATACCTCTAATGTTTGTAACTTACCCAAAGAACCTTTAATTAATTTCGTTTTAGAAGAAATTAAAAAAAATATGTTATCTTTAAGCAAAAAAATTATTCTACTTCAGGAACAATTCCAAGCACACGCTGCTCGTCTCGATTCTATCTGCAACATAATAGACTCAACATGAATTTAAGCCAACCCTCTTATAACACTCATCCTGACACATTGAGAATAATATCTCTCAATGTAAATTCCTTGATTAACATAAGCGGGAGACTAGAACTTTTCTAAATGAACAAAACCCTGACTTTTTACTTCTAAACGAAACAAAATTGAATCCAAAACATAAGCCAATTATAATCTAATACAAAAGGATAGAAAAGACGCTTCACAAGGAGGAGGTGTCGCAATACTTATTAAAGATAAGATTAAATTTATTAAGCATTACAACTACAAAATGGATTTTTGGCTTCTCGGTGTGAAATGACAATAGAGTAATTAAATGTTTTCCAATATAATATGTTTATTAATAATAATAAAGATTAAAGCGTGTTTCGTTCATCCACTCGTTCATTCTTCGTACGTAGTGATGTGTTTCTTACTTTCTTAGTGGTGGTTAATATACGATTAATATCGATAATACAATGCTTGCATATAATCACTAAGCAAGAAATATATAGAGGCGTCAAACAGCAGAAAAAGTGCTATCAACCAAACGGCTGAGCCTGGAACCCCAGAGCAGCCGAACGAAATGTCTAGCACCCCGAGAGCGCTCGGCTGTTTCGAGTTCGAAGCATTCGTTCGAAAGCCAGCACAACAAAAACCGATTTTCAGTCGCAGATCAAATGCGGAACGATGAGGCACGGCCGCGCGTCTGCGCGCTCTGCTCTCGTTTCTCTGTATGTGTGTATATGTGTACAAGCGCTCGCACGTTTGCATGCGTGTGCAAAAGACACGGTTGCCGCTCTTCTTTGTTATGTATGTTTTTGATCCTGGGTTGTCTGCGGCCACAGCAAGTGGCGCCGCGACGGCTCATTTGCTTATGACGTCACGACAATGTGAAAATTAGTTTTATTATCGACCATCACTTTTAAATGCCGTATGACCCAAACAAAAATCAATAACATTAATAGACTTAATATATGTACATACTTGTGTATTTTTATTTACTTCAGTACATTTTGAGATCAAAATTAAATAATTTTTGAATTTTTAATAATATAATTATGATAATTTATTAAAAGTGCGTTTAAACTGTGAACAGCATGCGTGCACATATATACATACATGCCTACATGCATATGCATACAACAAGTGCGAATTCGTCTTCTGTTGGGGTAGGTTCTCAAAGTTGACCCACTAAGCAAGAAATATATAGAGGCGTCAAACAGCAGAAAAAGTGCTATCAACCAAACGGCTGAGCCTGGAACCGCAGAGCAGCCGAACGAAATGTCTAGCACCCCGAGAGCGCCCCGAGAGTTGATGGCGAGTTAAATTCGTTCTTAGGACTTTAAAATGTCTATTTTTCTTGTGCTTTTCAGCCTCCCAGATCCCCCACATAACTTTTCTGTGAGCCATAAACTATTTTTCCTAAGCAGGATGAGCAGAAAATAATTTAAAATGTGCTTTCTATGTTCATTACAATTATGATTTTCGGAATACCATTCTGAGTATTTATCTACGTTTTCCGCCTGCGCAATACATTTATTAACTAAGGTTTCTTTAATATTTCTAGCATGAGGGGACTCTTCAAAAAATTTGTGAAATATATTATAATGCCGCTTAATCAGTTCAAAAAAATCGTCCTGTGGGGCTTTTAGTTTCAAATTATTGTTCGTACTTCTTTAATTTTTGTTGAATAAAAATAGTTCGGATTGCTCAAAATTCACTAATTCATCTTTTGTCAGCATCTTGCAGGTATCGCAATTAAATTTCTGTTGTGTTTTAAATAGCACAAATCCTGTAAAATATCTTAATGCATTTTCACTTGCTACGCTCATGGCAAACGTGGCGGTTTCGTTATCGTTCATAATTTCCATTTCGTCTGATTGCGCTTCAAAACGAATATCAATATCTTTAAAATACACCTGTACTTGGTCATTTAGATTGGCGGTCTGTTCCTCATTTACGTTTTTAACTGCATTAATAATCATTTCATCATCATCTGGCTCGCAGTTTCCAGTTGTTCTTTTAAAAGAGATGACCTTCATTGATAGCATCTTTGAAATAATGGCATTAAATTCAAAGAGCATTGGATTGTTGTTTGTACCGCCTCTACTTCTTATTAAATAAAATAGTTGCTCCAGAGCATCCTGATTAAGACGGGACAATATCAGAAAGTATACATTACTTTCACCCCAGACATCTTGCGCAAGCATCAAAATTGAATTTGTGGAAAGTATTAATCCGTCTATACAATAAACTTTGTGGGGGTATTTGCATTTGTTTAAATAATCTTTCATTTCAGTAATGTAGTTTTCTGTGTCACTATTCTTCTGCATGGCGGCCTTGAAAGGATTTTTACTATATATATTATTGCTATTCAAGCAATCGAAGAGCCTATTCATTTTTTCAATAAATTTAACTGTTGCAAGTGCTTGTTCTTCGCAGTCATTAAATGCGCCATTTTGTATAAGGGTCTTTAAGGCAGAAGCGACTGTTTGGCTAAATACCTGCGTGGCATATTTAACCTTCATTTTTTCAAAGGAGTTTGGGTCTATATGTTTCCGAGATAGCTTTGGGCACAACCGAGTTGAAGAGTTATTTGTGTCAATTTCAAACAATTTAACAATAATTTTCCATGAGACTTCGCCATCTGGAGTCATAATACAATTTTTGATCAAAATATTGCGAAGCGATTTAAATAAGTGGGGGATATCATATATAGCGTAAATTTTCTGACTGTCAACAGATATAAAAGGCTCTTCTTCATTCACCCCGAATTTTTTAAAAGCTCCTCGGTTGTTCGATCCTTGGTCACATACCACTGCTCTTATAATGAGGCCTAAGCTCTTGGCGACTTAGCATTTAAAAGTGATGGTCGATAATATAACTAATTTTACATTGTCGTGACGTCATAAGCAAATGAGCCGTCGCGGCGCCACTTGCTGTGGCCGCAGACAACCCAGGATCAAAAACATAACAAAGAAGAGCGGCAACCGTGTCTTTTGCACACGCATGCAAACGTGCGAGCGCTTGTACACATATACACACATACAGAGAAACGAGAGCACAGCGCGCAGACGCGCGGCCGTGCCTCATCGTTTCGCATTTGATCTGCGACTGAAAATCAGTTTTTGTTGTGCTGGCTTTCGAACGAATGCTTCGAACTCGAAACAGCCGAGCGCTCTCGGAGTGCTAGACATTTCGTTCGGCTGCTCTGGGGTTCCAGGCTCAGCCGTTTGGTTGATTGCACTTTTTCTGCTGTTTGACGCCTCTATATATTTCTTGCTTAGTGATATAATACTAAATGCTATGCGATAGTTAGAAATTCGAATTTTATATTAAATATTAAATAGTAAGCCGCCACAGAATCCTTAACGACTATGGAAACCTGCATAATTAAACTCAAAATGGACTCAAGTACTTATCTATATATAGGAAGCGCTCAATACTATTCTTCACCTACTACCACTAGACCTCATAGCTAAGCAAATGGCTACCACAACAGCCTTAAGACTACGAGAATCCGATACCTGGAATAGGGGCAATTCGGGACACGCTACCATACTCAAAGACCAAACGGGTATACCAATAAGTACAGACTACTGTATACCACAAACGACGTTCGACAAATTTTACGACGTCTATATCCCAAGCCGAAACGATTGGGACAACCTGCCCCACAGCAGAGCTAACGCCATTAACATCTACACTGATGGTTCTAAGCTCGACAAAAAGTTGGAGGGGGAGTTTTCTCTCCCAACCTAGATTTGAACTTATCGTTCCGCCTTCCTGACCACTGTAGTGTGTACCAAGCAGAGGTGGTAGCCATCCAGGAAGCTGCCACCTACCTTAGCACACTCCCGGTCAAGGAAGGAAATGTATTTATATACTCAGATAGTCAAGCCGCCCTTAAAGCACTTGACTCACACACCTACAATGCTAAAACACTTACTAAATGTCGCTTATCTCTCAACGAGATCGCACGACATTTTAGTATACACCTGATATGGGTACCTGGACACCGCAACATAGAAGGTAACGAGTCTGCGGACAAACTGGCCAGAATAGGAACCACCATCGAGCTCCTTTCAGAGAGAAGCACGATAGGAATGCCTATGGCGACATATAAACTTTATAAAAAAGCAGAAACACTTCGTCTCGCTACGAACCGGTGGAAAAACCTTTCTTCCTGTGCAGTAGCGAGGCTTACGTGGCCAACATTCGACCAAAAACGTACTAACACACTTTTACGTCACAGAAGGGACCACATATCACTTCTGGTGGGGACCCTCACGGGTCACTGTCTTATTGGCAGACATGCAGCACGCCTAGGCGTCAATTACTTTGATTTTTGCAGAAGTTGCGGACACGAAGAAGAGGAGGAGTCGGTACAACACTTTTTGTTCCATTGCCCCGCCTTGAGTGGAAGGAGACTCAGGACACTTGGTCAACCTCTGCTACTCAACCTTTCGGAGACATCCGGGCTAGAGATCCCAGCTCTACTCAAATTTATTCTGTCCACACAATGGTTCAGTAACGAGGACCCACCTCAGTATTAAAAAGGGTTAATAGGGAATAAATATGGCATCGCAATGGGCCCAAAGTGGCCTAAGTGGGAGAGCGGCTCGTCGCTCTCAGCCATCACAACCTAACCTAACCTATCTATATATAATTGCACCATACTATCCTTCAGGAAATAATAACTGCTCTTTCAAAGCTGAATTCAACTTAATTTTCGATGAACTAAAACTAGAGAACCCTAGTAACTATTACGTTCTGGTAGGAGACCTAAACAGCAAGCATAATTCATGGGGAAATAAAAATACTAACTCAAAAGGAAATGCACTAAAAGACTGGCTTAACTCTAACGAACTCAAATTCAGATGTAGTTTACATCCTTCTATGACACCATCTTTCGAGAATTCGGCCTCATATCTTGATATATGTATAGCTGATTATAGACTGGAAGTACAAACAACTGTAGACGCATCGAACTGTCTAAAATGCATTGACTATGATAGTGACCATTCAGCAATAGAAATCATAGTATCTAGCAGGGATAACACAAACTTGTTTGATCTCTTAGAAAATTATACAATATCGCGGCTAGACTATAAAAAGAACTAATTGGCTTAGATTTCAAAGAATATGTAAAACGTTTCTTCAAAACGAAACTCCAACACCAGACGATAGAAACTTGACCAATCAAGAAATTGATAATCATATTTGCAAGCTTAATAATATAATTATAAAGGCTATAGAACCCAATACACCAAAATCAAAATACAATAGCCGTATTGAAAACCGTACCAAATCTGCAATAATTAAAAAACAGTCTACAAATAAACCTCGCACAAAGCTCTGTAACACTTCTGAAAGCAAGATTAAAACTTACCGAAAAGCTAATAGACGAAAATATCCGCACAAATCTGAACACCCAACTTAGAATGAAATTGCACCACCTTACCCCAAGCAATCCGTTTAAATTTTCAATAGTCCAAAGAAACTTCCTGAAAAGAACTGAAGCCCAGGTCCAGCAATGCTTCAATCAGTTTTTAGATATAAAAACTAGATTTGACAGCATGCGAACGACCAAATCCTTACTTTCACCTGCTATTAAAGCTAACGCCCTGACCCAATCACAGACAGAATGCTATTTTGTTACACCAGGCGACTTTATAGATATTATTTCAAAACTGAAAAACAAACTTTCTTCAGGTGTAAATGAAATTCCTAACACGGTAATAAGACACCTTCCAATTGAATTGCTATTAAAGTATTGTTCACTTTTTAACAATTGCTTAACAATTTATACATCCCATCAGTAGCGGACGCAGGATTTTTTCAGGGGGGGGGGGGTTTTAGGCCAAAACCCGTCAAAAAAGTGAAAAGTGAATTCTCACCAATGCATTTGTAAATCTCAGGGGGGGGTTTAACCCCCAAAACACCCCCCCTGCGTACGCCACTGCATCCCATCCCTTCAATACAATCCCTAAAAAAGAGATAGATAAAAATAACATTAAAAACCTGCGCCCCATAAGTAGAAAATCTATGAAATAATCATAAATATCGATATCAACAGAACTATTGAAGAAAATAAGCTTTACTGTGAAAAACAATTCGGCTTTAAATTTAAACATTTAACTTTACACGCAATCAACCTGCTGGTATCCGAAATCACCTGGGCATGGAACTAGCCCTACCCTTCAGTACGCTGCACTAGTACATGGGTGTGGAATTCGGTACTTACTAGTAACCACCGGTACTTACCTTCCAATCCACCAGCAATGCAATTCACTACTTACTTTTTGCAGGGCATGTCCTAGGGGGGAACCAATCGCCACCAATCGCCTCGCTTTACATGTAAGTACTGGGATAAGTACCGAAAAGTTGTGGTACCGTAAGTACTTACCGTACGCACTTACTGTAAGTACTTACCGTAAGTACCCCCAAGTTGGTTGTACCGTAAGTACCTCCAGACAGTACCCCCGTCACTACCTCTGTAAGTACCTCCCAGTTGGTTGTACCGTAAGTACCTCCAGGTAGTACCTCCGTAAGTACCGCCGTAAGTACCTCCAATTCGTACTAGTGTGTTGGTACCCACTAGGTGGTAATGCAAGCAAACCAAGTTACTCGGATAAAGGTACTGGCAGTCAACGTTCTCTATTATTTTGTAAATAAGTCAGCTGAATTCCAAATTGATTTAAATTAAATGCTCAGATTTTTAACGTTTTATTCATTTCTTTTTCATTCAAGTTTTTTCTTAATTTATATGTTATTATTTTTGAATTTCAATTATATGCTTCTTCGTTACTATTATTATTAACATCTTCTTTAGAGCGAAATTTGTTTTCACAACTGAACTTTTTGAAAATTCATTTTTTTGAAGTTGTAAAGCACTGCGCAGCAGTTTTTGTGCCGTCGGGCCATGAGTAGAAATAGAATCTGAAAAAAAAAAACAATAAATTGCAGAACATTATAAAAACTAATTACACTAGTTCACTGCAAAAAAGACCCATTACTTTGAACTTTGGAATGGTGATTTCAAAAATCAATTTCACAGAAGTTTTTATGGCTCCGTTTTTGAAATATGATTTTTTTCATATTTTTGGTAGGGTGGGGACTTATATATTAAGCCATATCTCACGTCGTAATAGTCAGTTAGAGTCAAGTAAGACATAAATCGAAAGGTAATTCAGCTGCCAAAATAATCGCGTAGAGCATTAATTTTAAATCGGTTTAGTAGTTTGAACATAACGACCAAGAATATTTAAAAAAAACGATTTAATTAGAGGAGAGGAAGTAACAGTCAAATTTTTGTATTTTGTGTGTTCACCAAAAATAAATTAGAATTTTTCTTTGTTTTTTGATCAATTTTTGAAGTGAGCAAATTTTTTTTGTGTTTGTTCATAGATTTTTATCATCGTTATTCGTTCTTCCTCGTAGAAGTGCGTTTCTGAAGTAGAAAAATTAAAATAGTTCTATTTTTTTATATTTTTCCTGGGCGTTTAAAAATGAAATTTCTTGCATTTTCGAGTAAAAAATGAATTTTTTGAAATATTCTTGGTTATTGTATTAAAACTATTGAACCGATGTAAAATCAATGCTCTACGCAATTATTGGCAGCTGAATTACCTTTCGATTTATATCTTACTTGACTCTAACTGACTATTATGACGTGAGATATGACTAAAAATGTAAAAGCACCTTCCAAAAAAAAATAAAAATAATTAATTTTTCAAAAAACGGAGCCATGAAAACATTTTTGAAATTGATTTTTGAAATAGCCATTCCAAAGTACACTAAAAGATATTTTCAGTAGAAATGGATCATTTATTTTTTTATTTTTGCAAATTAGTTTATTTAACATACCAAGCAGAGCTTCAAAGAAATTGCTTAAGCCTTTAAGAGCCGCTTTGCCGTGGACACCATCCACTTTGTAGGCCATCACAATATCATTGTCCAAAATGTGCTTCAAATTTTTTAGAACGCCATCTGGATGAAGAAGCGTTTTCATTTCTGAAGTCTGAAAAACAGAAGGGGATTCCTAGTACTTATTTTGGTATTTCACATGTGGCATTGATTTATACATACATATAATTCTTTTGTAAAACAATTGATTTCTCCATCCATTATAAGAAGCTCTGCTTTCGTTTTAATGGGGAATTTCGACTGCAATCCAACACTTGCTGTTCGCGCTGCAGCTCGCTGCTGTACCAAGCTGCTGATGGCCGTCGATTGGCTTGCCAAGCCCGCGCCAATGATTTCTACCTGGCCATGAGTTAAAGTATTGTCAGCTGAATATATAAAATTATAAATTGAAAATGTTTATTATAGTTTGTAGTTTTGTAGTGTAGATGAAGTTCTTGCAAAAATATGTAAAGAAAAAGGAATAGTGTTTGACCCTAATAAGTATTATCTTCCTTGGTTATTTATTAATTATATCGCTTTTACCTTTTAGTTCATCCAATTTGGCAGACTGTTCTTCAATTTTTAAGGACTGTTCCCCCATTTTTGCAGTCAGTACATCAATTTTCTTTTCCAAGCGCTCCAGCAAGTCTTGGCAACAACAGTTGGGTTGGCGTGGCTGATTAAGTTGCGGTTCTAAATTTATAAAAAACCACTAATTAATAAAGTCTTCAGACAAATGAGAACAATCAGTTACTTACGTGATGCTTGAAACGAAACTCGTTTTATTTTGCGGTTTGGACTGTTCGACATGGTAATTTCGCTAAAGGAAATAAACATATTAAAATAATTTTCTTTTAAAGGAAGAACTAATTCCAACTCACTTTAGGCAGATATCTATAAAATCCATCTTAAATTGAAATCGGAACTAATCAAAAGTAAAAGTCCAGAGCAGATAGCAATCTTTGAAGTTGTATTTTTGAACGCTGAACTCAAATCAATTCTACATTGAAAGCTGTTAGCGCAACATGGCAGGAAAATCTTCTAAAGATACCCTTAACGCCGTCGCTAAGGGTATGCCCGATTCGCACCTGGCTTAAAGCTTGGTGCGCCTACGGACTAAAAAACTCCTCTTACTTACAACTGCCACTTTTTGTATGAGACCCAAGTACAATTCATTAAACAAATATAAAGGAATACAAAAACAGTGGAGAGAAAGGAAACAAAAAGAGTGATACATGAAAAACCTTCCGATCCGGAGGGGGTAATTTATTTAGTCAGTATGAGCAGCTACGCCCCTGCTCGCAGCGTCGTTGATCAGAAGGTATTTTTAAGAAGCATTATTTTATATTATTGTAACACCTACATAGAATGCGAAACGAACAATTAGAGGAATATAATGAAGAAGCAACAGGAAGCCTCAAGGAGATATAGTTCCTGGTTTGTCATAGTAAAAGAATAAAACATTTTAATTTTTAAAATGATGTAGCATTGGCAGGATCAATAAATCAGTTCCGCATGGAATACCAATAGCCTTACTGTCCAAATCTGATAAAAGAAAAACCTCTTCCATATCAGTTGGTTCCAAATCTACTAAATAAATTCCTAAGTCTTTTGAGTCTATAGGTTCTTTATAGAAGCTTCTCAAGTTTTTAAATCGTCAGCCTTTAATGGCCCCGCCATAATCTGTAGTGAACTTTGTAATAAAAATGGGTATATAGCCTTTAACATAACAAAAGTTGTCCGGTGTCCTTTCTGAGAGTATACACCCCTGGAAAATAACAGATTTACTTACAATTTTTGATTCATATTCAAAATTAGATTCTTCAAAATTCTGCTCTTCTATTTTCCTATGAATTTGTTGTAAAATGTGAGTAGGCTTACGGACACTACGCTTTAAAATTTGTAAGTAGTTTTCAAAAGCGTAGGACGATCCTTCAACTGGGTCGCCTACTTGCTCAACTGTTTCTTTTAAGTGCAACAAACTGTGTACGTTATAAGTTACACTGTTCTCACCAAATATAGTGGGAAAGTGTAACCACCAATAGCTGTAATGGATGGAGTTCTGCTGCTAGCGCTGCTGAGCTCAGGCAGGTCCACTACAATGTCCAAGTGAATCGAAGAAGGTATAGCCGAGCGGGACCCTATATATATCCGTAGCTCTTTCGGCAGTGGGGGGGTTGGTGGCTATCTTCTTGATTCGGGCTATCACAATTTTAATTGAGGATCCCTCCAGAAACTACAAAGCTGAGAGCTTAACTCTCTAACAAAATATATCGACCGGGCATAACAGGTGGGCCAGCTAGAAGAGCTATCACCCTAAGGTCCGATATTTCTTACTCACAAACTTATCTGAGACTTCTCCTTAATAAACCAGCATTGGCGGTGTCTAAGCTGGTATTTGACAACCGCGTCTTTACCCTACCCTACCATGGCCTTCATTTATAATTTACTGAAGGACCCCTCGAAAAACTTCAGAACTGCACTTTTAGGTCACCATGTCAATAGGAAAATTCAGAATTTTTAGCACTTCATTATAAAACGTATTTTATTCATTTAAGAGATTGTTAACTAAGGATAAATGCATAGTTCTACCGATCTTCAATCGACTAAAACGCCCATTGGCAAACATAATTCAACATAATTCAGCTCACAGTGCTTCTCAAACTGTACGATTAATTAATATGTATAAGGTTTGGTTTAAGAATAGAGAAAGGTTTTAAAATTCATAATATTAAGCTTATATATGTGTGGGTGTGAGTAAATAATGTTTAAAATTCAAGACAGCAATTAGAGCCATAAAACACAGCAAGCCAAAATACTTGTGGGTTGCGATCAGCTGTTTCGCTGACGATTGGAAAGTCTTCTTTTGTGGTTTCTGATTAATTAAATTGACATATTGAAAATGGGTTTTATATTTATGTTTTTAGCTTTAACGTTTTTAGCATTGTAGCATAATTAATTCAAAAGGGACTTGTTTTATTTAATTGTTTTCTTTTAGCTCAAAAAAATTGGGGAATATGTTTGTTTTTCTCACTTACATACATACATACAGCAGCTCCAGTGATGAAAGGCCTTCCACGATGGATGTGTTGTTGTTGTTTGGTGTGGTTTTAATATGTGGGTGTATATAGCTTAGGAGGGTTGGGGAATTGCTTTTACTTTTATTTTTTTTTTCGGTTTCAAAATTTCTTTACTCACTTTTGATTTTTAATTATGCCTGGAATATTTTGTTTTTATTTCTACTGATCTTTTTCGTTTGCACTTTCCACTTTCCAGAAATTCGCCTCAGGGACTGCGCGGAACTTCGAGCTTTTTCTCGGATGCACGCAAGCGCCAAGGGGAATTTGTGGAGAGGGGGGGGAAACCAAAAGAAAAAGCTCAGCCAAAACAATTAATGGAAATACGGCTGAGAGGGGTTATGCACCTAATTTCTTTGAATCTAACACTTAATTTACACCACACACACTCTGGGGAGGCTTCAACTGCGGTTAGAATCCCAATCCAGCAATTTTGGCCAAATAAAACCAGCACGAACGAAGAGGCACTGCTTCAGCTGTCGGTGCGAAATGCAGACTGCCGTAATGCAGCTTTAAGAAGCTTCTCTGTCACGGGCAAGGGGAACTTGGAAGTCGTGGTCAATCCAGGCTCTCTTTCGCTCCAGTTGGGAAAGCAGGGCTCTCATAAAATTTCTATGCCCACATTCCAGACTCAGCCGGTCCTCTACTCCAATTGGGATGTTGTGAAGGGCAGCAAAAAGCGAGCAGAATGTGGGCGGTTGGACAAATTTTGGCTAAGCAGTGGCTTCCAAACAGCCAGATTTTTTTTTTTTTTTTTTCAGTCAGCAAAATTAATTAAAGTGATGCTTAATCACTCTAGTAGGCGTGGGGTTCTTGGTTTCGTTTACCACTTATATATTGCTGCTGCGGTATTACGATATATAAATTTTAAAATTTTCTTTTCACCCACGTGGCTTTCACTTGTCTTTCGGGCAGCAAGATGCTTGCCAAATAATATATGAAGATCGACAAGAGGCCATGTGCAGTCGCCGGAGGGTTTATATAGGCTCAAGGCAGAGCTTACAGACCGGGTAAATCGGGTAAGAGCTGAGGGGGAAATTTAGATCGCTTCTCTTAAAGCGCAGCTTTGGGAAAAAGAGAGAAATTTCCTTATCCAGCGAGCTAAGTTGCTTAGAAAAGCTTTATCGCATGCAAAAATAGAACTGCGATAAATTTTGCATAAGAGCTATAAAAATCAAAATTCCTAACAAGCAAGCGCGAACGTTACACCACAAGATAATCTGACCTCGCTAGACGGAAGATTAGCTAGAATTAGACCCGAATATCTTTTGCATGAAAAGTACCAATTTCGTTTCCTTGCAAATTTTCCAAAAGGTAAAAGCTGTTGCCAAGTTTTTTTCGCACGCGACACTTAAGAAATTGAGGCGCTAATTTTGCATTAAAGTTCTGTGTGAACTTGCTAAGTGCAAAATTCCGTCGGAAAACTTCCTGACCTTCCTTAAATGAAACTGGGTTTGAACGCAGGTTATATTGCCTTGTATTGCGTTCGTGAGCTTGTCGAATATTGGCTTGTATATCTTTTCGTATAAGTGCAAGCGAATCTGGTCGCGCTAAAGGGACTATAGGCTCTGCAAGCAAGGACAAATCTTTGAGTAGACGATAGTCAGATCCGTGCGTGACCATATCAAACCCAAACAGGGCTCGATATGGCGAACCACGCAAACTCTGATGTACAGCAGACAGTAATGAGCAGGAAATACTCGTGATATGGTGATCCCATTCTCTTTGATCTTCCTTTAGGAATGATCTGACTGCAGCTAGCAAGGAACGATTAACGCGCTCTGCTGCGTTACTCTGCGGAGAGTATAGCGCAGTGTACACATGTCTGATACCGAGGGTTGTAAGAAAAGCGTTAAAGTCGTTCGCTTTAAATTGGGTACCATTGTCACTGACAATAGTCTCAGGCACCCCAAAAGCATGAAAAATGTTTGTGAGCAGAAATTCTTGAATCGCTGAAGATGTGAATTTCTTTAAGGGATGCAACCAATGAAACTTGCTGAAATGATCCAGCACGATCAGCAGGCCAATATGACCGTTTTTGCTGCGAGGATAAGGGCCAAGTAAATCGATATATAAGCGCTGAAATGGTCTTTCTGTTGGACTCTGTGAGCCCATGGGAGGACGAAGTGTATAGTTGGGTGCCTTGGTTTCTTTGCAAGTATCACACTGGCGTATGTACTCGCGCACCTCTTTAGCTAGGCCTGGCCAAAAGAGATTTCGACGCAGTTTCTCAATCGTTTTTTGCATGCCCCCGTGAGAAGAAACTACACTATCGTGCGCTTGCTTCAGCACAGCAGGTCGCAGCCTCTCTGGAACCCACAGTTTCCAGGATTCATTCTCCTGAGCAGGATCTCCAGATGCATGTTCAGTGCGAATGTACAAATACTGCTGCAAGATCTTAATATCGGGAAACTTGTCCGATTGAGCAGTGAATTTCTCCTTAAGTGCTTCATACTCTGCATCCTTAAAGGCATCGGAGTCCAAGTCGATGACTGGACCTACCTCCAAGTCAGCTATTTCGTCTCCTTCTAGACGAGAGAGTGCGTCAGGTACCACATGATCTGTGCCCTTGCGATGCGATATCGAAAACTTGAACTGCTGCAACCTAAATATCCAGCGTGCTAACCTACCACATACGTTTTGCTGGCGCATAAGCCACAGTAAGCTCGAGTGGTCGGTGACCACTTCAAATTCTTGCATCTCCAAGTAGCATTTGTACTTTTCGATGGCCAAAATAACTGCGAGACATTCACGCTCAGTAACGCTATAATTTCTTTGAGCTCGACTTAGTTTTTTAGACATGAAAGCGACTGGCTGTTCATGACCATCCTTTGAAAGTTGAACAAGCACAGCTCCTACTCCAACATCACTAGCATCACAGTGCAAGAAGAATTTCTTGGAAAAATCTGCGTTTTTCAAAACTGGAGCAGTGGTCAAAACAGTTTTCAACTGATCCATGGCTTCTTGTGCTGCCGATGTCCAACTAAATTTCTTTTTGTTAGACAGAGTCTCAGTTATTGGGCAAGTAAGCTCGGCATAGTTATGTATAAACCTACGATACCAACCACACACACCAAGGAAACCGCGAACTTGTTTAAGATTCTTGGGTGTGGGCCACTTTACGATACACGATATCTTACTTGGGTCTGTGGAGATGCCTCCACTGCCAATTATATATCCCAAATAGTTGACACTTGTAACACAAAAGCTACTTTTCTCAATGTTGAGCGTTAAATTCGCTTTGCGAAACTGGTCGGCTAGGCGAATCAACACTGCCAAATGCGATTCGACGTCCTGGGAAACAATACAGAGATCGTCCAAGTAACCGAACACGCAATATCTTAAATCAGGGGGTATTATCTCATCCATTAGACGGCACATTGTGGATGGCGCGTTACACAACCCCAACGGCACGACCTTAAATTGATATAAGGGCCTGCCGGGCACAGTGAACGCGGTAAGGGGTTTAGACTTTTCGCTAAGCTTTATTTTCCAGTAGGCATCTTTCAAGTCTAATTTTGTAATAATGTTTGCCTTAGGCAAGCGCGATACAATGCTCTCGATGCTGGGTAAGGGATAAGCGTCTTTCTTGGTGTTTTCATTCACCTTCCGAGCATCGAGACAGAGTCGGACTTTGTTGGGTTTCAACACGAGCCGCATTGGTGAGCTCCACGTGCTCGTTGATGGCTCTATTACATCTAGTTCCAGCATACGATCAACTTCTGCAAATAGCAACTTTTCCACAGCTGGGCTGACAGGATAATAGCGCTGTTTTATTGGCTTAGTATTGCCAACGTCTATCGTATGCTGAATGAAACTTGTTCGACCTAGTCCTGCAGTACAGTTAGGAAAAAGTTTTTTGACAACTTCAAGTTGCTGCTGTTGCAACACCGTTAATGGGTAAGAAGTAGCTGCACAATCAAGAACCATAGAAGACTCGGCCTCAATAGTGCTAATTATATTAGGTGCAAGCTCAAAAATTTTCCAAAAATCAACGCCCAAAATCAATTTCTGTTTGATCGAGGGGATGACATATAACTGCATAGGCTTCTGTATGCCTTTATAGGTCACTAATACATTCCAAACTCCAATGACGTCATGTGCATTGCCATCAGCAGTTTTTACATGCGATTTAATTCGCTTAAAGTCGGGACTGGCGGCAAAATCTTCTATAACAGTGCCTTTTCCTAAACAACTAACGTTGGCTCCAGTATCTAGCAATCCCATTTCAGTTCGATTAAGAAAAGAGACTTCAGCATAACTTCGGAGATCATTTTTATTGCTAAATATAGCAGACACTAAAAGTTTATGACTATTTCTTATTTTCCTAATGTGCTTCTTTTCGCTGTGCACTTTTCATAAGAGGATACTTCATTGAAAATTCGATTTCTAACCTTAATATACTTTTGTAAGCGTTCATGATATGGCAGCAAGTTAGGAGTGGCCCTATGCTGCACGACCTCAGGAGTTGAACGCGACAAAATCTTCGACTGAGGCTCCGCTTGGACTAAGTTGGTTTCTATTGTTTTGGGGGCATCCTGGTGGCATTGGGTGCTCCCTTTAATCGGTTTTCCGACCTGCGACGAATGCATATCTGACACTGTGGCTTGTACACGTTAAGCGCTCCACAGCCATAGCAGAATATGCGGCGATCTGCTAAGCAGTTTTCCCACACATGGCCTTTTTCTTCACAATTCCAGCATGAAAGCTGTGCATGTGTGGCGCGTATAGCTGCAATTTCAATTTCTGAATCTTGCCCATCAGTATCTTCAATTTCTGACTCAGGCATCTCAATCGTATTAATATGACGACGACCTATCTGTTGTTTGATTTTAAGCTGTCCGTCAAGACTCAAGCTAATCTCACGAGCTAGATTTTCCCTCATTTGTACCAGCGTACGCAATTGGCCAATTAAATAAATCGGCTGATAAAGCAGGTTCTGTCGAGTTTCTGGCAACAGATTATTTTTAAGGATCTCAAGCAACTCGCGTTCGTGCATTGTAACGGATAACGAGGCAATTAAGGACGATAGGGCATCAAAAAATGCAGCAAACGTTTCTCCGTTCTTTTGCTTGCGAGAGCGAATTCGCTCTTTACTTAAAAAGTTTGAAGTATAACCTTTATATTGCTGTCTTAAAGCAAAGCAAAAGTTTTCCCAGATGATTTGATCGACTCCCTTGTGGTATCTCCAGAACCAATCTCTGGCTTTACCACTAAACAAAATGTGCATGTGCTTGCACAGACCTTTAAAATCTTTATTTAACGTTTCGTTCGTTAATGATTCAACACGATAAATAAATTCCTCCACATTTAGGCCATGTTCAGCCCCTTCGAACGTTAAGTTCAATTTTTGAACAATGTTTGCCACTTTGTCAGGTTGCACTGACGAAAAGCTGGGCGAATCATTTGGCTCAGAGTGGGGGATTTGTACATTAAGCGGACTAGTCAATACTGGCTGATGCACTTGCAGACCAGCTAAGAGCCGAGTTACTGTCTCATCGATCATTGTCTGCACCATTGCAGGGTTCATCGTTGCTTGACGATGTTGGTTGCCTGTCCGATTTTGGGCAGGGCGGCCTCTTCTTCTAGTTTCAGTACCCCGATCAGTCTGATTTGTGCTGTTGCTATTGTCCAGCATTGGTTGTGCATTATTTTCAGGCAACGAGACTTGCTGAGTTCTGCCTACGCTGCGAGTGACAACACGATTAGCATTCAATCCTGTTGAATTATTCGATGTAGCAGTTGGATTATTGGTACTAGGAACAGAATTACTAGTGCCACTACAAGGATTAGTCCTAGTGTTAACGTTACTATGGCCAACTGTTGGCAAAGCAGAATTTTCATTAACAACCGGAGCATCTGACAAAGCTTGAGCCAGACTGCGAGGCTGTGAATGCAATCTTCCAGGTAAGCAACTGCCTACCACCTGTTTCAAAAGTGAAATATTTACTTCGTGAACACAGTTTGGGCATTCCTTATGTGATTCAAGCCATGTTTCGAGACATGCTTTATGGAAAATATGTTGGCATAGCGTGATATAACAAATCTGGGTATCAGTGATAATCTCACAGCAAACTAAGCAATTATAAACTGAATTCATATTAGCTGGTTGCGCTTGAGGTGGTGTATGACTTAAAGGCATTTTCTAATAACATATATTTTCCTGTATATTGGCATTATTTGGTGGACCATAAAGTGCAGTAATGAACAAGCTGGGTTTGAAATGCGAAGTATGAATATTGAAAGGGCTATTGAAAAACTAAAAGAACAAACTCATTTATAGGCCTGTTGCCAATCAATCTTGCTTGCGACCTTCGGTACAATTATCCTACTTGGAAACTTTGTAAAATCCAGAAGTGTCTTAAACAAGCTTAAATAGGTTTTAAAACCTAAACGTTTTTATTCAAAATAAATGCGATTTGAATTAAAACCTTGCACAAAAGAAACTGTACTGAGAAAAATATTTTAAAGTGACAATTGGCAGGTTATTCATTCTGAGACAAACAATCAAGAATCCGAAAAGTTTTTAAAAGTATTTCCCAGTGTCAGCTAAATGTTTAAGAAATTAATTAAAACACACGAAAACAAAAAGAGCTTTAATTGCACAAGCATTGTTTCTCGCAGATTTTAGTGCTAGCTATCGTTATTTAAATTTTCAAATTTCCACGGGAATCAAAGGTGGTGGCTAGATTTAACAGCACTAGGCTGGAGATTCAACTGTGTTAAATTTCCAGGATCCATAGAGTTTCATCCAGTTTCAACCAGATCTGCATTTTGTTTTTCCTCTGGCTATAATAGCACAACTACTATGTTTCACAGAGATGATCAAACTAAAAACCGAAAATTTCAATCAAAACAATACTTGTACAACTTGTGTGTGTGCGACTACTAACTCTCAAAATCATCCAATGGTATTTACATACTAACACTCTATATACGTGTACGGACGTTTTAATTCTTTTCCATATTGAGTTAGTTGCCCCACAGTTTGGGCGCCAAAAATTATGTAACCACCAATAGCTGTAATGGATGGAGTTGTGCTGCTAGCGCTGCTGAGCTCAGGCAGGTCCACTACAATGTCCAAGTGAATCGAAGAAGGTATAGCCGAGCGGGACCCTATATATATCCGTAGCTCTTTCGGCAGTGGGGGGGTTGGTGGCTATCTTCTTGATTCGGGCTATCACAATTTTAATTGAGGATCCCTCCAGAAACTACAAAGCTGAGAGCTTAACTCTCTAACAAAATATATCGACCGGGCATAACAGGTGGGCCAGCTAGAAGAGCTATCACCCTAAGGTCCGATATTTCTTACTCACAAACTTATCTGAGACTTCTCCTTAATAAACCAGCATTGGCGGTGTCTAAGCTGGTATTTGACAACCGCGTCTTTACCCTACCCTACCATGGCCTTCATTTATAATTTACTGAAGGACCCCTCGAAAAACTTCAGAACTGCACTTTTAGGTCACCATGTCAATAGGAAAATTCAGAATTTTTAGCACTTCATTATAAAACGTATTTTATTCATTTAAGAGATTGTTAACTAAGGATAAATGCATAGTTCTACCGATCTTCAATCGACTAAAACGCCCATTGGCAAACATAATTCAACATAATTCAGCTCACAGTGCTTCTCAAACTGTACGATTAATTAATATGTATAAGGTTTGGTTTAAGAATAGAGAAAGGTTTAAAAATTCATAATATTAAGCTTATATATGTTTGGGTGTGTGTAAATAATGTTTAAAATTCAAGACAGCAATTAGAGCCATAAAACACAGCAAGCCAAAATAATTGTGGGTTGCGATCAGCTGTTTCGCTGACGATTGGAAAGTCTTCTTTTGTGGTTTCTGATTAATTAAATTGACATATTGAAAATGGGTTTTATATTTATGTTTTTAGCTTTAACGTTTTTAGCATTGTAGCATAATTAATTCAAAAGGGACTTGTTTTATTTAATTGTTTTCTTTTACCTCAAAAAAATTGGGGAATATGTTTGTTTTTCTCACTTACATACATACATACAGCAGCTCCAGTGATGAAAGGCCTTCCACGATGGATGTGTTGTTGTTGTTTGGTGTGGTTTTAATATGTGGGTGTATATAGCTTAGGAGGGTTGGGGAATTGCTTTTACTTTTATTTTTTTTTTTCGGTTTCAAAATTTCTTTACTCACTTTTGATTTTTAATTATGCCTGGAATATTTTGTTTTTATTTCTACTGATCTTTTTCGTTTGCACTTTCCACTTTCCAGAAATTCGCCTCAGCGACTGCGCGGAACTTCGAGCTTTTTCTCGGATGCACGCAAGCGCCAAGGGGAATTTGTGGAGAGGGGGGGGAAACCAAAAGAAAAAGCTCAGCCAAAACAATTAATGGAAATACGGCTGAGAGGGGTTATGCACCTAATTTCTTTGAATCTAACACTTAATTTACACCACACACACCTCTGGGGAGGCTTCAACTGCGGTTAGAATCCCAATCCAGCAATTTTGGCCAAATAAAACCAGCACGAACGAAGAGGCACTGCTTCAGCTGTCGGTGCGAAATGCAGACTGCCGTAATGCAGCTTTAAGAAGCTTCTCTGTCACGGGCAAGGGGAACTTGGAAGTCGTGGTCAATCCAGGCTCTCTTTCGCTCCAGTTGGGAAAGCAGGGCTCTCATAAAATTTCTATGCCCACATTCCAGACTCAGCCGGTCCTCTACTCCAATTGGGATCTTGTGAAGGGCAGCAAAAAGCGAGCAGAATGTGGGCGATTGGCCAAATTTTGGCTAAGCAGTGGCTTCCAAACAGCCAGATTTTTTTTTTTTCAGTCAGCAAAATTAATTAAAGTGATGCTTAATCACTCTAGTAGGCCTGGGGTTCTTGGTTTCGTTTACCACTTATATGTTGCTGCTGCGGTATTACGATATATAAATTTTAAAATTTTCTTTTCACCCACGTGGCTTTCACTTGTCTTTCGGGCAGCAAGATGCTTGCCAAATAATATATGAAGATCGACAAGAGGCCATGTGCAGTCGCCGGAGGGTTTATAGGCTCAAGGCAGAGCTTACAGACCGGGTAAATCGGGTAAGAGCTGAGGGGGAAATTTAGATCGCTTCTCTTAAAGCGCAGCTTTGGGAAAAAGAGAGAAATTTCCTTATCCAGCGAGCTAAGATGCTTAGAAAAGCTTTATCGCATGCAAAAATAGAACTGCGATAAATTTTGCATAAGAGCTATAAAAATTAAAATTCCTAACAAGCAAGCGCGAACGTTACAAAAGTTCTCTACGAAAATGTTGAGCATAAGTTGACTCATTTCCAAATTGGGACGCCGATTTTTATGTCTGGACGTTGACGTACAATGCGCAGTACGTTCAAGTGGCCCATGCGACACCAAGCCAGGGCCTGTTACGCGCGAACCGCAGGCAAAATAGTAGCCCAAAATAGTAGCCGAACCGACCGAGAGGCGGAGACACTTACGTATAAGACGAATCGCGAAGGAAAAACATAAAGAAATGTCAACTACGGGCTAAATATGTTAAAATAGTAGTTTTTAAAGCAGGAAGAGAAGCTTCCGAGTTGATTACTCGGTAAAGTTAATTGTAATCAGCACAGAGAACACGAAAAGGTTTATGCAAAGCATAGTTAGTGGTGCAACGATTTAGTGATAGGGGTATAAAATTGCGAGTCGGTCTAATAGGAACGTTGAGGTTAATTTGACCAACCAACTCAGAAGAGTCGATTTCACCATTAATCAATCTATGTATAAAAATTACACCAAGCATAACTCTACGGTTAATGAGGGAGGGAACGTTAATCAAAAGTAGCCTACTAGAGTATGACGGTAAACGGACCTCAGGATTCCAGTTTAAACCACGAAGAGCAAACAATAAAAACTGCTTTTGCACAGATTCAATTCTGTCTCGATGGGTCGAATATTGCGGAGACCACACACAAGATCCGTACTCGAGTATAGGGCGGACAAGAGAAATGTACAAAATTTTCGTCGTATATGGATCATCAAATTCCTTCGACCAGCGCTTAATAAACCCAAGAATACTCCTGGCCTTACAAACAGTAGCCGTTATATGAGAGTCAAATTTCAGTCGGTAATCTAGAATAACCCCAAGATCATTTACCTGATTGACTGTATCATTCAAACACTCTAGTGGGACATTATTAATCATATAAGAAAAGAGTTGTGGTGTGTTTCTATAAAATGTCATAACCTTACACTTGGAACTGTTTGGTTTAGTAGGTTATCTTTACACCAAGAATGAAATGCATCCAAGTCAGCTTGCAAATTAAAGCGGGAGACCAAATCGTTATATGTTAAACATAGTTTCACATCATCGGCGTACATAAGCACACGAGAGTGAGTCAAGACTGACGGAAGATCATTTATGAAGAGTGTAAAAAGCAATGGACCCAAGTGACTACCTTGGGGTACACCAGTGGTCGAGTAGGTTGACGTAAAAAACTGCGCAAACAAATCGGCTATGGCCTGATCAGTGTTCGCTTTCACATTACCATAGCGCACAGATGAGGGGATAGTGGAAGATTTGCGTTTAGAGTTAACAAAGGAATAAAACTGCTTAGGATTTTGTGAGAGTTGCAGCCTGCATCGGTTAAGATAGACTTTGTAACACTGTGCATTAAGCACATCCACATATCGAGAGAAATCAGATGATTTTTTCGAAATCTTATACTTTTTAAAATACCTTGACTTCTTGTTTTTTAAAGTAATTAGTTCTCTTGTGAACCAAGGCTGCCTATTAGGACAGCGGGGGAGCTCAAGTGGAACACAGACATCAAAAAGCGAATACAAGGTTTCATAAAAAAGTTTTATGGCGACATCAATATCTGTACAATTGTACAATTGAGACCAATCGGTTTCAAAAATTAAATCACTGAGTTTCAAAAAATCTGCTTTTTGAAAACAGCGTGTTTTAGCCGTCGAATTCCCAGAAGCAGAGCACACACAAGAAGGCAAATCGATAGTAAGTTCAACTGTAGGATGAAAGGGGTCCTCAGGAAACACCAATGGGTCGATTCTAGATGCAACATTGCCGGGAGGATCCAACGGAAAGATTAAATCAAGAGTTCTGTTGTTCGAGTTCCGAATAGGATTGACTTGAAACAACGATAACTCAAAAAGTCCATCGATAAAATCATGAGATTTCGATGGAAAAAGTGCATTGGATTCATCATTCGTGGACCACATTACTTCCGGCAAGTTGAAATCTCCAAGAACAACCAAAAGGTCAGTGCTTGATAATAATAGAGAGACCGACTCGATGGCAGAAAGGTGAGATAAGTAAACTGTGGCATCAGAGCGGGGAGGAATATAGGAGCAAGTAATAAAAACGGAAAAAGTAGAAAAAGTTATTTTAACACTTATAAACTCGATGTCAAGGAAAATTAAAGTATCTGTCAACTCCGACGAAAGGCCGGAATTTACAGCAATTAAAACCCCTCCTCCAACGCGAGAAGAGCGATCGCGTCTATAAGTGGTGTATTTAGTGGTAAAAGTTGTGGAATCTGAGATGTCCGATTTTAACCACGTCTCAGTAAAAACTAGAACATGAAAATCGAAAGCTATACTGTCAACAAACAGTTTTGCTAATTTGGAATTAAGACCACGGACATTTTGATAAGCAAGCAGAAGGGAGGACATTAGTTTTTTGACACCACAGTAGAAGAAGAGGTACCAGAAGGGTTAGAAGAAAAAGTAGGCAAGTAAATAGGAGCACGAGTTTTCTTTTTGGGAACATATTCTTTAACAATTAAATGTTCCGGCCAGAAATCCTCTGAACAAATTGTTTTAAAAATTTTATCTGGGACAGTAACTTTAAAAGAGGAAACATCCCTTTCATAAGAAAATTTGAACTTTTCTACCAAAACATCTGCGGCTTGAGTTTTGGCCTGAATGAAGGCTTTAACATCATCAGATGTGAGATCAGGGGCAAGGCGAGAAACAAAGATATGCTTCTTCGGAGGAATACCTGTGAGAGGCCTTATAGCCCTTGATTCCCCAGTTACCTCAGTAATAGATACCGAAATAGGGGGAGCAGCCCCACCAGCACTCTCTTTAGGTATATTTACAGCAGGGGTGATCGGGACCTCCTGGACGGCCGAATCGGAGCCAACATCTGATGTCACATGACTGGTATCAGAGATGCCACCTTCTTTAGTGGTAAAATCTCCAGTACCAATTATCTTCCGGGCTGGAGCCGGAGTATTAAAAGATATCAGACGCTGGATATTAGGAGTCGATGGGCTCTGGGTCTGGGCGGGAACAGAAAGAGCATTTTGCTTCTGAGACACACCCGAGTTGATGGTTTTTTTGCGCTTGGGAGACTCTTTCATCAGTTTTAAACTGGAGAATTGAGAATCCACAGTCACAAACTCGTCAGTAAGTTTGACAAGTTTGGAATAAACGCTCTTAAAACCAACTCTAGCGCAACATAGCATTCTGTAAGCAACGTGTAACAGAAGAAAAATATAATACTGGTCGTTAGATAATTCATTTTGAAATACCAATATCCCAGTATACAATAAAAGTTGTCTAAACTCTGTAGATTTCCAATTAGATAGTTCACTTAGTGGTCTTGGCTTTCGGGCAAATTCTTTTGGAATGCTTTTTCGAATTGAAATCAGTTTTTGCGAGATATTATTTTTAATGGGCTTGGATAATTTATCAACAGCTTTATTTTTAACCAATCTAGATACAAATTTTCTCATTACTCCCAACTCGACTAAATGCATACAATCTAATGGGATCTGAGTAACCATTAGTACATTCAGTTTCTCAAAAGGAGACTTATTAGACAAGTATTTGGATGAATGATGATCAGAGTATTTTCTTTTTAAAAAATCTTCGTCTGTTATAAGCTCTCCACATTTAGTGTCGTATGTTAAGACACTTTGCAATCTATGTGCTACCTGAGTGCATTTTGAGCACCCGTGTGAAGATGTGTGGCCAGGAGTGCCACTAACAAAAGCCCTAGCAGGTGCATCACAAACTATTGCCCTTAATTTAATTTTAATAATTTTGTTTCCTACATCAAGCCCATTTTCTAAAATATGCTCTAGCTCTGAAGTGAATTTCGCAAGATATTCATCACAACAATTAGGCTTACTTGTACCTAAATATATTCCCACAGGAAAAACGGTTGAATTATTTGGATTATTTATTCGAACAAGAATTGGCCAAAGTTGTGCTCTTGAACTTTTAAACAGGGGAATTCCATCAATATTAATGTCTATGCTTAATATTTTGTCAAGTTGTGCTACTTTGGAAATTTTATCAAGTTGGTGACTTAAACCAACATGAAGATAGGAGCCCCCGGCTATTTTGGCTATGTCAGGATTTCTTTGTGGGCTGTATTTATAAAAAGCATTAACGTTTATATTATTTTGTTTTAAAATTCGAACTAAATCTACAGCACAATCTCGCGTTGGTCTATGCTTAATAAACCAACTTTTCAAATCCTGATTTAAATTTTTATTCTCAACCAATAAATCCACTTCAGATATTTCAGCCTCTTCAACTTTATCCATTTCTAATTCACCTTCGCAGTTAGGATTTTCATTCTGCACTTTGTCACTTTCTTCTTCCACTTGGCTGCGCAGCCGGCGATTTGCACCAGCTTCTTTTAATTTTTTTTTGCATTTGTTCCCTTGCTTTTTTTTCAATCTACGAAGATGCCTTTTGCTTATCATTTTTTGTTAGTTCACTTGTTTATTTAATAAAAATAGTATTTAAATAGTATTTAAGTTAAAGCGTTTAATAAATCCACTTCAATTTTCGCTGCACTTACAATTGTTTTTTTTTTCACAATAATTACGTTTGTCTCAGGGGCGTCCAAATAAACAAGTAAATCAACAACAGAAAACTGACACAACGTCATTCGTTTTTTTTTTTAAGTGACCTGCCTGCAAATTGTTAGTGTGATTCCGAGCTAGCGCCAGCTGCAGTCAACCACGCACATATACATATTGATATTTCTATTTTGGCATTGCATCGCTTTTCGTCCAAGCGTCAAAACAATAACAACATTCGGCAAATTTCCGACTACCTGATTCTATGTGTGCGTCGCGACGCGTCCTTTACTTTGGGACGTTGCTATACCAAAATGGTACTCTGGTTGGATCCCTATCGTAGGTACTTACTGTAGTACTTACTAGTAAAGCGATTGGGTGGCGATCGCCACCAGTAAGTAGTCCACGTAAGTAGTGCAAGTAGCTATCGCCACCAGCCGTACTGAAGGGTAACCACTTTTAATTCGTACACCACTTATTTTTAGCAAATTTCGAAGTTTAGTAGTAAATATTTAGATGATGGCATTTCAATATCGTACCACCGCCTACTACCGCATTTGAATATCATAGGCACCGCATTACTACCGCAATGTTTATAGTAGTAGTAGTAGTAGTAGTGTTTTATTTTATTCACAAAATATGGATTCAAAGTGTACATAGTTGGTGACCTACAATCCCAATAGCCACACACTCGTACTACACTCGGATTCCCCGCTCGTCGCGAGATACCGAATCGTTCTGAGGTTGTGACTAAAGTAGGGTTACAGATTTGAATAAAATAAGATAACTCAGCTTTGGCTTAAAGCCGTCAGCTGTTACAATAACTATTTGCTAAAATACAATTTGTATACTTATGCGGTTTACGACTATACTAAAAATCTTCAGACATTATACGATTTCTATATGTTGATGCTTCTGAAAGAAATTTAAAAAAGAATATTCCAATTTTCTCCGTTTAAAATTTCAATGGCTCGTTGTTCACCTAATACTCCTTGCTTCCAATATACCTTTCTAATTTCTTGTAAAATTGGGCAAACTGCGATGAAGTGAAACGTGTCTTCCTTAGCGTTCAAATTACAGAGGGTGCAGATGGCTTCCGTGTCGTTGACATATGGGCGGGAACGTAGGTTTAGCATTTCACATCTAGCTCTGAATATTAATGATATTTGGCTAAGGCTGTTTTTGTCGTGAAGATAGTGGTTTTCCCCCAATGAGTAGCTTAGTTGTCTGTAAAGTATCCTCGACGAGCTGCACCTAGCTTGCTGAATAAAAGCAGAGTGAGATTTTTGATCGGTTCCCTGCAATATTATTTGATGAGATCCCTCCCACGTATTTGAATTGGTCAACTCCAAATTAGCATTAAATTCTTCTGCAAGTGTTCTCCATGTTTCGAAGCACTGGCTCCGACTCGACAGCAGGGATTTGGCAACAACGGACGCTAAGCGGGTTTCAGGCATTTGAAAAATTTTCCTTATATAAGCAAAATGTAATCCTAGTGTTTGGGTATAGAGGGTCGAAAGTCCAGTTTCCACAAATAGGGCATAATTCGGAGTATTGCGTGGTAACCTAAAAATTTTCCTAATGAAAAATCGAAGAAGCTTCTCCACTTCGTCATATTCACGAAAACCCCAAACCTGTGCAGCATATAGCATGATTGACCGAACAGTGGCTTCAAACATTCTATATTTCACACTTGGTAGTACGTTTGGTTTTCCCAGCAGCGTATTCCATGTACAATTGAGGGCCTTGATAGCATCTCGAAAGATGGGTTTTAAAGGACATGTTGGACGTGACGGTAACTCCCAAGTACGTGAACTCTTTGACTCGTTCGATTACACATGTATTCAGGTACCAGATTTCTTCTTTGCAGATCCGGCCTCTATTGTCTCTTATTGGGAGGATTTTCGTTTTATCCGTGTTGACAGTAAGTCCCCATAGGGAGCAGTAGGAGTAAAGGTCATCCAGCATGTTTTGCAGCATCCGTGGCGAATCAGCTAACAAGACGAGGTCATCTGCGTACATAAGCACTTTTATTCTGACGCCCGCTACTGAGATTCCACCCCTGATCGAGGAGGCGATGTCGTCGATAAATAAGGCGAACAGAAGAGGGCTTAACAGGCACCCCTGTTTGACTCCAGTGTTGTTTTCAAACCAGTAAGAGAGCTGTGTTCCGTCCCAAACTGCTGATTCGGTTCCGTCATAGAGCGCTTGTACAGCCAATAAAAAATTTAAGGACACACCCATATTGCTTAATTTATATATAAGGCTTTTTCTGTTGACTGTATCAAAGGCAGCTTTGAAATCCACAAAACAAAGGTAGAGTTTTTTCTTTGCGGCCAGAAACGATGATGCTATGTTCGTGAGTACAAATATGCTGTCCACAGTTGAGTAGTCTCTTCTGAATCCAAACTGAAACTCGCTTAGCTTGTTATGTTTGATTACCCATTTCTCAAGACGGGAGAGAAGCACCGATGCAAATATTTTAGAGATTGCGTTTATACAGGAGATTCCGCGGTAGTTAGCAGCTTCATTTGGATCACCTTTTTTAAAAATGGGAAAAATAATGCTCCTTTTAAAGCTTGCAGGGAAGAGTTTGGATATAAAAAGCAGGTTAAGATCATTTGTAAGTAGCTGTATAAAGGAATCGGGTGCTGCTTTGAGAAATTCGACTGGAATACGGTCTTCTCCAGGGGCTTTGTTAGGTTTTGCCTTAGATATAGCCAGCTGAACTTCTTCCCCAGTTATGGGACAATCTAGATCATCATCCAGTACGAGAGGTAAACTGAAGCTAAACTGGCTTGACACCAAGTCGGGATCAACAAAAAGTAGACTTTTGAAGTGATTTGCTAGACTATTCGAATCCGACTTGATTTTGCTACGAGCTGACGATCCGTTTAAACGACGCAACAACGTCCAAAACGTTTTGCTGTCTTTTATGCCCGCTAGTTCTCTTTCAATTCGATTAAAATATTCCCTTTGCTTTTGGAGGCACAGATCCTTGTAAAGACGGTTGGCCGTTTGATAATGACGCCTAGCTTCGGGAGAATTCTGTCTTTGTGCCCGACGGAGTTGTTGAAGAGAGGCAATCCTCGCCACTTCACATTGAGGGTCAAACCACGGTTGCCTATATCCCACCATACCTTTTGTTTGCATACATTGAGCCGCTTTTTGAATGCACTCCATGAGCCTCTCAGTAGTAACTTCCGCATTTTTATTTAGACAAGTAACTTCATGCTCTAGGTTTTCTACGTATTGGTACGCCAATCTATCACGCCACGTTAGTTTTGGAAGGAGCTTGGACACATCAGTAGGGTGAGAACTTTCGCCCATTGAGACACTAACCACAATAGGCATATGGTCCGAAAAGATTTGGTTTTCAATTTTCATATCCTCGGTGACATTATTCCATTCTCCACGCATCATACAGTAATCAATTGTAGAAGAAGATTCGCCTCTGATGAAAGTAAGCTCCCCGTTTGGGTCACTTTTCGTTCTTCCATTCAAGACAGTCAAACGCATGTCTACACACATCTCTATTATTTTTCTCCCTTTACTGTCCAATTGGTGGTCCTTTGCGCATCTGTGCACTGCACTGTAACCACTCGTCAAACTAAGACTTTCGATATCCACTTGATCGATGCCTATACGGGCATTAAAATCTCCCACGAGTAAGATATTTTCCTGTTCGGACTCAGCCAGGTGCTCATAAAGCTCTTCAAAAGAGACCACCCAGTGGTTGCAGCTCAGATAGACCGGTATGACTTGATAGGTTTTTTCTGAATGCTTAAATTTGATGTATGCATAATTTCCTTGGGATGCGAAAGATGCTTGGAATTTCATAGAGAATGATTTCTGCACTCCGAAAAGACACCCGCCAGACGCACGTCCTCTTGAAGACGTTCTAGTTGCCAACTGCCAGTGAAGAATGTGGTCGGGGAAGTAGCTTTCGTAATCCGAGATACTATTTTCAATAAATGTCTCATACAACAGGAATATTTCGTGTTTCCTAATAAATTCAAAAAAATCTGCTGTGTAAACGCTTGTTAGCCAGGCCGGCGATGTTGTAAGACAAAATCTCTATATTTCTTGATTTAATTTCCTTCTTAATACTATTCTTAACTAATGCATTATCATTACTACTGCGTTCTGCTCCTAGTTTTTTGTTTGAAGATTTCTAACTAGCTCGTTGTAATCGATCACAATGTTGTGCATCCCGAATGGGTACAACTCCGACAGAGCTGCTTGCGCAACGATTTGGCCAGTAACGAGTTTGTTATCCCGTGTCCAGTGGAACCATTTATCTGCGACTCTCATTTTATCTCCTCTAACATAAATTCTGTGTGTTTTACTCACAGTTAGTAGATTGTTCCTGAGCAGCAAAAGAAGTTTCTTTTTCAGTTGACGATCGGCGTTAAGGTCCTTCTCGATGTAAATATCAGACCCCTTAAGTTTGCTAGAGGACTTGAGTATAGTGTTCAAGCTTTGCTCAGAGTCTACCTCCACTAGTACGTTCATTTTCGCATTTCGTTCGAAAATTTTCCTGGTACTCATGACACGAACTGAAGACGGCATTTGAAGAGTGGTTCTGCAGACCTTCTCCACTTCCTGGGATATCTCCTTGTTGGCTATTAAGCCTTTAAAAATAAGATTTTTATTCTTCATGTAGTCTTCCATACAATTCATGCGTTTCTGGTCTGCTTCTCTGTCCTTTTTCAGTTGCTCGATCTCAAGCTTAAGCTGGTCGTTTTGCTGTTTGAGCGCCGACATATCCGTTGACAGGAACTCGAGCTTTTCTAAAACTTCCGCATTGGTCTCCTTGTTTGTCTCGCGGATAATCATGCGAAGGACGTCAGCAGACAATTCTGCTAGAGTTTGTTTCTTTGACATAGCGTGCTTCTCTGGAGAAGTATCCCCTAGTAGCCTTTTATTTACAGACTGGTTTGATGTTTGCGTATTTTTCATCGGTGGCGTTCGCTTCATTATTTTTAGGTATAACGTATGCGAAACTTTACAAGCCCCCCTCGTGTCTATTTAACGCGTTAGGCGACAAAGCTGAGCTTGGTTTGGGTCTGGGCTTAAAGCTTAATACCGACTGAGCTTTTGGTTCTGGAGTAGTGCTGTCTCCCTTACTCACATGTGCTTCAGATGTAGGTCTGTCATGGACTTTGGCCGGGACTTATTTCAGCTGTCTATTGTTTATGTTTTCGCCTTTTGTTTATTAAGCTTTACTGCAGCTTGCCTTCACGTGCTGTTGTGCATCAGATCCCGCACCATATGATATACACTTTTACTCGCACTTTGTGTACCTTATTCTTAGGGATTTGACCGCTTTATTTGGAGCCTCTTGACAGCGACAGGCTTTCCGCACTAGGGTTACTCACTTCTCCACTTCACTTCTCCGCAATGTTTATATATTTATTTTTCCGAAGCATTTTTTTTTTTTTTTTTTGTGATTGTATGAGTTAGCCTTAGATTGAGCTTTGTACGTGCGTCAGGAGGAGGAGAAATTTTTCACTGACCTTTAGTCAGAATAAGTGTTTTAGTGCAAAAATACGCGATAAGTTACAACGTATTTCTTCACATATAAACGGGGTATATGAGTTTAATATAAAAATTACTTTTAAAAACTTTTTACTAGCGAGCCATACTATTTTTTACTTATTTGGTATTCTTCATAATAATGTTTCCAGCCAAAGAAAACTCACGCTTCGCTGCTGCACTGCTTGCTGGTATTTCATGCACTTGAAAAGCCAATTTTGACAGCTTAGGGTAATTTTGCTCATTTTGTCTCCACCAAGCCACCACGTCGAAGTCCTCAGTCATTTTAATGATGTCTCGCGCATACCTATTAATTTCTTCTCTACAATTTATGCTGTAAATTGGCCTTCTTAAAGTATTTTACAATTTTTTTGCCCGAGTCTATTGCTTCAGCCAGCTCTGTTGTTTCCTCAAAAGATTTTTCATGATATTTGCCAGTAAATGGCTGCTACAGTTTAAGCGAGTGTAGTTTTGGAGTGCTTTTCTGATGTTTGCGCCTCGATCAGTCACCTGTTGACCTCTGAAAATCTATAGATTTCATTCCTAGCACCATGTCAATCAACTTGAATTCCTTGAAATAATGGAAGGTGACGCCCAGGAAATTTCGCTGAACATAATTATCAGTCCACAAATCTATGGTGGCTGATCCACCACTGCTGGCAAAAACTTGTTTAATTTCATGTCCAAACTCTTTTTTTTTCATCTGCCATTTTCTTAACCCATTTTACGCCGCGCTGAATGAAGTATTTTATTTAGAGCTGAAAGTTACTTTTCTTGAGTAATTAGGACTCAGTAAACATGAATCCAAAGTCAAAAAAATTCTACCTATGATTGTTTCGCCAGGTGAGACTGTTCGACTAGTCGAACAACGGCGGTAGGGCACGATTCAGATAACATCTATAAATTCAGTTCCTACACACCAAAAAAACGAATAGGTTGCACGAACATTTGAGTTTGCTTATTTGAATATAAATTTTATAGAATACTCTTCATTATTTATTTAAATAATTTTAATATTGTTTATTTTAATCCCACTTGTGGAAAGCGGAGAAGCAGAAATCCAGGTGCAAGTGCACCTGATATTTCTCACACATCCGTTGTGTTGGCTTATGGCAGATTTTAGCATGGAATTCACTTAAACAGTATATATAAAAATTACATTATTGCAATAAAGACGTAAGCTTTTGTTACCTTAAGGCAGTTTTTTTCCAGGTCTCAACTTTGGAGCGGGTGTGCTAACTCGATTGGCGCGCACAGTTCCTGTGGCGCATATACGCCTTTCAGTTAATAACACTGCTCGACAGCATTTTTCCCCATTTAATTTCGATAAGTTTTCAAATTTGGCAAAAAAAAAGGATTTTTTTTCTCCATTTGAGCCCATAGCGTTAAAAGCACACGACCCAGCTCTTTTTTGTCCGAAAACAAACTGTTTGGTCAAGTTTGGTCTTAAATTTGCTTAGATCATTAACATCGTTCGAAAACCAAAAAAGTTATGAGAGTTTAAGTGGGGGTAGCTTTTTAAAACAGCGAAAAAACGGTTTATCGATAATATCTCGATAACGCGTCGATAGATGTTGTTTTCATGGCGATTTTCGTGATCAGCGGGCCAATTTACTTTAGAAAAAGTTGGTTTGGTCCAATGGGGGAAAATCGACTCTCATTTTGTCGAGCAGTGTAAGCACATCAAGTAGTGCGATGTAAAAAAATTGTCAAAATATAGTTGATGCCGGGCAGGAAAATCTAAATGGCTTGCCATATCCATGACCACAGAGGCTCCCAATCCAATATTTTTATCGTAGGTATCGGCAGCACCACCATAGGGTATCATACGAAATACATATCCGGTGGAAGCCGCCAAGCACCAGCACTTATAGCCAAATTTAATTGGTTTGTTCTTCATTTACATTTTGCAACTATGATGACCAAAATATGGTAGCATTTGCTCATCACAAGACAAATGTTCTTCAAAAACACCAAACTGCGTAAATTTCTTGTTTAGTTTTTTAAAGAGTGGGCGCACTTTTGTGTATTTGTCGCTACGATTGAGGTTATCATTATCCTTGAAGTGTAGATTTTGTTTTATCTTTTTGAACATTGAGCGAGACATGGTTTGACCTACAATTGGAACATCAAGAGTTGGATTGGTGGACCAATAGTTTTCTATTTGTGGCATTTTGTGGTAGCCAGACAATATTAAAATTCCAATGAATCTTTTAAGTAAGACTGTGTTGAATAATTCGGCGAAATGCACATCATTGTGTTGAGTGGCATATCTCTTGGTTTCGCAGAGGATCAACTCACATAAATCATAGTCGAAAAAATTGAAGAAGAAGTCAGATGGCGATTGATTGCGCAGCTGGTTGGCAATGTCTAATTGCTGTAATGCTAACGGTCCTGGAACATTGATAATATCAAAAGGTAACTTTACCGCATCAGAAACGTTTCCACTTAGCCGTTGGCATTAATGACCGAGATTTGAAATTGGCAGTTGGCAGCTCAGAGGTAGGCGGTTTCGTGTTCTGGCTTGGCGCTGATCTTTTCGAACCAACTTGTTTGCGTAAATACTTTCGTTTGCCGGATGATGTTGAGGGTAGATCATCTTCATCATCACTGTTTTCGTTGTTATTATTAATGACAGCCATCCGATTGGACCGCCGTATGGATGGTCTAATTTCAATAACATCTGTGGTGGAAGTCACACCTTGCCGGTCCTTACGGGTCTCAATCTCAACTGTGCCAACTGTGCTAACGATTCGTCGTCCATGATAACTTCATCGTCAATGTCCTCTTCATCAGTTATTCCATCGAACTGCTCAGGAGGAATTACAGTAATAACTTCTATTTCATCATCACTGTCGCTGTCTAATAATGCGTCGACAATTTCTTTTACAGAAAGTGCTTTACGATTGCTGATTACTGACGACTTCTCCATTACCTGGTGAAGCGATTAATTACCATTGATAAAACTAGCATAGTTGTAATTTAAACACTTACTTACTTTCTATTTTTTTTTACAAAAACACGTGCAGCCTCTTGCATTGAACATTTAGAGAGAGTACCTGGAGTTCACCTGTAAGGTGTGGGGTGATCGCAATATTTTTTATCTGAAAGCCAATGAAATTTACTATAGTATAGTTTAATTACTTAAACAATAGGTTTTACCAGATCCAAGAGAAAATTTTGTTAAAATAGGCAAAATAGGCGTAAAATGGGTTAACCTTACGGGAAATTGTTATTGGATCAGGTAGCCAATTATCTAGATCCACGTTTTCTCCATAGGTCGCACCCACTTTGATAAAAAATTTTACCAGCTTTTTAAACCCAGAAACCGATACTGCAGAAAATGGACGGCAATCCTCAATTATCGGCGCATTTTTCAATAGCAACTTTTTTGTCATTCGTTGAAACTTCTTTTAGGGAGGGTGATTGCTTAAGAGACCGACAACACTTATGGCGATTTAAATTGAAAGTTTGGTTCCCACTTCGCATAAGCAGGCTGCGACATTTTCGGCAATACACGTAACCTTGGACAATGGATTCATCTTCCTTGATAATTTCGGATAAAATATTCCAGATAAAGCTGCGACCCTTGTGCCGTTCAGATAGCGTATAAGCATCGGTTTCCAGATGATCTAATACAGTTTTTTGATCTTCTGACATTTTTATATCTCTAACAAGGAATGTATTTAATAAACAACTTATGCAAAATGTATCTAGTCTTAACTTACATGAAATCTTGCCGTTATGCTTTTTGCGATTTTTTTGCTTTTAAAAACGTTTTATGACGACGAAAGCTGCTTTACCAATTCGACACAAGTGGCCTTAAAGTCATGACATATTTCGTTTCGTATAGTTCTTGAGGCTTTCTATTTTTTCAAAAAAAACGTGTTTAATTGTGTTTTGATTTGTATACATACCCTCTGAGCTACGTACACACATCGTTAGCATGCTTCTATAAATGTAGTAAAATTAAAAATTTTGTTTTTGATAACAAATATTAAAATACGGTAGTAATGCGAAGTATACGATATTAAAATGCGGTAGAAGGCGATAATACGATATTTAAATGCGGTAGTAGGCGGTGAAACGATATTGATAGTGATGTGTCGAAATGTTCAAAAATAAATTGTAACAAAAATGGTTTTGGCTCTTCGTAAATGCTTATACGCATTGTATTTTGTATGTAGATACAAATTATATCGACTCATCTCTTAAATAAAGGTATTTTAAGGTGGCGAAAATTGCGATGCACCGCTGCAGTTCTCTGGTGTGTATGTGACACGCGTGGGCTAGCCTGAGGTCAGGCCGAGTACAAACGGGGGTGTGTAGGAGGCACTCATTCTTTGTGAGATCGAACCGATGAGTGTAATGTCCTGCCTACACAGGGGAAAAAAAAATCAAAAGCTACACGGAAATGTAGAACTTCTACACGTTTCGAACGGGTTTTTCAACCCACTATTTTTGTGTAGCTTTTCTAAACGTCGCGTGTGGCTTTCTAAATTCTACACGGCGCGTGTAGGTTTTCTGCACGCTCGTGTGGCTTTGTCATTTCAACATGCGGCGTGCAAAAAAGCTACACAAAAGTAATGGGATAAATATCCTGGTCGAAACATGTAGATATCCTACATTTTCGTGTAGCTTTTTATTTTTTTTTTTTTTAACAAATTTATATTTTTTTACTTACTCTGGTAGATTTGAAATCCCGGCCCCATTGGACTGAAACACGATTGGAATGATATCTTAGACGTCTCCGCCACGTCACGCGTGTAAGGCAACGCCTCTAAGACATTACTTGTATTGAATCTGCTAAAGGCACAATCCAATATTTGCTTGCCTGTAGTTCTTAAGTTCTAATTCAACGTAATCGCTATTTATATACAGGCAACAAAAATTCGCGCACTTTTCGTGTAGCGTTTTAACGCGCAGCGTTAAGATTTTGTAAATTTAAACGTTCATTTAAAAATCCCACACGCCACGTGTGGCAACCAGTTTGCTAAACGAAAAATATAAGAATTCAGTACTGATGTAGAGCTACATTTTTCGTTTAGAATTTCCACACGCGCGTGTAGCATTTCAATATCCAAACGTTAGTGTAGAAAACCTAAACGTCCGTGTGGTAATCAGATTGCTGCATGAAAAAATGTAGAACTATTAAGGGAAACAAGCAGATTTTCAAATGTCGTGTAGTCTTTGGCTTTGCCCATGCAGCATTTAACTTTTCTACATTTGCATTCAGATTTTTAATTCCTACACGTCGCGTGTAGCTTTTCCACACGTCCCGTGTGGAATTCTGAATTCTACACGCAGCGTGTGCAATTTAACAGGGCGAAATACGTTGCGTTTAGGTTTGACGTTTCTACACGCTCCGTGTAGCCAATTTTGTTTTCTCTGTGTACAGCTGCACGATGCAACTGTCACTGCATATATCCACATTGAGTCCAAACATTCGACTATTAAAAAGTAATAGTAAAAAGTATCTCTATTGCGAATAAAAATCAAAACAAATTATTTAAAACAATTATTAAATATACTCTAAATGAAGATACCAGGTTTGGGTAAGTCGAAAGCAAAAAATCAATTACAATTTACGCGGCGTCATGTCTCCCTTTTTTTAAATGGTCAACTCTTAGCTATTTTGACTCGCAGTCCATTGAAGATAGGTAAGTAGTTGCAAAAACAGGGGAACGCCACTTTCTTATGGCCCTCATAAAAAGGGGTATTCCCTTTCGCTGACGGAGCTAAAGGTCTAATGTTTTGCTTCAATCTGGATATTAGCGGCCACAGCTGCATAGTACAGCTGTGGGCAGCAGGCCATTACGAAATTCGGCGAGATCTCAAATTTTATGACACTCGCAAAGAGTGTTTATACTATTGCTATTCCCACAGTCTCACATACACACCAATACAAATGTACTCGTCATGCGGCCAGAGTGCAGACGGAAGATTTGACATTTCAAAAGGTCAATAGTTCTTTTACTCCTTTCGCCTTTTTATCTTAACTTTAGAAATCCTTCAGGCAATGTTGTTGAGAACGTTTCATTGCAACCCCTCTACAAGATAGAATAAATATTATTTATAAGTAGATTTATCTTAGAAAGAGAAAACAAAATAACAATAACTTGAAATGAGAGCTCGATTGGCTGTCGAAGATCGGCGTTGTATATACAGTAAATAAAACCGTGCCGGACTCTGGTTTAGGTTAATTAATATAAAATTTTAGCAACAGTTACTTAATATTATTAAAATAATTTAAAAATTAATAAAACTATAACTTGAGTAGATACAGTAAAATGTTTTCCACCAATATTAACTTAAGACTTGCCCGATAAACCAAACCTGAGATATCACGTTTTTTTAAAATCCTTTTTACCATTTTTTCGTTTTTGACGATTTTTGCAATTGCTTATAAAATTAAAAAAAATTTTTTTTGCAAAACCGAAAATCACGTTTCGGTGGGAGTGTCAAGATCTAATTTCGGTTTTTTTGTTAATTGAAACGAAAAATGTTGAATTTTGAGACCGTTCGATTTGAAAAAGAATTACCCATATTTAAATTTATGGGAGAAAAACTAGTTAGTAAGTAAAAATTTTTTTAGGAACTGTAAAAGGCTACTGGTTTCAACATGGAATTTTTAGTCTACATGGAAACATGTAACAATTATGCCGAATCAAGTAGACTTTTTGCAGTTCCTATATAATTTTTTACTGACAATCTAGTTTTCTTCCCATATATGAAAATATGTATTTTTGTCTTAAACACGCCATGACTTTGCCAAATAAACTGATTTAAATTCCGTAAAAATGTTTGGCTATATATGCTCTGTACAGCTCCACTGTCACAAGTTGAATGTGTCTCACCGTCAGCTAGTTCGATAAACACTATTTTTGCAAACCAGCAAGGCAAAGAGGAGAGAGAGACGAGAAGTGGCGATCGAGAAAACCAGTATGAAAAAGAAGTCGATCCAGAGCAGCAGTTTGTTAAGTTTGTTAATCCCATTAAATTGGCCAATTGAAGTTGCATATGTATATGAATAAACCTTAAAGTGGATGATATCTGGTCTTGGAAATTAAGGAGAGCCTTCCCCATACTATTTATACCTGCCTCATATTTTACCTGCTAAGGCGTCACAACTAGACACTTTCCACTGGATATATATAGCGCCTTTGGTTTTTTCAAAATGCATAGATATGTATAAACTCAGATTTTTATTTTTTTTTTGAATCAGTAAACATAAACTTATTATATTTTTTAATCAACAGGGCTGCACATCACAAAGTTTGTCATTTTGTTGGCCTGTGTGGCCTTTGAAATGTGATTTTCCAATATCGGAAAATGCATGCAAAACTATTTTCATCCGATAGAGTTTAAACTCGGTATGTAGTGATAAAATTCGAATTAATTTGTTATTTCATTTTCCGATTTTGGAAATACCGCTGTGTAGTGGGTGGGAGTGGGGGTGGAAAGTGGCTGGGAAGTGGGTAGGAATCACTCGCTCTATTCCTCTCTTTTTATACCCTGTTCCCATTAAAAATGGGAAAAAGGGGATCATGAAGTTGTGCTCAATATGTAACAGGGCGAAGGAAGTATTTCCGACCCTATAAAGTATATATTTTCTTGATCAGCATCAACAGCCGAGTTGATTTAGCCATGTCCGTCTGTCCGTCTGTCTGTCTGTATGAACGCGTCGATCTCAGAAACTGTAATTGATGGAGCCACAAGTTTTGGCATGTATGTAGGTGAATACTGGGCTGACAGAAATCCTCTAACTGAACCCTCCCCGAGGGTGTCGGCTGGGCAATGGACACTGTATGTACCTCGGCTTAAAGCGAGCTATACCCAGTGTCACTTGCTCGTCTTACACCCAGGAAATGCAGTGTCTAGCTAAGGTAATGGTCAGCTCTGTCAAGCTTTGGTTGGGCAGAGTTGAGCCAGAGCCATGGTTACGAGGTGCCTGGCAGTAGGCATAAAATGCTATGGGAACAAAGAACAAAATGCAACCACCATGGTCATTTCCAATGAACAACCTTATGGACCAAACTCGGGCTGGGATATCAGCCCAAACGTCGGTGGAAGGCGTGACTGCTACCACCGGCGGGCACGGTGGGGAGAAATCCCTTCTTCGTGTCGCCAGCGGTCACACCGCTGTCGCGGTTGGAGCAGGCCAAGACAGTTGTACAGCTACTGCCACAACGTCAAAAGCCAAAGTGTGGCGTGGTACCGCAGTCGATACAGACTCGGACTGCGAGTCGCACGGCGGCTCTATAAATACGGAGGCCGAGGAAAAGCTGCTGCTTTCCCCAGTCCAGACGGGTTCTAGCACCTCTCGTAAGGTAAGGCCCAAAAGGACAAAAGAAGGCATGCGAGCGAAGGCCTAACATAAGGCGGCCCTCAAGATTAAAGCGAGGCTCGATGGCAGCGGTAAGCTCACCCCAGAGGAGAGCAATACGCTGGCGTGGGCCGAGCAAAAGATCAAGGAGGGTCGGAAACACTTTGCGGAGAAGCAGGCGATGCAAGCCACCTCCGCAGCATACGCTAACAAGGTGGAGGAGAGCTTGGCTGTCAAGCGGCAGCGCTCAACTGAGCCAGCGAAGGCGGAGGCCCCAGCGAGCAAACGGCCACGCCCAAGACCGCAGAGCAAGGCTCCACCAAGCTCCACACCTAAAAAAAAAATGCCCACAAAGGAGTCAGCCAGTGACGTGGCAAAACGGCATCTCACCGTAGCCCTCGTCGACAAAAGCGACCCTTTCGGCAAAATTACACTGGAACGGTGGAAGGTAGTAGAAGGGAAGCTGTTCGAGGCGATATTTAAGAGGATGGACGACCCAGCAGCGCAACCAGTCACGTTTGACGGAGCAGGCTGGCTGTTTGGAGTCAAAATCCTCACATGTACGGTCGACCAGGTCAGCTTGCATAAAAGCAAGCTCGCGTCGGCGGAGCTCCTAATATCCCTTGAGGCAGGGCCCGCCGAAGTGGCCTTAGTTCAGGAACCTTGGATTGCGGCAGGGAACAAGGTCTCAGGGCTAAGGACACAACACTTTTTATCCCACCGTAGTAAGTAAGGCAAGGACAGCCATTCTGGTAAGAATAGGTATCTATGCTTACCTCATATCTTATTACAGCACGGATGACCTCATAGTTGGGGCCCTGGAAGGTCACGATGATGAGCCAATACTATTGGCATCCTGCTACATGGCACACGAGAGAGAGTCGCCACCGGCCGAGCTCGAACACCTAACGGCCGAGGCGAGCAGGAGGAAACAACCACTCGTCGTCGGAACGGATGCCAACGCACATCACACCGTGTGGGGCAGCCCAGACATCAACGACAGAAGTGAGTCACTCTTTAACTTTATCCTACAAACTTACCTTAAAATAGAAAACGTTGGAGATGTGCCCACATATGTGGGACCAACATCGGCCAATGTCCTAGACCTAACTCTGACCTTAGGGAATAGTACACAGGCATCAGAATGGAGAGTCCTTGATAGAAACTCCTTCTCAGACCACAAGTACATCCAATTTAAGATCGAGTTCAACCACAACCAAACCAGAAACGCCTATAGGAACCCCCGGAACACAGACTGGGTGAAGTACCTTAGAACAGTAGAATCAAAACTACCAAAGCCAACGAGTATCTGCTCGGTAGGCGACATTGAGAGGTCCGAGGAGACGCTCACAGCCAACCTAACCGAAGCATACAAAACCTCATGCAAACTCACAGTTAGCAAAAGGAGAACCAGACCCCCCTGGTGGACCCCAGCGCTGAAAGAGCAGAGGAAGGACGTGCAAGAATGCTTCAAACTCGCCAAACAAGCGGATGAGCAAATAATCTGGGAGGAATACAAGATTGGACTTCGCGTCTTCAAAAAAGAAGTACGGAAGGCAAAACAAAACTCATGGTGAAACTTTTGCCCCAGCATAGAGAAGGTCTCCGAAACAGCTAGACTCAGGAAACTGCTTTCATTACTACAACCCATTTTTGTTGCATGCTTGAGGTGGAGCTATGTACCTGTGGCCTGGAGGACAGCACGCGTTGTATTCCTGCCCAAAGCAGGGAAATGCAGTCACGTGCAACCAAAAGACTACAGGCCCATTAGCCTCACATCTTTCCTGCTCAAAACAATGGAAAAGCTACTGGACCTTCATATAAGAGAGGGCATGAACCTGACCTTGGAGGGGAACCAGCACGCCTACACGAAAGGGAAATCGGTGGAAACTGCGCTACACTCCCTAGTAGCCACCATCGAGAAGGCACTGTACCATCAGGAATTTTCCCTGGGAGCATTACAGAGCAAAGCTATGGACACAGCACAGTGGGCAGAGAGATCAACAGTAGCACGGAGTACATGATCCCAATAACCAACTTTACAGGCGCATCAGCACTACTGGAACCAGAAGACTGGCATACAGGGCTCAGGAAGCAATGCACCTTTTCACGGACGGCTCAAAGATGGCCTCAGGAGTCGGAGCCGCCGTGTACTGCAAGGAACCGGAATTGAAACTCTCATACAAACTGCCAAACCACTGCACTATATTCCAGGCGGAAGTATTCGCTATAAGGAAAGCAGCTGAATTGGCAGAATTACACGCACCAAACGATCAAATCAACATATACGTAGACAGCCAAGCGGCAATCAATGCAATGCAGAGTCACGTCATCAACTCCAAAAATGTTCTGGCAAGCAGAGAAGCATTAGATTCACTCTGCACCTCCAGCAAGGTGCAAATCTACTGGATTCCCAGCCACCAGGGCATTGATGGAAACGAAATGGCGGGCACTCTTGCAAAAGCCGGGGTTGCACTAAGCCGAGAAGCAACACTAAACTTACCTATCTCCCTACAGACGCTATACAGCAAGATGGAAGAGATAGCGGAGAAAGAAGCAGAGGATAAGTGGAAGAACACGACCGGCTGCAGAATCTCTAAAATTATGTGCAAGAAGGGAGACAAAAAACTCACGCACTATACGCTGCAGCTCCAAAGAAGAGACTGCAGACTGCTTATAGACATATTAAATGGTCACTGCCTAGCAGCCGCTCACGCGATAAAGCTAGGCATCACGACAGCAGACACCTTCAGGAAATGTAAGGAACCTGGAGTAGCAGAAACTCTAGAACACCTCATCTGCAGCTGCCCAGCAATCGCCACGACAAGACTAAAACATCTGCACTCCCCAAGCTTCACCACTCTGAAAATGGCAGCCAAGAGCTCCCCCAAACAACTATTGGCATTTGCCAAAACGTCAAGGATCCTAGAGGATTTCTGAAGGAAATGGTACCCTAAAGCACCCGGCCTCACTAAGGACCGTAAGGTCTATGTGTGGGGCCACACATACATGGGGCCAGCCGGAAATACCTACCTACCTACCTAGGTGAATACTGTACCCACATCGAGTTTGTTTCAGATTTTAAAAATTCCTCCTCCTCCATCTTTAAACAGCGAAAATCTGTCGTTTTCTCTGTATAAACGTGTAGATCTCACAAACTATAAGAGGTAGAGCCACAAATTTTTGCATGTATGTAGGTGTACCCGTACCCAGATCAAGTTTGCTTCTGGTTTGGCAAATTTCTCCTCCATCTTCTTCTAACCGCGAAAAACTGTCAGAGCTACAATTTTCAAGTTGAACCTAGTGACTTAATATATATTCAGTTAGGCCCAACATCAATCTATTCTGTGTACCACAATGAGATCCGAACAAAAACATCGAAGATATGCAAGTGCGCCTGCTCATTTATTGAAATAAATTTTAAAATAAATGGAATTCAAAGCTAAAGGAACCACATTTCTTGGGACAGGGTATTTTGCTTTCGGGGCACTCGACTGCAACACTCTTACTTGTTATTTCTACTGTTGTCACTTGTTCTGGGCAGCCGCATTAGGGTCGCTTTCGCATCGCCTGTCCTGTGCAAGATCAGTTGCTAATTCGAGCTTTAAGCGAACATTTCCGTTCCGAATTCTAATTATAGAACAGAGTGAATAATTGGTTGACAGTAAACCAAAGTTTTTATAATAAAAACGGGGTTCGACAGAAAGAGAGAAAGGGAGATCGGGTTGCTTCCATTTTGGATCTATCGTTTTTTTTTAACTGTACTTCTTGTCAGCTCAACCAAGTAGATGTAGCCCCCTAAGCGTGGGTCCGCAAAAGCGTAAATTCCATGATTTCCTATTCCACCGAAGCCCCGAAATACATTTTAATACATAAAGGTCTAATGTTTTGCTTGAATCTGGATATTTGCGGTCACAGCTGCATAGTGTAGGCAGCAGGTCATTACGAAATTCGGCGAGATCTCAAATTTTATGGCACTCGCAAAGAGTGTGTGCTCACTAGAGCGGTTTTTGTTTCTTTTTCATGTATAATTAGCGCAAATAAAAACAAAAGCTAAAAAAGTCGAGTTTTAACGGGCGCGAATGGCGTCTAAAGTTTTTGTAAATAACTCATACGCAGTGTTACCAATTATCATATAGTTTTTTCATTTATAAATAGTCGGCGATGATTTTATTTACAAACTATTCAAATTTGAAAAATATTTTATTTCCATCCCCTTTTATTTTTAGATCCCTTTTTTAATTTTAAACAATGACCGAACTTACTTCGTTTGTAAAAATTTGTTACTTTATTTGTATTATTTATTTGTATTTGGTGAACGTGTTGTATGATTAATATTTTTTAAAACTTTGAGACCCTGTCGCGCCCATTAAAAATTAAAATAAAATTTTTTGATTTTCACAATTATTAATTATACAACGAATATTAGCTTTGGGAATGCTGAGACCTCCTTTGTTCCATTTTGCCCCCGTTTATACTCTTGCTAAGCCCACGCGTGTCACATACACCAAAATACAAATGTACTCGTCGTGCGGCCAGAGTCAGCGCGTCTCACATCCACACCGATACAAATGAAATGTAAAAAATTTCTACAAATTTTTGACACGCGTGTGAAAAATATTGTGTAAAAAATATTCTGGATTTATTTTTTACAAAAAAAATTTTTTACAATTCGTGTGTTAGTAACACGTGTGAAAAAATTCTCGTGTAAATAACATGAACAAATTTTATTTTTTCTTATGTAAAAAATTGTTGGTAACATGTGCGAAAATAAAAATTTTTTCAGACTGTTTTTTTTTCTTTGTGTTAATTATGAGCGTGTAAAAAACAAATGTGTGTTATTTTACGAACCCTGGATTTTAAAAGCCAGCCCGCACCCTGATCCAACACCAATCTTATTAAACATATTAAAAGTGTATTATAATTTTGCTTTGAAGTTTGAAACGCATTGAAGGAATCATCTTTGACCACATAAAGTATTCCTGATCAGCATGAAGAGCGGAGTCGATTTAGCTTTGTCCGTTTGTCCGTCTGTCTGTTTGAAACGCATTGAAGGAATCATCTTTGACCACATAAAGTAAGAAGAGCGGAGCCTGTTTCTAAGCGAACTAGTCCCTTAAGCTGTGTACTGAGACACTCGAAATTTTTTTACATAGCTCAGGAAATCCGCTCGCGAAAATTGTCAGAGCGCATTTCCTGAGCGAGTACTGAGACACTCGAAATTCGCTTCGACAATAAACATGGACCTCCCAACTCGTTTTTTTGAAAACAGCTGATAAATTGTCGAAGGGGGTCAGGAAATTATGAAACTTGTTTGATAATTGTCAGAGGTACCTACGAAAATTGAGCATGCAATGAAAAAGGTTAAAGCAAAGAAGACTAAAAAAACAAAGCTACAATTATTTGGAGAGCTCCGAAGTGGACAAACATGTGGAGCTGATCAAAGTGGGTCGCTACCATTTTTATGGAATCTGGCCAATAAAAAGCGTTTTGATACAGGCAGCTCCGGAAGCTGCATCACTTGTGGCTGAGAATCTTTTTCGGTATCCTCTCCCGTTGATGTGGTTGGTATGCCATTCGCCCAATGTGTGCACACCACCCGAGTCCAAACCTCCGTAGCCTCCACAGCCCACGGCCAAACAGCACAGAACCTTCGCAGTCTCTATAGCCCATTATACAGTGTTTCCTCCGGCTTACTGTGGTAGTTTTCGTTGCTCCAGCCGCTCCCGTGGCTACCTTTAGGTATTCAACTAATACGCCCGGCGAGTATGATTCTCCAGTCCATGGAGCTGGCTGTGACTCAATGTGCTAATTCTAATCGTTCGATGCGTTTTGGGTTGTCGCTCTAGCAGTATGTCTTAGGGGATAAGTTCTGCTCACCCAGGCCAATACAACAACAAAGGACACTGCTTATACCTCCAGCAACACACAAAATGCATCCATGAAATTGACCATGGCATTGTCTATGACCTTACCCCCCCGTGACTTCCTTTATCAATTTTCTTAACTCTTTAATTTTATTTGAATTAACCCGCCAATTTCTTAAATAAACAACAGCTGAATTTTTTGCTCTTGCCTGGTCACACTACATTGTCTGAGCGGCTCAGGAAATTATCAAACAATTTCCACTCCGCAAAAATTTCGAGTGTCTCAGTACCTAGCTTTAGTTTCGAAAAAATTCAGCTGAAATTTTGCACAGAGTCTTTCTTTAACTGCATTTTGCTTATATGTCGGAACAGGCCGGATCGGATGACTACTTCTTGTAGATTTTGGATAAACTGTCTTGTTCTCAATATTAGCGCTCATAAGCTCGGTCGTGGTTAATATTATATATTTTTCAGCTGATCTGCGAAGTTTGGTCGAAATCCCTAGTCGTTGAAGCAAGTGTGCAAACGAAGTTAGCTTTGCTTTCGGAAAATCGGAAAAATATTAGCTTAAATGTACAATATCAACTAGATTTAAGTTGTTCAGTTACTTTTTTGTGACAACTCATCTTGAGTCCGATGTTCTCGGTTTTCCCCTCTCTCTAAGTTTGCGGGCTCATTTAACAGTACAATATCAGAGGTAGTGTTTTTTGAAACGTTTATCGACTAAAATGCATGGGATATAGAATATGCGGCACATCAACTTTTTATCATAATTTGTCACTTCGAAATCGGGCCCTCAAGGGTCGATTTCACATTTTCTACATAGATCTATCTATCACACAACCTTACAGATAACAAAGTAAACCGTTTCTTTGACAGAGCAGAAAGAAATCGGCCCTGCTCAGAAATTCCTTAAATGTTTATTAAAATATTGGTATGTTATGTATTGTATATTGGTATCTTAAATAAAACTCAAACACTTATTTTTTTTGTACTTTTTACCGTTATTTAATTTATTTACTCAATATACCGTTTTATATAAAGGCAAATATTTAAACCCTTCCGAAGCTATACTAAAACAACATTATTTACTGTATTTTATACTGTGTATAACGGAAAATGGTTAATATCCGGCATACTAAATCATTTAAATCATTAAAATAATAAATTTATTAAGACATTTTATTAGTTGAGTCGATTCAATAAATAATAAATTAAACTTTCAGTCTTCAACAAAAATTAAGAACGTCATACTTATAAATATATTATATATGTGTATAATATAAATTGAATTTAACTTTTACTATAAATATATCGCATGCTTGCTTGTCAGAAATGCTGAAATCTGAAATCGATATAATTTAATATAAATTTCTTGTTTTAAGCTAAGATTGGAAAAGTCTACACGTTTATTTATATAATCAAATATGCAATTTTATAAATAAAAATAATTTAGGTTGATAAACTATATTTAAGTCTGTTCGCTTGAAACGATTTATATCTTTAGTTTACTGTCAAAAAGACCCATTAACATTAGTACTATTTAAAGGAAATTTTCTCTACCAATACCTTAATCTCCTCGAAAAATTACGATTTTTAAGCAGGAATAATAAGAATTCTACTTCTTTTCCTAGACGGTTCAAAAATTATCCGTGCGCTTGAGAGAAAAGAACTATTTCTTTTCTAAAATTTTTGGTAGTTGTTTTTAAACAATTAAGCCAAATGGAAATCAATGTTTTTCACGATTGACTGCTTGGCTCCTTAAGGCCCATCAAACATTCAAAATAAGGAGCAGTTTCATACAAAAATTGAGGGAAAAAGAAGAAAAATTTATATTTTCGCCACTTAAACTTTTAACCTTTACAGCTCATTTGAGGAGATTATGTTAATTGTCTGTGGGATTTGATATGCTTTGAGCAGCTGCGAATGAACCTGTCATCAAAACAAAATGCAAATGACCGGTCAGTGTGAAACACCGCCAGTTAAATTAAAAATACTACAAAAATTCAACAATAGAGTTTTCGGCGTAATTTTTTGCGAAGATAGCTAAATTACGTACGTCGGATATCCGCATTCTGAGTAAAGCATTCTTAACTTAAATCGTTCTTGCAGAAATGGGTCTTTTAATTTTTGTGTTTTTAATAGACAAATTCATTAGAAATATATTTTTATTTATAGCATTCATACTCTAGACTCTAATAGCAATGGGAAACAACTTGCTGGTAATGCAACAGAAGCCGGATTGATTTTTATAGTGGAAAAATCCAAACTGCTTATATTATAGGATTGTATAATATTTGCTAGTAAAACAAATCCAAACCCTCGAACCAAATTTTGTCCTATGCATGTACGTTTACCAATGCTAAAAGGTAAGAAGTGTGAAATATTTTTTCTTAATTGAAATACTCGTCGGGGCTTAGCTATTTTGCTTATGCTTTTTAAATCTCTGGGTACTGAGATCAAATCATCCGCATTGGAAGTGTTTTTGACCACGTCATTTTCGTACTCTATACCTGAGTCAGAACCTTCTGAGCTTCGTCTCTTTTCATGAAGTTGTGTTGTTTTTGCTCCCTGATTATCCAGTTTTTCTTCCAAAAACCTTTCTGGGTCAAACTGATCAGGAGCGTGCCAATATTTATTACTCTTGTTGAGTAAGAAGTTATTAATAAAAACGATTGTTCCACTGGTAACACCAAATCCAGAAATAACAGTATCTTCTGTAGCGACGTGCGGAACTATAGGCGAAGAAGAACAGCGCAGTACTTCGAAAATTGTAGCCATTGTATAGGGCATATTATCCATATCAAAAAGGTTAATTCTGCGATGGCCATTGTTTAAAACAAAATCAACTTCAGATTGAATTTTGCAACTGATGGTTGGGTTTTTAGCGATATACGACAATGCTAACATTACCAAATTTCCAATGGCTGAATGCCCACCGATAAAATCTTCCAACATAAAAATAATCGTGTTTCGTGAAACGTTCTTGTCTTCTAGTAGGCTTCTTAGCAATGCATCCGTAAAGTCAGTATCAGGTTCATCAAGATCAATATTTAATTCTCTTTGATAAATTACGCGATCTAATATAAATTTTCGTATAGTTGTAGACCAATGCATAATTTTTTTAGTATGATTTTTATAAAACGGTGATAGCCACGGTAGAAAGTCCAACGGATACCCTTGGTTAATTTCCCAAAATATTTCGTCAAAATATCGTACAATTTTCTGAAACTCCGTGTCGTCGTAATCGAACCGCGTTGAGCACATATACTGGCTAAACATATTGGCGCTTGCTTGAAGAATGAATGGTTTTATATCAACTGGCTTTCCTGGCTGAATGGATTTATCGAGCTCATGCATTAAATTGTTGATTTCATTACATCCAATTTGTGACATTTTTGTAAAAAAAGAAGATGATTCCCGCGGAGAACAATGCCTTCTCGCCAAGTTTCGTCGTTTTTGTTGCAGTTGTGACCAGTCGCATAGGGCAAGTGCTGCAAAATATTAAAAATTATTTTAACAAAAATCAGTGATTTAATTCTTTAAGCGATTCATGAAATTGTAAGAAATATGGAATATTGATATTTTGTTTAAACGCTCCTATATACTTAAGGGTACTGTATACCTTCAGGTGTCATTTTTTAAAGGTTTACAAAAAATTTAATTTCTCAAAAACTATAAGTAGTATTAAGAAGCGGTCTTTTTCATTCGATAGGTAATCGGTAAAATTAAATTTAGTAATTTTGTTGTTGTTGTTGTACCTGCGGTTGTTGTTGTATTTCTTTTTAAAGTGAACCAAAAATTTAAAACATAGGCCCATGGTTACAAAAATGTTATGAGATCGGATGATCTGAATTTGAAACTAAAGACAGGGGTTTATTAAGAATTGATGTAATTCTGGTGTGACTTTTGTATCCCACTGTATTGATTCTAGCTCCGTTATTTAAAAAAATAAAAACAAGAATTTGAAAATCGGTCAACAGATACTCTTAAAATCTTTGCAACCATTTTGGAAAAAGTGGTTCCGAGATAATCGCATTTAAAGTTTCGACATCTGTTTTCGATGAAAAAAAAATTATTTTTAATAAATGTAAAAATTGAATTTGGTGCATTTGTTAGCTTTCACCGAAAAAAATTGATCAAAATCGGTTAAGCAGTTCTCCAGAAAATTGGGTCAAAGTGCGTCAAGACATGGCAAATATAATAAATAAAATCTCCAAATATTTCCAAGTTAAATTTTTTTTTTCAAAAATTTGTTTTTCCAAAATATCGAACATTTAATAAATATTTATAAAGTCTTTGACCAAAAAAATGCAAAAACCTGGGATCCTAAAAAAATCAAACCTGAAAAAAATTATTTACATTAATGGGAAAATCTGAGATATACTAATTCAGGATGCAGTATCCTGTTAACAAGGTATATTTTAATTTTTAATTTTTATTTTTCAAATTAATTTTAACTCTTAATTTTCGATCAAAATAAAAATAATATGATATAATAATTAAATTTCAATTTTTATTTAAAAATCATAATCAGGAGTGTCACAGAAATCTCTAGAGATTTTCGTGTAAACTATTGCACTTCGAACAAATCAGGGACTACTTTATTTGCGAAGTGCCAAGAATCAGACCGCCTACTAGATTACGTGGATGGGAAACCGTACGCTTCAAATCTACTTGACTTTGAGCAGGCGGTTTCAAATCTCTTAACCTTTGACATCTAATCTAGTAGCCGGGCATATTTTAGCCCCATAACGTATAAATTCAAACAGCTTTGATATAAAATGCTGACGTTTATACGAAAACCTCTAGAGATTTCTGTGACACACCCGAATATAACCCTTATTTTCAATTTTTCTATAAAAATTAATAATAAAAGGTTTTTTTCAATTTGTATTAAAAAAGTCGAAAACAAACATTTTTTTCAAATTTTAAAATTCAAATTAAAAATAAAAGTTATTTTTCAATTTTTTATTATAAAAATTAATAGGGCCCTGTTCCGAATTCCAACTCGATTTTCGTGTTAACATGTGAATTTCGAATTCAATTTATATAAATTTAAACGAAAGTGTGGCCCAGTGGTTAGTGTGCTGGACTGCTGGGCGGGAGGTCGTGGGTTCGAACCCGCTCCTGAACATCTAATAATAAAAGTTTTTTTCTTTCTTTAGAAAATAGCTTTTACACATACGGTCACCTTCACTAGCTATTGGCGCCAGCTGTGAAGTAACTAGCCATGAAAAAAAGCAAATTCTCAAACTTTGCCGTTCGGATCCGGCGTTAAACTGTAGGTCCCTTTCTCTTGTGCGAAAAATTTTAAGCACACACGCCAAGAGATTGAGAGAAGCTTGGCTTGGCCCCCTTGGAGGAGCAGTATAGCCAACATTTACATTTTACATTTACAAACGAAAATGTCAAGTTAATTTGAAGCTACTAGATCCTGTCACAATTTTCTCTCGATTTTAATTCATTTGGGATTAAGCAATCGGTTTCAGCTGCTCCCACAATTCCGAGTTTTGTTATACCTGATCTAGTAGCCGTAGGCATATTTGTCGCCTTCTATACAAAGTTTTTAAATTTGACTGCAAAATACTAAAGTTTATTCGAAAATCAAGTCAAAATTCGGAACAGGGCCGATAATTTCACCAAGGCTTGTCGAGAGCGGACAACTTAATAAAAGTATAGCAGCCATACAAAAGATAGGTCTGAAAAAAAGTTATTGTGAGAAAAACTTTTTTGTTTTCTTTGCTATCGCTTCCAAACATGTTACTGATCATTGTTACATGCTTCCACACAATTCTGCCAAGTTTGATCCAAATCGGATGACTATAGCATATAGCTGCCATAGGAACTATCGGTTGAAAAACTAGTTTTAGGGAGAAAAACTATTTTGTTTTGAATGCTATCGCTCTCATGCTATAGATCCCATACAAAAGATAGGTCTGAAAAAAAATCTTTGTGAGAAAAACTGTTTTTCGTAAAACTTTACACTTTTCAGTTGTGAATATTTTGATGAATATATTGTATAGCTGCCATTTAACAAACTGGCATGCATATATCAAGCGCCAAGGGTATACATATAAACTTCGGTCGAGCCGAAGTTAGCTTGCTTCTATTTTTATACCATTGGAGAGGGTATATTGAAATTGTTCAGATGTTTGTAACAGATAGAAGGAAGCATCTCCTACCACATAAAGTATATATATTATTGAGTCATCGGCGACTGTTGGAATGTCAAACAGTGCGACTAATAAAGCGAAATTAGGAGTGAAATTAAACGGAGAAAAGGCAAAGTCAGCCCCACCAGCTTCTGGGGCTGTGTGCAGGGTCATTTGCGAATCAATTAAATCAAGTACTACTGAAAAAAACAATATGAATTTAAATCAAAATTTATCAAATCAATGTGCAGAGAGAGAGCAACATACTCAAAGCTGTCAACTCAAGAGAAAGACCCACAACAGCATGGAACAGTTACCAATTAAAAAACTAAGAAGCAATTATTATGCTTTGCTAGCAAAAGTGACGGCAACGAAAAGCTAGTTGAAGAATTTGAAGATCGGGTGAAAAAAAACAATAGCAACGTGGAAGTGACAACAGTTAAAGCTCAAAATAAAGAGAGCAGCCCAAGTCGATCTGTTCATCGTCAATCGAACAACTGTAGCAACCAAATAAACAATACACTCAGAAAAAAACCAAGAGCTTTGTACTTGAATCAAGTACGAACGGTGTCAATAGTACGGTAAGTACGAAAATACTTGATTCAAGTACAAAATCCTTATTTCAAGTACGATTTTTTTAATCCCAAAATACTTGTTTAAAGACTGTTTCTGGATATTTTAAGTACATTTCGAACTATTATAATATCTTTTTGGTCATATTATGAATTTGTTAAGGTCTTAAATACATCCCGATGTACTCTCAAAATAAGTGCATAAAGGTTCTACATCGAAGTCTAATAATTCAAAAGTCAACCCCAATCCAGGCTTGAAGCAAAAAAATACTTAAAAAAATAAGTACAAAATTTTCTTGGTCTAAGCCTATAAAGGTCTCTATATAATATCAAAATCCAAAGGAATGAATTAACCAAAGACCAAGATGTTTATACAGTAAGTCGGAAATCTACCAACACTCCATTACCAAAGTGTTAGAACCAGGAGCGAATTTCAAGAACAGAATCAGCGTAAAATAATTCGTAGCTTTCGTAGCCCACTTTTTGGAGCTCGCGTAACTCAATTCTGTACTTAATCCAAGAAATTTTGTACTTGAACTAATTACGATATTTTCTTAAATTTTTAGTATTTTGATAATACTTCCATAAATCTCATCAAGTCTTATCTATGTGAAAGGCGATGGCAGTGATTTCGAAGTCTGAAATACCATCCACTTTATACCTTAAGCGTGGGATCCCTCAGGGGTCAGTCCTTGGTCCCCTTCTCTTTTCATTATATGTAAATGACTTGCCAGAAATTATGTCTAATTGCAATGTCCACATGTACGCAGATGATGTGCAGATGTATGTTAGTCGCCCGTTAAATAGAATAAATGAGTGTGTCGATATATGTAACAGTGATTTGTTGAATGTAAATGTATGGGCTAAACGTAATGGACTATTACTAAATCCAACAAAATGTAAATGCATCTATATATATAAAAAAGTTCAACCTGACTAGATCTACCTAGACTAAATATTGCTGGCACACCTTTGGATATGTTGCCCAAGTCGTTAATCTAGGTATAACTTTTAATGACACTCTTAGGTGGAATGAACAATTGACTAAAGCCGCTGGAAATACCCACGGGATACTTAGGCAGCTTTCATTGACTAAATGTTATTTGCCGACTAATCTCAGACTCCTTATTGCAGAGACGTACTTGACCCCTACTTTTTGTTATGGAATTGAAATATTCGGAAACTGTGACGGTGCTTCTCAGAGACGACTAAATGTAACGTTAAATAACATTGCTAGGTATGTGTATAATAAGAAAAGAACTGACCATATTACATGTTTCGCCAGACAAATATATGGCCTTGATTTTAAGACTTGGACTGATTACACTGGCCAACAGCCGTTTTGGTCCAGCCCTATTGATGACAAATTCTGATCCAGTTTTGTGCACTGATTCCAAGACTGGTCTCGGTTTTTCTCCATCAGCTCTTGTTTTCAAGATATCGCGGAAAATCCATTTTGCAGTATTTTTGGCTTTTAAAAAATTATGGAGGTTACACCAAGCAACAATATCTGTATTTATGAGCTCTATGCGACAGTATACATATTAAAGTCGCCTAAAAAAATCAATGGAGCAGCATCAGCAAACCTAAAAGCGCCTAAATTGGCCTTTGAAGAGAAATTTTCATCAAATTATAGCAAATTTTTCAAACTTAATCGCCGTGTACCATCCATTTGGAGTGCTTGCATTTTAATGAAACCCACTTTAGCATGCAGCCCAATGGTTCTTCTATTTTCACAAATTTTGTTGCATTTAAATCTTCTCGATGGACAAAGTTACAGGCGGTTAATCCCGAAAAAATGAATTAAAATTTATGGCAGGATAACTAGATTGATACACAAAATGTGTATAGGAAATATTAAAAGACTACTTGATCTAACATAGTCCTTACATTAATTGTCAAGCAAATGCACAATAACATTCAATCAGTACTAGATTCAAACAATTTTCCCCAAATTCATATTTGCTTAATATCAAACAACCTTGCGAGAATAACATTAAAATTATATGAATTGGGCTACAAATAAGCCAAATGTGCTCCGCACTCACTATAATCTACGGATTAAGCCCCTTGTGACTATTATGATTTTCCAAGTTTCCACAAATGCCTGGCGGAAAGAGATTGTAGTAAAGACTCTATCTCCGAAACGAATGTATATGTAGAGGAAATTGACCATTCTTATTATTTGGAGGAATGCTCATTCATGCAAATTAGTGCAAAAACTCGATCCATTTCGCAAGCGAATAACTTTGTGAATCTGACGAATTTGTCATACGCAGACCTCTTAATTAAATTGTGTAAAAAAATTTCTACAACTTAAAGTAATTTTTTGTTTTCTATGGTAGCGTCGCCCTATTTTTTACTGTTTTTTTCTACAGTGGACAAACAAAATTTACAAACATTTGTAATTTCAAAATGGTCGCGTTTTTTTTACAAATTGAATTTTTTCCATGATTCTGCTTCGGGACATTAAGTCATTTAAACTAACTGTTTGGTCACCCAACCAACACAGCAGCAGCAGCCGAAATCTTTAATTTAATTATTTTCCTTAATTATGTTGCTCTGTATAGCAAGGCGCAAATAACGTACACTCATAAAAATCTAGAACGAATAATTTGAGTACGAACGCTCTTGAAAAAAAAATCTAGTCGCACTTGAATTTTCAAGAATTTCGCTCTTGGAATCGAGAATAATTCATTCTCAATGTGGTTCTATAGGCAAGGGGAGTGAGGAAACGCAAACTTTGAGAGAATAACGTTGGCCGCGCTCTTTCAAAGAGAGACAGCGAGTGATTAAACGTTTGTATAATATAATAAAAATGTTTAAAACACCACATTAAAAAATAAAATGAAATAAAAATAAAAAAAAAAAAATCGCTGCTACGGGGACTTGATCCACGGTCGAGCTGTTGCGGCTGGCCAAATACCAACCGCGTTGGCTTATAAATATGCTTTCGCCGCTGCTTGTAGTTTATCGAGAATAGTCGAGTCGGTTAAGCTGCTCGTCCAACTGTGTATGTTTCAGTCTTCGAGGTACCGAGTTCAAGTCCCAGTAAAGTAAGTAAAATAAAAAATTTTTATCTGTTATGTGACTAACTCAAAATCAATCACATCTTAGGAAAAAGTGGGTGGGGTGGCTGGCTGATGGTGAGTGGCAAGCAGAGCGGGACAAACAACACCACGCGTCGGTCGGGACGGGTTGTCCCGGGGTCTCGGTCATATGTCTCTCACACCCAAACCCCCACCCCCTTCAATTATTATTTTTAGTCCTTTATTTTGAGAATTTTTCGTACTTGGATCAAGTACTGAAACTCTTGAGTCAAGAATGTCGGGATCAAAAATTCACTCTTGGATCAAGAATATTGCTCCTGGATCAAGAATTTTCACTCTTACCCTACTTTTGAGAACGAATGCTCTTGAGTCAAGAGTGAAATTCTTTATTTTTTCTCTGAGTGTAACTTCCTCTCACACAATGTTTGTTTTGATATTGCGCGCCCCTCTCTCTCTCTCTCCTGCTCTGTTATTCTCTTCTAATTTGCTTGCCCTTGGCCTTCAGCTCAAGTGCAATTTGTCTGCATAACCCAGTCTTGATTTCGTTCTGCTCGTCAACGCATTTCAATTCGCCTTTTGTTTGCAACGGCACGGATCAATTCGGGTTCGCCTGCCTAGCTTATTAAACAATTTGTTAATCGTTTAAGCACGGCCAAGTCGGGCCTGCTTAATACTTGTTTCATCCTATATCGGCCCTGTGCGGCAAATAAACGGAAATTTATATTCGAAAAAACACAAATCGGTGTTAATTCTTTGGACAAAATTTTCTCGCATTTAAATAGCTATTGAAAAAGCTCAATAGCTCAACATTTGGTGACCCCGACGTAATCAAAACAATAAATAAATATAAAATTTATCATCTATTTTAAACATTGAAAAATTGCCATACAAATCACGCGTCAATTCGGGCGCCAATCGCATGCACACACACACACACTTAAGCAAATTCACCGTTGGTTGCTGCTTGCGTGGACCGTTGCATTATCGTCTTGTGTTCTTTGCTGTCGTTGCTTAGAACAGTTGGAAATCGAGGCTGCAGGCAATAAGTCCCCAATGAAATAAGTCCCCAAACGATAAAATGAAATAAGGCCCCAAATTTGGGGAGTTATTTCATAATGAAATAATACCCCAATTTAAATTATGAAATAAGGCCCCACTGAAATGAAATAAGGCCCCAAATTTGGGGTGTTATTTCATAATGAAATAATACCCCATTTTGAAAAATGAAATAACACCCCAATTTTTCAATTCTATTTTTTTTGTTCATTTTATTGCTTTATTCAATTTGTTCAATAAAATAAAAACTATTGGAAATACCTAATATAAAATTTTAAAATATTTTCTTATTTGGATTTTTAGTGAAACAAACTACCTATAACATTAAATAATAATGAAAATTTTTTACACAAAAATCGCGCGATTTTTTTGTAAAAAATTTTCGCCTGCGGCGCTAAGATTGACACAATTTTTTTGATATAATATAAAAAGTTTTCATATAAAAAAAAATTTCGTCTGCGGCACTAAGATTTTTTAAAATAGACAATATAATTATCTCGTCAAAATACAGCATTTTCTGTTCTTTGACGTAGAACAAATTTCCAGTTCGCCGTAATGCAACAATTTTTTCGCACTTCATAATTTTGTCTCGCACTTGAACGTCTGCTTTACACAATGCAAATCACTGCAAACAATGCAAAAAACTGATCAACAAACTCAAAAGCTTATCACTGAACTAATTGTAAAACGGTACTTTTGCACATCTGTACAAAAATGCATCAAATACTAAGTCAGAAAACGCAGGCAGATAAGAAAATTAACCGTTATTGGAATTTTTTCCATATATCAGCAAAAATAAGAGAAATGAAATAAGACCCCAAAAAATTCATATTAAAAATTGGGGTCTTATTTCCGCGAAATGAAATAAGACCGCACACCTAATTTTTGGGGCCTTATTTCATTTCTTCTTTTGGGGACTTATTTCATTTTTAAATTTTATTTAGGAAATAAAGCCCCAAAAAATGAAATAACACCCCAAATTTGAGAAAAAATCGTTGTTTTTGTTTTCCATATAAATTTTTGGGGCCTTATTTCATTTTTTTTTTGGGGCCTTATTTCATTGGGGCCTTATTTCGCAGCGCCGGAAATCGATCGTTGCCCTTTTTCGTCATATTTGTCGCACCCAATTCGTGGGTCCGCAAAAGCAATCAACTGCGTTTTGATTGTCGGCATTTGGGCAGTGACTGTAAAACCTTTTGTGAAAACTGTGCGAGCAACCTATAGTGCGTGCAAAACTTTGAACTCGACTGTGGATATAAAACTGTGGCCGACTTTCGCGCTTCTAAAACTGTAAGCTATTTCGGTTTGAGTGTTTGTTGTGTGGCTCAGTGCATCTAAAACTGTATGCAGATTTATTTGGACTAATAAAATGGTAAACGAAACCCTACCTACAGCCGTATCGGCTGACCAAAGCGCGATTTTCTTTAAGCGCAAAGCAAAATCCATTGAGTGTCAAGTTCAAAAAATGGGTAAAGCTATTGAGCCGGGTAAGATTGGCGCTCTCAGTGAAGAGGAATTGACTGTGCGTTTAAAATCCCTTGAAAGCGCTCAAGAATCTTTTAAGCAAGCGCATAACCGTTTAGAGGAACTGGATTTCGATGAGATCGGCAGTGAGTTGCGGGAGAATTTTGATGAGACCGCAGTTCTTTTAGAAGCTCGCTTGCGCCGTGAAATAAATAGGCGTCAGATTGCCGCGCCTCATTCTTCAACAATGCGCAATGAACAAACCGGAGAAACTCAGACTGTCATTTTCCACAACCGATCTCGTCTACCTGAGCTTAAGCTACCCGAGTTTAGTGGTGGCTACACAAAGTATACTGATTTTTCGTCCATGTTTACCGCAATCATCGATAAGGATCCTAGTTTATCGAATGTAGAAAAGCTGCAGCATTTGCGGTCATGTCTAAAGGGATCTGCATTAGATACAATTTCGTCGTTGGAAATTAAAGATGCTAACTATGATATAGCTGTAGAATTGCTGAAGAAACGTTTTAATAATCAACGTCTTATATTCCAGGCACACGTCACTGAGATTTTGGGTTTGGAGCGGGTCGATTCGCCATCAGCTGTGAAACTTCGAGCACTGTCAGATACCGTCAACGCCAACATTCGCGCATTGAAGACCCTGGGCAATACGGAGCAGATTGCTGGGTGCATCATCGTGCATAGTCTGTTGCAGAAGGTGGATAGCGCAACACAGGCCAGATGGGAAGAGACAATGCCGTTGAATGTCATACCTACGTGCGATCAATTCACAACATTCTTGGAGCAGAGATGTCAAAAGCTGGAAAATGTGGAACATGCTATGGCAACATATGCGCCTAGTCCTCAGGTGGGAAAGATTAGCAAAGCATCTAACAATTGTAGAAAATCCCTTGTCGCTACTAACTCTAAAGCAGATGGATGCATTTTCTGTGACACTGCGGGCCATTTTATATACAGTTGTTCTCGATTCGGGAATTTATCACCCCAGCTGCGCCTTCGAGAAGCCAAAAATTGTCCCTTTGTATCAACTGCCTCAAAAAGGGCCATCAAATGAAAGCATGTAGCGCTGGATCGTGTCGATTGTGTGGTGTCAAGCATCACACCTTGCTTCATTTTGACTCTCAGGCTGGGGCATTCCAATCACAAATCGCCCAATCTGCTCCACCCAATGCACAAGTTGCCCCATCATCATTTGTCGCCCAGAATCTCAGTTCTGACGTTGTGCTCCTGGCAACAGCTGTTATTAACGTAAGGAATCGCTCTGGTACTTTGGTTCCCTGTCGGGCCCTCCTCGACTCTGGATCGCAGGTGCACATCATCACCTCTCGTTTAGCTCATCAGCTACAACTTCGGAAAACCAAAGCTCTCGCCTCTATCTCTGGTTTAGGAGATTCAAATTTCGCTTCAGAAGGTTTTACGGTCAACATAAATCTGAATTCTCAAACCTCCGATTATTCCACTAACATCACTGCTTTTGTCGCTCCTTCCATTACTGAAAATCAGCCCAACTATTCAGTGGATATTGATCAGTGGAATATACCTTCAAATATTAGATTGGCTGATCCTGCATTCAACAGGTCTCAACATATTGACATGCTCATTGGGGCCGGTCTCTTTTTCGATCTTCTCTGCGTTGGCCAGATTAAATTGGATCCTGGTCTACCTCTTCTTCACAAAACTCAACTTGGATGGATTGTCACCGGAGGCGGTGCTCATTCGCGCAGGGCAGCTGCATTCACCACTAAATTCGAGCCATCCTCAGAAGCCGAGTCAGACTCTAAGGTTGATGAAATAGTGAGGCGTTTTTGGGAGTTGGAAAGCTGTTCTGAGGCTGTCAGTACTTCCACAAAGGAGGAGCTTGATTGTGAAGCCCATTTTAACGAAAACTTTTCTCGTTTGTCTACTGGCGAATATTCAGTTCGGCTGCCTGTAAAGCATAGCGTAGGTCTACTAGGAGACTCCTTTCAGCAGGCCTATCGACGTTTTCTTAATTTGGAGCGAAAACTAGATCGCAACCCACTGCTCAAAACACAGTATGCGGCTTTCATTAAGGAGTATTTAGAGTTGAACCACATGTCTCTCGTTAACTCAAACTCGTTGAGTCTATGTAAATACTTTTTGCCACATCATTGCGTGTTTAAGGAGGACAGTACAACAACTCGGCTAAAAGTTGTTTTCGATGGCTCTGCAGTTTCGACCTCTGGCTACTCGTTAAATGAGGTGTTAATGGCAGGCCCTACTATACAGCCCAAACTATTTAACACACTGTTGCAGTTTCGAACCTTCTTGATTGCTCTCACTGGAGATATTGGGAAAATGTATAGGTGTGTAAGGATGGCAGAACCGGATAGCTATTTTCAGTGTACATTGTGGCGTGATTCTTCTTCTGGAGATATACAAGTATATAAACTTGATACTGTTACTTATGGCACGAAGCCAGCCTCTTTCCTAGCTGTTCGGGCCATGCATCAGTTGGCGAGTGATGAGAAAGAAACGTTTCCCATTGGAGCGGAAATACTTTTACGTCATTTCTACGTAGACGATCTAATTTCGGGTGGTAACTCGGCTCAAGAAGTTATCGAAATCATGCGCCAAACTACAGAGCTGTTGAAAAATGGAAATTTCAAGCTACAAAAGTGGTGCTCGAATGATGCTGTCGTACTCGAGCAAATTCCGGATGAGGATAAGGGAACATTTCTTAAATTCGATGATGGAAGCGACATCACCAAAACTCTTGGTTTGGCCTGGGATCCATCCTCAGATAAGCTTCTATTCTCATTCTCATCAATGTACATACCCGAGAAGCCCAGCAAGCGATCAGTCCTCTCTTCGATCGATCGATTCTATGATCCGCTTGGTCTTATTGGGCCTGTGATAGCCAAAGCCAAGATCTTCTTGCAGAACCTTTGGAGGGAAAAACTAAATTGGGACGAAAGTCTACCGGAATCCCTGAACTTGACTTGGCTTACTTTGTGTGCAGATATTAGTCGTACGCCACAGTTCGAAGTAAATCGATTGGCCATCATTCCTCAAGGTGTCATAGAAGTCCATGGTTTCAGCGATGCCAGCATTGACGCCTACGGTGCCTGCATCTGTGTCGTATCCATGGCAGGAGGAAAGCGTGAAGTGCATCTTTTATGCTCTAAAAGCCGATCTTGATGTGTTAACGCCAGCGCACTTCCTAAGCACCGTGCCTCTGACATTGTTTCCTGAGCCTGACGTTACAAAGCTGAATTTTAATAGACTTGATCGGTGGCAGCGCATGACGTACTATCAGCAGATATTTTGGACTCGTTGGCGCGAAGAGTACTTGACGCTTCTACAGCAGCGTTCTAAATGGCGAACACCTCAACCCGGTGTTTGCATCAATGATGTTGTCCTTGTCAAGGACGAAAACCTGCCTCCTCTTAAATGGCCGCTAGCTCGAGTGGTCGAGCTGATCGTCGGAGCTGACAATGTATCCCGGGTCGCAGTACTAAGGACTTCTACTGGACTCATCAGGAGAGCTGTGCGCAAGCTGTGCGTGCTGCCAAAGCAGGATGATGTTGAAAGCCCTTGTCTTCCAACGGGGGGAAAATGTTTGGTCACCCAACCAACACAGCAGCACAGCCGAAATCTTTAATTTAATTATTTTCCTATTAGTTGCCGTGTAGCAAGGCGCAAATAACGTAACCCAAACCCCCCCCCCTCTGCCGTTATTCTCTTCTAATTTGCTTGGAGCCAGCCAAGTGCAATTTGTCGCATAACCAGTCTTGATTTCGTTCGCTCGTCAACGCATTCAAGCTTTTGTTTGAACGGCACGGATCAATTCGGGTTCGCCTGCCTAGCTTATTAAACAATTTGTTAATCGTTTAAGCACGGCCAAGTCGGGCCTGCTTAATACTTGTTTCATCCTATATCGGCCCTGTGCGGCAAATAAACGGAAATTTATATTCGAAAAAACACAAATCGGTGTTAATTCTTTGGACAAAATTTTCTCGCATTTAAATAGCTATTGAAAAAGCTCAATAGCTCAACACTAACCAATTTTTCTTTATAGATTTTTTCTTTTTTTGCATTTTTTTATAGCTTGGATATTTGAGAATATCGAAATCTTTAAAGACATAGCCTTTTTGGTCGACCAATGTCTTCGATAAAACAAGCAATTTTCCATGGCCGCCATTTTGTCGAAAAAAATCACAAAATTCTTTTCGAGGTTTACACCAGTATGACATCTATACCGGATTATAACCCCGTTTTTACTTTTCATTTCACACAACCTGGTGACGAAAAATACCTTTGGAGCATGATATATGCCTGCCAGTTTGTTACATGCCAGTTATACGATATATTCATCCGATTTTTATCAAACCCTCTAAAATTGTGTTGAAACCAGGGCTCAATACCGGAACCAGAACCGGAACCGTTTACCGAAATAAACCGTTTCAAATCGCGTACCGGAACCGGAACCTGAACCGATACAAAATTATTTTTAAGAACCGAATACCGTTTACCGTTATTATTGGAACCGATAAAACCGGAACGAAACCGAAACTTTGGTACCGATACGGTTTCGGTTTTTTTTTTATACGCTGTACCTAATTATGTTAGGAGTGTGCAAAATTATGTAACTGAGAGTAATCATTTCCGACCTTATAAAGTTCTTGATCTTATTTATGTTGACAAAAAAAACCTAAAAGATTGATTGTCCAAAGTTGCGAAGTTTGGAAATGGCAGTGTAGACGGGTAAACAGGAGGAGTAGATCAAACAATTAAACACAAAAAAACAATGAATCAACTAAAATGAATGCGAAATTTGCTAAATTTTCGTATTCCCAAAATTTTTATGAAGATTTGATAGACTGCAATAGTAGAGGGTAAAAATATGTGGTGTAGACCGAACTGTCTCAAAAATCGGAAATTTACAAAATTACATGAGTTCAGAAAAGTATAAATTTCAAAAATTCTTATATGAGTTAATGAGACGTGTTGATCAAACGGACCGAAAAATCGCAAAATTTTCAAAATTTTATAACGATTTTGATTCTTATGAAGACGGGTAAATCAACGGATGGGGAATTTTGCTAGATGGTAATTGTAAGATGTGCTTCACTCCATCGCTTTGTGAGCGGCGTAGGAACGCACGTCGGGTACATATTTATTAGAATTTTTTTTTTTTTTAATTATTAAAAATAAGTAGTACCTATATCGGTGAGTACCGGTACGTACCGGTATACCGAAACAAAAATCCGGGTACCGGAACCGAAACCGAAAACCGAAATTAATTGAACACCGATAAAGAACCTTTAACCGAAACATTCATTTCGGGACGTACCGGTACTGGAACCGGAACCGAAATTCGTTTCGGGATTAAGCCCTGGTTGAAACAGATAATATTTAAACCTGGAAAGAATAAAGACGCAACCATTGAAAACGAAAATGTTACTTAATATGTGAAAAAATATTTACATAATTCAATTAAGAGGGGTTCTTATGAAAAATTCTTGAAAGTCGATTTTAATTGTTGGGCCAATTAAATACTTAAATCAAAGTAAATGACAGATTCACAAAGGTATTCGCTTGCGAATATTCATTCCTCCAAAAGAATTTGGGGAAAATTGTTTGAATCTAGTACTGATTGAATGTTATTGTGCATTTGTTTGACAATTAATGTAAGGACTATGTTAGATCAAGTAGTCTTTTAATATTTCCTATACACATTTTGTGTATCAATCTAGTTATCCTGCCATAAATTTTAATTCATTTTTTCGGGATTAACCGCCTGTAACTTTGTCCTTCGAGAAGATTTAAATGCAACAAAATTTGTGAAAATAGAAGAACCATTGGGCTGCATGCTAAAGTGGGTTTCATTAAAATGCAAGCACTCCAAATGGATGGTACACGGCGATTAAGTTTGAAAAATTTGCTATAATTTGATGAAAATTTCTCTTCAAAGGCCAATTTAGGCGCTTTTAGGTTTGCTGATGCTGCTCCATTGATTTTTTTAGGCGACTTTAATATAATAATATATATAAATAATATACTGTCGCATAGAGCTCATAAATACAGATATTGTTGCTTGGTGTAACCTCCATAATTTTTTAAAAGCCAAAAATACTGCAAAATGGATTTTCCGCGATATCTTGAAAACAAGAGCTGATGGAGAAAACCCGAGACCAGTCTTGGAATCAGTGCACAAAACTGGATCAGAATTTGATACAAATAGGGCTGGTACTCACAAAAGTGGTCATTTTGTTGGCCTGTGTTATAGATCGATTATAGAATCGATTCATTTTGCTAATTACTATTTCTTGAGGGTACGAATCGTCTATCTTCAAAACTGTAAGAGTTACATACATTTGCACGACTTTAGTATTTCCTTTTTACTTTACGAGTAACGGGTATAAATAGGCTAAGTAGGCAAGTAATTGTTCACTGATTTTTATACTCTGTACCAAAGGTACATAGAGTATATTAAGTTTGTGCAAAAGAATGTAACAGGGAGAAGGAATCATTTCCGACTATATAAAGTATATATATTCAGCCCAGTCGATATAGCCATGTCCGTCTGTCCGTCTGTCCGTCCGTCTGTCTGTCCGTCCGTCCGTTCGTATGAACAAACAAATCTCAGAGATGGTAAGAGATAGAGGTTTGACATGTATGGGACAAATGCTTCTTATACTTGCAGGCAGATCAAGTTTATTTTCAATTTTCGCCACGCCCCCTCCCGCCGCCGCAATTTAGAAAAAACGTTATATCTCCTACAGTTTTGAAGATAGGCAATTTGTACCTTCAGGAGATAGTTAGTAATTAGCAAAACGTTTCGATTCGCCGAAAAAATGATAAAGATCGGATGAGCGGTTCTCAAGCTATGAGCAAATAAGTAAATCACCCTTCCCCCACCCCCTCCCACCCTATTACAACTAACACCGCACAATCTGAAAGAGAGAGAGAGAGAAAGACAGAGAGAGTAAGAGTGAGAGAGAGAGAGAGAAAAAGAGAGAGACTTAGAGATGAGCGCAGCACCAGCATTGCAATCAGCTTCTACTCCAGGTACAGAGTATGTTATAGTCGGGCTTGACCAACTTTCTCACTTGTTTTTTTATGTTTCTGTGACTGGTGCAATAATTATTATTAATAATTTATTAAGTATTCACTTGTAGCACCAGAAATTTTCGTCAAATAAAATTAAAAAATTAACTGTAAGTACGAAATGTACTTGATTCAAGAACGTTTGTTCTCATTTGAATTAATTAAAGTACATTCAAGAACAAAACATACTTAAAATTTCAAGTACAAAACGGCATTAATTCTATCCCGATTAGTCTAGAACTATCCCGGTCGGTTTTTTCTGAGTGTATAAACAACAAAAATGCTAAAAAAAAGTGCCCCCAATAAATATAGTAGGCATTGAGCCTAAAGAACTAATAACGTTTGTTAAAAACACTATACCTAAATACAATGGTCAATTATATAAAAGTAAGAGCTTTCTTAGAAAAAAACAAAAGCTAATTTCTATTCGTACACACCAAAATGTCTCAAATCGAAGTCAATGCTACTTAAAGGCCTAACAGCAAATACAGGCCCTGAGGAAATTATGAGTGAGCTAAGTAAACATCAAAACCAAAGCATAGAATTGAAAAAAGTTCGTGCTTTCCAAACCAAAAGCTCGCGTGAAAAAGAAATGGAGCTGCCTATGTATGTTTATAGTGCAAATCTCTGCAGACGGCAACCTTAACGCTTCTAAGCCAATTAAGAGCATTTTGCATAAATGGGAACCGTTATGGAGACCAGAGATCACACAGTGCAGAAACTGTCAGGGCTTTTTCCATAGTGCAGCAAACTGCTATTTAAAATGCGTCAAATGCGGAGAGAACCACAGAAGTGAAGAATGCCCGAGACCAAAAGAACCAACGGAAGATAAAGAGCAACTATTTTGTGTACTCTGCAAGAACCATGGGCCTCTTACAAAGGCTATCCAAAATATAAAGAGATCCAGCAAAAATTGAGAGCTAGAATGCACACACAAAATACAGGCTGACTACTAGTTACACTACCCCCAATATAAGTTATGCACAACAAGCAAAAACCCATATGAGAGATAATTAAATCCCGCGGGAAAGCCCAGCCGAAATGCAGAGCAGCGCAAATAATGTTTTTGAAGAAATAATCAAAGCAGTGGTTAGCCTTGCCAACCAGATAAGCAACCTACAAAAAGACTTAAATATCCAGGCATCCAGAATAGAAGCATTATTTTCAATGCTTGAATCAAAATAATCAAGCCCAACAGCAACACAAAAAAAATTAATAATTTAATGATTATATCGATAAACTCAATTATTAACCTAAATAGACGACACGGTCTCCAAAAATTTCTAGACTTGCATAAGCCAGATATTGCGCTTATTAAGGAAACAAAATTAAACTACAGACATTAGGTATTATTTAAAGACTTTTTTTTTGACATTTATTCGGAATGATACAGTGGGTGCTACTAGAGGAGGTTTAACGGGAATCATTATAAGAAAGGGAATAAAAATCCACAGATACTCCCACAACAAAATTGAAAAATTTATAACATTGGAAACATGCATCATTCGTATTCCAATGAACAACGCATCATTATTTGTGGCATCCTTATACCAACCAACAGGCAACAACGGCGACAACCTTAAAGAAGAAAACAACGAGCTCTTTCAATGCCTTCAACTACAGCTTACCGAAAGTTACTACATCATGGCGGGCGACTTAAATTGCAAACATACAGAATAGTCAAACTCCAACAACAACCCCTCTGGCAACATGCTAAAAACATGGCTTAGCGACAACAAGATAAGCTATAAATGCAAGCTATATGCGACTACAAACCCGTCTTTACCAAGGAGTAATTCTTATATCGATATTGGCCTTCTGGATTGTCGAATCGAGGTTTCTGGAGAAAACTGCCTACCTACACTTGACTATGACAGCGACCATAATGCAATAGTGATTTTAGCTAACCTCAAAAAGACACGACCTTTTTAAAGTAATGAAGACTTCAAGCTAAAACTATTAAAACACCAATTGGTACACATTTCAAAATACAATATTAAATTGATTCAACCAAGAAACTGCCGCTCCTAATAATAGAAACTCAGCAAACTACGAAATAGACCACCACCTTAATAAAATCGATAAAATTATAATAAAATCAATTGAAAAAAATTGAGGCAAGCTAACTTCGGCTCGACCGAAGTTTATATACCCTTGGAGCATGATATCTGCCTGCCAGTTTGTTATATGGCACCACAATTTTGACAAAATTTTGAAAACAAAAAAGTTTTTCTCACTAGAACTACTTTTTCGACCGATCGTTTCTATGGCAGCTATATGCGATTTGAATCAAACTGGGCAGAATTGTGTGTTAGTATATAATATTGACCAGTTACAAGTTTGGGAGCGATAGCATTGAAAACAAAAAAGTTTTTCCTACTAAGACGTTTTTTCAAAACTATCTTTTGTATGGCAGCTATACTTTATGGATGTCCGATTTTCATAAAACTTGGTGAAATTATGTGAAGGCATAGAAAACTTATAAATACGAGGTTTGGGGACGATTGCGTTGAAGACTAAAAAGTTTTTCTCACTAGAACTACTTTTTCGACCGATCGTTTCTATGGCAGCTATACGATATAGTCATCCGATCCGGTCCATTCCGACAAATGTACTGCGCATTTGTACCAAAAGACTTCGTGCAAAGTTTGGTTAAGATAGCTTTTAAACTGACGGAGGAGATAGCATAGAAACAGACGGACAGACGGACATGGCTAAATCAACTCAGCTCGTCATGCTTATCAAGAATATATATACTTTATGTGGTCGGAGATGCTTCCTTATATGCGTTACAAACATCTGAACAATTTTAATATACCCTCTCCAAGGGTATAAAAACGGTGCCAAAATTTAAAGACTTTAACTTTATGTCAAAACTCGTTAATTCCATCATTAAAAAACTACATAAAGAAAGTCATTAATCTTAACCAAAATCAAAACTCAATATACAAGAAAGAATTTTACAACTAGCAGAAATAACAGAGCTAAAAGCAACCATTAAATTAATTCGCAGACTCATTCAAGAAAACTTTATTATTATTATTATTTTTATTATTATCTGGTTTCGGAGTAATTACAAATTACAACTAACCATTATGATAGCTATAGCTACTTGGCCTTAAGCTACTTATGTATGTGAAACTGTTCTGTATATTAGGTTTTGACATGGATTTGTGTGTGAAGTATTTTAAGTAATTTAGGTAATTAAGTAATATTTTTTTTTTTTTTTTTTTTTTTTTAAATTTATCTTATATCTAATTAAATCTAAATTTTATGGTAGATGTTAGCGGCTTTAAGGAACATTATGACTGATGTAATGGATTGGTTGTTGACGGTGGATAGGCTTTCAATTAAATAGTCAGAAAGGTATTGTTTTCTGGGGTTGTTAAACAGTGGGCATTCAGATATTATGTGGTGTATTGTTAAGTGAGTGCTGCAAGAGTTACAAACTGGAGGAGGTTCTTGGTTTATTATGAATGAGTGGGTGAGGTTTGAGTGCCCAAGGCGGAGTCTAAAAAATTTTGTTATCTCTTTTCTGTTCACATCGTATTGTTTTCCTGTGCTAAAGTCTTTTATAGAAAGTTTATTTGAGTTTATTGTCTTGTAATGTTGGGATGCATTTTGCCATATTAGTTCTTTGTATTTTTTGTACTGTGTGTTGATGTGTTTTTGAACGTCTGCTGTGTTGTAATTGTTTTCGTATATCAGTGGGAAGTCATGAGCATGCTTAGCAGCAGTGTCTGCTGTTTCGTTGCCCATAATATCGGTGTGACCGGGTATCCATACTAATATAATTTTTGGGAATTTTTGGGTAAGGATGTCTCTAATCGAGGTGGTATAATGGTTTTGGTTGTAAATGTTTAAAATTGATTGGAGAGACGAGAGAGAGTCGGAGCAAATGGCGTAGTGTTGATTTGATTGTCTTGCAACAGTGCATGCAGCTAGGATAGCTGCTATTTCTGCTGTATAAATCGAGCTGTAGTCAGGCATTAGTGCCGATCTTATCGTGTTTGTTTTAGTTGTAATGCTGTATGATACACCTGAGTCCGATTTTGATCCATCAGTGTATATGAATGTGTAAGCGTTAAGGTCTTGTTGAAGGTTTAGAAATTTTTGCTGGTAGACTATTGCAGGGGTTTGTGTTTTGGTTGTTGTATGTAGGGTGAGGTTTATTGAGTTCTTGTTAAAGGCCCATGGGGGTGATTTTAATTTTTTTGAAGGAATGGGAGAGGGTGTATGTACCGTTATCGTTGCAAAATTGTAGAATGGTGTGTAATAGCCTATTTCCACTGGCTTCATTTCTTGTCATTTTCATTTGTAAAAATTTTGCCGTTTCCATTGACAAATTGTCATTTGTTTAACATTCACAACGATACGTTGTGAAAAATAGCTGACAAGTTTGATTTAAATAACAGGCGCCACTTTCAAACTCACGTGGATTATTTAGCAAAAAATAACATACCCGTTATGACAGCAATTTTCAGGGGCAAACGCATTGTTATCATCCTGAATTATCAACAGAAAGCTAAATACACAACTTTTATTGACTAATTTATATTTTAAACAAAATTGCGCCTACTATTTAAATTCAAATTAACAAATTATTGGTGATGACACTTTCCGTTTCCAGAGAGTAGCGAGTAATGCCAGAGAGTAGCTAGTATTTTTTAAAAAAATACTAGATTCCTTCGTGGGGAATGTCATAATTTTTCATCATTTTTCAGAAATGAAAGGCAAAATGAAGTGGCAATTCGTATGGAAGAAATTATATCATTTTCTTCATTTCTTGTCATTTCATGAAATGAAGCTTCATTTGTTCAGTGGAAATAGGCTATAAGATTGAAGGAATTTTAGTTTTACGCTTAGCTTTTTTAATTTTTTTTATTAGATTGCACATGGGGGTGTTTGATGCCAGCATTACTGACTTGCAGAGTTTAGCGGAGGTAAGTTGGATTCTGGTTTCTACTGGCATTAAGTCGGCTTCAAAAAGAAGGTTGTTAATGGGAGTGGTGCGAACAAAAGCAAGTCTTAAAGCTGTGTGGTACGAAGTTTTGAGTTTTGATATATAGGATTTTGGACCGTTTCCGTAGAAAGGCAAGCAGTAGTCTATTTTTGACATTATCAGCGATTTTATAGTATGTATTAGGGTTTTAGTGTCGCAATTATATATATGATTTGAAAGCCATTTAAGTATGTTAATTCTGCTGTTTAGTTGTGTTGGCAAGTTCTCTATGTGTTTTTTCCATCTGTAATTTTTTGTGATTATTATGCCCAGTATTTTCAAAGCGTTGGTCCGGTTCAGTGTGAAGCTGTGTGAACTGATGTGAAAGTTACATTTCAATTTGCGGCAAATGTGAAGGTGGTTACACTTCGAGATCGAAAGTTTGGCTCCTGAATATTCGCACCAATTGGAATATCATTAAAAATCGGGATAATATTTGAGGTGTAGGATTTTTTGCTGATTTTTGACGATTGTGAAGTCATCTGCGTATGCGAAAAAGCTGTAATTTCTATATATTGCTGGGGTCTGACACAGTTTATTGCAAGCTATTAGGAAGAGGATTACCGAAATAGGGGATCCTTGAGGGATTCCGTTGTACAGGGGTTTGGTTTCAGAAAGGTAGTTGTTTACTTGAACGTTTAGTTTTCTGTTTGAGAGAAAGTTTTTAATATAGTTTATCATATTAGGTCCAACTTTCCAATTGTATAATTCGTCTATAATAGTGTGCGCTCCTATTTTGTCATATGCTTTTTCAAAGTCGAGACTTATGACTGATAAGTGGTTCCTAGTTGATAAGGCTGAGGTAGTCTGATAGTCTAATAATGTTAGACAATCAGCTACCGATTTGCCTTTTCGGAATCCTAGTTGTCGACTATCAATAAGCTTGCTATTATTAGCAAGCCACCATAGTCGGTTAGCTATTATTTTATCAAGGACCTTAGAAATGCATGGGTTGAGTGATATGGGGCGATATGAGTTTAGGGCCGTTTTTGTACTTTTGGGTTTAAGAATGGGTATAATATTACTTATTTTGAATTGTTGGGGGATATGGCCTTTAAAGATGTTGTTAAATAAGTCCAAGAGTCTTTTAGTTACAGGTGGGGCTAGATGGTTTAGCATGGGGTAAGAGATTCGGTCTAAGCCTGGAGTCTTCCCTTTTAGACTTTTTAAGGCAGCTTTTAGTTCGTTTGTTGTTATATCGTTTTCTAGTAGGAGGGCGTTATTAGAGGGTTGAAAGGAGGGTACTGTTGTTGTTGCTGTGAGCTTATGTTGTTGGAATGATGTGCTAAAATTCTGGTCTGAAGACGCTTCTGACCAGTGTTTACAAAATATTTCTGCTATGTCTAATTTTTTTTGTGATATTTTGGTTAGGATCTGAGGGTGATGTAATGCAATGGATTTCATGACGAAGTTTTCGTCCACAAAAGGTGTTAATGTTTGACCAGATTCTTGCGGGAGATGATTTACAATTTATTTCTGAGGTTAAATTATACAGTGACGTACGTTTGGCTTGCTTGAGTTCCCGTCTTAGTAAGGCCTTGGCTTTTTTGAAGTTAATGATATTTTCAGTATTAATATGTCTCTTCAGTTGGTACCATGCTTTGTTCTTATTCTTTTTCATTTGTTCCAGGGTTTTGTTCCACCATGGGACTGTATGTTTGGTTGTGCCGTTTGGATTTGTCTGGGGTATGGCTATGTTTGCGCTTTGTCTAATAATTTTAATAATGTTTGCAGTTTCCTTAATAATGTTGCTACTGGTTGGCCTTTCATTATGGTACTTTTGTGTAAGATAACTGAATAATGGCCATTCGGCTGAGTCTAATTTAAATTTTGGTCGTCTAGGGTTATTGGTAGCTTGGTCGTCGTCGAACAGCGAGGTGTGTATAAGGAAGTGGTCACTTCCAAACAGATCCTCATTGGTGTTCCACTTTGTTTGGGTCGCAAGGATGGGTGTACTGATGCTTAAGTCGACGAGAGTCAGTGTGTTATGTGTTGAGAAGTGGGTGGGTGATCCGTCGTTCAGAACTATGAGGTTCGATAAAGTAGTGTATCTAAAAAGAGTGTTGCCTTTTGCATTGTTAACAGGAGAGCCCCAACTGCTATGCCAGCTGTTGAAATCTCCTGTTATAATGGTATGATCATTTGGATTTCCAAACATGTTTCTTAAGTTTTGAGCATTGAATCTTTTGTTTGGGGGTATATATGTGGATTTTAGTCTTATTTTAAGTTTCGTGTGGATAAGTGCTCCAATAGCGTCAAAGTCGTTATTTAGGGAAAGTGGTTGGAATTGAATTGAGTTGTGGATAAGTAGAGCAACTCCGCCGTGGGAGTTCATAGATGAGTTTTTGTGAAGTATGGAGAAATTAAGGGGTATAGGTATGCCATTAAGTAAGTGAAAGTGGGTCTCATGAAGAGCCGCTACTTTAGGCTTATATTGTTTTAGCATTATCTGGAGCTGATCATAGTTGTTGACATAGCCATTACAATTCCATTGTAAAATTAGGAACATTACTATATATCAAAGAAAAAAACAAAAATTAGGGAATATGGTGATTATATGTGTGATTTTGATCAGTCCAGTGGTCAAGCACAATGTGTCCCGGCAGAAAAGCGCAAGGTGTTTGACCATGTTTTGGTTGGATAACAAGCCGCTGCGCTCTGGATGGTTGGTTGTCTGTCATATTGTTGGGCAAGTTATTCCGCCGGTATAACTATGTCCAACATGACGCCTGACAGTTGGCCTACCAAGGCGCAGCGGATTGGGGACAGTCTTACAGTTTGATTAGTTTAGGTTAGTTGGCTTGGTTTTCTTTTGATTAGGTTTGAATAAAGTCTTGAGTGTACTATTGTTTTTCGGAAAAATTTTAATTTTGGTTTCACCAACTTCCTTGAGGTCCAAGGTGGAGTTTGTGTCGGTGCTTGTGGGTTCTACACGGTTGAGAGAAGGAGCTGGGGTGGTGTCCATGTCGGAGTAATCGGTGGGCTGGCGATGGGGGATGGAGTTCTTGCTGCTTGTTGTTTGATGGTCTTCTGAGATAGTCGTACTTGCGACTGCAGAGTAGGAGGAGTTACCTGTGCGGTGACGTTCGGCGTATATGGCGTGCGCTGTTTTTGTGTCTGTTTTCTCAAGGACTCGGATGTCGGATGGCTTCGATTTCCTTATGTTTGATGAAAGTGGGGCATTTGCGGTCGAAAGAGGAGTGGTGGTATTTGGGAATGTTGTTCTCCTTGCAGTTTATGCAGCAATTGATGTTCTGGCATTTCGACATCTCTTCTGGGTCGATGTGGTCGTTGTATGGGTGGCTACAGTTTAAGCAGAGTTGTTGGGTGGCCGAGTCTTCCACAGTTGTGGCATCGCAATGGTAATGGGATGTATGGGCGTACAGGTGTTTTTATGTAGCCAATGCGAATATCGGTGGGTAAATTGGGAGTACAGAAAGTCAAGATGATTAGTCCGGTCTCTACAAGTTTATCGTTTTCTTTTCTTAAGATTTTTTTGCATTCTTTAACTTGTTGAGAGTGGAGTTCCTTCGTGATATCTTCTTCAGGTAAGTCCCTTAAAGCGTTGCAATATATGACTCCTTTAGAGTTGTTAAGTGAGTAATGCTCGGAAACTTCAACTTCTATTAGATTGTTCAACGATGTCAGTGTGATGAGCTTTGTGGCTTGGGTGAGGGTCTTTGTTTTGATTAAGATGGTCCCGTTGCGGAGGGATTTGCATTCTTCTACTTCGCCACTGCAGATGTTGTCTATATCTTTCTTAATCAGAAAAGGAGAAACGTTTGACAGGTTTTCGGTGCTATTTACTCTGTTCAATATAAGGTATTTTGGTCCAATAGAGATGTTGTTTAGTCGTTTGGTGTTGTCCGTCAAAAATTGCAATTGCAATGCGCATTTGCCTTTATCGGGGGGCTGCCCCATTGTTGTTGTTGTTCTAAGAACAGAACACAGGGAGTTGGAGCGGCTGCTGGTGAAGTTTTGATGTTTTAGGCTGTGCTTATCTCTGTTTGCAGTTATTTTTGGTCTGTGTTTATGTTTTGGGATTTGGTTTGCGAAACTCGCGACTGGGCTTTAGACACGTCTGTTCTCAATGAGAGTAGGTTTGTGACTGAAGAAAACTTTAAAATCGCAGTAAATAACCAAATAAAATCAAAACTGGAATTACTCACATCCAAAAACTAAACAGATATATTTAAACAGGCTAAGCATCGGAAACACATCCACAGCCAGTAAGTCTTGATCAAATTAAAGTCCCTGTAAGCAGCTCGCACCTTTTTACTAATGCAGATATTGACCCCCGTAGCGCGGAAATAGACATCACGTCAAACAACTACATCATACGAAATAGATCGGACATTCTTAATGTCGTAGGAGCCTATATTGAATCAGTTCATTCTCCCGTAGAGAGTGTTCATGAAAATCCATTTTACAGGTACGTTGAGCAATGTTTCAACCGGTTTTTAGCAGTAAAAATCTCGCTCGAGACGTCCCAACTTATCTACACGTCGTTCTCCGAAATTATGCCATCTAACGATATCGATGATACAACAGACAACCCGCTTATGGGTCATTCTTTTTCAAATCGAACAGTCTCAAACTTCGACAATTTTTTGTTTCAATAAACAAAAAATCCGAAACTAGATCTCGACACTCCCAGCGAAACGTGATTTGCGGTTTTGCAAAAAAAATTTTTGTTAAATTTATAAACAATTTCAAAAATCGTCAAAAACGAAAAAATGAAAAAAAAAGGTATTTTAAAAACGTGATATCTCAGGATTGGTTTATCGTACAAGTCGCAAGTTGATATTGATGGAAAGCATTTTACTGTATCTACTCAAATTATAGATTTTTAAAATGTTTAATATTATTAAGTAATTGTTGCTAAAAATTATATATAATTTTTTCTCAGTGTTAACCACGATGTTATAGCTTCTGAGAATATACAATTTAATGTACTAAATACAACTTAAAAAACGGTGTTTTCAAAAAAACGGTGTTTAAAAGATATTAATTTTTGAAGTTATAAACAAATTAAAAGCTACCCTTTAAAAAAGCTTTGCCACGCAGTCAGTTTTAAAGCTTTTTGATTGAAACTTGACAAGTGTGCTTAATATTTATCAAGCTTTCCAAAAATGTCAACATCGCGCGGATCGGATGACTATATCATATAGCTGCCATACGAATGCTATCATTAATTGAATTTTGTTGCGAATTAGGGTTACCAGAGCTTTTAAAGTGTTTTATACCAAGACCAAATTCAGCAATCGTATGGCAGCTATGTGATATAGTCATCCGATCCGCGCGATGTTGACATTTTTGGAAAGCTTGATAAATATTAAGCACACTTGTCAAGTTTCAATCAAAAAGCTTTAAAACTGACAGCGTGGCAAAGCTCTCTTTAAGGGTATCTTTTTATTTGTTTATAACTTCAAAAATTAATATCTTTTAAACTATAAAATCTCAATTTTTTTGAAAACACCGTTTTTAAAGTTGTATTTAGTACAATAAATTGTATATCCTCAGAAGCTATAACATGGTGGTTAACACTGAGAAAAAATTTTGTATAATTTTTAGCAACAATTACTTAATAATATTAAATATTTTAAAAATCTATAAAATTATAATTTGAGTAGATACAGTAAAATGCTTTCCATCAATTTCAACTTGAGACCTGTCCGATAAACCAATCCTGAGATATCACGTTTTTAAAAAACCCTTTTTTCCATTTTTTCGTATTTTGACGATTTTTGAAATTGTTTATAAATTTAACAAAAAATTTTTTTGCAAAACCGCAAATCACGTTTCGGTGGGAGTATCGAGATCTAGTTTCGGTTTTTTTGTTTTTTGAAACAAAAAATGTTGAATTTGAGACTGTTCGATTTGAAAAAGAATGACCCTTATATCAATTGATAAATTGATGTACATTTTTAAAAAAATTAAAAACAAAGTGTCATCAGGATTAGACAATTTACCAAACATTGTCCTCAAAAAATTACCGCAACCAATAATCCTAAAATATTGTTGTTTATTTAACAATATAATTAACAATTCATTTTTCCCTAAAAACTGGAAAAAGGCTAAAGTTGTATTGTTGCCGAAGAAAAACAAGGATCCAACACATATCAACAACTTACGACCCATCAACCTATTACCCAACAAATGCAAAATATTCGAAATGGGTATTAATACCGCAATCATCGACCATTGTAATAAAAACGAAATAAAGAACGACCGTCAGTTTGGTTTTAAACACAAGCACTCAACGACACATGCGATCCACCTTCTTATATCTGACATTTAGTGGAGTTTGAACAAAAAGCATGTAACAGGAGCATGCTTAGTTGATTTGGAAAAGGCTTTGGATAGTGTCTGGATTAAAGGTTTAAGGCCTATTCTCAGATGACATAAATATTATTTTCGTCACAATGCTTCATATGAATAGAATCAGTTTTGAACAAATTAGCAAGCTAAATGCATTGAAAAACTGTCTTATTTATACAAAGCATTGTGACGAAAATAAAATTTATGTCATCTGAGAATAGGCCTTTAACCTTCAAACTAATAAAATACTGGTTCCCAACGCACTTAATTTTCCTCATTGCAAACATGATCACTGATAAACACTTCGTAACATGCAGCAACAATACACACAGCAACTAGACATTTAATGTAGCAAACGGTCTTCAACAAGGAACTGTCAACTCACCAATTTTATTCAATATATATATACCTGATCTTATAAAAAAAGTACAAAATTGCATTGCATTTGCGGATGCAAATGCCCAGGAAAACCGCCCAGGAAAAACCATTGAAGAAATAAATCAGCTGCTCCAGCAAGATTACAACGAAATTGATTACAACGACAAATGACAGCTGAAAATAAATGCAAGCAAGTGCGAAACAATTCTCTTTCGACAAAGAAAATTTAACATAGAAGCACACTCTGCTGCGTCGTCAACATTTCACTCAAAAAATAATCAGCTGTTTGCTGTCATTTTGTCTCTTTGAGTCATTTTTTGACACTTTGAGTTATTTTTGTGACTATGTGCGTGTCCCTCTAACAAACATGGTTTGAATGCTCTTTTTGTCAGGATTGAGTTAACATCACTCAAAATAGAGAGGCGTTTCAAAGTGTGCTTCTATGTTAAATTTTCTTTGCTTTCGACCTCCAATCAAAAAATGTAACATGTAACATATAAATGTAAATATCCAACTTGAAAAAGCCAGAAAAGCCTTCTTCTGCTATAAAAACCTATTGTATTCTCAGCACATAAGCATAAGATTAAAAATTATTTTATATCAGTCTCTCATCAGGCCAATAATTACATATGCTTGTCCAACATATTGGAACCATAGTTTAACATATCACCGTCTTATATGGTCTGAGAGCATGTACATCACTGTACAGATCGCCAGAAACGGATTATACAAAATACATACCGAACAAAAAATTATATAAAGTCGCAAATGTACACAGGATCAACCTAATACGACATCATATAGATCAATGCCTTAGCAACGATGAAAACAACTTTATTCTGGCCCCACACCACGAGAATGCTGAGTACATAAAGACGACGCTAGCAAACGGATTCCCACCGCCAGAGGCATTTTTGTTTCTGGGCTCGAACGGGTTCATTCAAAACCAAGTGGGTGTTACAATTTTCTGCCACTTTTACCGAAGAGCAACCAATAAAGCTGTTACAGATTCACTAATTGCGACGGAAGACTGGAGATTTGACTCCACTATCCCACTCAAAGACGTTCAGGTCCTGAAACGTCAACACTGGTGGCTAAAGGGCTGATGTTCTCTATCCTAACCTTTTTTTTTTATCATTTAAGCCAGCTTTGTAGACTTTTTCACACATGTTTTGTAGGGTATATAGATAATATTTTTTAAAACTGATATATTTATATCGTGATTTTTTTTTTGTCCAAATATCGAATATCGATTTTTTTTTTTGGAAATTTTTATGATATTTGTGCATTGGTCACTCGAAGATCTGAGCAGCGAGCGCAAACGTATTTAAAAGACGCAAAGAGAAAATGGATTCAATTATGTTTTATGATATTTGTGCGTTGGTACCTCTTTGATCTGGGTAGCGAGCGCAAGCGCATTTAAGCGACAGAAAATGGATTCAAATTTGATAAAAGCAAATTGGAGCGACATAAAAAAGGGCACAGCCAAGTGTAATTTGTGCGAAAAAGTATTTAAAGCAAGCGTTTGCACGACCAAATGTCCCGTGTGTTGACTTTATGCAAGCCCAAGAGTCGCAAAATAGCGGGCTGAAGTTATACTTTAGGTTGCCACAAACATCGGGAAGTTTCATTAATATTCTGGAATTCGCATAAGGTGGCCATGACGGGACTATCCAGACTAGCCGTAAGGTATCTTATTACCCCAGTGCGCCAATGCGCCATATGCGTCAAAGCGACGCGTCTTTTTAAAGACTTTTAAGGCCCTCTTCTGGTCTAGAAAATTTTTTTTCCAAAACTTTTGTTTTGTTTTTATTTTTTAGCTTAGATATTCAAAAATATTATCCCAAATGAATTTTTAAAAATGCGAAATACTTTAGAATATACAGCTTTTTTTTGTCGACCAAAGACTTCGGTATAACAAGCAATTTTCAAATTACTTTAAACTTTAAACTAATTTATCTCGAAACCGAGTTTTTCGGACTGGTGCCCACATTTTCTCAAGTTCTAACGAACCGATTTTGATGATGTAGGGCTTTATGGACGCAGAATTAACGTTCTTATCGTCCCTGCCTCAATCTTTGAGAAAAAAAGGTTTTTACTTTTTTTTTGTACACTGGGCTGCAAAAAATATGGTGAAAAATCGATTTTTCGTTTTTAAAAGGCGGCACTTTTTTTAAATTCAATTTCATTTTCACAATTCTGCTACGGACGATAATGGCATTCATACTAAAAAACTTCTCATCTTCCGTTTTGCTTTCTGATACCATGGGGTAACATCGACACATTTTTTTTTGGAAGAGCCTACTTTGGATCCCGAGAACTTTTTGAACAGCCCTCGCATTCACAAATTTTTAATTTTGTGTTTTTTATAATGAATTGTACAATCAAATACAATAAAAACAGAATTAAAAAATCTCTTCCCGATTTCTTTCCTCGAATTTGTAAAAAACATGTCAAATTTAGTCCAGATATTGGAACTAAAAGCATTTATAGAAAACTCGAATCTCATGGAAAATATTGTTATTTTGCTTAATAAAGACTATATCTTTTTATTTTGGGGCAGAGTATTTCCTCTTTTTGGTAAAAACAGGAAAAAAATTAAAATATCAATTATATCGATATATCGATGTTTTAAAAGTAATATATTTAATATCATTTGACGTTTTTTCAAATCAAAGAATATCATCGATACGATATTTTGAAAATATTCGGCAACCCTACTAATTACAGCGACATAAAAAATGTCACAGCTAAGTGTAATATGTGCTGAAAAGTAATTAAAACAAGTGGTAACACGACCAATTTGGCGCGAACAATCCACTTGGTGGTAGATGACACAGTAAAGGAGATTTCGTCATTTTACAAACTTTTTTAACATATTGAAGGAAGGCTCTGCATTAATGGACCAGTTGCGAAAGCCCAGGCAGATAAGGGAATTCTGGAAGGTTCTATTAAGACCCTGCAGCAAAACGTTGACACGCGATGGAATTCGTGCCTTTTTGGCCTTGCCTTTTCTTGCAAATAAAGTGGCAATCATTCTTATTAAAAGAGCCGAATATGTTAAAGATGTACTAGAAATGCTATCGGCTAAAGAATTAAACATTTGCCGTGATTTTTCTAGCCTTTTGAGCCCATTTAAAGATGCAACTGAGAAAATAAGCGGTAAATATTATGTCACTGTCAGTATGGTAATTCACTATTATTCAACAAAATACAGATTGTAAAAGTAGAATCTGACGAATCTTTGTAACCTATTGGAGAAAAAGTTCAAGCCACTTGAGTCCAAAAATATATAAGTGAAATCGTCATATCTTGATCCTAGGTTTAAAAAGATGTGACTAATGATATTTTAAAAGAATTGGATACATTTACCCAAGAAAACCCGGTATGCCAAAAATTAAAGTTTGTATGTATTGACTTTAATAACAATGATTCTTCCCAAAAATAATGAAAAATGAAATGCTAATTAATTTTATTAAAATTTTTACAGATTTCCTAAGCCGAAAATTCAGATAAACCGTGTGTTGACTTTATGGAAGCCCATAATAGGTCGATTTTAAAAGGCCTTTCAATGGAAGAAGCGCAAAATAGTGAACTGAAGTTATACCTTAGGTTGCCGCAAACATCATGGGAGAGTAATCCCTTAATCTTCTGGAATTCGCATAAGCTTTCCATGCCGGGACTATCCAGACGGGCCCTAAGATATCTTATTACCGCTGGTAGCTCAGTGCCTTCGGAGCGACTTTCTTCTACTATAAAATGTGTCATTTGCGACTCCTGTAGCCGTATGACGGATTTACATATAAAGCAACGCGTCGGCTTAAAGTCTTTTAAATCCAAATATATTTGTGGCCGTATGTGGCCCAGTGGTTAGTGTGCTGGACTGCTGGGCGGGAGGTTGTGGGTTCGATCCCGCCTCTGAACATCTAATATAAAAAGTTTTTTTCTTTCTTTAGAAAAAAAGCTTTTACACATACGGTCACCTTCACCAGCTGTTGGCGCCAGCTGTGAAGTAACTAGCCATGAAAAAGCAAATTCTCAAACTTTGTTGTTCGGATCCGGCGTTAAGGCCCATACTGACATCCGAAGTGCGTAATTTAGCTAACTTCACCTCATGTTTCGTCGCCGTGCAACGAAAGAGCAGTGTAACCAGACTTAAAAAAAATTACGCCAAAAAATATGTTTTTGAAATTTTTAATTTAATTGGCGATGGGTCACACTGCTCGATCATTTGTATTTTGTTTTGATGCCAAGTTGATTTTTTGTAGAAGCTCGGCTACTGCTCCCCAAGCCTTGTTCACAAAATTAAAGTCCGAGTGCTTGGGGTGAAAAAGATCAAAAATGACAACTCGCTCTTTCACCGCCAAAATTAAAAACATTTTTTGTCATGCAAAAACACTTTCAAACGATTCTTTCGCTTTTGTATTTCTCCCATGTTCTCTTTTTTATTTTCTTTTTAAATCACTTGAGCTAAAAGCAGTCCAGCTGATTGATGCATGTGGAAGCAGAGTGGCTTAACATGGAGCATTCTCAATGCTGCTTCAGCTGGTCAAAGCACAATAAGGCCCACAGCCATCTTACATAGTATCCACAAATGTGCTACTAAGTGCAACATTGTCTGTTAAGTATAACTTTCAACTTCGCACCTCCGTACATGCAAAAAGTTCAAGAGGCGAAGTTGTAACTTCTGCTTCTTCTTCCCTCAATTTTTGTATGAAACTTCTCGCTACTTCTGATGTCCGTACGGGGCTTTAAACTGTAGGTCCCTTTCTCTTGTGCGAAAAATTTAAAAGCACACACGCCAAGAGATCGTGAGAAGCTTGGCTTGACCCCGTTGTAGGATCTGTATAGCCAACATTTACATTTACAAATCCAAATTTTGGAACTAAAAGAATTTAATATGTATAATACATAGAAAACTCGAATCTCATGGAAAATATTGTTATGTTTGCTTAATATAGACTGTATCTTTTTATTTTGGGGCAGAGTATTACCTTTTTTCGGGAAAAAGTAAAAAAAATTTAAATATCAATTATATCGATATATCGATGTTTTAAAAGTAATATATTTAATATCATTTGATATATTTCCAAATCAGAAAATATCATCGATACGATACTTTAACAATATTCGGCAACCCTATTTTTTTGCTACAATTAATTTCTTCCATTAATGTATTTACCGATTTCCAATATAATTAAATAATATTTATGTAAAACGAAATATAAACTTAATGTTTAAGACTATTTGCTACGCTAGAGTTCCTTTAAAAGGCAGGGCGTTATAAATCGAGTGGATGATTATTACAGTTTGTTTGTTTATTGTACTAATATAATATATATTTTTTGTAAATAAAAAACAAGTGAGAAAGTCGGTCAAGCCCGACTATAACATACTCCGTACCTGGAGTAGAAGCTGATTGCAATGCTGGTGCTGCGCTCATCTCTAAGTCTCTCTATTTTTCTCTCTCTCTCTCTCTCACTCTTACTCTCTCTCTTTCTCTCTCTCTCTCACTCTTACTCTCTCTCTTTCTCTCTCTCTCTCTTTAAGATTGTGCGGTGTTAGTTGTAATTGGGTGGGAGGGGGTGGGGGGAGGGTGATTTACTTTTTTGCTCATAGCTTGAGAACCGCTCATCCGATCTTTATCATTTCTTCGGCAAATCGAAACATTTTGCTAATTACTAACTATCTCCAGAACGTACAAGTTGTTTATCTTCAAAACTGTAGGAGATATAACGTTTTTTTCAAATTTCGGGGGGCGGGAGGGGGCGTGGGCAAAATTGAAAATAAACTTGATCTGCCTGCAGCTATAAGAAACATTTGTCCCATACATGTCAAACCTCTATCTCTTACCATCTCCGAGATCTGTTTGTTCATACGGACGGACGGACGGACGGACAGACAGACGGACATGGCTATATCGACTCGGCTGTTGATGCTGATCAAGAATATATATACTTTATATAGTCGGAAATGATTCCTTCTCCCTGTTACATACTTTTGCACAAACTTAATATACTCTGTGTACCTTTGGTACAGAGTATAAAAAGTGTATATATTCTTGATCAGCATGACGAGCTGAGTTGATACAGTCATGTCCGTCTGTTATTGTTTCTATGCTATCTCCTCCGTCAGTTTAAAAGCTATTTTAACCAAACTTTGCACGAAGTCTTTTGTTACAAATACGCAGTACATTTGTCGGAATCGGCAGGATCGGATGACTATATCGTATAGCTGCCATAGAACGATCGGTCGAAAAAGTAGTTCTAGTGAGAAAAACTTTTTATACCCTTGGAGAGGGTATATTAAAATTGTACGGATGTTTGTAACGCATAGACGGAAGCATCTCCGACCACATAAAGTGTATATATTCTTGATCAGCATGACGAGCTGAGTTGATATAGCCATATCCGTCTGTCCGTCCGTCTGTCCGTCCGTCCGTCTGTCCGTCCGTCCGTCTGTCCGTCTGTCCGTCTGTCCGTCTGTTTCTATGCTATCTCCTCCGTCAGTTTTAAAGCTATCTTAACCAAAGTTTGCACGAAGTTTTTTGGTACAAATACGCTGCACATTTGTCGGAACCGGCCGGATTGGATGACTATAGCATATAGCTGCCACAGGAACGATCGGTTGAAAAACTTTAGTGAGAAAAACTTTTTTGTTTTCAATGTTATCGCTCCCAACGCTCGTATTTATAAGTTTTCAATGATTTTACATAATTTCAACAAGATTTGTCGAAATCGGACCACTATATAGTATAGCTGTCATACAAACTGCCAAGCATATATCAAGCTCCAAGGGTATATAAACTTCGGTCGAGCCGAAGTTAGCTTGCCTCTATTTTTTTCTTTAACGCAATCGTCCCCAAACCTCGTATTTATAAGATTTCTATGCCTTCACATAATTTCACCAAGTTTTATGAAAATCGGACAACTATATATTTAGTATAGCTGCCGTACAAAAGATAGTTTTGAAAAAACGTCTTAGTAGGAAAAACTTTTTTGTTTTCAATGCTATCGCTCCCAAACTTGTTACTGATCAATATTATATGCTACCACACAATTCTGCCAAGTATTGAGAACGCGAAAACTCAAATTGAGTTGATATTGTTCCATTTTTGAGAACATGATTTGAGTTAATATTGTTCCGTTTTTAAGAACATTTTAAACTCACCTGGAAAAACAATTTGATTGCACTTGGACCATGTTGGGCGGATTCCTCACATTTGGGTGGCTCGTTTCATTTAAGTTTTTCAGAAAAACAGGGAAAAATTTATTCGGGCTTGACTGGGAGATTTGAGCCCAGTACCTTATGCACTCAACCGTATGAGTTGACGCGCTAGTCAATTCAGCAATTGAACAGTTTTGCAGATACACGTCTAGAGGTCTACTTATGCTTTGTTGAGCTGACAAGAGAGAGAAATCAAAAAGAGAGCCAACTCGCTCCCATTCGCTCTCTCTCTAGTATATCTCTCTGTTAAAAGCCGGGTTTGTTGTTGCTTAAAGCCAATATTATCCAACTGAGAACAAATTTACTCATTTCAAGAACATTTGTAACATTTTTATACCCTTGGAGAGGGTATATTAAAATTCTCCGGATGTTTGTAACGCATAGAAGGAAGCATCTCCGACCACATAAAGTATATATATTCTTGATCAGCATGTCGAGCTGAGTTGATATAGCCATGTCCGTCTGCCCGTCCGTCCGTCTGTCCGTCTGTTTCTATGCTATCTCCTCCGTCAGTTTTATAGCTATCGTACCCAAAGTTTGCACGAAGACTTTTAGTACAAATACGCTGCACATTTGTCGGAACCGGCCGGATCGGATGACTATAGCATATAGCGGCCATACAAAAGTTAGGTCTGAAAAAAAGTCTTAGTAAGAAAAACTTTTTTGTTTTCAATGTTAGCGCTCCCAACGCTCGTATTTATAAGTTTTTAATGGTTTTACATAATTTCAACAAGATTTGTCGAAATCGGACCACTTATAGTATAGCTGCCATACAAACTGTCAGACATATATCAAGCTCCAAAGGTATATAAACTTCGGTCGCGCCGAAGTTAGCTTGCCTCTATTTTTTCTTAAAAATTTTGAGAACATCTTGTACTAATTTTGAGTTGAAGGCAACTTATTTTCTGAAGAGGTTTTTTCCCTCTGTGTACGGATAAATTCTCGGATCTCGACAACGGCGTCTCTCACGACAGCGGCCACCGCCTCCAACAGCATAACCAACTATGCTACCAACACGATCAGCACATCCTCGTATTCAGTGAAAGATCAACAACAGCAACCATCCGATGGGTTCATCGTCGGGTGCATTTCCTGTTCGAACCTCGTCTTTATGCTTCTTATCGATCTTAACAACAAGGATCGTTTCGACCAAACAATGCGAGCCTCTACTCGAGGTACAACACACAGTACTGCAGACTCAACTACCCCAACCATTGGATAAACTACCGGCTTGAACTGCTTATCAACGCCCACTCGAAGCAACGTCCTCTACGCCAGGTTACTCTCGACATAACTACAACTCCAGCGGCTCGTCACAGCAAGCCACAGTTGATCTGCTACAAATTGCAGCTCCTGCCAAAAAACAGTTGGAGCAACCCTGGCCTGACCCTCATAGAATTTTCACCGCTACCGTAGTCCACGGTAGAGCATCGCCCGCACCAACGACAACGTCAACGGTAGAGCATCGTCACCACCAATGACAACGCCAGCAGTTGAGGGTCGCTGTCGTCGTCGTCGCTGCCGCAGAGCGGTCTTTTATACACAGTACTTAAGAACGTGCCGGACTCTGCTCTACACGCATACCTAATTAGTGTGCGTCGTTCACTCTCACGATCACTCTTTCTCGAGCTCTTAGCAAAAGCGATTAGTCTACAATTTAACCTGAGCGCCAAAGCTTCGAGTCAGAAGACTCGAACGCTATCTGATTAAATTTGTCATAATTGCGCTTGTTTTCTGATCATAAATGATACTTTGGTCGGGAGAATATGGTATCCTAGCCGCGACTCTTCTTGAAGAGTCGTTTACAACCCATTTTTCTAATCAGTTTCGACTCATTTTCGAATCTGTGGCGAGTCTTTTTTGAGTCGTTTTTTGATGATTCCAATCTCATGCATCTGGGTCAGTCATTTTCGAGTCTTTCCAAAATGGCACATTAAACTTATCATATTTAATCATCAAATGGGCTCGAAAAGACTCACCAAGGTGATGCTATTTAAATGTTCTTCCAAACGATAGGTGAGTATGCCCCATACAAACTTTTCCTTTGGCGTTTTACTTTTCGGTAAAATTTTCCAAATTTTCTTTCATAGTACACGCCTGCATAACTAAACGAAAGTCTATGCCACATCTTAGATCTCTAAGGTGAGCGTTATTGACTGTGGGATGATAATTATCAATTATATATAATTATTAATTATTTTTATTATATTGTATTATTAATTTAATCAGTCAGTCGGCCCTACAGATTTATAAGTATAGATAAGAAAAGCCGATATAATAGACTTTTTCGTAAGCTCGATTATTGCTTGGATAGTTTTCCGTTTTTAGTATTTTTGAAAACAGCTTACACCTCAAAGACACCAGATCTGAATTATGATATTTTTGGAGAATGAAACTTTCCGTTAAAAGAATTCACAAATCTTTCCAGTTTCCTAGGTTAAGTACAATGCAAAATGGGCTATCCCCAAAGGGCCAGACGAAGCCTCTCTCAATCGCTTGGCAGTTGTGCTTAGAGTGAGTACTTACCTATATTAAGTACTTATACAATTGTTGTCTTTGAGATTCCAAGTTTTGGTATATATAAAGTACATATTTTCTTGATCAGCATCTACAGCCGAGTCGATGTGGCCAAGTCCGACTGTCCGTCCGTCCGTATGAAAATACTGATCTCAGAGAGATAACAGACATTTATGAATTATATACTTCTTATACTTGCAGCCAGATCAAGCATATTTAGAATATTTATCATGCCCCCTCTCGCTAGCGCAAATGGAAAGTAATAGGAGTGATTTTCTTCCGCCGCGACTGTACTTCGGAGAGGGAATTTCTTAGCTAACGCACGAGCGGCTGTTTAGTTGTCTTCCGCGCGTCGTGTTTCTGTGAGTGGTGCAAACCGAAAATTCAGTTCGATAATATTCTGTGGGAAACTCGGTAAATCTGCAACAGAATCGTTTGATGTGATCAAGCAGGCTTACCCATATGTTGCTTTAGCAAGAAGTAGTGTGTTTCGGTGGCACCAGGCCTTTTTGGAGGGCCGTGAAGAGGTCCCCGATGAAGACCGTGCTGAAAACCTTCGACAAACACCGACAATGTGACTCGCGTGCGCAAGGTTTTGAATTCAGTCCGTCGAATATTTATTCATTTAATTGCCCAGAAGTTACATTTACCGAAATCTGTGGTTTATGACATTGTGAACATGCGCAAGGTGTGCGCGATGATGGTCGCAAAAGTGCTATCTAACGACAAGATATTGTTGCGAGTGGAATTGTGCCAAGGCCGGCATCCCACACTACAGCCCAGATGTGTGACCCCCCGGACTTTTTTTTTTGTTTCCTCGCCGGAAAAGGCCGATAAAGGGCAAGCATTTTGAGACGACAGAGGGGATGCAAGCGAGTGCCTTCCGTGACGCCTTCAATGCTTGAAAATCGTGCTGTCAGCGCTGCATCAACGCTGAAGGAGCCTATTTTGAAAGTTTTTAAGGAATTGTAACGATTGCCTCAATGAATTTTTTATTTCCGGACAAATCCTGCGTATCCTGCGTATCTATAAGAGACAGTGTCTTGACTGAATAACTGATTTACTGACTGATTGGCAACCAACGCACAGCCTAAAAGGTAAGAGATAGAGGGCTGTATTTTTCACAGGAGTTTCTGTTAGTGGTTCGTACTAATACGGGTTTTTGGAAAATTCCACCCGGAAAAGTCGGAAAAGCGTGGAAAAAGTTTTGATGGGAAAAATTTTATTTTTAATCTTTTCCGATTTTGGAAAATCCGCACACGAGGAAAATGGCCGGAAAATTCGGACACAAAAACTACTTACATCCAATTGGCCTGAAACTCGGTTTGTTAGGATAGAAGAATACGAAATAATTAAAATATATGATTTTCTAATGTATGAAAATTGGACGACAAAGGTTTGACAAAGGTCGGAAAATTTCCGGAAAATTCTGCATAAAAACACAGTTTTTATCGGATTGGCTTGAAATTCAAATCGTAAGGACAAATAGCGAAATAATTAAAAATGTGATTTTTCAATGTCGGAATAACAGCTGCCAAGCGTAAGGTAAAAGGTGGAAAGTGATCGGGAAGTGGGTGGAATGTGGATGGTAAATTGATGTGAAGTGGGAGGGATGTGGGTGGAATGTGGGCAGGAAGTGGGCAGGAAGTGGGTGGGATGTATTTGGGTGGGATGTGGGCGGGAAGTGGGCGGGAAATGGGCGGGAAGCGGGTGGTTTGTGGGTGGTTTGTGGGTGGGATGTGGGTGGCAAGTGGGTGGAATGTGGGTGGTAAGTAGATGGGAAATGAATAGGAAGTTTGTGGTATGTGGGAGGGAAGTGGCTGGTATTTGGGTGGGATGTAGGTGGAAACTGGGTGGAAAGTTAGTGGAAATTGGGTGAAGAGTGGGAGGGATATGGATGAGAAATGGGTGTGTAAATTAAGTGAAATTGAATTGCCAAACATTGCCTTAAGCCTTTTTTCATATCGGTTCAGTTGTTTGAATACAAAATGCAAAAACTTTAAAAATAAATATTATATTTTGCTTGAAATCGCACGAATTTTTTTAAACGCCTAAGCAAAATCTTAAAAATACATCAAATTAATTGAATATGTTCTACAAAGACAAGTAGGAAGTGGTCAAGACATCCGACTGATAAATACCCAAGTAGGGACTCATTGAGTGCACGTACTGGCATCAAAAATTGTATTTTTCAGTCTTAAAAAAAATGTATATATATTTTAAGTTTTTGTTCTGTTCTCTGTTATTTTCTGTGATTATGAAAGCTGGCTTTGTGCTTACTAATTATATTGACAAAAAGACGAAAAAAAAACTGAAAGATTTTATTTATCGATGTCTTATTTTAGTTAAGTTCCTAAGCTTTTGTTTGAATCCTCAAAAACTCCTTCCCATTTTAACCGAAAGAAACTCCATTCATAGGCAAATGGCGAAAAAACACATAAATGTCTGACCAAAAATATTCAACAGCGCAGCCTCTGTGTTTGTATGTGCGATTGTGTATGTGTGTGAGTGTGTGTGTTTCAAGGGTTTTGCGTATTTTCGAGTCTTACTGGTTGTATATAATGTAAAATGTAAAATTGGCTATACAGCTCCTCCAACTGGGCCAGGCCAAGCTTCTCTCAATCTCTTGGCGTGTGTGCTTTAAATTTTTCGCACAAGAGAAAGGGACCTACAGTTTAACGCCGGATCCGAACGGCAAAGTTTGAGAATTGGCTTTTTCACGGCTAGTTACTTCACAGCTGGCGCCAATAGCTGGTGAAGGTGACCGTATGTGTAAACGCTATTTTTCTAAAGTAAGAAAAAAACTTTTATTATTAGATGTTCAGAGGCGGGATCGAACCCACGACCTCCCTCCCAGCAGTCCAGCACACTAACCACTGGGCCACACACGACCATGTGACACTATGTCGACTATGTGATAGTATGCGAAAATTCCCGGAAACTTTATGCAAAAACTATTTTCATCCAATTGCCTTAAGACTCAGTTTGTAAGGATAGTTTGCGAAATAGTTTGAAGTAAATGGCCAAGAGTTATTATCTCCTGTACCTTTTAAAAATGGGCAAAACGGGATTAAGATGTTGTGCAAATGTATGTAACACCCAGAAGTAAGCACCTCAGACCCTATAAAGTATGTATCAGGCCTGTTCCGGTTTTCACTTTCGACAAAATTTGTCGAATTCGATTTGGTTAAATGTGCTGTTTTATCAAATTGATTAGGTTAATCAGCCTTAAACGTTTTATCTTTAATCCGACGTGTAAGGACTAAGTAGAAACTGAAGGTTTGATCCGAATTTCCTTGATTTTTGAATGGAGAAGGGAGCATGTAAAAAATTCGAATTCACTTTAGTGAAAACCGGAACAGGGCCGTATATTCCTGATCAGCATCAAAAGCCGAGTCGGCTTAGCATTGTCCGTCTATCTGTATGAACGCGTCGATCTCAGAGACCATAATAGCAGGAGCCACAAATTTTTGCATGTATGTATGTAGTATGTGTGTATACCGTACCCAGTTGGTTTAGACTTGGAATATTACAATTGATTCAGTCAATGGGCAGGCGCACTTGCAAAGATCTCATTGTGGTATACAGAATAGATTGATGTTGGGCCTAACTGAATATATATTAAGTCAATAGGTTCAAAGTTAAAAATTGCTCTGAGAGTTTTTCGCGGTTAGAAGAAGGTGGAGGAGGAATTGGCCGAACCTGGATCAAACTTGATCTTGATCGGTGTACACATACATACATGCAAAAATTTGTCGCTCTACTTTTTATGGTCTGTGAGATCAACTCGTATATACATAGAGAGTGGCAGTTCGCTGCTAAATGATGGAGGATAGGAAGTTTTCCAAATCTGAAACAAACTCGATGTGGGTAAAGTATAAACCAACATACATGCCAAAATTTGTGGCTCCAATAATTACAGTCTCTGAGATCGACGCGTTCATGCAGACAGACAGACGAACAGACGGACAGACAGACAGACATGGCTAAATCGACTCGGCTGTTGATGCTGATAAAAAATATATATACTTTATAAGTTCGGAAATGCTTCCTTCTCCCTGTTACATACATTTGCACAACTTCATGATCCCCTTATTCCAGAGATGGGCATGCACACATACCGTCACACTTTTCACACGCATACAAGCACATGCAAATATAAGTAGCTGTCAATGCTTATAGCGTACGTGTGATTTTTGCAGTCGGCCGCGGCAGAAACGTAATGCACGCGCTGCTTTGTGTGTGCATTGGAACGTCGCGACGCGCCCATCTCTGCCTTATTCCCATTTTTAATGGGAACAGGGTATAAAAAGAAATTCAAAATTATGAGAAGCAAGCCAACCCGCACGAATATATATTTAGTCGTCGTAGGTACAGGGTATTTTGCTGTCGGGACACTCGACCAAAAATCCAGCCATCAGGTGTGAATATGGGGTGCTGGAGTTGGTTCAGAGACAATCAAAACTTTTGCTCTGACCTGAAAGAAAATCCTTTTGTTAGCTCTATTGTTAAATTATCAGGAACACAAGCTATTTTTCTGTTTTCTAGTCGGTACACAGTGGGAGAAACGGACGATTTAGCGGCGATTAAATAAAAACATCAGAAAAATATGACTATTTCTGAACGGACAATTTTTTTTTATAGCGCTCCCCCCTTAAAATTTTAAGGTCAACTACATCCCCGCTTGGTGGAGAGAAACTAAAGTGGTATTTATACAGAGGGCTGGCAAAGTTTCACATGTAAAACCAAACGATTTTAGGCCAATCACCATATCCTCGTTTCGGTTAAAACTTTTGAGAAACCTTTAGACGCACACCTGAGGCAAACTATAATTCCACATGCAATATGCATATGGTAACGCCCTGCGTTACCTGGTCGCAAGGTAAAGGTGAACTACCAACTTGGCTGTGCAACTGCTCGATGTGTTAGGCTAATGTCAGAGAGCGCGCGAGAAGCGATCTATGCGAGAAGCGATAATATATCTTGCTATGAGCAAAGCGAGAAGATGACATAGTGAAAGCTTTGAGCGAATCGAGTCGCAATGATTCATTTTAATTTGCTATCAGAATTTAGGATTTAGTAATACAAGGAAAGGAGAGTAGTGAGGGCATGCAACTCAGAGAGCGGTAGTTTGCAAGCTGCTTTCTTGCATCGCTTTAGCTTTTCACTCTGACATCTTTTGAGCGATTGCATTAAAAAAAGGTTTCAGTGGTTTGTCGCGCTCCCGCCCAATATGACATTAGCCTTAACAGAGGTACTCCGAAAGGAGGTGTTCTTTCTCCGCTGCCTACAGGCGGTGGCTGTTTGACCTTATGCGGACCGCACTGACACCGCACACTTGCTCAGTGGACTCCATCTTGTGGCTAATACCGAGTTTTCTTTGAGGTCGTGCGACTTTTTCTGGGGCTGCGACCCCTTAGGTGTTTACAGTAGCGTAGATAGCTTTTTGCATTTTTGTTTATTGTTATCGGTAATAGTTAAGTATTCCGGCCTTCTATCAGAAATCAAATTAAAAAAGAGGCTTTCGATACACCGCGAATTATTAAGAATTTTCATTCAAAAAACTTCGGGTTTCATCTATGGCTTGTATATGCCTATGTACAATGTACATATATGCTTTTCCTCAAATGTCAAACGATTTATTTCAAGAATAGAGGGCAATTGTCTAGTATAATTCCCCCTTAGCTCAAAAAAATCCTTTGATGGACCGGAAACTATCAAGAATTAACATGCAATAAAGTTTCGGCGGTCAGCCATGGTTTCTTTTTAAATCTTTCAGACCTGTTCCCATATCCGAATCCAATTATTCGTTGTGATTTCTAAAAAACTGTTACAGAAATCGGTCGAGTTATTTGGCCATCCAGAGAATCGAATAAAGGTTATTGGGACTTTGAACTTAAAAGTCGAATAACACAGTCGGTCTTTGGAAGAAGAACATTAGACAATTCGGACTCCGTCTGATTTGACCGAAAGCGATAACGGGAACAAGCCTGTTTATCTTTAAAGCAAAACTTAAAAAAATTTTAAGCTCATATGCTTTTAACAGTCTAAAAAATGTTTGAAGTGCGGGGCAGACTGAAAAACACAAAAAGGATCTCGCGGGATGTAAAGAGCGAACTGCCACGTTTGATCGCAGAAAACTGCAAAACTCACCAAATTTGCAAGTTCCGTTTCCACAACTTGCAAGTTCCGTTTCCACAACTTGCAAAATTGCCCAACATTTTTCAACGAAGTTTATCAATAAGGTAAAACATTTTGGAGTGATGTGTGGGAAAAAAGCGACGCTGTCAAAAATGTTTTTTTCAATCTACAGATTCAAAAAGAATTTATACACAGTCCGCTAAAACAAAAACTAGAGCGAAAATTAAAGTCGGCTCTAACCGACTTCGATATACCCGTTACTCTTGATAAAACATGTTTAACAGTGTTCCTGCGTTCCTGAGAGTGAACATCCAAAAAGTATGCAACATTTTTTTAACTCGGCTCTTTATTATCCGATCTTGATGTAAATTTCAGTTATAGTTATTGCTAATATAAATATAAGTTATAAATTTGAACTCGATATCTTAAAATATGTGGGAGTTATTTTTTAACGTTTTATATTGGGGGCGGGGGTGGGTTTGGCCAAAATTTAAAACAAACTGGATCTGCGCGCAGACAATAGAAGTCTACATGTCAATTTTGGTGGCTATTGCTCTTCTAGTCTCTGAGATCTAGGTGTTCATACAGACAGATTTAATTTCGTCACAGTATTTTCTATAATTAATAACACCTTGGCTTCGATTTGATGCTCACGTTCTGCTTACTAGGCTTACGTCATTATTTATTTGACATCGGATCCATAGCATAAACATACAACTTTTTCTATAAAACCTGAATTATTTTTTTGTAAGGAATTTTGTAAGGAATGCATACTATAACCGTATTTTATTTATTTAATTATTTCTTTTACAAAATTAAGTCGTATTCAGAATTTTTGCTCTGTTTATCTTCGACTTCGTCTCCTGTAATTCAGGTTTGTAAACACAATGGGGGGGACTGATCATCTTAATCCTCAACCTAATCAACCTATCTACGCCACTGGGTGTTAACATTGAACAAAAAGTCGCAATTGGTCGCAAACGTTAATCAGCTGTTTTTTGTTAACTCTTAATCAGGGCTGCAACGGGCTTAGAACCGAACCGAAGTTTGGGAAGTCCAAAACGAACCCGAAACGGAGCAGAAACAATTTTTCTGTACGAACCTGAACCTGAACAGGAGCAAAAAAAGTTAAAAATGGGTTCTGTTCAAAAAATTTAAATATTTTTTATATGCTATAATTGTTAACTTTGCCATTTTCTAATATAAATAAAAACTTTCAAAAATTGTTGTTTTTCCTTTACTTTGTGATTATTATTGTGATTACATTATTAGCTTCACTAGATTTCAGCAAGGCATTTGATGCAGTTTTAAATTTAGTATCCAGCTTAAAAGTCTCTACAATTTTTCCTCAACTGCAACGAGGGTTGTTAAGTTATATTTGCAGAGAAAGAGCGCAACAGACCGCCTCACGTTTGGAAAGGGCCTGTTACGCTAGCATTGCTAGACGGAAGCCCTTCAGACGGCATGAACCTACCTATTGGTGGAACGAGCGTATTGCCGGTGCCCGACGTGCGTGCCTCCACGCCAGAAGGTTCTACCAGCGCTCACGTAGAAGAGAGAGCTTTTCATCCAGACAGGCAGACTACCAGTCGGCTAGAAAGATGATGAAAGACGAGATCAGAGCGAGTAAGCGGGAGTGCTTCCTTCAATTGTGTGACTCCGCCGACCATGAACCTTGGGGGCAGGCATTCAAAATAGTCGTTAAACGACTCTTTGCCAATAAACTGGCCACACCAAGCGATTCGTGTAAGCTGAAAAAGATTGTCGAAAATCTCTTTCCGACTCGCTTGTCTTAATCACCAACGCGACCAAGTGTTTTCGATCCAAATACAATAGAAGCTTTCACAGACACAGAAATACTAGCGGCGGCCGTGAACCCCCAGCCCAATAAGGCACCTGGCCCGGATGTTGTTCCTAACCGTGCTCTGAAGCTAGCCATGACATTGTATCCAACTGAATTTGCGAACATATTTAACGCTTGCCTCCGAGAAGGCATTTTTCCATCTATCTGGAAGAACCAGCTACTGTCGGTTTAGTCGGTTTTGCGGATGATGTGGCAAAGTGCTTCGAAGGACAGAAGATGCGTGCAACGCTGGCATTGAGCGTATCCACCAATGGCTTAGCGTGGCGGGCCTCGAGCTAGCGGCGCGAAAGACAGAGGCGGTGCTAATAAGCAGCCGTATGTTGCGTCTTCACTTTTATTATTAGGCGAAAACAAATTTTTAAAAATGTGAGGTTGAGCAGGATGGCCTTTAAAGACTGAGAAATAGTAAAAAAGGTTGATATATAAAACTATTTTCGATGTCGAAGTGGTTTGTGGTGAAAACACCAACAAGGACCAACAAGAATAAACAAAAGTCCAGTGCGACTGAAATCCACAAACTCATTCTTACACATAAAACATTGAAAGGCTCTGTCTGAATGAAAAGGGCGAATTTACACAATATGGCCCCCCAAAAAAGAGCAGTATTTCGAATCATTATTTCAGTCCAGATTTCTCAAGCAGTTCCCACAATCCCAGAATGCATACATAAAATTGTTCAACAAATTTTGTCAACAAAACGGTTGCGGTGTCTAACTCGGTCGGTTTTGATTACAGGTTTATACAGTGTTTTGAAGTACCTCGGTATTTAAACCTAGGCATTACTCAGATGCAAATTTTGTGTACCTCTTACCTTACCTTCGTCTTTTCCAATTCTAGTACCTATTCTAGTATTTTCAAATTCAAGTACCTCTTACCTTACCTAGGTCTTAAATTCAATTTACCTTGTCAAAAGGTATGGTAAAATATACTTTTCGCTCATGATTTCATAAACGCATTTGCTATTACATTATGGCCGAGATGTTGCCGCATTGCCATGCTGAAAGAAAAGTTCTAGGGACCAGTTTGTGGCTTTAATAAAAAAACAAGTTTTTTTCATTCTTTAGAAAATAGCTTTTACACATCCGGTCACCTTCTCCAGCTATTGGCGCCAGCTGTGTTGTAATGATATTTGGAGTTGCAATAACAAAAGTTACTTTGGTAACTGGTCATAATATAAATTGCAATATTAACCGTCATTCTCTCATATTCGCATATTTTTGCGTATAAACGCTGAGTTAATTTTTAATTTGCAAACAGCTGTCACGAAAACAATTACTGATTAGTAGACTTATTTGCAATTAGTGTGCTGTGTTGTTTCCAACTAAATGGTAGTCCTGCAATATTGTTATTGATATTATATTGACTCCTGGCGAAGGAAAAAGGTAAAATGTTCAAAACAAAAACTAAAAACAAGCGTTGCAATTGGACCACTGTGGATGGCAGCATGATTTTCATATCAATTGTACCAGTTACTCAGTTCTGCCAACCAGGCAACACTGATTTTCATTTCAATGTTACCAGATCCTCACCTACAGTATTTAGCGTATAAACGGTAAGTTAGTTATTTACAAATTATTTATATTTGCAAATAGTTGGCGTTTAAACGTAGTACTAGAGATTCCCAAATATGTAGATAATGCATACAATTTCTGTAAGCATTAAGAGTAAACAGTTTGAAGGAACAAACGTAAAGTAAAAAAGCTGTATATTTCAGCTGATGCTAAAATTACTTTGTCAATGCCAAATAATACAAAGGTTTCTGAAGACTTTTACAAACCAGAAAATGGAAGATTTTATGAAACTGATAACTGTTATAAAAATTCGAATGTTGATATTCAATATTTCTCTTATCTTATCTTGCCAATAAGACCAAATTTGTAGAATCTTAAGCATTTACTTACTTAATTATTAAAATATTTGTAATGTTTATTAAAAGTATAATACCATTTAGCCTAGCCTTGCGCAGGATTCTCAAGGAACCGTACTTATGTTCGGTACGCTAAAGGTACTGAACAATGCCAAATATCGTACTCAGATAAGTACTTTACATTTTTTGATTCGTACTGTACGAAAACAAAAGAACGGTAAATATTTTGTAAAGTATAAAATTTTTAACGTACCGACCGAAAAAATAAGTGTGGTACAGCGGTGTTCAAAGATATTTTGAACAGTGCATTTAAAGACCGCTACCTGCGGTCGCCTCAAGCCGAGGCGCACAAAAATAGAATTTTAAATCTAAAAAATAAGCAACCCCCAAGAAGGGACACATCTGTTAGTAATAAGGCATTTCTCTGCTTGGGGTAAAACCAAAAAATTTATAAAAGAGAAAAAACCAGCATCTTAATAAATATTCAGCTTCTGGAAGCGGAGCTAGTCACACGCACCATACATGCGCAAAATTCAGCTTCGTGATGTGGAGCGGATGACTCGCAATCGTATTGCGTTTTAGTGATCAAGCGGCGTTACGAACCGACCGATAAAAATAAGTACCCCACTTTGTTTGTGTTCAGCACTCGTGCGTACTAAACAGTTTTTGTTAGGTACCTACAATTAAGTACGAAATTATTTTTTTATTATTTTACACGGAGTGTAAAACGGTTTTAGTTTCACACTTTGTGATAGGTGAGTTATTTAAACCATTTACCGTGACTGAAGATTTCTTAAATCGCGAAAAGAACCAAGCGAAAAATCATGTCAGGATCAATGCATAAGCGCACTTCGCTGTTAAGGGATCTCCATGGTAATTGGACCGCGAAATATTTAGGAAACTGCTTTTTAAGGGCACAAATGACCACAAGGCTACATTACCCTGATTTTGACTATCCTGAGCCTCGATAAATACCATGGATGACCAACGGTGAAGAACATAGTCAAGATCATAAGGAATGTTTAAAACCACTTTCCGCTACTGACAATTAAGTTAAAGTCAAAGAGACCCATTTCTACTGAAATTTTTTTTTAGTGTTTGATCGTTGTACGGACATACCATTTGCTATTCCAAATTGTTGTAATAAATCTCTGTTGCTTTGTGTTGATTACATTGGCATTACATTACAAAAACTTTGACACAAAACAGGTCGCTAAAATCTCAAAAAAAAAGATCTCAAAAATCAGTTTCAAAAATATTTTCATGGCTCCGTTTTTGAAAAATAATTTTTTTTGGTAGGTGAACTTAAATTTTAACTTGTATCTCACTTTATAATTGTCAGATAGAGTCAAGCAAGATAAGAGTCAAAAGGTAATTGAGCTGCCAGCTGCCAGAACACAATAAACAAAAATATTTCAAAAAATTGATTTTTTGCTCGAAAATGCGGTAAACTTAATTTTTAAACACCTAGGAAAAATATGGTGGTGGTTCAGAACTTCTAGTTGTAGATCTTCTGGACCAAATGGGGCGTATGTGGTCAGGTAAAGCTGCTGATCGGTTCAACTTGGCGAACCCAGAGTGATCCTGGCTTACTGCGTCTCAAGCGATGCATCCGCAAAGCTGCTGACTAACGAGAGCGGTGTCCAGCCCCCTTCCCTAAAAGGTACAACATATAGGGTTAGTGCGTCGGGTTTGGTAACCACCACCGTTAAAAATCTCCACCAATGAAAACTGCGACTACAAAGCCTCGGATACCGACCCCCTCTAACGACGACCCACGCAAACGTTTTAAGGACCACGATTTGGGGATATGCACCTGGAATGTCCGCACCCTCAACCGAGATGGTGCTCATATCGCCTTGGGGAATGTCCTCAAGAAATATTCATCGGACGTTACCGTTCCAGGAAATGCAATGGATTGGATATGGACGCAAGATAATAACGCCACCAAAAGGGAATACAGAGATCTACTACAGTGGGCATGCTTCCAAGCACGAGTTTGGGTGTGGCTTTGCAGTGAGTGATAGACTGCGTCGCTCTGTCATCAGCTTCACACCAGTTGATGAACGGCTAGCCGAGCTCAGACTCAAGGCAAAATATTTAAATATTAGTCTTATCTGTGCTCACGCGCCAACAGAAGAAAAGGACGACTCGACAAAAGGCTAGTTCTATGAGCGCCTGGAACAACTATACGAGCGCTGCCCTGATCACGACATAAAGATCGTGCTAGGCGATTTTAACGCGAAAATCGGGAGAGAAGGACAGTCAGTTTGGTTCGACAGTGGGCCGATTTAGTCTTCATGAAATAACCTCTGGTAACGGAGAGAGGCTAATAGACTTCGCTGCGGGCCGGAACATGGTCATAAGTAGTACCAGATTTGAGCATCTCAACATCCATAAGGCGACCTGGAAGTCACCTGCTCAACGAACAAGAAATCAGATTGATCACGTTGTCGACGGAAGGCATTCATCGAGTGTACTAGACGTGCGTGCGATTCGAGGAGCGAATATAGACTCGGATCATAGCCTTGTCGCAGCCAAGGTACGCACGCGGCTCAGCGTGGCATATGCCTCACGCTCTGGCACACGTCGAAAGCTGAACGTCGAGAAGCTGCAATCGCAAGTGACCTCCGAAGCCTACACAGCTAAACTCACCCAACTGATCAGGGAAACCTTCCCATTCCCTTCCGATATATGCGAACAGTGGCAGCGTATATTGCACTCCATGAGCCAAGAAGATACTCGGTTACTCCGAGCCCCCTAGAAAGCGGTCTTGGTACGCCGAGGAGTGCCGACGCGTTACTGCAGATAAAGACGCTGCCTATAGGAGAACTTTGCAGTCGACAGTAACGCAGGCTGCTAAGGAGCGATACCTGGAGAAAAGGAAAGAGGAGAAGCGCCTTTTTAGAAGAAAAAAGATTGGGCAAGAAAGGCGCATGCGCAAGGAAGTCGAGAAGTTATTCGGCATGAGTGAGACTCGAAAATTCTACAAAAAAAATAATAAATTAAGAGAAAGTTTAAAGCCCCGAGTCGCACAATGCAAAGACGAACAGGGGAATCTGGTCACAGATCCGCAAGTGGCGGTTAACAAATGGAGAAGTTACTTCTCCAATCTACTGGGAGGCGATGACGAAAATGATGCCGCCTCTAGAGAAGTAGCGATGCCACCAATCGACAACAAAGAGATAGACCAGCCGACGCAACAGGAAGTCTGTTTAGCCATACAAAGGCTAAATAACAACAAATCACCAGGCGCTGATGAGCTGCCCGCTGAATTGTTCAAGGCTGGAGGCGAAGAATTGGTAAGGTGCATGCACCAACTTCAGTGCCGTATATGGGTTGACGAAAGCATGCCTGACGATTGGAATCCAAGTGTTCTCTGTCCAATCTTTAAACAGGAAGACCCTGCAGTTTGCGCCAACTACCGCGGGATCAGTCTCCTCCCCATCGCATATAAGGTTCTGTCCCGCATTATTTGTGAACGTCTAAAGCCGTTTATTGATATACTGATAGGACCTTATCAGTGTGGCTTTAGACCTGGTAAATCCACGACAGACTAGATCTTCACATTACGAGAAATCCTGGAGAAGACCTATGAAAGAGGCATCAAAACACACCACTTTTTTGTTGATTATAAATCAGCCTTCGACACACCGATAAGGTCAAGGTTTTTCGAAGCCCTGTCTACCTTTGGTATACCAGCATAGTACTTTCGACTTTGCATAATGACGTTGAGAAGTACGCGAAGCTCCGTCAAGATAGGAAAGAACTTCTCCGATCCATTTGATACCAAAAGAGGTTTTAGGCAGGGCGAAACCTTATCGTGTGACTTCTTTTATCTACTAATGCAATATATACTGCGCTGCTGCCCACATGCCAACAGAACCGGCGCTTTTATTCATTAAGATCTAATGCTACTTGCATATGCCGATGATATTGACATTTTCGGCAAAACCGAACTGGCCGTAAGCAAGGCACTTTCAGAGATTGAGAAGCAGTCTGAACTAATAGGTCTAGCGGTAAATGAGGACAAGACGAAATACCTAGTATCCTCGAAACAGAAGTCTATGCGCCTTGGACAATCTGTTACAATGGGAGAGTAAAACTTTAAAGTTGAGGAGGATTTTGTCTACCTCGAAACGACGATAACCTGCGACAACAATATCAGTCTGGAAATCCGACAAAGAATCATTCTAGCAAACCGATGCTACTACGGGCTAAGTAGGGAGTTCAAGAGCAGAAACCTCACGCGAAAAACGAAAATAGCCCTACACAAGTCACTTATCATCCCAGTCCTGCAATATGGCGCAAAAACATGGACAATGACAGCGGCGGATGAAGCGGCGATTGGCGTGAAAGAATACCGAACTGTATGGTCAAGCGCATAAAGCAACAGCGGCTGCGCTGGTTAGGACATGTCTCTAGAATGGACAAAGAAGCTCCAGCAAAAAAGGGGGAGGGGGAGACCACCACTAATATGGGAAGACCAGCTGCAGCAAGACATTGCCAAGCTTGGTGTCACCAACTGGTGTCAGCTTGCACAGATCAGAAGCGAATGGAGAGCATTGATTGCAGCGGCCGAGACCGTCAAACGGTTGTGATGGCCAATGAAGGAGAAGAAGAAGGAACAATATAAAAAAATTGAAACAAATTACACAGCCCAACAGTGATTTTGGTGCAGGTCTATTTTTAACAGATTATGTTAATATAGACTTCACTGAACAAAACTGTATCTTTGGTTTTGTTCAATCAGCTCTTGTTTCCAAGATATCGCGGAAAAACCAAAAAGTCGACTTTTTGGCACTCTAGGATTTATGGAGGCCACACTAGGCATAATTATCTGAATTTATGAACTAATTGCGATAAAGAACATATCAATGCAAATTTTAAAAATCATATCCGCTATATTAGTACAGCGGAAAGTGTCTAAATTGGCCTCTAAAGACAGACATTTTTCGATTTATAGCATTTTTAGCATTTTTTATAGCCCGTTAAAGCTAGCGCAGATATTGAATTTATATTTTCGCCATCTGAGCCTATATACAAACATATGATCTAATTTTGTGATTTTTATGGCGAATAAATCAATTTATTTGGCAAAGTTATAGCCTAAGAGGCGCGTTTAAGACGAAATTACATATTTAAATTTATGGGAGGAAAACTAGATTTGTAACTCAAATTTTTATAGGAACTGTGAAAAGGCTACTTGTTTCCAAATATAATTTATCATCTACATGTAAACATATAATAAGTTATGCCGAACCAAGTAGGCCCTTTACAGTTCCTATACAGATTTTGAGTAACAATCTAGTTTTCCTCCCATAAATTTAAATATGTATTTTCGTCTTAAACGCGCCATATCTTTGCCAAATAAACTTATTTAAATGCCATAAAAATCACAAAATTAGATCATATGTTTGGCTATGTGTTCAGATGGCGAATGTATTAATCCAATTACCGCGCTTCCTTAAACGGGATGATTTATTTTGATAAAAATGCTATAAATCGGAAAATGTCTCTCTTTAAAGGCCAAATTAGACACTTTGCGGTTATTTATATGTTTTATATATTTTTCAATTTTAAAAAATTTTTCCTCCTTCACCATTAACCCATAAAACCCTAGATTAATGCCCCGTGTGGCGTCCATAAATCGAAGAGCACAAAATGCAAGATTTTCGTTTTTCCGCTATATTTTGGAAACAAGAGCTGATGAAACGAAACCGAAACCAGTTTAGGAATCAGTAAACATAAACTTATCATATTTTTAAATCAACAGGGCTGCACCTCACAAAGATGGTCATTTTGTTGGCCTGTGTTATTTTTATTTTTTTACTTAAAGAACAACAGGTAACGATGATAAAATTATATGAACAAATACAGAAGCTGTGAGCAATTTAGTGCACAAAATGTGGTATTTTCGTGATTATTTAAAAGTAAATTTTCGTTTGCTTCGACTTTTGTTCTGTTCTTGATTAATATTTTTATTTTAAAAATAAAATTTCTTGCATTTTCGAGCAAAAAAATTGATTTTTTTATATGTTTTTATTTGTTGTGTTCAAACTACTGAACCGATTCAAATACAATGCTCTACGAAATTATTGGCTGCTCAAATATTTTTCGATTTATATCTTACTTGACTCTATCTGACAATTATGAAGAGAGATATGATTTAAAATGTAAGAGCACCTGCCAAAAAAATGAAAAAACTAACATTTCCCACTTTGTTGTCTAACTGTGATGTCCAGATGTATGCAGATGATGTACAAATGTATGTTAGTCGTCCGCTAAGTAAAGTGTCAGAGTGTATTAATATCTGTAACAGTGAGCTTCGTGTAATAAGTGATTGGGCACATGGGCACACATAAGAAAATGTTCAACACTGACTAACAGAAACTTGAAATAGATAATGTTGATATCGAATATGTGGACAGAGCAAAAAATTTAGGATTTATATTTAACAATACATTGACTTGGGAGGACCATATAAACCAAGCACTTGTCAAAACATACGGACTCATCAGGCAGCTGAATTTAACAAAGCAGTTCATACCCACACAAACGAGAAAAATAATTGCAAAAGCTTGTCTTCTACCAATACTATTTTATGGACTAGAGGTGTTTGGTAACTGTAGCTCGAGTTGCAGGCAAAGGCTAAATGTAGCATTTAACGACATCGCTAGGTACATATTTAAAAAAACTCGAAGAGATCACATTTCAACATTTTCTGAACAAATATTCAATATCAACATAAATTCAGGGATTTGCTTGAGAGTCCTAATCTATCTACACAAAATTATAAATACCGGGGAACCCTTTTATCTTTTCACAATGTTAAAATTTGCCGCATCTCATAGAACGCACAATTTAATAAGTCCTAAAAATAATCTAGCAACATCTGATCGTCAATTCTTTCCGTATGCTATTCGTCTATGGAATCAACTGCCACATTAATTGAAGACAATTAGAAACGCACAGACATTTAGGGAAAAGTTAACAGCATACCTACAACCAAACCCAAATATATAAATTGAGGCGGAGTTAAACGAACATCAGTTTTATGTATTATTTAAGCTTAAGTAATTTATAACAGAATTGAACAAATTGTAATATCTAACTTGTTTTTTTAAATGTTTCTGTATCTTCATACCTAATAATTTTGTAACTTAATTCTAATTGAACTATTTGCCGTTGTGATTAGCGTTATAAATATAAGTATATCATTACTTGTAGCGCTGAGAAGAAAAATTAAATAAACAAAAACAAACAAACAAAAAAACGGAGCGATGAAAAAAATTTTGAAATCGATTTTTGAGGTCACCATTCCAAACTATACTAACAAAATTTTTTATTTAAAATGGGTAATTTTTATACACTTGAAAAGTGTATTATAATTTTGCCCAGAAGCTTGCAACGCATAAAGGGAATCATCTCCGACCACATAAAGTATATATATTCTTGATCAGCGTGACGAGCTGAGTCGATTAAGCTTTGTCCGTCCGTCTGTCTGTTTCTACGCGAACTAGTGCCTCAGTGTTGAAGCTATCGAGCTGAAATTTGGCGCAGAGTATTCTTTTGTCTCCACGCTGCTAATATGTCGGAACCGACCGGATCAGAAGACTACTTCTTGCTGCAGCCATACAAATGATCGGTCGAAAATGGGTTTTAGTGGGGAAAAATGTTTTGTTTGTTTGGCTTTATTACATCTTTTAATCCCCTTTAGTATTTTTCCGCGACTTAATTATTTGTCAGTAACGGAAAGTGGTTTAAAACATTTCTTATGATCTTGACTATGTTCTTCACCATTGGTCATCCATGGTATTTGATTTAGTACATTAATAATCGAAAAATGTACCGTCATTTTCTGAGTACGGCACTTGGCTTTGTTCAGTACATTTGTTGTATATACGAACCCTGGCGCTGCGCCAGCTTGAATAATTTTAAGCTGTGGAGGCTAAGTACTTCCAACAAAAAGATACAGACTAACATTAAATTAAAACAAAATGTTCTATATGTATACCCTTGGAGAGGGTATATTAAAATTGTCCGGATTTTTGTAAATCATTGAAGAAAGCATCATCCACCAAATTAAGTATATATATTCTTGATCAGCATGACGAGCTGAGTTGATATAGCCATGTCCTTCTTTTTCTATGCTATCTCCTCTGTCTCGTTTGGTACAAATACGCTGCACTTTTGTCGGAACCGGCCGGATCGGATGACTATAGCATATAGCTGCCATACAAACGAACGGTTGAAAAACTAGTTTTAGTGAGAAAAACTTTCTTTCAATGCTATCGCTCTCAACCCTCGTATTTATAAGTTTTCTATGATTTCACATAATTTTTTCAAGATTTGTTGAGTTCAGACAACTATATAGCATAGTCGGAACCGGCCGGATTGGATGACTATAGCATATAGCTGCCATACAAAAGTTAGGTCTGAAAAAAAGTCTTAGTAAGAAAAAAATTTTTGTTTTCAGTGCTATCGCTCTTAACGCTCGTACTTATTAGTTTTCAGTGACTTCACATAATTTGACCAGGATTTTTCGAAATCGGACAACTATATAGTATAGCTCCCAAACAAAAGATAGGTCTGAAAAAAAACCATAGTGAAAAATACTTTTTTGTTTTTAATGCTTTCGCATCCAAACTTGTTCCTGATCAATGTTACATGCTACCCACAATTCTGCCAAGTTTGATTTAAACCGGATTACTATAGCATATAGCTGACATAGGAACGAAAGGCAGTAGTTCTAAAGTAGTTCTAGTGAGAAAAACTTTTATTTTTGAAACACTTTACACTTTTCAGTTATGAATATATTGTTTAGCTACCATTTAACAAACTGGCAGGAATAAATCAAGCTCCAAGGGTATATAAACTTCGGTCGAGCCGAAGTTAGCTTGCCTCTATTTTTTTCTTTGGACTTAAGAATTTTTTTAATGACGTGCACTGATGTGAAAATCTGGTTTTAAACTAATAAAATACCTCACTTTATTTGAAAACTGCTTTTGCATGTGGTATTTCCATAGTTTACTCATAGTTTATAGAAATATAGAAAACAAAAACCGGTCTTAATATATATACTTCAATTTGATACAGAGTATAAAATTGAAATTGCATCTATAAATCATCTATAATCTTTATATCTATAAAAGAGAGAGTGTCCTGATTCACTGACTGACTGATTGGCAATCATCGCACAGCCTAAACGGTAAGAGATGGAGGGCTGTAATTTGGACAGGAGTTTAATTTGACAAGTGTTTTCCCGATTTCGGAAAATCCGCCCACGAGGAAAAAGGCCGGAAAATTCTGCATGCAAAAAACTATTTTTCATATGATTGGCTTGAAACTCGGTTTTTAAGGACTGAATACGAAATAGTTTGAAATGTGATATTCTAAAGTTGGAAAATTTGACCTGACGGTCGGAAAATACCCGGAAAATTCTGCATGAAACATACTATTTTTCATCCGATTGGCTTAAAATAAGGTTTGTAAGGACGGAATACGAAATAATTTGAAATGTGATTTTTCAATGTCGGAAAATCCGCCCCCAGGCGTGAAATTTCCCGGAAAATTCCACATACAATATAACTATTTTTCGTCCGATTGACTTGAAACTCGGTTTGTAAGGTCAAAATGAGAATTCATATGTGTTTTCATTTCCCGATGTTGGAAATACCGCCGGGATGCCCACTGAGTAATACATGGGATGTGGGTGGTAAGTTGTTTTGGAGGTGGGCGGGAAGCGGGTGGTATGTGGGTGGCCAATGGGTGGTATGTGGGTGGCAAGTGGGTGGAATGTGGGTGGCAAGTGGGTGGAATGTGGGTGGTGACTGGATGGGAAGTGGATGGCATGTGGGCGGGAAGTGGGTGGTATGTGGTTGGGATGTGGTAGGTAAGTGGGTGGGATGTGGGTTGCTTGTGGATGGGAAGTGAATGGGAAGTGGGTGGGATGTGGGCGGTAAGTGGGTGGTATGCGGGTGGGATGTAGGTGGAAACTGGGTGAAAAATTGGTGGGATAAGGGTGTGCATTGGTTCTATACTGTTGAAGGCGCAGCGAAGCGCGACGGGTTATTTGCTAGTATCTATATATATAAAAGAGTTCAACCTGACTAATTGACTGACTGACTGACTGGTAACCGTCGCACAGCCTAAACCATAAGAGATAGGAAGATGAGATTTTCACAGTAGTTTTTTCTAATGCTGTTGTATGAGACTTGTTTGTTTTTCATCCGATCAAGTTCAAACTCATTTTCGAAGATATATATGGAAATTCAACCACAACTGCATACCAAACTTTCGGAAAATTCACCCCCCCCTGGGTGGAAAGTGGGTGGTCAAGGTTGTATGGGCGAAGTTGTTGCCAGCGATTTGCGCCAAGCTCATTTTCAAAATTACACATAAAAAACATAAATAAAGGAACTTTTAAATTTTGGGAAATCTATCCCCAAAGTCGGATAATTCGCGGAAAAGTGTTGTATGAAACTTTTTTGTTTATTATCCGATCAGATTCAAACTCATTTTTAAAGATCTATGTAAAAATTCAACAATAACTGTGTTCCAATTTTTCGGAAAATCCCACCCGGAAAAGTCGGAAAAGCGTTCATCCGATTGACTTGAAACTTGGTTTGCAAGCATAGTACGCAAAATATTCGACACGTGTTTTCCCAATTTTGAAAAATCCATGAATGCAAAAATCTATTTTTTACCTGATTGGCTTGATACTCGGTTTGTGAGAATAGTAAGTGAAATAAATAGAGATGTGATTTTCCGATGTTGGAAAATTTGACCCAACGGCCGGAAAAGTGGTAGGGATGTCCGGGGTAAGTGGGTGGGAAGGGAGTGGAAGATGGGTGGGATGTGGGTAGGAAGTGGGCGGGAAATGGATGGGAAGTGGGAGGGATGTGGGTGGGAGGTGCGTTGGATGTGGGCGGAAAGTGGGTGGGATGTGGGCGGAAAGTGCGAGGGATGTGGGTGGTAAGTGGGCGGGAAGGGGGTGGGATGTGGGCTGGAAGTTGGTGGGATGTGGGCTGGAAGTGGGCGGGAAGTGGGCTGGAAGTGGGCGGGAAGTGGGCTGGAAGTGGGCGGGATGTGAGTGGTAGGTGGTTTGGAGGTGGGCGGGATGAGGAAGGGATGTGGGTGGTATCTGGGCGGGAATTGGGTGATAAGAGGGTGGGAAACGGGTGACAGTTGTGTAAGAAGTGGATGGGGAGTGGGAGGGGTGTGGGTGGGATGGGGGTGGTAAGAACTCAGCAGCAAAGTCGTAACGGTAAAAAGCAGAGTAGTAAAACGTTGATTTTAAGCCTATGTATGTATGATTTGATTTCTGGGCTCTACAGAGGAACATATTTATAGAACGTTTTCAAATTTAGTAAATATTTGACTTTGGCTTTTTGCTTGTATAATATAAAAATATACTTTATGTAGTCGGATATGGTTCCTTCTATGCGTAGCAAACTTTCGGGCAAACTTATAACACTTTTCAAGTGTATAAATTTATGAACTATGCTTTTAAATTTTAAAGTATCTTTTTTGCTCCATTTGTAATGAAAATTCCGGATACCAATTTAAACCAATTTGCATGCCTTGACCTAAGCCGGATATCACTTCGGTTTAAATAAGAACTGCAATCCTTCTAAAAATCAGCAGGCGTTCACTCCGGGTTGGAACCCGCGTAACCTTTTGCGTTCGGGTTCACGGAGAAGGTCGCTGAACCTATGTTTGGGTTTGAACCTAGGTACAGCAAAACTTGAAACAAACTTAATCATGTATATGGGTTATTATTTCTGAAGTAGCGAACTTATTTTCATAGTCTCCAAGCATTTCTTGTTATTTATCTTATGACCACAAAATAAAATCCCCCCTCCCCCACACCTTCCCAAGCACTCACAACCAACACCGCATTTCATTCAACAACGTGTGAGTGCATTCAGCTCCTACTCTTGGAACAGAGTATGAAATAGTCGGGCTTGACCGACTTTCTTACTTGATTTTACACTAAACTGCAAAAAAGGGCCGAAATCGAACTTTAATTTTTCGCCATTATGCCATTATGTCAAAAAAAAAATCAAAATAAAAAAATCAATCAAATCTAATTTTTTTCGGGGGTTAGACTTGAATGAAATCTATACTAATTACTAGCAAAATGCCCGTCGCGCTTCACTGCGCCTTGAACAGTATGGAAATAATATCAGAATTAGTTTGAAGTCAATCGTGATAGTCAAAGATTTACCAAATTTGAAAATATTCTATTAACTTGTTTCCTCTGTGGAGCCCTGAAATCGAATCATACAAACAAAGGCTTGAAATCAACGTTTCACTACTTTGCTTTTTCACCGTTACGACCCACATCCCACCCACTTCCAGTCCACATCCCACCCACTATTCTCCCACTTCCCAGTGGGCATCCCGGCAGTATTTCCAGCATCGGAAAATGCAGTCACAAATGATTTCGTATTCTATCCCAACAAACCGTGTTTCAAGTCAATCGGGAGAAAAAAAGTTTTTAACATGCAGAGTTTCCAGGAATTTTCCGGCCGTTGGGTCAAATTTTCCAACATCGGGAAATCACATCTCAATTTATTTCACTTACTATTTATTCTCAGTATCAAGCCAATCAGGTAAAAAATAGTTTTTTGCATGCAGAATTTTCCGGCCATTTTCCAAAATCGGGAAAACACGTGTCAAATATTTTGCTTATGCTTGCAAACCATGTTTCAAGTCAATCGGATAAAAAAAAATGTTTTCCATTCAAACTTTTCCGACGCTTTTCCGACATTTTCGGGTGGGATTTTCCGAAAAATTGGAACACAGTTATTACTGAATTTTCATATAGATCTTTGAAAATGAGTTTAAATCTGATCGGATAATAAACAAAAAAGTTTCATACGACAGTTTTCCATGAATTTTTCGACTTTGGGAATAGATTTTCCAAAATCTATAATTTTTATTTTTAACTTTCCACCCACTTCCAAAACACTTTACCACCCACATCCTACTCACATCCCACCCACATCCCAGTGGGCATCCCGGCGGTATTTCCAACATCGGAAAATGAAAAATAAAAACAAAAATGACCGTACAAACCGAGTTTCAAGTCAATTGGATGACAAATAGTTATTTTGCAAGTAGAATTTTCCGGGAATTTTCACATCTGGGGCCGGATTTTCCGACATTGAAAAATCACATTTCAAATTACAAAACTATCCTTTCAAACCGAGTTTCAAGCCAATCGGATAAAAATAGTTTATTTCATGCAGAATTTTCCGGGAATTTCCGGGAATTTTCCGACCGTTGGGTTAAATTTTCCAACTTCGGAATATCACATTTCAAACTATTTCGTATTTTTTCCTTTCAAACCGAGTTTCAAGCCAATCGGATGAAAAAAATTTTTTGCATGCAGAATTTTCCGGCCATTTTCATCGTGGGCGGATTTTCCAAAATCGGGAAAACACGTGTCCAATTATTTCGCGGACTATGCTTACAAACCAGGTTTCAAGTCAATCGGATTAAAAATAAGATATTTCCCAAACAAACTTTTTCCACGCTTTTCCGACATTTCCAGGTGGAATTTTCCAAAACCCCGTCTTAGTACGCACTTTCTCCACTCACAGAAACTCATGACCGTTTAGGCTGTGCAATGATTGCTACTCAGTCAGTCAGTCAGTCAGTGAATCAGGACACTCTCTTTTATAGATATAGAGATAGTCCCGTTTTCAGTTTTCATTACACACAACATGGAGACGTGGAATCGTGGCCGCCAGAACTGTACCTTTTTTTTTGGACCCCCTACATTGACGGCCGATAACTTTTGGAACAGCCCTCGCATCGAAGCAGTAAAAATTGTTATTTTTTACTTAAATCTGTTTGTAACAAAATAAAAAACAGAATTGAAAAACTCTTTGCGTTTTCAAAAAGGATTGTTTTTAAAAAAGGTCCAAAATGGTTAAAATAGTCTTAGGTAGACAAGCCGCAAGACTCTAAGATGCCTGGAACTGAAGTAAATAAATGATTTGAGCTGTTTTCCTACTAGTTGTTAAGCATATCACTAATTAAATTAATTGCATAATTTTGGAGAACCTGGTGATACTCACGATAAGAGATTGAGAAAGGCTTGGCATGGCCTTTTGGGGCTTTATAGCCAATTTTATATTTACAAGCCGGGCTTTTTACTCTATTTATAACTGAAAAAGGGCTACATCGATTTTAATGGTCTCTGATTTGTTGGATAGGTCTTCGCGCCGAAGAGCAGCATAACTATTAAAATATATTTAAATGGTCCATAAGACCGCGAACTTTACACATTTATCATATGAGTCTATATTAGTAAGAAGATTTGATAGATGACAATTGTGAACGGGAAATAAAGGTCAATTGATTCATAAAATATCGAAAATTTTGAAAAATTTAGAATTTGTTTAGATTATTGCGAAGATTTATACATATAATTTAATGAGTTTTGATTTTAATGAAATAGAAAAATTGTAATTATAGAAAGTTTTAAAAATGGAAAAAATTACTCAATTTTCCCATAATTTCAAATAATTACAAACGCGAGTGAATAGAAAAATGGTGAAGCTCGAATGGTTTTTAACTGAGTTTGATGATTTGATAGATGTTAATTGTAATGAACGGGTGTAGCTCAGCGGTTAGTGTGCTGGCCTGCTGTGCGGGAGGTCGTGGGATTAATCCCGTCTCGGAACGTTTTATAAAAAAAATTTGTTTTCTTTTATTCACCTACATTAGCTATTGGCGCCAGCTGTGAAGTATCTAGCCAGAAAGAAAAAATTATACTACAAATGCGAAATATGCAGTTAATTGCAATGATTGATTTACCCAAAACCATGATAGAACTATGACAGGTAAGGCGCTCTCTTAGTGTGCCCTCATTTCGGAACTCTAGAATTTTAGTTTGTTGCTGTCATTTGATTGAAAAAGTCGCACGAATTTTTGTTTGTTTTGCCGACGGGACTTATATTTTATTTATTGTTTGTAAATATGTCGAGCCAATACTGTTGCCTATGTCGATGTAAAGCAGTGCCGGCCAACTCATAACTACCAGGAGTTGAAGTCAGTTGTGTTTTTTTACAAAGGCGAGTCGAACTCTTGATTGTGTCGATGTGCTGCATTGCAAGTAAAACGAGAAGGCCAAGCTAACTTCGTCTTAGCCGAAGTTTTTATACCCTTGCAAATGTTTTAATACATCAGAGATTACGAACGTCAGCATTAAAACATACAATTTATATATCCGATATAGTCATCCGATTTTGACCAAAACTTCCAAATCTGTGTAAAAGCGTATAAAACTAATAATTGTCGAAGCGGAAGGCGTTTACATTAAAAACAAAAAAGTTTTCTCACAAAAACCCACTTTTCGACCGATAGTTCCTATGGCAGCTATAAGATATAGTAATCCGATTTTGACCAAAACTTCCAAATCTGTGTAAAAGCGTATAAAACTAATAATTGTCGAAGCGGAAGGCGTTTACATTAAAAACAAAAAAGTTTTCTTACAAAAACCCATTTTTGACCGATAGTTCCTATGGCAGCTAAGATATAGTCATCCGATTTTGACCAAAACTTCCAAATCTGGTAAAAGCGTATAAACTAATAATTGTCGAAGGGAAGGCGTTTACATTAAAAACAAAAAAGTTTTCTCACAAAAACCGACTTTTCGACCGATAGTTCCTATGGCAGCTAAAAGATATAGTCATCCGATCCGGTCGGTTCCGACATACTAGCAGTGTGCAGTAAAAAAAGACTCTGTGCAAAGTTTCAGCTCGATAGCTTTAAAACTGAGAGACTAGTTTGCGTAGAAACAGACAGACAGACGGACAGACAGACAGACAGACGGACAGACAGACAGACAGACAGACGGACAGACAGACAGACGGACGGACAAAGCTCAATCGACTCAGCTCGTCGCCCTGATCAAGAATATATATAGTTTATGGGGTCGGAAATGAATATTTCTATGCGTTGCAAACTACTGGGCAAAACTATAATACCCTTTGCAAGGGTATAATGACTGTGGTCTGGAGAGGGCTCTCTTGTTCACTAACACGAGTACACTTTTCTGTTCTCTTCTTTTGAGCGTTAAAAATGCGACTGTGTCTCTGTCTTACACATAGTGAAGCATGCCTTCGGCATGCATTATGTCTGAATTGGTGATTGTGTTGCTGCTTCACAATGAACGACATGTTGAAATATTGTTTTTTACAATTTTGGCAAAATGTTTGTCTGCCTACTGTGACGTGCTCAGCAGCTCAAAATGAAAATTAAGGGGAAATTGGAGCTTTTAAAGCCTTGGCGAGGCCATCAAACCTGAAGATATCTGTAAGTCAAGTACTTTAAGGGTGCATTGACTATCTTCCTCTTTGACCGTGAGTGTGTTAAGACAGGTGGCAGCTTCCTAAACGGCTACAGACTTAGCTTGGTACACACTAGCATCAGGAAGCCGGAACGATAAGTTTAAATCTAGGTTGGGAGAGAAAACGCCCCTCCAACTTTTTCGTTGATCTTAGAGACATCAAAAGTAGATGTTAATGGCGGTAGCTCTGCTGTGTGTAAGGTAGTCCAAATTGTTTCGGTTTGGTATACAGATAGACGTCGTATAATTTGTCGAGCTTTTATTGTGGTATAAAGTAGTCGAGTATGGTAGAGTGTCCTGAATTACCATTGTTTAAGGCAATGAATTCACGTAGTCTTAGGGCTGTTGTGATTGAAGCGCATTTCGCGCTTCCGTTTGTGCCGTTCGGAGGGATTGCTTCCCGACGGCTGGCAACCATACTAGTGCTCCAAAGAAGTACTTCGGCGTACTACGGCTGTGTAAGGCCAACGTACTATAGAGGGGGAGGAACCCAATTTGCCGCATATAGCCTTTTAAAAAGAGAAAGAGCTATGGTTCCCATTTTTAAGCGTTTAATTTTGTAGTCGATTAATTCGTTTATGTCCAGAACGACACACAAGTAATTGCCACTGTGACCAAACGCAAGGCTTACTCCGTTGATTTTAGGAGGCACAAGATCAGGAATTTTGTACTTCCTGGTGAAAAGCACTATTTCCGTTTTAGCCGGGTTTTCGCCCAAGCAACAATATGTTGTCCACTGAGCAAGTGTTGTCAGCGCGATCTGTATGAGGTCACACATCGTTTGAGGAAATATTCCACACTTGAAGATGGCAATATCATCTGCGTAAGCCACCAATACGTCTCCCTTCGCCTCCATAAACTGCAGCAGTTGGTTAACTGTTACAACACACAGAAGCGGAGAAAGAACACCACCTTGCGGAGTGCTTCTGTTGACGAAAATAGCACCGCCAAGTTGGAAGTACACCGTTCTGCTGGTTATCAATTGTTCGATGAGTTTTACTAGCGGCACATTTTTTCCAACATTTGTCAAGGCAGAGGTGATGGCGTTAGGATGGAAGGTATTGAAGGCACCATCTATGTCGAAAAATGCTACTAAAGAAAAGTCTGTTACTTCAAGTGATCTTTCAATCCTTGGTACCAGGAAGTGAAGGGCGGTTTTATTAGGCCTACCCTTGGTGTATGCATCTTGCGTATTTGCCAGATGAGCAGGACTTATGTATGTCTCTGGGGTACATCCATAATTATCTTAAGAGTTTTCAGAAAAAACGAGGAAAGGCTAATTGGCTCTAATCGGTTGATTTCACATGTAAAGCTTTGTCAGCATTCGGTTTGAATATTACCTTAGTTTCTCTTCACCTAGCGGGGACGTAGTTGACCCTAAGACAGATTACATAGATTGTGTTAAGCCAGGTCATTGTGTACCCAACAACTTTACCATTAATATGACAAAATTGAACCCCGATTAATACCAAGGATGACCAATAATGATATGGTATATTTCCGCGATTTAATAATTCGTCAGTAACGGAAAGTGGCTTGAAACATTATGTATGATCTTGTAGTTCTTTTATCTTTACCACTGGTAATCCATAGGACTTTTTAACTAGTCATAATAATGGCTATGTAGGTATGTGTGGTAGTTTGTAATCTGGAAAACCGTTTCTTAAGAATTTATCGGTTTTATTACCATGAAATCCCTGAGCAGTTATGTACGCTTATGCCTAGACTACTATAAATATTTGTTGATATTTCACCTATGGTTCCAGATGGTGGCCGACTCTAAGGGAAATATTTATTTATAAAATTAGAATGAACTGTAAATCCAAAAGAGGATGGATAAATGGTCCCATGTGGGATTGAACCCACGCCTCCCAGTTCACTAACCGTAGGTTCGATGCCTGCGTGGAACTTCGAATAAAAAGGCAATTTTTTTTCTCTAAAAGCATGTACAAAACCAATCATATTCACCAGCTTTTGGCGCCAGCTGTGAATTAACAAGCCATGAAAAAGGTTCTCAAGCTTTTCATGTGCTAGAAGCACATACGCCAAACATTGTGTTTAAACCATTTGAGCTGTGTAAGAAGATATATTAATTTTTTCTCAAAAGGTTGGAAAAGATCCGATGAACGATAGTCGAGTAAACAAAATACCTAAGCTGGACCACTACGGCCATAACGGCTAATAGCAGCACTTCACACACTTTTCGCACTCAAACTTAAAATTTATCAAGGATTTATTAGCTTTTGCAGGTAAAACGTCAAGCTTCTTTCTTGTTTTTGTAATCAAATTTGCAACTCTTACTGTTTCTGAAATAAAGCGCTTGATTTCTGTAAAACTGTTGTAATTATTATTTAACTATGTGCCCCTATACCAAGCTTGCGAAAAAGGACGGATGGATAACAGACAAACAGACGGGCATAGCTTGACGCTGAGGCGGATATATTTAAAATCGACACATCACACAAAGGCACATTTTTGATACCATTTAAACTAGTTTTGAACGGGTACGTGGTATAAATAATTTAATCTGCATGCAGATTAAGAAGATTTACAAACCAAATTTCGTTGTTCTACTACTTCTTTGAGATCTAGACAGCTAGGGCTAGATCAAATCTGATGTATTCAAAATATACAATACAGAATTTCTGCCTGTTACATATATGAAAGGGGTCAGCAAAAAACACAGCCACATTTTGGCATTGCGTATGTTTGTGTATCCACTGACACAATGATCGGCATTGTTCGAGGGAACTGAGAACTTTTGCATGCACAGCAGATAGCGACGCGCCGCCGACCCCTGACATGTATGTCTGAACTTAATATGCCATTTTACTCTAGGAGTAAGGGGTAAAAATATCACATAACCCTTAGAGTATAGCTGGTGATGAATCTAATACTTTTAAACAGATTCTAAAATTGGCAAATAAACAATTGAAACAAACCCGATTGTCATACACTCGTATTTGGGAAAGAGTAAGATCATATGTATGCATTTTGTGGATGTAGTAGCAGCAGAAAACCGCGCATTTTCTATTGCTTAAATTTAAAGGTCTTTCAACCAATCTTTATCAAACCTTGAACCGATAAATAAAACTGATTACAAAATATGTGTAAAGGTTCCGAACCATCTAAATGTGGGAAATATGAGGTTTTACTCTTTTTCAAAATGTAGGATAGCGGGAAGAAATGAAAATCAACTAAATCTCCCAAAAGGAATAAGGAGTATATGATCTATACTCTTCAAACCTCCAGCTCTTACCATCTGAGAGATCTGTGAGACATAGGGTAGTGGGGTCCTCGTTCTTGCTTTTACATAGGGGAAAATGGGGGGCTCTGAGCCGCTGGGGGTTGTGAGCCACGCGAATATTGGCCACAAAACAAATAAATTTAAACTTTTTGTTTATGTCAAGTGTCTCCCTTCTTATTACCTAACTTTTGGCTAGCAACCGATCAGTCAACACGTTCTTTAAGTTTGTGAACCAGAACTCGACTTTTTTTTCAAAAAAAGTTTTTTTTTTGTCATTTTTGACTTGTGAATATTATCCTAAATTTGTTTCGTAATGCCAAAAGTAAGTATAAGGAAAATATCTTTGGTCAATTGCCTTTTTGATAGAAATATGATTTTTTTTTAAATAATTTTTTTTTGGTTATGTGACGTCAACAAAATAAAAGTGAGATATGGGGGGTTGTGAGCCACTTTGACAAAAAGTCGGTTTTGACTTCCAAAGAGAATATTGCAATGATGCGCAATAAAACAGAGGAAAAACTCTCCAAAGAAGTAAAAAAAACATTAAAAAAGGCAAACAAAAGAACAGCCACCAAAAAGTGTTCGTATATAAAAGAAAACAAGCCTGATGCAGTCAATCAATTTTCACTTTTTATTGATATTTCTTATTTTGAACTTTCGAATTTTGAACTTTTAAATGGGTGGGTCACAAATTTTCGGAATGTCAAAAAATCACTTCTTTTTCAATATGAAATAAAAAAAACTCAAAAACTTATTTTTTTAAACTAGCGATGAGGAAAGTTTGCATCTTTTACCTAAAATACAAAATTTACAGAAAGAAAAAATATTGATTTTTGGCGAAGTTATGTTCGAAAAACAAAACTATGACCACAACCCCCCACTCTCCCCCACAATTGCTCAAACTTATTGTACTGTACTTTGTGGGGAAAGAAACAAACATTTTTTAAATTCCGCCAAAGAAAACTTTAAACTACCAGATCTGTTACCCGCATTTCTCAGCCATCGCGGTAAATCACTTTAACCTCTGAATACAATATATTAGACTCTTCTCGTCGCTATCAGAATTAACAAAGTTATATAAAATCAGATGGTACATTCGCGAGTTATTTTAATTTAAGTGAGCAAAAAGATCAATGACGGATTTTGGGAGTCCCCGAGGAAAACCAAGTATGAGGAAGTGATATACGTGACCTGCTCTACAGCGTACGCTATTCCAATACCCAGGTTATTTCGCACTTTAGCACTGTGTAATTGCTTAAAAACACGAATTTTTAACTTTTAAATGGGTGGCTCACAACCTCCCACAAATTTTCGAAATGTCAAAAAAGCCCTTTTTTTAATATGAAATAAAAAAAACCCCAAAATTAAATAAGTTTCTTAAAACTAATGATGAGTTAAAAGTTTCGGTCATCTTTTAGCTAAAATACAAAATTTAAAAAACGAAAAAATCTTGATTTTTGTCGAAGTTATGTGCAAAACTATGATCACAACCCCCCATTCTCCCCTATATATGTACATACCTTATGTGGTCGGAAATGCTTCCTTCTATGGGTTATCAAATCTCCATGATAATCTGAACTTAATTTAAAATTTAGCAAATTTTCCGATTTTGTGGACCCTTTGAATTTTACATTTATCTATTCACCCGTTTCATAATAATTTCAACTCCTTTTAAATGAAATCTAGGTAGTATTCGTAATTGTTTAGAACTTTTAATCTTTACCATCCGTTTATTTACCCGTTTTCGTAATAATTAGAACTTATTATCAAATAATTAAAGTTTAGCTATCCATTCATTTACTTGTCTATTTACCCGCCTTTTAATTCGTCAATATATCAGTATTTATGACGGAACTATTATTCATAAATGAATTTAGCAATTTTTGAGATTTTTTAGAAATTAGCCAACTATGTATGTATTAAATGTTCATGATAAAATAATTATATATAGTTTCAGAAATTTCTCGGTTTTACTCTACCGATTGGCTTAAGCGTCTTATTTGCCCGTCTACAATTGACAACTTTTAATTGCTATTCTGCTACTCGGGGTGGAAAAAACACCAAACTATATGAGATTTTAAAAATCTGTTCATCCGTCGAGATAAAGGAAGTGCATCTAACATGACTTTGTTTTATATACTAGAAATCTATGTGAATAAAATTTAAATTTAAAAACTAGAAAAACACTTGCTGCTAGTGCAACACACACATTTAAAGAAATGAGAATGAGCACAAATCAGTGAGTCTGTGACGTCATAACACTTTTTTTAAAAAGCTACATAGCGCTACCTTGTGTACCTTGCATCGATTGCACATCGACTTAATTTGGAGCCATTTGGAGGAATTGTTATATATGAATTGAATTTATAAGTACATAAGCTCATATCGCTTACTAACTTCAATACTGTCATAACTTCCTGTTCCTATTAAAAATGGGAAAAAGGGGATCATGAAGTTGTGCCAATGTATGTAACAGGGAGAAGGAAGCATCTCCGACCACATAAAATATACATATTCTTGATCCGCATCAACAGCCGAGTCGATTTTGGCATGTCCGTCTGTCTGTCTGTATGAACGCGTCGATTTTAGAGACTGTAATAGATAGAGCCACAAGTTTTGGAATGTATATAGGTGTATACTGTACCCACATCGAGTTTGTTTCAGATTTGGAAAATTTCTCCTCCTCCATCTTTAAACAGCGAAAAACTGTCTTTTTCTCTGTATAAACGCGTAGTTCTCACAGACTATAAGAGTTAGAGCCACAAATTTTTGCATGTATGTAGGTGTATACTGTAGCCACATCGATTTGGTTTCAGATTTCGAAAAGTCCACATCCTCCATCATTTAGCAGCGAAAAACTGTCACTCTCTATGTATAAACGCGTTAATCTCACAGACTATAAGAGGTAGAGCCATAAAGTTTGGCATGTATATAGGTGTATTCTGTACCCACATCGAGTTTGTTTCAGATTTCGAAAAATCCTCCTCCTCCATCCTTAAACAGCGAAAATCTGTCTTTTTATCTGTATAAACGCGTAAATATCACAGACTATAAGAGGTAGAGCCAAAAATTTTTGCATGTATGCAGGTGTACACCGTACCCAGATAAAGTTTGCTCCAGGTTTGGAAAATTCCTCCTCCATCTTCTTCTAACCGCGAAAAACTGTCAGAGCTTCAATTATTAAGTTTTAGCCTAGTGACTTAATATATATTCAGTGAGGACCAAGATCTATCTATTCTGTGTACCACAATGAGATCCGAGCAAAAACACCGAATATATGTACAGAAGAGCGCCTGCCCATTTATTGAAATAAATTTTAAAATAAATGGAATTCAAAGCTATAGGAACTACATTACTTGGGACAGGGTATTTTGCAGTCGGGGCACTCGACCGCAACACTCTTACTTGTTATTTTTGGAACCTCAAAATGTTTTAAATTGGGTGTGACAACAAAAAACGAGAAAGGCAAGGCTAACTTCGTCCGAGCCGAAGTTTTTCTACACTTGAAATGCTTGTCTCATTGGTTAGCGACTTCGACCAAACTTCGCAGATCAGCTTAAAAACATTAAATATTACCCATGACCGTGATTGAGAGCCGTAATATTGAGGAAAAACCAGTTTTTCTCATTAAAACCCATTTTTCGACCGATCATTTGTATGGCAGCTACAAGAAGTAGTCATCCGATCCGGTCGGTTTCGACATACTAGCAGCGTGCAGACAAAAGAAGACTCTGTGCAAAATTTCAGCTCGCTAGCTTCAAAACTGAGGCACTAGTTCGCGTAGAAACAGACAGACGGACGGACAGACGGACGGACAAAGCTTAATCGACTCAGCTCGTCATGCTGAGCAAGAATATATATAGTTTATGTGGTCGGAGATGATTCCTTCTATGCGTTGCAAACTTCTGGGCAAAATTATAATACACTTTTCAAGTGTATAAAAAGGTGTCATTAGTTTTGAGCAAAAAGCTTATTTAAACTGGTTTCGGCAAAGTTGTAGCTGACAGTCCGCAGAATAAGTTTTCATTAAAAAGGTTTTTAAAAAATTAATGTTTTCCGGGAGTATTTCTTAAAAAAATTATTTTCTAAAAGGTTTTTTTTTATTTTTTCGAGTATAACTTAGAAAAAATCAGTTTTTTTCGCATACTCCCTTTGGCAAAAATGAAGCTTTTGAAATACCAAACAACTCTCCTCCTAAACTAGTTTTTACAATCTGAACACTTCTACATCCTCTAAATTGGCCCCAAATGTGTGTATTTCCAAAAAATTCAAAAATTGTCATTGTTCAGTTGTGTTGCTTTTAAATCAAAACATAACGTGTATCTATCCATGAGTAAAAAAAATTTTATTTTTGGGCGGTTTTTTGAACAATCTGTAATTTATCAGCAAAAAGGTTGCCAATTTGAAACTGTTCAAAACATTTTAACAAGCTAAATCATTTTTTAACAAGTTGAGATCATATTACGCGAATATATTATATATATATTTATTTTATTTTATAATTAATTATTTAAAAAAATTAACTAAAATATTGCGCTAATATGATGTAGGAAAGATTAATTCGGCGGACTATCAGCTACAACTTTGCTGAAAACAGTTTGCAGCTATCGCCAGAACTGTTCTTTTAGTTTCGAGCTTATCTAGTAAATAAAGTAAAAACGAGAAAGGCAAGGCTAACTTCGTCCGAGCCGAAGTTTTTATACACTTGAAAACGCTTGTCTCATTGGTTAGCGACTTTTACCAAACTTCGCAGATCAGCTTAAAAACATTTAATATTACCCATGACCGTGATTGAGAGCGGTAATATTGAGGAAAAAACAGTTTTTTTCAGCTCGCTAGCTTCAAAACTGAGGGACTAGTTCGTGTAGAAACAGACAGACGGACGAACGGACACACGGACGGACAAAGCTTAATCGACTCAGCTCGTCATGCTGATCAAGAATATATATATACTTTATGTGGTCGGAGATGATTCCTTCTATGCGTTGCAAACTTCTGGGCAAAATTATAATACACTTTTCAAGTGTATAAAAATAATATAGGTAATACCAAACGAGAAGGCCAAACTAACTTCGTTTGTGCCGGACTTTTTATACCCTTGCAAATGGTTTTAAGTATCAGAGTTTTAGCACGCTAGCAATAAAATAAAAAATTTTCTAAATAAAACTCATTTTTCGACCGATGGTTTCTATGGCAGCTTTATAATATATAGTCATCCGAGTTTGACCAAAATTTGCATATCTGTGCGAAAGGCAAAAAAAAAGTTCTTCCTACTGAGACCTATATATCGACCGATAGTTGATATGGCAGATATAATATATAGTCATCCAATTCAGTCGGTTCCGACATATTTGCAGCGTGCAGTAAAAAGAAAACTTTGTGCAAAGCTTCAGCTCGATACCATTAAAACTGAGTAACTAGTTTGCTTAGAAAAAGACAGACGGACACACAGACGGACAAACAAAACTTAATGGACTCACCTTGTCGCCCTGATCGGAAATTAGTATTTCTATGCTTTGCAAACTACTGGCAAAAGGCCCATTGCAAGGGTATAATGATGTTTTAACAGAAAGCCGAATGATCTTTGCGCATTATCGACTGCAGGACAACTGAGCTAAGAAACTCTTGAATTGACAAAAAAATGAGTACGTAAAATGAAATATTAACATATTCTTATTTTACATGAAATGTATACAAGATATTTCCATGAAAATTGTAGTCAGTCTTCAGACTCTAGAACTTTCTTATCTTTACAACCGGAAATTTATGCTTACAATTATTCCGATCACCTCCAAAGAGTTTGTGATACCGTAAAAAGTCGGGTCGTCCGCCGAAAAATTTGCCATTTTGATTGAGAACCTCCCGTATCAGATCCAAATTGTTCACCACCAAGCATCGAGTATGACCAAGGGTCAGTGAATAAATGTCACCGTATCGACTTGCCAATGCTTCAAATCCCTCGAATGGATTGTTCTTAAATCGACCGAGAATGTCTAAGTTTCCGATTATAGGCCAGGGTTGCGGACCAGGTGCTTGTTTAAAGTTCCGACTCTCCTTTTGGGATACCGAAGGTCGCACAGGTACAGTTGCTGCTCTCTTGGATTTAAAAATAATTAACACGTAAGACCAGACAACAACAGCAAAAGTCATGGCGATAATGGAATAACAAAAAGTAAAAAGCATGTTTGACACTTTGCTGAAAATTTACGTGGATGAAACTAAAACCCGCAGAGCAGAGTTTGCTGACTCAATGTTCTCGACTAAAAGGAGAATCGTCGGTAGTGAGTTTTTATAGGCGGAATAATTGGCTATCTTCAATTCTTCGCCTGAATGTTTATCAAAATTCGAAGTTGTGTTCAATGGCTGTCGCACAGTGGGGCCTCAGGCCTAAAAAAGGTGCAAAAATAAAATGTATCATTAAAGCATTTGGTTAAAAAATTGGAATCATCGCATGGAGAACAAATAAATTATTCAGCATTCAACAGCAACCACCTATAATATGAAAGTCGAAGTGCGTCAGATCACTCAAATACTGCATAAATAGTAACAACATGATCTTTTCCCCATATTTTATGTTACGTGGAGTACTATTTTTATACCCTTGCAATGGGTATTATAATTTTTCCCAGAAGTTTGCAACGCATAGAAATATTCATTTCCGACCCTACAAAACTATATAGATTCTTGATCAGGACGACGAGCTGAGTCGATTTAACTGTGTCCGTCCGTCTGTCTGTCTGTCTGTCTGTCCGTCTTTCTGTCTGTCTTTCTACGAAAACTAGTCTTTCAGTTTTAAAGCTATCGACCTGAAACTTTGCACAGAGTCTTCTTTTTTCTGCACACAATATGTCGGAACTGACCGGATCGGATGACTATATCTTATAGCTGCCTTAGGAACGATCGGTCGAAAAGTAGTTTAGTAAGAAAAACTCTTTTGTTTTCAATGCTATCGCTCCCAACCTTCGTATTTATAAGTTTTCAATGATTTCACATAATTTCACCAAAATTTTTCGGACAACTACTTAGTATAGCTGCCATACAAAGAAAGGGTCTAGAAAAAAGTCTTAGGGAGAAAAAATTTTTAGTTTTTAATGCAATCGCTCCCAAACTTGTTACTGATCAATAGACATCGGATTTTAGGTTAAAACATATTTTTATTGGTTGGTCCAAAAAAAATTCTGGTTGCATACAAATTCGTTTCATGAAAAGTTGATTATTTTAAATCCTTATTCGTTTTGCATATTTGACATATTTACATATCTTCGACCTAAAAGCATATTTGAGAATATGTTTAACCTATTTCGACCTATTTTGGAATATGTCATATGCTTTTACATATTTAGAGAGTAAATATATGCTCCCAAGTAGGCTTCTCCACATCTAAATATGCCTTTTATTCAGGGTTCAAAACGTAACTTACTGGGGCAGCAAATACCATATAGAGGCCAATACTAAAAGAAGTACCAAATTTCTTGTGTTCACCATGCGAGCGAGCAATATCCGTTTTCCATTAGGGACAGTAAAATAAGTTTAGGTGCGGACCTTGAGTAGATTTGTTACTCTCTCAAAGGCACGATAGAGTAGAATGGAAAAAACGGTGGAAAAATCAGAATCTTATTTTAAAACATCTTACCGTGATTTGCGAATCATTAAATTACAATCAATGAGGATTATTGGCAGTATTGCACCAACTTAAATGACAATTAAGATGAAAATCATTTCCGATCTATTGCATTAGCGCGCTTTTTAGCTAAGAGTCCTCAATGGTGGTCAACTCAATATTAACTTAAGAAATTACTTCTGAATACCATAAATAACTGCATAACTATTGATTGTGATCTCACCGAACCGCGATAAAATACCATGGATGACCATTGGTGAAGAGAATATAGTACAGCATACAGAATGTTTTGTACAATTTTACTATGACTGAGATACAACTAATTTGCGAATTTGCGAAAAAAAAATACCAAAAAGGAATTAAATGAGTTAAGATGCAATGATGTCACCTGGTCCACTTTTTTCTCTTTCAACTGCAATGCAAAATGTATTTTATGATAAGGCTCGCGTCCCTGACTCAAAACTCGTACGTCAACTGAACACATTCACAAAACTGAATTTTGGCGGTTTGTACGTCATACGACGCATACCGTACGAGGAAACGAAATTACAGTACAAATTACAGGTATTTACTGTAAATGTGCTTTGATTAGTACGCTACGAACCATCCACAGGCCAAGCCTTTACATGGTACATTCTTGTCTTCGGTATTTTTCATCATTTCAACCATAAATACGGAATTTAGAGTGGTATTTGAGTAGAGCATATTTTGACCTGTTTTTACCTATTTTTACCTATTTTGACATATTTTGACCTATTTTGACCTATTTTAACCTATTTTAACCTATTTTTGACCTATTTTAGCATATGCTTTTTACCTAAAAAAAACATATTTTGGATATGATCATCTTAAAAAATCACACACATCATCCACACACAAAATCCAATGCCAAAATTTCGAGTTTTTTAGACCAACAACAAAAAAAAACCTAAAATCCGATGTCTACTGATCAATGTTACATGCTACCACACAATTCTGTCTAGTTTGATCCAAATCGGATGACTATAGCATATAGCTGTTATAGGAACTATCAGTCGAAAACGGGGGCTTTAGAAGGAAAAACTTTTTTTCTTTTAATTTTAACGTCTCCCAACTCAGCGATTATTAATATTATTTCTCTTATATTTGCAAGTTTTGGTTCAAATCGGATGACTATATCTTATAGCTGCCATAGGAACTATCGGTCGGAAAATGGCTTCTAGTTAGAAAAATTGTTGATTTAAGTTCTGGCATTTTTCCGATTATAAAATTATGCGTGATTTAACGGGACCAAACGTTGTTTACGGCAAGATGTTCATATTGGTGGAGCTAATGTTTAGGGATGCCTCAATCTAACGGCATATACTTTACGACTATCGATTGATAAGTGTCTATCAAACTAGTGGGAGATTCCGCCATGTGGAATTCAATATACAAATTTATCTCATTATACTTTTCGCATTTGCTAGCCGCTAAGAAATCGAGAGTGTTTGTAAAATTTATTACTTAAAAATAAAACAATAAAAATAATAATGATAATGTTTTTTTCGGTTACCAAAACAATATACATTGACCATTTAGACCATTGAGAACTATGATTTATTTTCCTATTTTTGGTAGCTTTATTTTTCAATTCCAAATTTTTAAAATATAGAGAAGCTTGGCTTGGCCCCGTTGGAGGACCTGTATAGCCAATTTTATATGGCTTCCTCACTGAAGCACATTTTCAAAAAAGTTATCGTCATCACTGAAAATTCAATTTCCTGTCCTCATTGTGTTGCTTCAGCATTTGCATTTCAACAATTTACAAAATAGCTGGCAACAAAGATAGCAAATGAAACAAAGATATACATTTTCAGTTTATTTTGCTGCTAGAAACATAAAATCTAATGTGGGTAAAGGTTTAAAGCTCTTCTATGTCCAATTCTTCTATGTAAATGCTAGAATTATTTCGGTGGCCAAGCGAACCATTGTTTTGGTCAGACCAAAGGGCTTGTGGTCTCTTGAGTCCAATTGAAACTACACCAGATGTTTCTAATATCTACAATTCATTGTGTTATCATTGATATTATTGGTAAACATTAAAAAGCATAAATTAATTTCAATTTAATTTAATTTAAGCAAATTTCAAATTGATAGTGATGACCATTCGTCAACTAGCCAAAAAATGGCCGACTATCGAATAGAAACTATCGGAGAATCGAATGGCAAACGAGTAATGCGACTACATTTTCTCAAAATGCACTTTTTTGGCATCTCTTGCGAAAATGCAAAATGCAGTTGTATTGAGGACAGCACATAACATTACATTTGCAATCTACTTTTACTTTTACTGGCCAAAAAGCAAAACGTTTAAATCTTTTCGTTTTACTTTTCCCAGATCACGTAACAATTTCACTTTCGGAAAACTTCTGTGGAAGTGGAATTGAAAACATGGCTGTATATTCTAAGTAGTAAACCAATGAAGTTGTATAATGTAGTGTAAGCACTATCGATATTATCGATATTTGTGAATTTGTCCAACCATCGATTGTTGTGAACCCCTATCGATGTATCTCGCTCAATTCTGGAGACTTCTTTGTGTAATAGGGTAAGAGTAAAATTTTGAGAACTTTAACTTGCCATAATTAAATATTTGAGCAGCCCGTGGCTTCATTCACATTAGTGTATGTAGCTTTTCCTTAAAGAGTAATATGGATTCCTCATTGAAGCACATTTTCAAAAAAGTCATCGTCATCTCTGAAAATACAGATTCCTGTCCTCTTTGTATTGCTTCTGAAGTTGCATTTTACCAATTTACAAAATGCCTGACAACAAAGATAACAAATGAAACAAAAATAAGAAATTTCAATTTATTTCGCATATAAACTCTAATGGTTGTAAAAGATTAAGGCTCTTCTTCTTCCCATACGCCCGGTTTCGCTAGCCAAAAATCATAACTTATGAACGGAAAAAGATATTTAAAAAATTCCAATACGAAGGTAACAGAGAATTTCAAAATCTCAGGATTGGCTGTCAAATAGGATTTAATGCATTAAAAATGTTGCAAGAAATGGGGAAAAAAATTTCACATTTTTTAAAGCAAATACATTTTTATCAAAATACATTTTTTTCTAATCAAAAGATAGATTTTTTAAATTTTAACTAGTTTTACAACCATCTTTTTAAAAAATAAATTTAAAAAAGTTAAAATTTTTTGCATTTTCTTTTACAACATTTTTTGTGAACTTTGACAGTCGATCCTGTGTCACCCTGTTGACCTACAATGATGATTTTAAACTTGTTTGAAAGATATCGAAATTTTCTATCATCGGAATTTTTCAAATATCTCTTTCCGTTCAAAAGTTACGATTTTTGCAACGCTAAATCAGCGAATCCGGGCACTGTGCGCCGTTGAACGTAAGAGCAGTGTGACCAGACTTATTAATAAATGCTTCCAAACATTTTGTAAATGTAAAATTTTCTATACAGCTCCTCCAAGAGAAAAAAAATATGGGCAAGCTAACTTCGGCTCAGCCGAAGTTTATGAACCCTTGGACAGTTTGTTATATGGCACCACAATTTTGACAAAATTTTGAAAACTAAAAAGTTTTTCTCACAAGAACTACTTTTTCGAAATAACGAATGAACTTGTAAAATAGAATTTTCTAATCTTTAACAATAGTATGTGGGCGGAATCTGTAGTTTTATGAAGTTTGCAACTTTACTAAGGTGAATTCAATTAATTATGCATTTGTTTATGGCCACAGAAAGTGACATGTAATTTGACAGATCAAAAGAGGAAGTGACAGGATAAAATTGTGGATGAATTTGTAATTTCGAACCTTCTAGGAGGGCTGTGCAAATATGTAACCCTGAACATCTTTGACCACGTGAAGCCCAAGCTCGAAGAACTTTAGCACTTATGACTCGGTCCACTTTAGGCCGCGAGCCTTTTTTCAGTAGTCTCGTATGCAGTCTAAGATGCAAAAAAAAATTATCACTAAATTACTTCAATATGGAATGCAAAATAAATTACAACGTTCTTTATCACAAAATTAAATCACAATCAAATTTAAACAAACACGATGCGCGCGGAGCCATTTTTTCAAATCGAAATCAGCTTCAGTTGTTTCACGAAATCAAATCGAAAGCAAATCATTTTCAGGAATACCACTATTATATCACCATTGATATTATTGGTAAGTTATTAAAAAGTAAAGATTTATTCAAAAATTTAGCAATTCCAATTTTTTGCCATTTTGCGCGCGCTTAGTAGTAATGACACAACTAACCAAAAAATAGTCGATTATCGAGTAGAAACTGTCGAATGAGTAATGCATTTTTTTTGGCATCGCAAGTGGCCATACAAATTTGTATGGGGAAAAATGTAAATTTTTCCTAAAATGTGGACAGTGTTATTATGGTCCGCTATAACATAAATATTAGTTTTCCGCGTGTTTTTCAACTAGAAAGGTTGCTCTTAAAAAATTGAATGGTGGGATAACTTCTTTGTTTGTGGTGGTAACTAAGCCAAATTTAAATAGTATTGTTCTTTGACTGTTCCGATAAAATATGTAAAATTCAGAAGAAACACATAGCTATTTGACATTAGCATTCAGTTGGATGAAAATTTCCTCTATAAAAATCTCAAACCCTTTGTAAGCTACAACCACCAAATTATATATTTATCAGTTCTAAATGTTCCCACACAATATATTTAAGTTTCAGCACAACTGCTACAATTTATCAAGTAGCTGCCCTAGAAAGTGTTGCTCTTGAAATGAAATCTGGTAAGAAAAACTTCTTTGCTGTACTTCTCCATTAAATATATACAAAGTTTGGGATCATCGAACCTGTTAATAGTGTTTTTTTCTTAAGTATCTCATATTAAATAATGAAAAAACCATTTATTTAATTATAAATTAGATTTATTGACACTTAGATTATTTTTCGATATTCAGCGACAACTTGCATGAGATACTGCTTACTTTCTTCATCACGAATAATTGACTTAATGATATCAGTGAACAGAACCTGCTCGGCCTGAGGTTTTTTTTTAACTATCGGAATAAAATAATTGCTAGAAATCCCCAAAATTATAAACTAAGCATTTTAATAATGTTCAACATTTTAAAAATCGTTTAACATTACTTCTTAAAATGATTAAAGTTTAAGTGTATTTTAAAATAATTTGTAAACATCTATAAAATATTGCGTGAAAAGTAAAACCGAGTGGTCGTAACCAAACCGAGGTGTTCTGAGCGAAAAGAGCTGTTCTGAAGAAAAAGTAAGGCTTTTTAGTCGATCGATAGCTGCTAGGTTTGCGTCATATAAATTATTGCATTCGGTCAGCACTTTTTCTATTATATTTAGCTATATTAAACCATATTTGATATGACATATTCAACATATCATCGATACAATATTTTAAAAATATCCTACAGTAATGTTTTGCGCTATCTAGGCCACTCTACAAAATGTTATTTTCAGCCATCTGCCTATCCCCCAGCCACCTAAACCACCACTCCCTGTCTACGACATTGGTCCTTTAGCCGCAATTTTCAAACGCGCCCAGGGATTTATTGAAAATGCAAGAAAATTTATATATAAAAAACTTTCGATGTTGAAATATTTGAAGCGGAAAATTAAGAGAAAAACCACTGTGCTTCGACGAAGAGAAAAACTGCACACAACTTACTTACGTATGTGTGTATGCATATGAGTTTACAAAGAATTTATGCGAATGGGCGCGTTCGCCTATAGTTGTTGTGGCTGTGATGAATTTGATATGTACGTATTGTAGATATGTAGGAAGTTCAGCTCATATTAATGCGCATGTTTATATAAGTATGTATCTATATGTCCACTTGTGACGACAAGGCCTGGGGCCGACGGGCACCTACATACATAATGGATACAGAGTTTAAAATGAGAAATCTATCTCCGCGCTTATCAACACCAATTTGTAAATATGTGTTTACCATCTTTATTCTCTTCTAAAATTTTTATTCTAGGCCGCTAATCCTATCCTAGAGGCATGTCCAGCATACAAATAAAAAATATTTTTTACCGTTTGCTCCGGTCATTTTAAAATTGATGTTTGTAACGCATAGAAGGAAGGATTTTTGACCATATAAACTATATTTATATAATTTGATCACTATGACTAGCAGACTTCATTTAGCCATATCCATCTGTCCCTCTGTTTGGTCAATGGATCATTCTTTTATAAAAATTTCCAATTTTTGACTTCAATAAAAAAAGTCCAAAATTGGGTCTCGACATGCCCACTAAAATGTAATTTGCGGTTTTGCACAAAATTTTTTGTCAAATGAGAAACAATTCGGTACGACACAATATTTCATATGTATAACACAGTTCAACAAATTGTGACCTTTTTTGAGTATCCAGAGCATCGATAACTAATTCCAACGTACCTTCTCATGCTGATTACGAGATGGTATGTCAATGCCATATCTTAGTTTCCGTTTTCAAGATATTCGCGAAAAACTAAATTTCCGACTTTTTGCCGTTCTAGAGTTTTTGTAGGCCACACTAAGCAATAATTGCTCATTTTATGAAGCTTCTGGGATAGTACACACATCAATGCAACTGAGAAAAATCAAACACGCCATTTAACTATTGCCAATGGTGTCAAAATTGGCCTTCAAAGTCAAATTTTACTTGATTTATAGCCATTTTGTCAAACTAAACCATTTGCTACAAGCCATTCTATTTGTCGGACATTTATTAGCTCCATACCATCATAAAGTTCAACATAAGCACTAACTATGGTATTTTTTTTGGCAATTTTGTCAGGACCGCAGGCAAAGTTACAGCCTGTTATATCCGAAAATCAAGATTAAAATTTATGGGAGGCAAACTAGATTCCCACCCCAAATGTTTATAGGAGTTTTAAAAAGGCAACTTGATATAGCATTGGCTAAACTTAATATTTAATGTAATGTAAAAAAACAACAATCATGGAATGCTACGTTAACATTTGCGATTAGTATTTAAAAGAAAAGTCTAATTCTCTCTTTTCTTTGGCGCTGCATGAAAATAACAACAGCTTAACGGTCTCCGCCGCTGCAATTAATGCCCGCCAGTCAGTTTCCGTAGAAACATCAGTTTACAAGAGTAATTCTTCTGCTTAGTAAAGGAAGAATATCCTTCGCGGACATTCACTAACAAGATATCGGAAGATTCCCTGTTGATGGTGTCAACATTATAGGTCCATATCCTCAATGCGTGGTCCCTCAATCGTTTGCGTGCGTGAAGTTCTTTTGACAGGGGTGGGTACCAAGCCCGCCGCACCAACCCAATGAACAAGTTAAGAAAAGCAAAGGGAAGTTCTATAAAATAAAGGATTACTTAAAAATATATATCTTAGGTATGGATATACCGAATATTTACTGAAGCTTCTGTTATTACTAGTGAATTCGTCGCGTTCTTTTTGCTGCCCTTTTGAGTTCTGCCTCCGTACCTTCTCGATAAACTTTCCAGCAATAATCCGCTAGCATTGAAACATTCCACTTACAATGTTATTGTCGTTCCATGATTGCAAGATCTTGATGAAAGCGCTCCCCATGCTCATCACTAAAGGCCCCGCAACTATCCGGAAAAAAAATCCAAATAGGAATGTATAAAATGAATTTCAAGGAAATGTTACAACCCAGGATTTTAAAGGATTGTAACATATTTTGGACTAGTTCGGAATAGTTGGCACTCCTCTTGTTCCCTAAGAAGTTATTTGCGACAAGGCTACAGTCGTCCCAGGCTGTTTTTGCTTTTCCTCTAAAAACAGATTTCCAATTATCTTGAAATAAATTTAAAAATTTTATTAACCTTCTATGACTAGGTCGAAGTTAGCATCGTTAAATATATTTCTAAAATGCGGACCGACAAAAAAACCTTCTTTTATCTTAGCTTCGCTTAGTCTGGAAATCCTCTGGCGTAGATATTGGAAAGCATCGCCATTTTTATCCATTGCTTTAACAAAATTCTTTATCAGTTTATGGGCAACGTTGGAAAAAGCACTTTCTTTGGTCCAACTAAACGAAGACTTTTAAAATGCCCAGGTACAAGTGAATTACAAAGGGGCCACGACTTTTTTATATAATGTGTCTTTCTGTCACGACTATCCCATTCGCAAATGAAACAAAAAAATTTCGTGTATCCTAGTTGTAGTCCTTGGAGCAGATCTAAGATCTTCAAATCTCCGCAAATTTGCCATTGGTGGTCATTGTACTTAATATGCAGCACATTGCTTTCATAGCTCTATTTCATATGTACAGCGTGACCAATGGGATTCGAAAGTTCACTATTTCCGTTATGTAATAAAACTGCTTTTAAAATTGCCTTAGAGCTATCTTTAAAGAGTTTCCATTCGTGCTTGTGTGATAATGTGATGATGATAATAGCCTCCAAATATCCACTGACATCCTTACAATATGCTAAGCTCTTATCACTTTCGAAATATTGCGTAAATTCTTTTTGTCTACTGCGTTCCACTTTTTAAAAGGTTCCATTGCTGAAGTTCCTAGAAGTTTAGCTTAGCTCTTTGGTAAGTCTAAGTCCCTTACAAGATCATTCAAATCAGCGTGCTTTATTATATGTGGCTGTGCTGACTAACTAAGTTCTTCGTATTCTGAATTCGAGGAACTCAATCCGGCAACATGTAAAATTTAAGACATTGAATGAAAATTACAAAAGCATAAGTCTCTTTAAGTAGTATCAGAGAGAACAAAATACCAAGAGATGAACTCGCTCTCACTGTTAAGTTAACAGCAAGAAAATCATGTAGCTCATTCGGCTTTCGGAGTCCGCACAGACAAACAGCTGCAGGCGTGTGCTGTTTTGTTTTGCCTACACATGCGTTAGAGAAAAGACATCAGAGCGAAAGGGAGAGCGTCTATATCGGACTCTGTCATTTCGTTCTGTGTGTATATCTCATGTATGTATGTGCTTATGTTTATAGTACGTGCCCAAACTGTTTGCAGAGAGAACAAAATACCAAGAGATGAACTCGCTCTCACTGTTAAGTTAACAGAAAAAAAACCACGTAGCTCATTCAGCTTTCGGAGTCCTCATAGACAAACAGCTGCGCTGTCTACTTAGCAGGCGTGTGCTGTTTTGTTTTGCCTACATACAGAGAGAACAAAATACCAAGAGATGAATTCGCTCTCTCAAATTTAGTCCGAAAAAAATCACGTAGCTCATTCAGCTTTCGGAGTCCGCATAGACAAACAGCTGCGCTGTCTACTTAGCAGGCGTGTGCTGTTTTGTTTTGCCTACATATGCCTTAGAGAAAAGCACCGGAGCGAAAGGGAGGGCATGTATATCGGGCTCTGTCATTTCGTTCTGTGTGTATATCTCATGTATGTATGTGCTTTTGTTCATAGTAAGTGCCCAAACTGTTTGCGTAGAAATGTGTATTGTTGGCATTGTTGCCAGTTTTCACTGAGCTCAGTAACTTCTGAATTTCTTACCTAAGCAAAGGGCAACGAAAGGGAAGAATAATTGCATAAAAACACGAATTTTAAACTTTTAAATGAGTGGCTCACAACCCCCACAAATTTTCAAAATGTCAAAAAATCACTTGTTTTTCAATATGTAATAAAAAAAAACCCCAAAAATTTATTTTTTAAAACTAATGATGAGGAAAGTTTTGTGCATCTTTGTTGCCTGTTGAATGACACCTGTAAGCGATTTCGCTCATAACATACCGTCACATTTGTACAATTTCTTATTATGTTTATATTTTATTTGAGATTTTTTTACTATATTTATTTTATTTTATCGCACAATGAAAGAAAAATTGGAAAACTTTTCCCAGAAGTGGATTAAAATGCCTGTTGCCTAAATGAAAAAAACTAAAGGAATTAACAATTAATTGATACACTAGTTTGCAAATATAAAAAAAAAATTAATGACTCGTTTCTACTAAAATTATTTTTTTGTGCAAAATCGTTTCTAAAAATTTTTTCATGTCAACGTTTTTTAATATGATTTTTTTTAAGGTTTACAGAAAATTAAATTAACCAAAAAATTTTAAATGAAATTAAGAGGCGATTTTATTCATTCGATAGGTAATCGGTTAAATAAAATGTAGTATTAAGTGTTGTTGTATTTCTGTTTAAAGTTAACCAAAAATTTAAAACATAGGCCCATGCTTGCAAAATTTTTTTGAGAACGGATGATCAGAATTCAAAACTGAAGACAGGATTTTGTTAAGAATTGATGTAATTTTGGTGTGAACTAGGATATTTGGATCGGTCAATAAACAGATGTGCTATGGGGTTTTAAAGTCCAATTTAGAAAATCTACTTTTTTCCCACTGTATTGGTCCTAGCTCCGTCATATGTTGACCGATCAAAAATATCCGAGTTCACTCCAGAATGGTGGGTATTATGAGTAGTTTACAAAAAAAAAATTGAAAATCGGTCAACAGATACTCTTTAAATTTTTGCAACCATTTTGGAAAAAGTGGTTCCGACAAATTCGCATAAACTTTTTTCGATGAAGTAAAAATTATTATAATTTTATTAAAATTATTATTATATAATATACAAAATATTATCAAAATTGGTTAAACAGTTCTCCAGAAATTTGGGTCAAATTGCGTCAAGCCATGGTAATTAATAACATCTCCAAAAAATTCCAAGTAAAATTTGTTTTTTTATATTTCGAACATATTATAAATATTTATAAAGTTTTTGACCAAAAAAATGAAAATACCTATAATTTCTTAAAATACGAGGGTCGATGAAAACAATTTTCACATAAAAGGGTCGGAAAAAAGAATTTTTTTGTTTATTTCTGTAAAACTGAGTTTCGGATCAGCTTGAAAGTTTTGCAGGATGTTTAAAGATCCTAATAGAATAGAATAATAAGCAAATAAAAAAATAAAAAAAAAATTTTCTGAAGGTTTACAGTACCCTTAAACAGAAACACAACAACAACCGCAGGTACAACAACAACAACAACAATAATTACTAATTCTTATTTAACCGATTACATATCAAATGAATAAAAACGCTTCTTAATTTCATTTATAGTTTTTGTGTAATTTAATTTTCAGTAAACCTTAAAAAAAAACATATTAAAAAACCTTGACATGAAAAAATTTTTAGCAACGATTTTGCACAAAAAAATAATTTTAGTAGAAACGAGTCATTAATTTTTTTTTATATTTGCAAACTAGTGTATCAATTAATTGTTAATTCCTTTAGTTTTTTTCATTTAGGCAACAGGCATTTTAATCCACTTCTGGGAAAAGTTTTCCAATTTTTCTTTCATTGTGCGATAAAATAAAATAAATATAGTAAAAAAATCTCAAATAAAATATAAACATAATAAGAAATTGTACAAATGTGACGGTATGTTATGAGCGAAATCGCTAACAGGTGTCATTCAACAGGCAACAAAGATGCACAAAACTTTCCTCATCATTAGTTTTAAAAAATAAATTTTTGGGGTTTTTTTTTATTACATATTGAAAAACAAGTGATTTTTTGACATTTTGAAAATTTTGAGAATTTGTAGAAATGTGTATTGTTGGCATTGTTGCCAGTTTTCACTGAGCTTAGTAACTTCTGCATTAATTGCCTAAGCAAAGGGCAAGTAAAGGGAAGAATAGTTGCCTAAAAACACGAATTTGAAACTTTTAAATGGGTGGCTCACAACCCCCCACAAATTTTCGAAATGTCCAAAAATCACTTTTTTAATATGAAATAAAAAAACCCCAAAAATGTATTTTTTAAAACAAATGAATTATCTTTGTTGCCTGTTGAATGGCACCTGTTATCGATTTCGCTCATAACATACCGTCATATTTTTACAATTTCTTATTTTATTTATATTTTATTTAAGATTTTTTTTACTGTACTTATTTTATTTAATCTGGGCGCGCACAATGAAAGAAACATTGAAAAAATTTTTCCAGAAGTGGGTTAAAATGCCTGTTGCTTAAATAAAAAAAACTAAAGGAGTTAACAATTAATTAATACACTAGTTTGAAAATATAAAAAATTTAATGACCCATTTCCACTAATATTATTTTTTAGTGCAAAATCGTTTCTAAAAATTTTTTCCTGTCAACGTTTTTTAATATGATTTTTTTCGATGGAGCACATCGTTATCTTTTTTTCTTCGTAGAAGTGCGGTTCTTAAGTAGAAAAATAAAAATAATTCTCTTCTTTTAATTTTTCTCCTAGCCGTTCTTGCATTTTCGACCAAAAAATCGATTTTTTAAACCTTTTTTTGGTTAACAAAAACTACTAAGCTCTAACTACTAAACCGATTTAAGAACAATTTTCTACGCAATTGTTGGCAACTCAATTAGCTTTCGATTTAAATCTTGATTGACTCTATCTGACAATTATGAAGTGAGATAAGGCTTAAAACGAAAGTGCTTTTAACGGAAAAATGAAAAAATTTCTTTGAAAAACATTGTCATTAAAAACAAGTGAGAAAGCGGTCGCTGGTGTGCGCTCACTCGGTCTCTCTCTCTTTTCTCTCTCTCTCCTCTCCTCTCTCTCTAAGATGTGATGTTAGTTGTGAATGGGTGGGAGGGGGTGGGGCGAGGGAGATGAACTTTTTTGCTCATAACTTGAGAACCGCTGATCCGATCTTTATCATTTCTTCGACAAATCGATACATTTTGCTAATTACTAACTATCTTTAAAAGGTACCAAATGCCTATCTTCAAAACTGTAGGAGATATAACGTTTTTTCCAAATTGCGGGTGCGGGAGGGGGCGTGGCAAAAATTGAAAATAAACTTGATCTGCCTGCAGCAATAAGAAATATTTGTCCCATACATGTCAAATCTCTATCTCTTACCTTCTCCGAGATCAGTTTGTTCATACGGACAGACGGACGGACAGACGGACATGGCTATATCTACTCGGCTGTTGATGCTGATCAAGAATATATATACTTTATATAGTCGGAAATGATTCCTTCTCCCTGTTACATACTTTTGCACAAACTTAATATACTCTATGTACCTTCGCTACAGAGTATAAAAATTTTGTAAGGGTACTTGAGAACGGATGATTGATTTGTTAAAATGGATGTAGTTTTGGAGTGAACTAGGATATTTTGGATCGGTCAATAAATGGCGGAGTTATGGGGTTGCAAAGTCAAAATTTTGAAAATCGATTTTTTTCCCCACTGTATTGGTCCTAGCTCCGATATTTGTTGACCGATCAAAAATATCCTAGTTCAAACCAGAATGGTGGGTATTACGAGCAATTAAAAAAAAAATTGAAAATCGCTCAGCAGATATTCTTTAAATTTTTGCAACCATTTTGGAAAAAGTGGATCCGAGATAGTCGCATTTGAAGTTTCGATATCTGTTTTCGATGAAATAAAAATAATTTTTAATAAATGTAAAAATTGGATTTGGTGCATTTGGGTGTCAGCTTATACCGAAAAAAAATTTATCAAAACAGTTCTTCAGAAATTTGCGTCAAGACATGGTAAAAAATAAAATCTCCAAAAATTTTCAAGTAAAATTTTTTTTTTTTTTTTTTGTTTTTGTGTATTTCTGTAAATCTGAGTTTCGGATCTGCTTGAAAGTTTTGCAGGATGTTTATAAGATCCTAATAGAACGTTTAAGCGAATAAAAAAAATGAAAAAAAAAAATTTGATAATGCTGCAATACCAAATTTTTTAAATTGATTTTTGAGATTACCATTCCAAACTACACTAAAAAATTGTAATTTATCAAGGGCCGGAAAAGATTGTATTGGAAGATGTTTTCATTCGCTTAAATTCAAACTCGTTAAGTATTGATATATTAGAATACAAAATAATATGGTATGTGATTTTACAATCTTTATTTTCCATCCGATACGGGAAAATTCACACCGAAAGCATGGAAATGGGTTTCAACGCCAAACGTTATTTTAATTCTTGTAATATGAAATTCGGTTCGCAAGCACGATGCTCTTAATAAAATCCAAAACAAACCCAGCAAACCCAGCCGCAGTGCGCTCACAAACCTATTGCATGGCAAATTTGCGGCGTTGACGATTTTCACGTTTTCGGTGTGAGTCGGAGACGGTAAAAAACAAAGTCACATTTTGACAGGACATATGTAAGTAAGTGTAAGTGTGTGTGTGTAGCCACAGGCCGAAGTTTAGCGACGAGCCAACACCGCTGCCGTTGATGTTAGTAAGCTAGCTAAAGGCCCATACTGACATCCGAAGTGCGTAATTTAGCTAACTTCACCTCATGTTTCGTCGCCGTGGAACGAAAGAGCAGTGTAACCAGACTTAAAAAAAATTACGCCAAAAAATATGTGTTTGATATTTTTAATTTAATTGGCTGATGGGTCACACTGCTCGATCATTTGTATTTTGTTTTGATGCCAAGTTGATTTTTTGTAGAAGCTCGGCTACTGCTCCCCAAGCCTTGTTCACAAAATTAAAGTCCGAGTGCTTGGGGTGAAAAAGATCAAAAATGACAACTCGCTCTTTCACCGCCAAAATTAAAAACATTTTTTGTCATGCAAAAACACTTTCAAACGATTCTTTCGCTTTTGTATTTCTCCCATGTTCTCTTTTTTATTTTCTTTTTAAATCACTTGAGCTAAAAGCAGTCCAGCTGATTGATGCATGTGGAAGCAGAGTGGCTTAACATGGAGCATTCTCAATGCTGCTTCAGCTGGTCAAAGCACAATAAGGCCCACAGCCATCTTACATAGTATCCACAAATGTGCTGCTAAGTGCAACATTGTCTGTTAAGTATAACCAGAGAGAACAAAATACCAAGGATGACTCGCTCTCACTGTTAAGTCAACAGAGAAACGGCGTGCTCTTCGCTTTCGGTCCGTATGCAACGTGCGCTGTCGCTGGGCGTGTGCTGTTTTGCTTTGCCTACATATGCCTAAAGAAACGCACCAGAGGGGGAGGGCTGTATACGCGCTCTGTCTTTCGTTCTGTGTGATATCTCGTGTAGTGCTTAGTTCAGTCGTGCCCAAACTGTTTGTGTAGAATGTGTATTGTTGGCTGTTGCCGTTTCACTAAGCTAGTACTTCTGCATTTATTGCCTAAGCGGGCAACGAAAGGGAAGAATAATTGCCGAAAAACACGAATTTTAAACTTTTAGGGTGGCTCCAACCCCACAAATTCGAAATGTCCAAAAATCCCTTTTTTAATAGAAATATAAAAACCCCAAAAAATATTTAAAACTAAGAATTATGGCCTGGAATAGCATGCTACGATCAAAAAACGTCATATGTACAATAATAGATTACTCAATTATTAATCGGGAGCAAAGAAAGACAAAGGAAACTTCCAGAAGTGGGTAAAATGCCTGTTGCCTAAATGGAAAAACTAAAGGAATAACAATAACAATACACTGTTTGCAAATATAAAAAATAAGTGCAAAAAATTGTGCAAAATGGTTTCTAAAAACAGTTTTAATATTTAAGGTTACAGAAAATTAATTACAAAAAACTAAAAGATAAGAAGGGCTCGAAGGTAACACTATGCACAATTTTGAACCCGGCTTTAAAGTGATCCAGAAATCACGCGTAATGTTTTGAGAATCGGCAATTTTAGTGTTTTGAAAAAGGTGGTTACTAAAACTCTGTTTAGTCACGATATGTATACTGTAACAAATAAGAAAATTTTCTTAAAAACGCATACCAACCAAAACGAGTTTGGAAGTTGGTTTGAAAAATTTTGATATTTTTTTTTTTGCTGACTTTTATTGGTTTTTTTCAATCTTACCATTATGTAGGTAATGACAGGATTGGGTAATCTTTAACGAGCATTTTTTGCCCTTGGTCATCAAAATCGGATGAAAATAAACGCTATATTCACAATTAAGTAAACATACCTCTGTTTGAGAGTATTTTTTTGTAGTTTTTTCAGTATAAAAATCACATCTTAGTAAGCCAAATAAGATAAACGTTGATCATTAGGAGTTTGTATTGCAGTTCAAGGTTGGATAAAAGTCTCAATGTTGCCGCTTTTGTTTTTGTGCAGACTGTGTGTTTTCGCAACAAGAACCAGCAATAGTCTCCCATCATTGCCGGATCCCACTTGCCTTGGTAGCGAAACTCCATCTGCTGCATTTGCTGTGGAAGCGTTCGCCATGCTCGGCTTTCGTCGCCTAGGTTGTCCGGGAAAAATCCAAATGGGAGTGCAAAAAGTGAATTTTAAGGACATATTTACACCTTTAAAAAAAAAATAAAATTGGTAAATATAAAAACTCGATGAAAAACAGACTGAGATTATACCAATTTTTTTGTGTTTTCCAATAAATCATCAACAATTACTTTATAGTCCTCACTTCTTGCTCCCAGAAAACTAGACACTACGCGCAAAATGATTCCCATGTTTTGCCTCGTCTGCTGATAGTGCCGAGTAAAATTCTCTGTCGCTCATTAGCTTTTTGTTTGCGGACCCACAAACGCCTTCTTTAATTTTGACGTCAGAAAGTTGTGCGAATCGTCGTTTTAAAAATTCAATGCCGCAAAATTTTCATTTTTATGGGAGCTTTAACGAAGTTTTTGAAGAGACCAAGCTTAATATGCACGGAGGGAGAATAATTTTGTCCTTTTGAACTGGGCGGAAATTTTACGTTATCTTCTCCGACTACAAATTGGCCCGACACCCAGTTTCAAGTGTTGGGGATCCGGTGTCCCATCGCACAAAACAGCTTTGTCCTCCTTGTTGCAGCCTGTTCCTGCTCAACTTTCGATCGGCACAGTTTCCACCGGTGAACTGAATACAAACTCCTAAGTCACGTTTATTCTTTTGGCTTGCTAAGATGTGATTTTTATACTGAAAAACTAGAAAAAATACTCTAAACGTGGTATGTTACTTAATGTGAATATAGCGTTTATTTTTCATCCGATTTTGATGACCAAGGGCAAAATGCTCGTTAAAGATTCATGTCATATCTGAGACCGAGCAATTTTAATGGTAAGATTGAAAAACTCAAAAAGTCAGAAAAAAAATATCAAATTTTTCAAAAATCCAACTTGAGTGCCTACGCATTTGGTTGGTTACACAACTGTCGTTTTTTAAGAAATAATATACTTTATTGTTACAGTTATCTATGGTGGACTTAAATCAGGAAATGGCATTTTAGTAGACCTACCTTTTTTCAAAACACTAAAATTGAAAATTTCGCGATATCTCAAAAACCGTTCTACTTTTGACATATCTGAGAGCAGATTTGAATTCAGCGTGAAATTTTACATTAGAATCAATTGCTAAAAGTGCGGGATACAAAAACTTTTCAAATTTTGTGACATAGTGTAATCGGTTAAATAAAATGTAGTGTTAATTGTTGTTGTACCTGGGGTTGTTGTTGTATTTCTGTTTAAAGTTAACCAAAATTTAGAACATGCCCAGCGCAAAATTTTTGAGAACGGATGATCAGAATTCAAAACTGAGCAGGGTTTTGTTAAGAAATAAAATGTAATCGGTGTGAGCTAGGATATTTTGGATCGGTCATAAATGACGTAGTTAGGGGTTTCAAAGTCAAATTTCGAAAATCGACTTTTTCCCACTGTATGGTCTAGCTCCGTTATGTTGACCGATCAAATATTAGTCAAAGAATGGTGGGTATAGGAGTAATTTAAGGGAAAGAATTGAAATCGGTCAACGGTACTCTTAAATCTTTGCAACCATTTTGGAAAAAGTGGTTCCGAGATAATCGCATTTAAAGATTCGCATCTGTTTCGATGAAATAAAAATCGTTTTTAAAAAGTAAAGCGGATTTGGTGCATTGGGTGTAAACTCACGAAAAAAATTACAAACGGTTAAGCAGTCTCAGAAATTTGAGTCAAAGTGCGTCAAGACATGGTAAAAATAAAATCTCCAAAAATTCAAGTAAAATTTTTTTCAAAATTTTTTTCCATAATACGAACATTATAAAATTTAAAGTTTGACCAAAATAGGGGAAAAAATACTAATTTCTAAAAATCGAGGATCGATAAAAACAGTTTCATATAGGGTGGAAAAATAATTGTTTTTGTTTCTATCTTTAAACTGGTTTCGGATCAGCTTGAGTTTTGCAGGATGTTTATAAGATCCTAATAGAACGTTTAAGCAAATAAAAAAATCAAAAAAAATTTTCGAAGGTATACGTACCTTAAATAAAATATAAACATAATAGAAAAGTCAAATATGACGGTAGTTATGAGCGAAATCGCTAACAGGTGTCATTCAACAGGCAACAAAGATGCACAAAACTTTCCTCATTATTAGTTTTAAAAAATATTTTTGGGTTTTTTATTACATATTGAAAAAAGTGATTTTTGACATTTGAAAATTGGGGGGGTTGTGAGCCACCCATTTAAAAGTTTAAAATCGTGTTTTCGGCAATTATTCTTCCTTTCGGCCCTTTGCTTAGGCAATAAATGCAGAAGTTACTAAGCTCAGTGAAAACTGGCAACAATGCCAACAATACAATTCTATGCAAACAGTTTGGGCACGTACTATAAATCGAAGCCATACATCATGAGATATACCCACAGAAGAAATGCGCTCCCCCCGCTCCGTGTTCCTAAGGCTTGTGGCAAAACAAAACAGCACGCTGCTAAGAAGCGCTGTTGTCTATGCGGACTCGAAAGCTGAATGAGCTACGTGATTTTTACGGACTAAATTTGAGAGAGCGAATTCATCTCTTGGTATCCTCTGGTATAACTTTCAACTTCGCACCTCCGTACATGCAAATAGTTCATGAGGCGAAGTTGTAACTTCTGCTTCTTCTTCCCTCAATTTTTGTATGAAACTTCTCGCTACTTCTGATGTCCGTATGGGGCTTAACTAACGAACGCAGAAGGCCGAGCAATCAAAAATAAAAAGAAATAAGCAGGGGTAAAGGCAAAGCTCACTGCGTTGGTGTCCGAAAACCTCAAGAGCTACGTGATTTTTTCGGACTAAATTTGAGAGAGCGAATTCATCTCTTGGTATTTTGTTCTCTCTGGTTCTACTAATCGCAAATGTTAACGTTGCATTCCATGAATGTTGTTATTTTACGTTACATTAAATATTTAATTTAGCCAATGCTATATCAAGTTGCCTTTTTAAAACTCCTATAAACTTTTGGGATGGAAATCTAGATTGCCTCCCATAAATTTTAATCTTGATTTTCGGATATAACTGGCTGTAACTTTGCCTGCGATCATGACAAAATTGCCAAAAAAAAAATTACCATAATTAGTGCATATGTTGAACTTTATGATGGTATGGAGCCAATAAATGTCCGACAAATAGAATTTGACTTTGAAGGCCAATTTCGACACCATTGGCAATAGTTATATGCAGAGATTAAAACCCGAACGAATAACGGTTTGGGTTACGGTTACTGTTTTGGTCGATCGCTTTTTTACGGTTACGGTTATAATACGGTTCTGGGATATCGGTTACGGTACTGGTTACGGTTATTATCCTAATTCTGTTTCGGGTTTGGGTTACGGTTACGGTTATAAGTATAAAATATCACTTTGACATACATTTGTACATACAATGCAAACAAAAGCAGCCCCATTTATATTCTCATTTATTGATTAAATTTACTAAGTTCAAATTTCTAATACAGAATTTCCACCTTTATAGTCGCCTTTTTTAAAATTTAAATTAAAAGATAAACTACTTCATTCAGAAAAGCATCGTGTAAAGTTGAGTAAAGTAGATATGTACGTGGGTCAACGTATATACCATTTGTCGTTATGTACCTTACAGTAACGAATTGTTATTATCAGAATTGACATCTTAATCGAGATTGTAATGACATCTACATAATTAGCATAATATCATTTAGAGTTTGACTGTCCAAGTTAGCGCCATTACAAATTTTACTCCTGAAAATTAAACCTCAGCCCTTACTTGTGTTGGTGGTACTGCTAGCAAAACTTTTGATAATTCAAAAAGATCGAGAAATATGTTTGAATTTCTTTTCCACCATTCCCATATTTTTACCTTGCTTAGCAATCTTTTTTGGTTTAGAAACATATTAAATGAAGAGAGATTGTTGTAAACTAGAACTGTATCATTTTCTGATTTTTTTTGCACGTGATACCGTGATCATATATTTATAATTCATAAAACATATACAAACAAACATATGTATAATTCGAAATGTTCAATTCCGTTTAAAGCGCGTCATCTCACAAATTTTGGCGCTAAACGCATAGCGTGCGTGTGATATTTCACGCATACACCTATATAACATGCTCTGCATGTATGTATGTATGTGTGTAATTATTGCACTTACTTTAATTTCTTTTCCACATTGGATATCATTTATTTTAATAACTATTCAGCTCTTACATATGTATGTTAAAGGCATAGCGGCTTTGCTTTGCCAACAATAAAAAACTTTTTTTTGTTACGAGTTGAAGACGATGCACTTTTTTTTGTCCAGCGCAGCAGCCACTCCAACATTTATCAACATTAATTACTTAGCCCTTGGCATCGTGCACAATGTTAAACAACATAAAATGTCCACAACCAAACTTATGAACAAAACGCGGATGACATGATCTGTTCTGTCTACGAACAGTGTTGACAACTTTTTTGCGGGCTAAATCGGCGTTGAATAATAGCTAGAAATAGCTAAAAGTGGTTAAAAAGAAGCCGCATATAAATAGCTAACATATGTGGTTTTTTATAATTATACTAGTTTCTCAGACGCGGACAAATTTGATAGAGCCCATCTAATTACATGGCTCAGGATCTTTTTCGGTATGCTTCTCCAGTAGTTATGGCTGGTGATGTGCATACCCATGTACACCACCCGAGAACAAACCTCCATAGCCGCCACAGCCCACGGACAAACAGCCCTAAGCCTTTGCAGTCTCCACAGCTCATTATAATAGTGTGTCCTCCGGACTGCTAAAGTAGCTTCAGTTGCTCCCATTGCTACCTATGCGTTCACCTACCAGCTACCTTTAAATCCGTATTAAAGAAATACGCCTGGCGAGTATGATCCGGCTCTAGTCCATGGATCTGGCTGTGGCTAGTTTGGCTGGATTTGGCTTGTCGTTTTAGCTGTATGTCTTAGTGGTCATGGTCTGCTCACGCAAGCCAAAATAAAAGACACTGCTTATACCTCCAGCCCTACAAAAATACATCCATGAAAGTGAACATGGCATTGCCTATGACCTCTATATTTTGCCTAGTGACTTCCATTATTAATTTTTAAAACTCTATTACTTTGCCTATTTTGTAAACAAACAACAGCTGACTCTTTTGGAGATTTTCTGGTCACACTATATTGTCCAGGGCTCTGGAAATTTTCAAACAATTTCCGCTCCGACAAAATTGTCCGCGTCGGTGTGCCTAGCTTAATAAATCAATGACATATGTATAATGGTCAAGCTCAACAAAATTTTCTTCCTCCTAAATGCTATATGACTGTTTAGTACCAATGTATATAGGACACTTTCCAGGCACTTCGTAGCTATGCCAGTCCATTGGCGACAGTGCGGCGCATAATAAATAAGCAGACAATATAAGTGAATAAACTCATATGTATAAAAAATGTTCATTGTCCATATGTACATCTAATTGAAATTTTTACCAGTAGAGGAAAACCGAAATAAACGGTACTGATAACCGGTTATGTAAATAAAGGTTATACGGTTACGGTTATAAAAAAATTTTTTTTTTCCGGTTACGGTTACGGTTTCGGTTTCGCAATTTAAAGTGTTTTTAGCGGTTACGGGTTACGGTTTCGGTTACGGTTTTAATCTCTGGTTGATTTTTCTCAGTTGATTTTTCTCAGTTGCATTGAAGTGTGTACTATCCTAGAAGCTTCATAAAATTAGCAATTATTGCTTAGTGTGGCCTACAAAAATTCTAGAACGGCAAAAAGTCGGAAATTTAGTTTTTCGCGAATATCTTGGAAACGGAAACTAGGATATGGCTTTGACATACCATCTCGTAATCAGCATGAGAAGACACGTTGAAATTAGTTAACGATGCTCTGGATACTTTTCACTATTAAACAGTGTAATTAAAACCAGGGCTGCAAACCTCCTAAAAATCGGAAGGGGTTCACTCCGAGGCTCGAACCCTTCAAACTTTTTGGGTTCGGGTTCACGGAGCGGGTTCAGAAGGTCGCTGAACCTAGGTTCAGGTTCGAACCGGGGTTCAGGAATAATTTTGTTTTCGCTGACTCAAAATAAAAATTTATGTTAGATCTGTTAGATTGAAAAACCTTAAACTTTTCATACATATTTGGAAGTTCAAAAAAAGGAAGTAAAATCCCCACAATCCGACCCACAAATGTAAACAAACCTTGCTCAACACACGATTATGCAAATATATCGTAACCCTGACGGGCTGGCTGAAAACGCAGAATTTAATTCAGCGACCAAAATAAGAGTTTGCTATCTTTTCTGTTGAAAAAGCTGGCCTTTTTTTGTAATCCTGTGTTATCAGAAAATCTCCCATATTATTATTTTTAAGCCCCGTACAGAGAACAAAGGAAATTCCTTTCGTCACAGTATTTCATATAATTAGAAACACCTTGGCATTGCTTTGACGCTTAGGTGCTGTTAGAAAGTGTTTCTATTTGTGTAAAATACTGGGACTAAGGAATTTTCTGTTATTCTCCGTACGAGGCATTAGAAAAGTTTTATCTTAAACTATTTCTTATGTCATATTTTTCAGAGTTCTAGAAAACTTTTTCTGTGCGTTATAAAATTTATCAGGGCAAATTAAAAAAATAGACGATTGGCTTAAATCAGTGGTGGGCATCCCTTTGCTCACGTTACTCAGACTACTCAATCCATTATTTTACCTAGCCTAGCAACAACAACAACTTTTGACGCTGCGAGCAATTAATTTATGACCCCCAATAAAACTAAACAACAAACACACAGCAAACGCTCGAGCTTTGACTGTCAAACGCAGTGTCATAAAAGTGTTCATTTGTTAAGATTTATGACTGCGAAATCATTTTGAACACCGGGCGAAATCTTCGATGCTTCAGTTGAAGTTGGAAGCAAGTTTTGCGAGCACATATGTGTGTGAATCTGCATTTTCGCATATAGTAGTAGTAGTAGTAGTAGTTGTATCTTTATTTTTTTTTTTTAAATTGTGTAGTACAAAAATAATAAGTAATATTCTATGTAGCTATAAAGATATAAATAATATAATTGGCATGGAATTTATCCGTCTGCCAAGCTTAGGTGCCTTCGAGGATGCCCCACCACTTTTGAGTACTACATGCAGCAGCCCCGCTCGTCGCGAGATACCACATCGTTCCTCTCCAGTGGCAGTGCTTGTCCCCTTCAGATAAACTCGTTCATAATATTTCGCCTGTATCTCAGCGTCTCCTTTAGGTACTCAACTAGCATGTGCCAGTCTTCACCGTTTAGCGCCGTTAAGAATTCTTCCTTCGTCAGCGATGTCTTTTTCCAGTGTAACCACCTGAGCTCGTTAAAAATTGGGCATATTGCGATTAAGTGGTATACGTCTTCTCTAACACGCAGATTACATAAGGAGCATTCTTCGTTTGCTGTTGGAATGTGAGGTATAAAATTTAAGGCGAGCAGTTCAACTCGTGCCTTAAATATTACCGATATGCTGAAGACGTCATACATGTCGTTAAAATAATTTTTTTCGTTTAAACTGTGGTTTAATAGTTTGTATGTGTTTCTGGTGACACTTTGGGTCGCTTTCTGCTCGCAGTTTGCTTTGGCTTCAATTTCCTCACCTTGAATTATTTTCTGCTGCATCTTGGATCAGTTGCGGACTTCACTTTCATTCCAATTGACACCATGCTTTTGAGCTAGTATTTCCCATGTCGAAAAAAATTGCGATTTAGAGCGGAGTAAGTGCTTCGTGACAATTTTGGGCAGTCTGCTCTCCGGCATATCCATCACCTTATTTATAAAGAGAAAGTGCTGTTTGAGGGTTTGAATGAAGAGTGGGGGTAGCCCTGTTTCAAGATGAATGGCGTATGTTGGGGTGTTGTTAGGTAAACGGAACATTTTCTTTATGTAGAACCGTAGCAATTGCTCCACCTCATCGTAGTACTGGTAGCCCCAGACTTGTCCTGCATAGCACATCATCGCTTTGGCGGTTGCTTCAAACATTTTAAATTTCGTGCTATGGTAAACGTGTTTTTTCCCGAGAAGAGATTTCCAAGTGCTGTTCAGCGCCTTCTTTGCATCTGCGAGTTTTTCGGCAATATGTTTTGAAAATTTCATATTGGGTGTAAGTGTTACACCAAGATATGTAAACTGTTTTACCACCTCGAGTTTTTCTCCATTTAGCATCCACTGCTCATCTTTAGCTGTTCTTCCTCGTTCCTTTATAACCATCACCTTTGATTTTTGAGTATTTATTAACAATCCCCAGGTGTCGCAATATCGTTGCGTCGCATTTATCATTTTTTGAAGTGTTCGCGCATCTTCGGCTAATAGGACCATATCATGCGGATACATCAGGATTTTTATTGTTTGATCTCCAAACTTGACTCCGCCTGGCAGTGCCATAACTATGTCGTCAACATATAGTGCAAACAAAAGCGGACTTAATAGGCAGCCTTGCTTTACTCCGTTATTAGTTTTGAACCAATCCGATACAGTGCTTCCGTCCCAAACTGCCGTTCGGTTTTTGGAGTACAAGCTTTGGATAATCTTTACCATTTTATACGATAACCCGATAGAGCTCAATTTCAATATCAACTTTTGCCTGTCGATAGTGTCAAAGGCCGCTTTAAAATCAATAAAGAAAGTATACATTTTCTTTTTGATTTCTAGGCGTTCCTTTGAAATGGCGGTAAGTGCATATATGCTGTCCACGGTGGAATATCGCTTTCTGAATCCTGTCTGGTATTCACTTAATATGTTGTTACTGTCCACCCAATCAGTTAAGCGTGCAAGTAAGATCGCTGCAAAGGTTTTCATTATGGTGTTTATAAAAGAAATGCCCCTATAGTTTGCTGGATTCATGAGGTCGCCTTTCTTTGCGATCGGAAAGATAATATTCTTACGAAAGCTATCTGGAATATTTCCGCTCTCAAATATATCATTATACACTGCTGTTAGGTGTTCTATGAACTGTTTTGGGGCATTTTTTTACAAATTCCACTGGCACTCTGTCTTCTCCTGGTGCCTTGTTGTTTTTTGCATTTTTGAGTGCTTGTTGTACTTCTTCCATGGATATCCTACGGTCCATTTCTTCAATTATGGTCTGTGGGATCGCAATGCTTAATTGTTCCGGGTTGTCAGGTGAGTAAAGCAAGTTTCGGAAATGATCCGCTAGTATGCTGGCATCTATTTTAATGTTATCTGTAAGTTTATCAATGTTCGCCTGCAGTGGGCTTGCATCCATTCTGTGTAGGTTCTTTTTAAGATTTTCGGCATATATGTTGGCTAGTTTGGTCTTCCAGCGTAACTTAGGCAGGAGCTTGCTTGTTTGGGGTTCATGCGTAACATTTAAGTTGACTTGTACTTCCAAGGGCATGTGGTCTGAGAATATCTTACTTTTTATTTTCATGTCTTTTATATAGTTAGACCAGGCAGTACCAACTAGGCAGTAATCAATGGTTGTTGTTGACTGTGCTCTTACAAATGTGTAATTGCCTTCGGCGTCTCCTACTGTTCTACCATTAAGTACGGTGAAGTGATGGAATTCGCACAACTCGATCATTTTTTTCCCATTTCTGTCAACCTGCATATCCATTGCCATTCTTGGTTTTACAGAGATACTGTGTGCTGTATGGTGACTCTCCGTTTCTACTTGCTCATTTCCAATTCGCGCATTAAGGTCTCCAATTACCATTGTTTTGTCCGATCCAATCTCCAAGAGAGCATTATTTAGGTTGTTATAGTCGCCAGTCCATTTGTTACAGTTAAGATAGGTTGGTACGATGTAGACGGTTCCTTCCGCTGTGCCAATTTTTATGGTAATTGTGTTTTCTAATTTTAAAAACTCACAGGTTAATTGCTTTCTGAGGTCCTTTTATATTCCGAGTAAAACCCCTCCACTTGCTCGTCCTCTAGTTGCTGTTCTTACTGCTAACTCCCAGTATAAAAAATGCTCAGCGAAATAGTTTTCGTACTGTTCCTGGTTTTTATCCACGAAAGTTTCATACAGGCAGAAAATATCATTTGAGTTAACTAGTTCAAAAAATCGAGTATGCAATCGTTTGCTTGCGAGCCCTGCTATGTTATAAGATAGAATTTTGATTGTTCGTTCTATTGTTGGTTGTATTGTTAGGTCTATTATTGGGCTTAGAGATGGATTTCTTGTGATACATGTAGTGTTTATACTTGGTAGTTTTTTGCTTTATTAAGCAGTTCATTGCACGACAGACTTATGTGCTTAACATTTTCGCCAAAAACTTGTTTAAGATCATTTTCAGCCGGCTGGCCTTGACACATTAAAATGTTTTGCTCATTAAAACTCATCCATTTACCTCCAATATTAATATTTTCATTTTTAACAAAAACTTTTACATTATTATTAATTTTTGCGAGTTCCTTCTTTAATGCCAATAGACCTCTTTTCTGTTCCTGCTTTTCTTTGTTTAAATCCTTTTCTATGTATATGGAGGTGCCGCTTAGATTACGTCCGCTTTTTAGGATATCTTTTGCCATATATGTTGTTTCCATCTCTGCCAGAACGCCGACTTTGTTTTGCCTTTCAAACAGAATTCTGGTTTCCCTAACCGTTGCATTGCGGACTCCCATTTTGTCTCGCATCAGGTCTTCTATCTTTTCTTTGGTTGCATTACCTTTAAGAAGTCCCTTTATTATTAGGTTTTTGTTTCTCCCTTCTTGTGACAGCCTATTCAGTTCTCTTCTATCCGCTTCTCTATCCATCTTAAGTTGGACGATTTCCGATTTCATAGCAATATTTTCAGTTTCAAGCTTCTGTATGGCTTGCGTCACCGTTCCCAATTGATTTTTAAGCTCACACATGTCTTCTTTTGACGCGAGTGTGCTTTCCAAAGTCGCCAATTTCAAGTCAACATTAGTGCTCATTTGATTGATAGCTACCATTAAATCATTTAGAGATACTTCGGGAGACAGAACACCCCGCTTACGTTTTTCGAGTTGCATTGGTGTATCATGGTTTGCATTATCCATTTCGTTGTGTAGTTTTGGGCGGACGGGCGATCTACCAACGGGCATTTCAAAAATCAGTTACGTAAGCGGCAGAAGCTCTTCCAGAGCTTTCGCAAAAGCTGCTATAATAATTTCAGATTGCTCGTTTTCCAACACTATCAGCTGTTGCTGTGCTTATTCCACTACTGGGCTATTAATATGTGTCTAAAAAATCTGCTAGTGTTTTGTTTGTGTGCAATTTCTCTCACCGGCCTTAAATTTTGTTGTTGCCAAAAATTCGCGCCAGGAATATGGTCCAGATGAATGTTGCCTTTCCGCTCGAAGATCAACTTCTTGGCCAGAGCGACGATGGTCCACACAACCCTCGGCAGCCTCTGTTAGGTACGTCACAGTTTCTGTGTGCTTCCGCTGAATTTAAACGCCTTAAATCTGATTTCCACAGGAGCCCTTTGGCGGATGCGTCTGCTTTAAATCACTCTCTCTCTCTCTCCATATATATTCGCATATAAAACATATTAAAAATGCTTATAGGAATAAATTAAGTGATATAAGTCTATCTGATTTACTGCGAACATCAATTAGTAAAGAAAAAGTAGATTTTGAAAAACTAATAAACGAATAAATAAATTTACTTTAGAAATAGTTGATAGCAGGCTCAAGGTCGTGAATATTTTATGTGCTTTATAGTTGAATAAAACACACTTTGATTTTTATCTCCAATATATTTCGATCTGCCGTCGGCAATCGTCATCAGGGCTGTATAAACAATAACACAAGAAAACACGAACTTTTTACACTTGATACAAAAACAAAAGTTTACAAAATGTTTACATACAGAGAGCAACAGCGTCCAATCAGTCAGCTGCGGAGTTTGAAACTGAGTTTATTTTCTTATTGCTATGGTCAAGTGGTGTCTGTATTTTGTCAAGTAAATGTCTGTATATGTGAGCGCAATTTTCCGTATCTGCTTTGAAGTTCATCCGAGTAGGCTCTGAGATTATGTACAACATTTCTAAAGTGAACCGTTTGTTGTATTGTTGTTCCTGGTGTAGTATGCTCACATTCGCGAAATCAGCTGTGTGTCTGCTCTCAGCACAGTGGGCCGCCAGTGCTGTTTTTTGGATTGGTGTCTCGTCTCTTCGTTTTATATCTGACTTGTGTCCGGATAGTCTAGTTTTTAATTTCGATTTTGTCGTGCCAATATATACCTTCTCGCATACAGTGGCTCCGTCTCCTGCACAAGGGATTTTGTAGATTAAGTTACTTTTTTCCAGCGTCGGTATTTTGCTCTTTGTATTCGTAAAAAATATTTTATTTGTGTGTATCGGCTTATGGGCTATGGCAACTCTGTCTTTGTTATAGCAATCAGAACGTATCAGACGATCGGAAAAAAGATGGTATGTATACAACCGATTTATATATCCTAGGTGTTATTTCCTTTGGTGTCCTATTCTCGGTTTCACTCTTCTTCAATAGGCCATATATGGTGTGTGAGGGAAAATTGTTTGATTTGAGAATTTTTGTTATTCGTTTTTTGTTGTTTTTATGAAAAATTGGATCACTCACTTCTAACACTTTTCTAATGAAATTTCGTGCTGTGTTAAGTATGATGTTTTTGGGGTGCTTAGAATGGTAGTTTATCAGTCTACCGGAGGCCATTGGTTTTTGGTACCAATCCAGTTTTAATGTGTTGTCCTTCCTAAGTACTATGGAATCTAAGAACGGTAGCCTTTGGTCAACTTCTAATTCCATCGTGAACTTTATGTCTTTATGGTAATTGTTAAGTTTTTTTAAGTATTTCGTCAATGTCGTCCTCTTTCACTACTGCAAATAAGTCGTCTACATATTTGGTAAGAAGTCTTATTTTTGTTACTTGACTTAAAACCTCTTCCATTACTATATCAGCGATAATTGGCGAAGCCGGCGATCCCATTGGTAGTCCTTAAAGCTGGGTATAAATCTTCTCGTCAAATTTAAAATACCTGTTTTCAGTGATGCAAAAGGTCAAGATATCCATGAACAACTTTTTTTGGTATACTGGTGTGTTCAGAAATTTCGCCCCATCTCTTTTGAATTACCTCAAGTGCCAAATCTGTCGGGATGCTGGGAAAAAGGGAAACGACATCAAATGAGACCATCTTTTCGTCGTCAAATATGTAGCTGTTGTTGATCCGATCCTTAAACTCTATAGTGTTCTTGACGTTATACTTGGAATCTTTGGTGAAATTACTTAATATGTTCGTCATGTATTTGCATAGGTGGTAGGAAGGTGAGTTAGTCATAGAGCAAATCGGTCGTAGTGGGAAGTTGTCTTTATGTATTTTTTGGGAGCCCATAAATCCTAGGTGGTAAAGCTGTGCTAGTCGACAGTCTGTATTTCTCTTTTTTTGTTATAACTCCTATATTGTATAGTTTCTCCGCAAATCCATTGTTCTTTGTTTGTAGCTTCAGAGTGGGGTCTTTTCTTAATAGTCTATATGTGTTGAGTTCTCCTAGTATTTGTTCCATTTTATGGTTATAGTCATCCTTCTCCATTGCTACAGTCACGTTGCCCTTGTCAGAATTTAAAATTAATACGTTTCTATTTTCGCGTAAAAATTTTTGTGTTTGTCCCACTGTATCTATAATCGCGCGGTCCATTGCGCTTTCTCTGCCTTTTGTTTTACTTTCTTTGATCAGAAATGATATTTTTGTCCTCGCTGTCTCCTGTTCCTCCTTTGATACATTCGTCTGTACCAACTCCTCCGCGTCTGCTATGCACTTGAAGAGTGGGAAGTTGTTTTTAGCAATTGGGAGAGCAAACTTGGCTCCCTTGCTAAGTAGCTCTCTCACATTTGGCGGGAACTCCGCTTTGTTTGTTGACAAACCATTTGTTGTGTTATTGTTTGTGGCATAATGTTGTGTCTGTTTGTAAGTTCCGTGTTTGCTAATGCCGCTCTTTCAGAACACAACAAAGAAACTGAAAGAGCGGCACATAGCCAAACACGAGAACTTACAAAAAGAACGGAACATTATGCTCACAAACAATAACAACAACAAATGGTTTGTCAACAAAACCAAAGCGGAGTTCCCGCCAAATGTGAGAGAGCTACTTAGCAAGGGAGCCAAGTTTGCTCTCCCAATTGCTAAAAACAACTTCCCACTCTTCAAGTGCATAGCAGACGCGGAGGAGTTGGTACAGACGAATGTATCAAAGGAGGAACAGGAGACAGCGAGGACAAAAATATCATTTCTGATCAAAGAAAGTAAAACAAAAGGCAGAGAAAGCGCAATGGACCGCGCGATTATAGATACAGTGGGACAAACACAAAAATTTTTACGCGAAAATAGAAACGTATTAATTTTAAATTCTGACAAGGGCAACGTGACTGTAGCAATGGAGAAGGATGACTATAACCATAAAATGGAACAAATACTAGGAGAACTCAACACATATAGACTATTAAGAAAAGACCCCACTCTGAAGCTACAAACAAAGAACAATGGATTTGCGGAGAAACTATACAATATAGGAGTTATAACAAAAAAAGAGAAATACAGACTGTCGACTAGCACAGCTTTACCACCTAGGATTTATGGGCTCCCAAAAATACATAAAGACAACTTCCCACTACGACCGATTTGCTCTATGACTAACTCACCTTCCTACCACCTATGCAAATACATGACGAACATATTAAGTAATTTGACCAAAGATTCCAAGTATAACGTCAAGAACACTATAGAGTTTAAGGATCGGATCAACAACAGCTACATATTTGACGACGAAAAGATGGTCTCATTTGATGTCGTTTCCCTTTTTCCCAGCATCCCGACAGATTTGGCACTTGAGGTAATTCAAAAGAGATGGGGCGAAATTTCTGAACACACCAGTATACCAAAAAAGTTGTTCATGGATATCTTGACCTTTTGCATCACTGAAAACAGGTATTTTAAATTTGACGAGAAGATTTATACCCAGCTTAAAGGACTACCAATGGGATCGCCGGCTTCGCCAATTATCGCTGATATAGTAATGGAAGAGGTTTTAAGTCAAGTAACAAAAATAAGACTTCTTACCAAATATGTAGACGACTTATTTGCAGTAGTGAAAGAGGACGACATTGACGAAATACTTAAAAAACTTAACAATTACCATAAAGACATAAAGTTCACGATGGAATTAGAAGTTGACCAAAGGCTACCGTTCTTAGATTCCATAGTACTTAGGAAGGACAAAACATTAAAACTGGATTGGTACCAAAAACCAATGGCCTCCGGTAGACTGATAAACTACCATTCTAAGCACCCCAAAAACATCATACTTAACACAGCACGAAATTTCATTAGAAAAGTGTTAGAAGTGAGTGATCCAATTTTTCATAAAAACAACAAAAAACGAATAACAAAAAATTCTCAAATCAAACAATTTTCCCTCACACACCATATATGGCCTATTGAAGAAGAGTGAAACCGAGAATAGGACACCAAAGGAAATAACACCTAGGATATATAAATCGGTTGTATACATACCATCTTTTTCCGATCGTCTGATACGTTCTGATTGCTATAACAAAGACAGAGTTGCCATAGCCCATAAGCCGATACACACAAATAAAATATTTTTTACGAATACAAAGAGCAAAATACCGACGCTGGAAAAAAGTAACTTAATCTACAAAATCCCTTGTGCAGGAGACGGAGCCACTGTATGCGAGAAGGTATATATTGGCACGACAAAATCGAAATTAAAAACTAGACTATCCGGACACAAGTCAGATATAAAACGAAGAGACGAGACACCAATCCAAAAAACAGCACTGGCGGCCCACTGTGCTGAGAGCAGACACACAGCTGATTTCGCGAATGTGAGCATACTACACCAGGAACAACAATACAACAAACGGTTCACTTTAGAAATGTTGTACATAATCTCAGAGCCTACTCGGATGAACTTCAAAGCAGATACGGAAAATTGCGCTCACATATACAGACATTTACTTGACAAAATACAGACACCACTTGACCATAGCAATAAGAAAATAAACTCAGTTTCAAACTCCGCAGCTGACTGATTGGACGCTGTTGCTCTCTGTATGTAAACATTTTGTAAACTTTTGTTTTTGTATCCAGTGTAAAAAGTTCGTGTTTTCTTGTGTTATTGTTTATACAGCCCTGATGACGATTGCCGACGGCAGATCGAAATATATTGGAGATAAAAATCAAAGTGTGTTTTATTCAACTATAAAGCACATAAAATATTCACGACCTTGAGCCTGCTATCAACTATTTCTAAAATAACCAAGAAGAGGTCGCCAAAACCAACAAATATAAATAAATTTACTCAAAAATTTCTCTAAGTGTATAATTTTTTTTCTCGTTTTTTCTGTCGTGACGCACAGAGTAATAAATGTGTTAATTTTCCTTTAATTTATGACTTCAGAAGTTGTGTTTGTTGTAGATGTTGTTGTAGTGCTCACAAGTGCAAATTCTGTGCCCACCACTGGTTTAAATTCATGCCATATTTCTTCCTGAGTGTGTTTAGATATATTGGAAAATGGCAAATTAAAGAATCTCGAAAAAATTGTATAGACTTTGAACCGAACCCATTTTAGGCTTTTTTTGCTCCGGTTCAGGTTCAGGTTCGGGCAAAAAAAATATTTCTGCTCCGGTTCGGGCTCGGTTCGGACCTCCCAAAAATCCAGGAGTCTCCGACTCCGAAGCGGTTCAACTCCGATTCAGAATGAAAAGCTGTTTAAAAATGTTTCTATTCATGTGAAACATTGTGCCGAACTCAATTTTTATCTCATCTAAGTGCCTTATGTGCTGTCCTCACTACAACTGAATTTTGCATTTTTGCATTTGGGGCAAAATGTACATTTTCCCCCATACAATTTTGTATGGCCACCAGAGATGCCAAAAAAGTGCATTTTGAAAAAATGTAGTCGCATTACTCGTTTGCCATTCGATTCTTCGATAGTTTCTATTCGATAGTCAGCCATTTTTTGGCTTGCTGACAAAGTGCTCATCACTACATGTAAAAAACCAAAACAACAACAGCTGACTTAAATGCGCAAAAGATGTCCGATGGTAAGAATATTCATTTAATTTATAATTTAATGTACTTAACACTTATTTTACTAATAATAAAATTGATTGCAGCAAGTGAAGACTCCCAACGTCGATGCAATTTGTCTGATGACGCCACAAACCATCTGTTCGACCTCTGGTCCGACAATATTGACGGTTTGCGTGGTGCTCGCAAGAACTCTCACATTTATAGAGAAATGGCTGCTAAGCTGAGTAAATTTGGGAAAATAACCGCAAAGGAGGTGAATAGCAAGATAGACAACCTAAGCCGAAAATACAAGTATGTCACATAATGGCTTAAGCCTGGCTGATCCCCAAGAATATGTGCATTACACATAAGTTTATTTCCCATTTCAGACTTGAACGCGATAAGGTAGGCCCAAGTGGAGGCACTCGGTCCAACTGGGAATTTTTTGAGCCAATTCAAAGGATATTGTCGGTCTCCCAGGCGGTGAACTTCGGAGAACTTGTCGTCGAAAGCAATGGTATGTCAATTTAAATCACTAAAGTGAATGTGAACCCAGTTCGGTTGAACTGGTGCATCATTAACGAATTCGCTAACTCACGGTAGTGAGGACCAGTCACCAGCCTAACCACCAGCCATGTTATTTGCCTAACGAATTTTGTATGGCAATGTCCGCAAAACGTACCGGTACGTCGTTGCAATACCAGTCGTTAACGAAGTGACGGGTGCGGGGAGCTAGCGATTCGCTGGTGCAAAATCGTTAACAAAATCGTTAGGGCTTGTGTTATAAACATTTTGTACTCGTTTCAAGAACATTTTGTTCTCGCTTTGTCGGCGACCAAGATCCAGAAAAAAAAAAAAATAACCATAGTTACTTATAGGTGAATATGGAAGTCTCCTCCTCCAGGGTGGTTGTTACTCGGGAAGGGGAGGGAAGAGATGACACCACCCACCACCACTCACCCACCGCCGCGTTGCAACAACCACAACCTTTTCTAAGCTGTAGCTAAATTTTATTAGAATTATTAGTTTGAAAAATTTTCTGGCTTCACCTAGTCTGGGACTTGAACTCAGGACCTCGAAGAGACTGAACGGGCGACGTCATTTTAACTCACACGACCATCCAGTTCACGCACGAGACAGCGACAAAATCAAATTAAGAAATGAATGATTAAGAATGAAGTGCTTAAGTAAGCATTGAGACTGCCGGACAGATCCAAGCCCTGTGGCCCAGCGGTTAGGCATTCGCTTAGCACGCCGAAGTCGTGGTTTCAAATCCCCGTCGTGTCCTGTTTTTTTTTTTATGTTATTTTTTTTTAAGTATTTTAAACATTGTATATATTTTTTACAATGCACTCTGGTCCTATGATATAAATAAATGTTAATAAGCACTGAAAACATAAAAAAGCTAAAATATTTATATTTTCATGAACACTTTTTCGCATTTCATGACTACCGTTCATGTTTTATGGACGAAAAAAACAGACCACAATCATGACCATTTTGGTTATGATTTTAGAACGGGATATTTTTCTCTGTGTAGTGTTGTAGGTGGTGCTGAGTCGTTAACGATTTTCTTGAAACTAGATCGTCCACCATTCGCTAATTAAAAATCATTAATGGTTTGGTGAATGATTGAGCGAATGTCTGCACAACGTACCAGTCGGTACGACGTTGCATCACCAGTCGTTAATACGGTGATGGGTGCACTGTCGTTAACGACGGGACTTACGCTCAGTGATGCATCAGGTCGTTAGGCCGGGTAGTCACTTGACACCAGCAGAACTACAGGGAAGTAACTTTAATATCTCTAATGATTTATATTTCTAATCGGTCCGACATGATTCCGAAGACTTCGATTCGTCGGCCAACTCCGAGTTGGCCACTACTTCCATCGCAGCAGCTAAACGGCGGCGATTGAGTGCCGGTCAAAATGAGCAGAGAAAAGTTGCAGCAATCGAAAAAATGGCCGATGAAATGGCCAAAATGACTGAAGAAATAAAGACCTTCCATGGAGAAGTGCTTAAATTAATGAGGGAGAAAAATGACCAATAATTTTATTTTTAGTTTTATTTTATATCATTAAATAATTTAAGTTTAATCAAAACCGAAATGGAATAAAATAGTTTATGATTGGAGTAGAAGCTGCTCGTGTTGAGTGAAAAAATTTGCAAAACCATTTCGAATTGTTTCAGCATTATCATTGTTGCTCATAGGCACGAACTGGCTGTTCTCGACATGATGTCATCTCCGTTTCGCAACTGTCTTGGAATAAGCAATTTTTTTCATTAAAAAAGTTGTGCAAAATGCAACAACAAATAATAATATGTGTATTGTTTTGAGGAGCGTTGTCCAGGCCCTTGCCAATCCGGCGGAATCGTCCTTTCAACTGTCCAAACGCGTTCTCAACTACTCGTCGAACTTTTGACAAATTATAGTTGAATGCGCGTCTCTCCTCAGATGCATCTACCGAAAATGGATAGGGCTTCATTATAGTTGGTGTAAATTTGAATGCTGAATCCCCCAATATCACCACAGGAATATTTACTCCGCCTATTAGTCTGGCGTTGTCCATAAATAGCGACGACTCTTCTACAGTTCTTTTTAATGAAGATTTTTCGTAAATTTGGGAGTCATGGACCCGACCTGGAGCACCAACACTTATGTAGGTGAATCTATAACTTTAGTAAGCATTATAAGGATTCGTTCATCTTATATTTATAGTAACATACCGATAATCGACCAAAGCAAACAGCACAGTGGAGTACCAGTTTTTATACACTTGAAAAGTGTATTATAATTTTGCCCAGAAGTTTGCAACGCATAGAAGGAATCAACTCCGACCACATAAAGTATATATATTCTTGATCAGCGTGACGAGTTGAGTCGATTAGGCTTTGTCCGTCCGTCTGTCCGTCCGTATGACCGTCTGTCTGTTTCTACGCGAACTAGTCCCTCAGTTTTGAAGCTATCGAGCTGAAATTTTGCACTGAGTCTTCTTTTGTCTGCACGCTGCTAATATGTCGGAACCGACCGAATCGGATAACTACTTCTTGTAGCTGCCATACAAATAATCGGTCAAAAAATGGTTTTTAATGAGAAAAACTGTTTTTTTCTCAATATTACCGCTCTCAATCACGGTCATGGGTAATATTAAATGTTTTTAAGCTGATCTGCGAAGTTTGGTCGAAGTCGCTAACCGTTGAGACAAGCGATTTCAAGTGTATAAAAACTTCGGCACGGACGAAGTTAGCCTTGCCTTTCTCGTTATAATTATGGTAATCAACTGCGTGCGCTGCTGGCGGCTTAACTTCGATGTGGCAGCCAACTGAAAACCAATAAGCAAACATAAATATTCCAGTTTACAAAGGCGCTAAAGATATACTTGGCTCACCCATTGCACCAAAGCACTGTGGAAATCCTAACTTCTCAAATCCCTGCACACACTCAAGAACCTTCTCCTGTGTCATGTAGTTTGGTGGCTCATCTCATCTGCCAACTGTATAATAACTTCTCGGCAGAACTCGTTCAAAATGGATCCAACCATTGTTTTTGAATTACCGAACAGTCTTCCAACTGTTCTGTATTCTGCAGATGAGCCCAACGTATACAACGCAACGGCAATCCTTTTATCCAGGGGAATGGCCAGACGAAATGGTGTGTCTTTCCTTGCCAGCCTTGGCAACCGAGCCACCAAAGTATCAAATATGCTCCTCTCACACCTAAAGCTCTGCTTGAAAAACTCGTTTGAGTTTAGGGGTACATCCTTTTCCCAAAAGGTTCCATACCGTTTCTAAACATATTATAAGTTGTCATTTTATCATAAATTTTAATTTATAACTACACAAAGCTTACGTATGTCCAGACGTTGCGGGATGAATGTCGGCGTCGGATTTCCATGAGCACGCTGGAATATATGGACATGGAAGCATACCATACCCTTACCAGCATTAAATGTTCCGTGTCAATGAGCGAAATAAGTTGCAATTGATTGTCCATTTGAAATTAGAGTTTTTTACGGCGTGTCAGACCATAAGTGTAAACAAAGAACAGATGTTCCCAAAATGCAAAATGCTGAAGCAGCACAATGAGGACAGGAAATTGCATTTTCAGTGATGACGATAACTTTTTTGAAAATGCGCTTCAGTGAGGAACCCATACTAGGCTGGAATGACACTTTAAATTTTTTGGGACAATTTTAGTCACAATTTTTCGTCTATGGCGTACGCAAGTAAGGGTACGCTTAAACTCGCAGCGCTATGTTTTTCAAGAGGCTGAGATAATCTACAACAGAAACTTTTGTCTATTTATAAAAAATTGTGACAAAAATAGAGGCAAGCTAACTTCGACCGAAGTTTATATACCCTTGGAGCTTTATATATGCCCGACAGTTTGTATGGCAGCTATACTATATAGTGGTCCGATTTCGACAAATCTTGTTGAAATTATGTGAAAACTTATAAATACGAGCGTTGGGAGCGATAACATTGAAAACAAAAAAGTTTTTCTCACTAAGACTTTTTTTCAGACCTAACTTTTGTATGGCAGCTATACTATATAGTTGTCCGATATCGACAAGCTTTGGTGAAATTATGTGAAATCATTAAAATCTTATAAATACGGGAGCGATAGTATTGAAAACAAAAAAGTTTTTCTTACTAAAACTAGTTTTTCGACCGATCGTTCCTATGGCAGCTATATGCTATAGTCATCCGATGCGGCCGGAAAACGCAGAGATTTTCCAATTCTGTTTTTTTTATACCCTTGGAGAGGGTATATTAAAATTGTCTGGATGTTTGAAACGCAGAGAAGGAAGCATCTCCGACCACATAAAAAATATATATATTCTTGATCAGCATGACGAGCTGAGTTGATGTACTATTTCATTTGAAATAACATTGTAGGATTCCTTGTATATTATACATTAATTTAATTATAAGCAGGGCTCAATACCGGAACCAGAACCGGAACCGTTAACCGAAATAAACCGTTTCAAATCGCGTACCGGAACCGGAACCTGAACCGATACAAAATTTTTTTTAAGAACCGAATACCGTTTACCGTTATTATCGGAACCGATAAAACCGGAACAAAACCGAAACTTTCGTACCGGTACGGTTCCGGTTTTTTTTTAGGCGCTGTACCTAATTATGTTAGGAGTGTGCAAAATTATGTAACTGAGAAGAATCATTTCATTTATGTAGACAAAAAAAAACAAAAGATTGAACAGTCCAAAATATTGCATTGGAAATGGCAATGACGGGGACAATTAAGCACAAAAAAACAATGAAACAACTAAAATAAATGCGAAATTTGCTAAATTTTCTTATTCCCAAAATTTTTATGAAGATTTGATAGACTGCAATAGTAGAGGGTAAATATATGTGGTGTAGACCGAACTGTCTCACAAATCGGAAATTTACAAAATTACATGAGTTCAGAAAGGTATAAATTTGCAAAAATTCTTATATGAGTTAATGAGACGTGTTGATCAAACGGACCAAAAAATCGGAGACGAAATTTTATAACGATTTTGATTCTTATGAAGACGGGTAAATAAACGGATGGTGAATTTTGCTAGATGAAGATTTGATAGATGGTAATTGTAAGGTATGCTTCACTCCTTCGCTTTGTGAGCGGCGTAGCAACGCACGTCAGGTGCATATTTATTAGAATTTTGTTATTATTTTTCAGTATTAAAAATAAGTAGTACTTATATCGGTGACTACCGGTACGTACCGGTATACCGAAATCAAAATCCGGGTACCGGAACCGAAACCGGAAACCGAAATTAATTGAAAACCGATAAAGAACCTTTAACCGAAACATTCATTTCGGGACGTACCGGTACTGGAACCGGAACCGAAATTCGTTTCGGGATTAAGCCCTGATTATAAGTCATAGTTATAAGAACCAATGAGTAAACTTATCAACACCACTGTAACTAGCTTAAGCATTGTTAAAGTTAAATTGAGTCACTCTACTGCATACACACTATGTTAGTTAACCAGCAACCTACTCAAGCGCTGATAACGCAGGAACCGTTACCTTAGTCGGTCTGCATTGCATTGCACGTCCATCATAACAACTTCAAATTACTCAAATATTATTCCTAGCAAAGTGACTCAATTTAACTTACCATTTCACTCATGTCAAAATTGCATTAAAGAGAATACTCAAATTGAATAAAGATCAATCATAAGCTCGCATCCAACTGCGAACAACTTATCCCCTCGCCTTATCGTTACATGGCGATCCTGCCTTCTGAACCGGCAGAAATTTAAGACAATATTAGGGATAACCCATATCTTAAATCCTTGGGCATGTCCACGGAACATCAGACCAAAATCGTAACAGGCAACAAAACAATAACAATCATAACAATGTTAGATTGGTTGAAAACCAAAACTCAGAATCGGAAAACGAAGACGGTCCTCTAAACAACCAAGAATATTCCACATAAATCTAAATTTCAGCAGCTTTGTTACTTTGCTTAACTCACATTAAAAAAAAAAACGAGAAAGTCAAAGCTATCTTCGTCTGTGCCGAAGTTTTGATACACTTGAAAACGCTTGTCTCAACGGTTAGCGACTTCGACCAAACTTCGCAGATCAGCTTAAAAACATTTAATATTACCCATGACCGTGATTGAGAGCGGTAATATTGAGAAAAAAACAGTTTTTCTCATTAAAACCCATTTTTCGACCGATCATTTGTATGGCAGCTACAAGAAGTAGTCATCCGATCCGGTCGGTTCCGACATATTAGCAGCGTGCAGACAAAAGAAGACTCTGTGCAAAATTTCAGCCCGCTAGCTTCAAAACTGAGGGACTAGTTCGCGTAGAAACAGACAGACGGACGGACGGACAGACGGACAGACGGACGGACGGACAGACGGACGGACAAAGCTTAATCGCCTCAGCTCGTCATGCTGATCAAGAATATATATACTTTATGTGGTCGGTGATGATTCCTTCTATGCGTTGCAAACTTCTGGGCAAAATTATAATACACTTTTCAAGTGTATAATAACCTTTTTAGTAGACACCGGGGCAAACATATCACTCTTGAAAAATTCATTCAACACAAATCAGTTAAACAAAAGCAAAACCACACAAATCAGTGGAATCAAAAAGCCAGCATAAGATTACTAGGAACAGTTAAAATCGATTTGCAGTACAGAAATACCTACATCACTCATACATTATTAAAAATGATTTCCCAATACCATGTGAAGGATTAATAGGACTAGATTTTATAAAAGAATTTAATTGCATATTAGACTACCAGAAAAATAAAGATTTTCTTATATTAAGACCAGATAATTTTCCTGACATTATCGAAATACCATTAACAAATACATGTAAGGACCAATTAGTATTGCCTGCTAGATCAGAGGTCTTAAGAGAAATCCCATTAAATACTCTTGAAGACGAAGTATTAGTACTAAGCCAAGAACTACAACCAGGAGTATTCATTGCAAACACCATAGTCAGAGCAGATCAAGCAATAGTTAAAATACTAAATACAAATGACAACACAGTAACTGTTAGTTGCAATAATATTAAACACGAATCTTTAACAAATTATGAAATCATAAATAAAATAAATACAAACAAAAGTAGAAAAAAGAAAATATTAATGAAATTAGAAAAACACTGTCCTGAAGCACACAAAAACGACTTATTCCGAGGTGTTCCAGAAATCTCTAGAGATTTAAGGGACAGTTGTTTTTGAAAACAACAAATCCAAATGTTGGTGTTCTACAAATGTCGGATGAGTTTGTCTCTGCACTGACAGCTTTATCAAATGAGGAGCCGTAACAGAGTTGTTATTGCTGGTGATTTTAACGCCTGGGCTGAGGAATGGGGCTGCGCAACGACGAACCCTAGAGGACGTGCACTACTGGAGATATTCGCCTCCCTGGATATAGCGTTACTAAATGTCGGCTCTCAACATACTTTTAGCAGAGCAGGACGTGGCTCAATCATTGACCTTACGTTTGCGAGCGCCTCATTGTATAATGGAGCCCAGTGGAGAATCGGCAATATATATACTGCTAGTGACCACGAGGCCATTTTATGTTCAATTGGTTGTCGTGCAGACGTGAGACATAAAAAACCAACAAGGGAAAAGGAGTACCGGGTCGAAACATTTAACCCCCCCCCGTATTTGCAGATGCCCTGGTACCTTTTACTTTTAGCGGAACAGCAGAAGAAAGAGCCGAACAGACCGCCCTTCGTTTGGAAAGGGCCTGTGACGCTAGCATGGCTAGACGGAAGCCTTATAGACGGCATGAACCTACCTATTGGTGGAACGAGCGTATTGCCGACGCCCGACGTGCTTGCCTCCACGCCAGGAGGCTCTACCAGCGCTCACGTGGAAGAGAGAGTTTTTTATCCAGACTGGCAGACAACCAGTCAGCTAGAAAGATGCTGAAAGACGAGATCAGAGCGAGTAAGCGGGAGTGCTTTCTTCAATTGTGTGACACCGCCGACCATGACCCTTGGGGGCAGGCATACAAAATAGTCGTTAAACGACTCTATGCCAATAAACAGGCCACACCAAGCGACCCATCTGAGCTGAAAATGATTGTCGAAAATCTCTTTCCGACTCGATTGCCTAAATCACCAATGCGACCATGTGTTTTCGATCCAAATACAATAGAAGCTATCACAGACACAGAAGTACTATCGGCGGCCGTGAACCTCCAGCCCAATAAGGCACCTGGCCCGGATGGTGTTCCTAACCGTGCCCTGAAGCTAGCCATGACATTGTATCCAGCAGAGTTTGCGAACTTATTCAACTCGTGCCTCCGAGATGGCATTTTTCCATCCATCTGGAAGAAACAGTTACTGTTACTCCTTCCTAAGCCAAGAGGTCAACCAAGCGATGCACCGTCCTATAGACCTATCTGCCTCCTAAATACGGTTGGTAAGGTACTGGAGAAGCTCCTAAGTCAAAGACTCGACGAGGCCATCATGCAGCTGGTGGGCTTTCGCCAAACCAGTTCGGTTTTAGGAAGGCAAAGTCAACGGTGGATGCGATTGACAAAGTGGTTACAATTGCACGCAGTGCTATTAAGGGCTCAAGCTGGAAACGAGGATCCAAGGAGTACTATCTGGTGGTCACCCTAGACGTGAAAAACGCTTTTAACAGCGCTGACTGGAACCGAATAATAAGCGCTTTAGGTGAATTTGGTGTTCCGCATTACCTCCAGGCCATAATTAGATCGTACTTCAGTGGCAGAGCTCTTACGTACTCCACGGCAGACGGAAATAAAACTCACGAGGTATCTTCAGGTGTTCCGCAAGGCTCCGTGCTGGGACCTGTCCTATGGAATGCCATGTACGACGGGGTTCTCCGCCTTCCTCTCCCTCCAGGAGTTCACTTAGTCGGTTTTGCGGATGATGTGGCACTTGTTGCTGTGGGCAAAGTGCTTCGAAGGACAGAAGAGGCGTGCAACGCTGGCATTGAGCGTATTCACCAATGGCTTACCTCGAGCTAGCGGCGCAGAAGACAGAGGCGGTGCTAATAAGCAGCCGTAAGAAGGTGGAATCAGCTTGGGTCAGTGTTAATGGCACAGCAATCAAATCCAAAAGAGCCGTTAAATATCTTGGAGTAATGCTGGAGACAAGGCTGTGTTTCCGAGAACATCTGGCGTACGTCGGAGAGAAGGCAGCAAAATCAAGCAGCGCCTTAGCTAGAATCATGCTGAACACACGCGGACCAAAACAGGGGCGAAGACGACTTTTGGCGAGTGTGACTAAGGCCACTATCCTATATGCGGCGCCAATCTGGCATCGTTCCATGAAATTCGCTAGCTACATAAGAGGCGTATGTGGGGCGTATCGTCTAAGTGCGCTCAGGATCTCTTCTGCGTACCGTACGTTGTCAGAGGATGCTGCATTGGTCATTGCCGGGATGATTCCACTTAGCGAGCTGGCCACCTAGGCAAATGAGAGGTACAGGGCTTCACGGTTGAGTGGCGCAATTGAACCCAGCAGGCTTACACATCTGCAGGAAGAGAGGCAGCGGAGCATTGACAAGTGGCAACAACGTTGGGACCTATCCACTAAGGGGCGCTGGACCCATAGCCTAATCCCGAAGCTATTGCCATGGCTGTCTAGGAAACATGTTGAGGTGAACTTTCACCTAACACAGCTTCTTAGTGGGCACGGCTGTTTTAGAAGCTACCTGAAAAGAGTCGGCCATGATGATATCGAGGAGTGCACATACTGCGAAGAAGGCCCTGTGGAGGACGCCAGGCACGTCTTGTTCGTATGTAAAAGGTTTGAGACCGAAAGGGCGGAACTATCCAGGGTGATGGGTGGCGATATAGCCGAAGATAATTTAGTCCCATACATGCTGATGTCGAAAGAAAACTGGGATGCTACTTGTGAGTTCGCAGCTACCATTATGGCTAAGTTTCGGAGACTGGATGTGCAACGTAGAACCAGGGAGTAGGCGGGTCATCAAATCGGCGAAGCAATGCCTTGCGGCCGTCCCGCAGGTTTAAGATGTTTCTGTCTAATTTTCTGTACCACTTTGTTCAAAAGCGCTTCTTATGTATGTATACTAGGTCGGACATTTTATATATGGAAAAATGTTACGTCATACTGATACCCGCTTAAACGATGCCTATTTGTGTATAAAACGCATAGCAAAATAAATTTTTGAGAAAAAATAAGGTTTAGGGTCTGCGACTTGGACTTAAAGTTTATCACTCATACGTACTGTTGCCCATGCCTACATTTTTAATTTTTTAGTAGTTGGCGTAGACTTGGTTTGAAGTCATAGCATTTGACAAAAAGGTACCTTGACCAATAAAAATTTTTTTTTATATAAGAGACACAATATGTAGGTAAATATATTTGGTACTTAATATATTTGGTAAAAATTTTATATTACGGCAAAATTTCTACTATTTTGCGTTGTTTACTTCTAGATGAAAGCAAGTTTTAGCCGTTTATTAAGAGGCTATCAAGATATCTTTGAAGTCAGGTCCCACACTGAACTGAAGTGCTGCGCATCACGGTTGCAGCCGTTCCTGCGAATAGTCTACTTTTACTGGGCTGCTTATAAATAAGCTTCTTCAGGATCGAAAAATAATGCGGATTACTATACTACTATGGGCTAAAAATACAGGAAAATTATTCAAAAATCAAAAACTCTTTATTAAATATTGTCAATTCATTTCATTCCCTTGAAAGTAACCTCCCCCTACTGCATTACACTTGTGCCAACGTTTTTTACAATTTTGGTTGTGTTTGTAGGACAAATTTTAGGAACATACTGCAAAGTCTTCTTCTGGTATAGTCTTTAATTTCTTCTTCGTTTGGGGCTCTGTCTCTTTATCGATTCAAAACGGTGTCCACGGAGCGATCTCTTGAGTTTAGCGAATTGTCCATAGTAGCCAAAATGGACACTCAAAATTGTTTTCACTATTATGTCTGCAGTATCTGACTAGAAGGACAGAGCGTTCATGCGTACATGGCCCTTCGTTGATACCCCTCTTGTGGACTATGCTGACTTCAACTTGCGAGCCACACTAGGCGCATTTTCTTAAATGGGCAGTCTTAAGAATTTAGTCCCATATAAAAGCGTGGGAAAAACGCATCTCTTCGTTGGAAATGGGCTCGCTTCGTCAAAATTTGGTTATAGTCTACCAACCAAAAATACATTCGATTCCTGCTCCATTTTTATTTGTTGTTAGATTAAATTCAAATTTGACAACTTTTAAAATGATACGAAGAATTCGTCGACAGAATTTCGATAGGGTGAACGGGTCGTATACGTAATATTTGTAGAAACTTCGAGGGCTTTTCGCAGAGGTTAAAACATGATATAAAGTTTTTTGATTTTTTAATTCATTATGTACACCCTAAAAGTAATAGTCTAAGATGGTATCAGTAATATTTTTATCGGCGTCCACCCTAATGTATATAGTAGTATTTTTTTAAGGTAACAATAAAGGAATTAAAAAAAAAAAATGAAAAAAAAAACAAATATCGGAGATTTCATTTTTCGGAGTCAGCTTCGGAGTCGTGTGAAGAGAATGGCAAAAAACAGCTGACTGGTAGTAATTTCAATGTGGCTGCCACGACAGGGTTTTTTGCAAGCAATTTTTTTTTAGTTTGAAACAAAATGCTTAAAGTGTGTCGTATGAGATGCACTAAATTATTAAACTTTAATGATTATGGAGCATAAAAACTCAATTACATCGGAAAAATTTTTAAATAAATTAGGCCGCGAAATAAATAGAATTTGTTGACAACCCTGTTTGTGTAAATGAGAGTGGCAATTATAACTGTAAATATTTATAAAAAATGTAAAAATACAAATTTAAAATGCCAGTGGCTGCATTGATAGCTTTGGATGTTGCTAGAAGAAGGACTTTGGCGATAGAGAAAATTCGTCGCAAGATCCTCATGCATCCAATCCACTTACCATTTCTGATGAAGCGTAAGAAGCTTACTCTGAATGTTTTCCTGCATTTTTTAACAATTTTATTTTCTATACTAGTTTTCTGTATAACTATCGTATGGACAAAGATACCTTTGTTATGATTTTTAACATAATAGAGACCGATATCCGCGATTTCAAGACCCATCGTTTGCAAATCTTTGGTGAAAATAATTCCATTATTAGAGAGAAAGCTTTGTCCTCGTTTTATAAAATTAGAGCAAACATCTGAACGGCTTGCGGCATCGAGGCGCGACTTTTATACGAAATTTCGGATTCCAGGAGTAATTGGGTGCGTGGATGGAACGCATGTCAAAATTTTGAAGCCACCTGACAACGAAAATCACTATATGAACCGAAAAGGCTATTTTAGTCTTAACGTTATGATTGTAAGTATAGTTCAAGCGGCCTCATTTTAGAATTAGATTTTTATTTAATTTTTAATTACATAGATATGTGATTATGAAACGCGGATAATTTATGTGGATTCTACAATGCCTGGAGCAACACATGATTCATTTGCATGGAATTTGAGCGAGGCCAGAGAGTTCTTAAAACGCAAATGGGAAGATGGTTGTCGAAGTTCGTGGCTTCTTGGGGACTCTGGCTACCCACTGGAACCTTTCGTCATGACTCCGTATAGAAGCCCCAGTGCAGGATCAGCTCAGCACACTTTTAATCTCCGACATTCATCTGCTCGTAATATAGTTGAGCGCACAATTGGCGTTTTAAAGAGTAGATTTCGTTCAATTCAGGGGTGTCTCTTATATCACCCAACAAAAGTTTCAAAAATTGTGAATGTGTGCTGTGCCTTGCACAATATTTGCCGTGAGCGGAATATCCAAAATTTTGACTGTGAAGATCCAGCCGACGATGAAAATAATAATCGATCTCAAGATGAGGAGGGCAATATCAATGCCGAAGTGGTGTGCGAAAGCCAATCTAGAATTCGCGATGAAATTGCCTCAGACTTGCATAGAATGAGATAAGAATCTAGTTTAACTAAATAAATACTATTGTTTTCGAAAACTTATAAACAAAATCCCATCATATTCACCTACAGCCTGCTAATAAGTTCCCACCATTGATAACACCTAGTTTACAGCCAAAAAAGACCCATTTCTACTGAAAATTTTTTTTAGTGTAGTTTGGAATGGTGATCTCAAAAATCAATTTTAAAAATTTTTTCGTGGCTCCGTTTTTGAAATATAATTTTTTTTTATTTTTTGGTAGGGGCACTTACATTTTAAGCCATATCTCACTTTATAATTGTCAGATAGAATCAAGCAAGATAAAAATCGAAAGGTTATTTCGCTGCCGGTAATCGAGTAGAACATTGTTTTTAAATCGGTTCATTAGTTTGACTACAATATCCAAAAATATTTCGAAAAAATCGATTTTTGCTCGAAAATTCATTTTTCGCCTGGAAAAATAAAAAAATCCAAAAAAATTATTTTTATTTTTTCTACATAAGAACCGCACTTCTACAAAGAAAAACAGATATCGATGATCAAAATCTGTGAACAAACACAGGAGCTGTAAGCAATTTAGTGCAAAAAAATGTGATATTTTCCTGAATATTTTAAAATAAATTTTTGTTTGCTTCGACTTTTGTTCCGTTTTTAATTTTTATTTTGTTCTGGCTTTTCGTTCACTTTATAATTTGACCAAAAAACGAAGAAAAGTACAATGTTAATTTTTGGAAACACACAATATACTCAAATTTGACTGTTAGTTCCTCTACTCAATTTGATCCATCTATGGTACGTGTTACACGATTTTCCTCACCAATACCTTATTTTCTTCGTAAAAGTGCGATTCTTAAGTAGAAAAAATAAAATATTTTTTGTATTTTTTTATATTTTTCTAGTCGTTTAAAAATGAAATTTCTTGGATTTTCGAGAAAAAATCGATTTTTTGAAATATTCTTGGTTGTTAAATTCAAACTACTGAACCGATTTAAAAACAATGCTCCACGCAATTATTGGCAGCTCCATTACCTTTCGATTTATTTCTTACTTGACTCTATCTGACAATTATGAACTGAGATATGGCTTAAAATGTAAGAGTACCTACCAAAAAAATTTAAAAATTAATATTTCAAAAAACGGAGCCATGAAAAAAATTTTTGAAATCGATTTTTAGATCACCATTCCAAACTATACTAAGAAAAATTTTCAGCTGAAATGGGTCATTTTTTTTTTTATTTTGTAAACTAGTGTAATCAATAAGGTCACAATCTCATTGTGCTAAATAAATACTTGTTTTGTTTTTATTCCATTTTTGCGACAAATTTTTCCATTATAGAATTAAGTTTTCGGCGTTCTTCCAGTTGTTGCTCCATCAATCCACTGAGCTGTGCTCCCATTGCTAATACAGCTTCCGTTCCAGTCTTGTTTTGGCTGTTAAGTTCTCGGAGCTCCTTCACCATGTCTTTAAAAATGGTGTTTTGCTCAGTAATGAGAGCAGCCAATGGGGCATTATTGCCACTGAGAACCTGAAGATGAAGTGCTTGGAGCGACATCCGAAGATCTTGAGCTCACATTGTTGGTGGCCACCTTACGCCTTTTTGGTGGTGTGTCTCTGGGCTCGCTTTTTAATTCAAAAAATTAATATTAATGAAATGAGTAAATTTTTGACTTTATTGGACTTACCAAACTCTCCAGAAACCGGATCCTGGCTGTCTGTCGACGACTTGGGCGAAGATGCCAGATTCAAGCCGAAAGCGCGGGCTCCAGGAACACCATCGACCATCGCATACAGGCCAGCAAATACAGCCACAGCATCCTCAGTTGCCGCCAGGGTCTCTATTTGGTATGGCCCACCGCCAGTGGCTCTGGCCTCCTTTTTATACCCTTGGAGAGGGTATATTAAAATTGTCCGGATGTTTGTAACGCATAGAAGGAAGCATCTCCGACCACATAAAGTATATATATTCTTGATCAGCATGACGAGCTGAGTTGATATAGCCATGTCCGTCTGTCCGTCAGTCCGTCTGTCCGTCCGTCCGTCCGTCTGTCCGTCTGTTTCTATGCTATCTTCTCCGTCAGTTTTAAAGCAATCTTAACCAAACTTTGCACGAAGTCTTTTGATATAAATACGCTGCACATTTGTCGGAACCGGCCGGATCGGACGACTATAGCATATAGCTACCATAGGAACGATCGGTTGAAAAACTAGTTTTAGTGAGAAAAACTTTTTTGTTTTCAAAGCTATCGCTCCCAACGCAAGTATTTATAAGTTTTTAATGATTTCACATAATTTCACCAAGCCTTGTCAAAATCGGACAACTATATAGTATAGCTGCCATACAAAAGTTAGGTCTGAAAAAAAGTCTTAGTGAGAAATTTTTTTTTGTTTTCTATGTTATCGCTCCCAACGCTCGTATTTATAAGTTTTCAATGATTTTACATAATTTCAACAAAATTTGTCAAAATCGGACCACTATATAGTAAAGCTGCCATACAAACTGCCAGGCATATATCAAGCTCCAAGGGTATATAAACTTCGGTCGAGCCGAAGTTAGCTTGCCTCTATTTTTATTTTTTGAAATTTTGGCCCGGATGCTCATCTTCCAGTCTTTCCAAATCTAAGGAGGATTATTTTTAATTATTTTCTTCGAAAAAAATTAACTTTTAATGTACGTACCCGGCGCCACTCTTCTAGTGTTTTTTCTGGCGGGCCAATGCTGTTTAAATCAGCATGTAAGTCTTCCCAAGCCTTCGCCACTGCCACTCTATCGCCTTTGGTGAACCCTTTTGCAATATCCGGGTGCTTCTCCATAAAGGCCAGCATCACGGCCTCTTGCTCCGGAGTTCTATGCTTTCCCCTATAAAACCATTTTCAAATTTATAAGACGAAAATATTTTTAAAAAGCGTACTTACATTTTTCACTGCTGTTTACTTGTCGTCTTCTTCTTAATTTGACGTTCTCACAAAACAGAGATCATCGATAGCTTTTTTTCGATAATTCATTAATATAACCACTTAAATCATGTTTTATTAAACTGCTAATTTATACACACAATCTGGTTAAATTTATACTTCGTTTAAGCCTATAAGCTTTTAATTTTGATAAGAAAATTAAAACTCCGAAAATGTAATTGTCATAATTGAAATAAGTTGGCAGGTTTGCTCATTGTTGCTTTCTGCTGCTGTCAGACTTTTGCATTGTTTTGGTGGCCAATATTTTAAAATTCATTTTTTTTACTTAAAACATATTAAATCTTTAATAATATTAATGCAATTCGATCAGTTAAGCATTCAAGTTGTGTTCCTCATTATTCTATTTGACTCAAATTTCTTTATTAGCTAAACATAGGCCAAATGTCGCCAGAAAATGTGCAACATTTGAAAACAACCAAAAGAGGTTTCAGGAACACCGACAATTGCTTTTGGGTTGTTAGAGGTTTGTAGAACACCGCCGATAGGCTTAAAATATTACCGTACGGATTAAAAGTAGCACCAAATTCGTTTCAGCGAATGATGACTCTTTCTTTTCGCGGTCTCACCCCTACACAAGGCTTTTTGTACATGGATGACCTGGTCGTATTGGGATGTTTCCCAAATCACATGCTTAGTAACCTTGAAGCAGTTTTCCAGCTTTGTAGAAAACATAATTTGAAATTTCACCCAGAAAAATGCAATTTTTTCAGCATGAAGTCACATATTTAGGCCATAAATGCACTGATAAGGGTATCTTACCAGATGATGAAAAATACGAAACGATATCAAACTACCCAAGACCAACCAATCCCGACGAAACTAAACGTTTTGTTGCATTCTGCAACTATTATAAAAGGTTTATAGACAATTTTTCCCATTATGCAGTACATCTTACTAGACTATGCAGGAAAAAAGCTGTATTCAAGTGGTCCGACGAATGCGAAAAATCTTTTCAATACTTAAAACAAGCTCTAATTAGTCCAACCTTGTTGCAGTATCCGAATTTCAAAAAACCGTTTTATATAACAACAGATGCTAGTAACCTTGCCTGTGGAGCGGTACTGAGCCAAGAAGTCGACAATATCCTTAAACCTATCTCTTATGCTTCTAAATCATTTTCTAAAGGCGAATGCAACAAGCCAATTATTGAAAAAGAGCTTTTAGCAATTCACTGGGCAATAAAGTTCTTTAAAGTTCATTACAACATCCCAAACTTGGGGCCTTCTTCTTTTTGTTTTTTGGGCTTTGTTTTATCGCAGTGGGCCCTATTTCATACTTTAAATTGGGGTATTGTTTTATTATGAAATAACACCCCAAATTTGGGGATTTATTTTATTTTATATTTTCGGGACTTATTTCCGCTGCCTTAATTGAGCGGTTTGTTCATAAACTCATAAAATCGTTACCAAGCGCGTTTTAAAAAAATGTGCCTGCGGCGCTTTATCTTTTTCCAATTTTACCTTCAAACCAGAGACTAAACCCGAAATTAAATTCAGTTTGAGTCAAGGCATCATCTTTAAAATTTACAATATTTTTATACCCTTGCAAAGGGTATTATAATTTTGCCCAGAAGTTTGCTACGCATAGAAATATTAATTTCCGACCCTATAAAATATATATATTCTTGATCAGGGAGACAAGCTGAGTCGATTTAGCTTTGTCCGTCCGTCTGTCTGTACGTCTGTCTGTTTCTACGCAAACTGGTCTCTCAGTTTTAAAGCTATCGAGCTGAAACTTTGCACAGAGTCTTCTTTTTACTGCACACTGCAAATATGTCGGAACCGACCGGATCGGATGACTATATCTTATAGCTGCCATAGAAACTATCGGTCAAAAAGTGGGTCTATGTGAGAAAAGCTTTTTGTTTTTAATGTTAATGAAATACATGTTGGCGAAATACTTAGTTAAGTAGGATAAGTTAGGAAATGAAATTTAATGAATTCAATGCAATGTATTAGCGTGTAATGTAGCTCTAAAGTAGAATAGTGGGAGGAGAAGAAAGCGAAAGCGACGCCAGAATTGGCGCGCTCTCAAAGGAAGAGAGCGTATTTAAGGTCGCTGGCTGCTTTTTGAGAGTCAGTTACCACAGTCGAATAATTGAAAGCGCACGAACTGTTAAAGAAATAGATCGAAAATAAATTGTAATTTTATATTAAACGTATCAACAACTGTCCACAATCACAAAACACATTAATCGTTCAAGTCTCACAAAAACTATTGCGAGAAATTATTACATGGCGCCCGTGCTGGGACTAAAGTTGTTGATATTGTAAAATTAAACTAAAACTTATTTTGTTTGGTGGCTCAGTGCAGTGAGCAATAACTAAAACTTTGTGCCGGAACAAAAACCACTAACAAACGGTTACCTGTGCCTAAAGTGTGAGGAGAATGGCAAAAGCCAAGGAGGTTCCAGAATCAAGGAAAGTCAGCGCTGGCAGTTAGCCCAAGAGGTATTTAGTGCAAACGTTGAAAGTCAAATTTAAGCATTATTGCGGCAAATTGGCCAAACTTTCAACCTTTGGCATATACCAATACGGTAGATAGTTGAGCATTTACATCAAATTAACACTTCACACATATGCATGCACATTGCTAACATACATACATTCATCAAGAAGTGAACCGCTTTAAATAAAACAAAAATAAAAACCACTTGCACCCTTTCACTTATCTACGCAATTCGTGCCTTTTAATTATATAAACATACACACATACATATATTAGTGGTTGCATTTGGCTAAGTTATTTCCAAACTGCAATTGTTGATCGAAATTGCCAATCAACCCCCACTCTCGTTGTCATCAGCTGTTCATCAGCCAAATACATATACATAACTACTTGCATTCCCCGCTTCTCCCGCCAAATTCAAAACTCCCGTTGCACTATTTCGAACTCGCTCTCAATTTCGGTTGACAAGCGAAATCGCATATATACATATGTACATACATGCATATGCCGCTAACTCTGAGTTGCCGTTTCTAAGCACAGCTGTAAATTCGCACACAGGCGCATCATTGTCGGGCGTCTTCTTTGTCGTTGGTTCCGTTTGTCGTGGTTATATTTTCGCTGCAACTGAATAGCTTAGAGCTGGTCATCTTAGTGATACCCTACCCTAGTGGGTTGGGCATATTTGTTTTATTATCGATTGCTACATTCAATTTTTTTTTTTTTTGATAAATTAATTCAAAATGAGCAAAGATTTAATTGAAGATCTCCGTAGAAAGCGTTTCAATTCAATATCCCGGACACATCGTCTTATATCTGACGGGGCAATATCATTAATTCCCTCAGAGTTAGAGTGTCGCTTGGAGCTTCTCAACATACATATTGAAAATGCGTCTATTTATCAAAGTAAAATTGAAGCAAAAGATCACGAAGACGATTTTCGGGAAGAGCTGGAAGAAGTTTGTATAAAAACCAAGGGCATGATTAAAGGGGCTTTGGATAAGCTACGAAGGCAAAGTAAAGATGAATCCAAAAGTAATTCAAATGCTAACAAGCCTGTGGAACAGCCGGCTGGTTGTCGATTGCCCACAGTCTCTCTCCCAACATTTAGCGGAAAACATTCTGACTTTAAAAACTTTATAAGTTTGTTTGAAACATTTGTCCATAATGACAATACCTTACACGACATTGAAAAATTTAATCACCTAATATCATGTTTGTCTGGTGGCGCTTTAGGAACAGTCCGAGCCTTTCAAGTTACGAAAGACAATTATGCCAAAGCATTAGCAAGCTTGAAGCGGGTGTACGATAATGATTGTCTCATATTTTTAGACAACATTTCAACATTATTTAATTTGCCTAAAATGGGACAGCCATCAGGCACAGCCTTGAGAACATTGATCGATACAGTTTCCGCCACATATGAGTCGCTTCTTTCTTTGGGTGACGATAAGAAAATCACAAATGCTATTTTGATACATTTGATTATGGGTAAGGTCGATTCAGTTACTAAGAAAAAATGGGAAGAACAGTTAGATTCTACCCAGCTCCCGCTGTGGAGCGAATGTGAAACTGCTTTGAATCGACGTTACCAACATATCATTGCAGAAGAATCAAGCAGACCAAAGACATCTGGCGCTCAATCCAATCAGTATACACAAAAGAAAACTCCAAACAGCAACAATTACTCGTTTGTAGCAGCTAGCAGTGAGCAAAAATCAAATCTTTGCATATTTTGCAACTCCTCCGAGCATTTTATTGAAAAGTGTTCGGCTTTCGCAGCTATTTCGGTTCAGCAGAGATTTGACTTTGCTAAAAAGGTTCCGCTCTGCATAAATTGTTTGCACCGCGGTCATACTGTAGCTAAAAAATGTAGCGTTTGCAAACGCTCGCACCACACGCTGCTACACATATATTCAGCTAGTTCGAACCTTGCGTTACCACCTCCCTCTCAGCTATCCGTTGCTCAAGATGACCCTTCTGCTATGCATGCTATGCATGCATCAGCTTTGGACAAGGTTATTCTTGCCACAGCAGTGGTAAATGTTAAAACAAAAAATGGCAATTTTGTTATAGCAAGAGCTTTGCTAGATTCGGGTTCCCAAGTCAATTTTGTGACTGAGGAGCTCGCACAAAAATTGCAGCTCAAAAGAGAGGCTGTGTGTATGTGCTTGCGGGGCATTGGGGAATCTAATGCTCAAGCTAAGAAAAGAATACACACTTTGGTGAAGTCACGTCTTAATGGTAGCGAGTTTTCATCTGATTTTTGGATCATGCGTACTATTACTGGTTATCAACCTGATTATACGTTGAACACCAGCGGGTGGAGGATACCCAAAAATTTGCAGATGGCAGATCCACTCTTCAATAAACCGCAAAAAATTTATATGTTGATTGGTGCAGAAACCTTTTTCGAACTCTTGTCCGTAGGTCAGATAAAACAGGGCCCAGAATCACCTACACTTCAGAAAACAGTTCTCGGCTGGATTGTGTCCGGAAAGTATACTTCGAAATCGTCAATGAAAGTAGAACAAGTCACAAATTTAAATTGTCAGGAAGAATGTTTGCAAACTATAGAAAGGACACTGTCAAAATTTTGGACAATTGAAGATTTGCCGAAACCATTGAAAGTTTGCACTCCTGAACAGCAAAATTGTGAACAGCATTTTGTGAAAAATACAAAAATATTGTCGTCTGGTCGGTTTGAGGTACGACTCCCATTTAAATCTGATCCTAAAAAACTTGGCTCGTCATACGAAGTAGCAAAACGTCGTTTTTTGTCGCTAGAAAGGAGATTGTTAACAGATGAAAAACTAAGACAAATGTATCTGGAATTTATGAATGAATATGCATCAATAGGTCACATGTCGCCCACCGACAATAGAATTCCAGATACACCACACTATTTTATTCCGCATCAGTGTGTTCTTCGACGACAAAGCTCATCTACTCAATTAAGGGTTGTCTTTGATCCGTCTAGTCGGACAACCTCACAGATTGCGTTGAATGACACTTTAATGGTTGGCCCAACCATTCAAGAAGAGCTTTATTCTACGCTGCTTCGCTTTCGTTTGCACAAATATGCCCTAGTGGCTGATATAAAGAAAATGTACCGTCAGGTGATGGTTAACGAAGCAGATAGAAACTTTCAGCTCATAGTGTGGAGACGATATCCGTTTGAGTCCCTGCAGATCTTTCGATTAAACACCGTAACTTATGGCACAGCACCTGCATCGTTTTTGGCAGTACGGTGTTTAACAAGATTGAGCGAGATAGTGGCATCAGCGCATCTAATAGCTGCTGAAGTCATTCGAAAACATTTTTATGTCGATGACATGTTAACCGGCGCTAGTTGCATTAAGGAACTTCAACATCTTCGGAAGGAAGTTACGAAAGTGCTTCTAATGGCCGGGTTCGAATTGGCAAAATGGTTTTCCAACTGCACAGAGCAACTGTCGGCTTCCGAAGATACAGCGATACCTCTAGCCAAGGTTGACTCAGACGCAACTAAGACATTCGGGGTTATGTGGTTGCCCAGAGAAGACGTTTTTCAGTTTAAGCTGGATGACTCTTGTCTTGATCTCAGAGCGACTAAAAGAAACATTCAGCAGTCACCGATAGAAATTCATGGGTTTGCCGACGCCTCAACGCGAGCGTATGGCGCTTGCCTTTATGTACGCACTCGTACTGCAGAAGGTTTAAGAGTCGCTTTACTGACGGCCAAATCGAAAGTAGCGCCCCTCAAGAAAATATTGAACATACCCACTAAAAAAGTCGTCCTTTGGACTGATTCCGAAGTTACACTGCACTGGATCAAGTCACACCCCTCATCGTTATCGGTTTTCGTTTCGCATCGAGTAGCTGAGATCCAAGATTGGTCAGATGAAGCTTCTTGGAGACATGTCCCAACAAATATGAACCCAGCTGACAGCATTTCTCGTGGGTGTACTGGCGATGAGTTGGCAAACTCTATGTGGTTCGTTGGACCACATTTTAAAATGCAGCCAGAAGATAGCTGGCCTGTAAGCCGTCACTTTGAGCTTCCTGACTATTTAGCTGCATTGGAAGTCAGGAAAAGCGCGGTTGCTCTATTGGCTGAGCCAGAACCTAATGTTTTGCTGGAAGTGGTAGATCGATCTTCATCGCATATGCGTTTGTTCAGAGTATTCGTTTGGGTGTTCCGGTTCATAAAAAGGGCCAAAGGATTTAGTGTGCCCTCTGATACGATTGTCAAGCCAAGTGAGTTGAACTTCGCATTCAACAAGATTGTCGAACTCATCCAGATGCAAGAATTCTATGAGGAAATTTCAAATTAAGAAAAAAGTCAATTCTCCGCCCTAATCTTCAAAGATTGAGTCCCTTTTTAGAAGAATATAAAGAAGACTGGTGTTCGTTTTCGTTATTGAGAGTGGGGGCAGATTGTTAAATGCTCCTATCCCGTATGAAGCCAAATTTCCGTTGTTGCTATCGAAGAGCTCGCAGTTTATAAAAGCATACGTGTCGCATTTGCACACGACGAACTGTCATGCTGGCCCTCGAGCTCTAGTAGGAGTCGTTAGGGAGCGCATATGGGTAGTGAACGCAAAAGCCTTATGTTCCCGAATCGTGCGTTCGTGCATCTCTTGTTTTAGATGCAAACCCATTTTGCTGAAGCAGTTTATGGGCAATCTTCCAGCAGACCGACTCCGAGCCCTCCGCCCATTTATAATTTGTGGCGTCGATTTTTGTGGCCCCATTAGCACAACACGTACGTGGCTCTGTTTGTTTGTTTTGGGTCAAAAGCGGTTCACTTAGAATTGGTATCTGACTTAACCACTGATGCATTTCTTTTGGCCTTTCAAAGGTTCGTCGGACGTCGAGGAATTCCCCAGCGCGTGTATTGCGACAACGCGACGAATTTAGTCGGAGCAGATCGCCAAATGGAAGAGTTCAGAGCGCAGTGGGACAAGCAGGCCGACGCCATACGCACATTCGCATCAAAAAAAGGATGCGAGTTTGCGTACATACCTCCCAGAGCTCCTCACTTCGGAGGGTTATGGGAGGCAGGTGTCAAGTCTGCAAAGAGCCTGTTCCGACGAACTGTGGGCAACGCACTTTTGACCGCCGAGGAGCTCAACACTCTACTGGTCAACGTGGAGGCCGTCCTGAACTCGCGACCAATCGGAGCGCAGAGTCCCGACCCCAACGACGGGGAAGCGCTCACACCAGCACATCTGTTGATCGGCGGGCCAATGCTGGCTCCACCCGCACCACCACTTCCAGACCAGGTCAACAAAACCTGCTTGAGGCGATGGCGCAGTGTCTTGTCTCTCAAGCACAGGTTTTGGCAGCGATGGTCCCTGGAGTACATCTCCAGCCTGCAAGTACGGGCCAAATGGTTCCAGGAGGAGCCCAATGTCGCCGTGGGAACTCTCGTCGTGGTCGCCGAGGACAGCGTACCGCCGCAGCAGTGGGTCGTGGGCAGAGTGGTAGCAACACACGCTGGTATGGATGGCAAGGTCAGAGTGGTCGAACTCAAGACCAATAGTGGCATCTACAAACGCTCCATTCATCGCCTGGCTCCACTGCCAATTTGTTGAAGGATGATATCTCTTCAAAAGGGCCGGTGTTTTCGAAATACTTAGTTAAGTAGGATAAGTTAGGAAATTAAATTTAATGAATTCAATGCAATGTATTAGCGTGTAATGTAGCTCTAAAGTAGAATAGTGGGAGGAGAAGAAAGCGAAAGCGACGCCAGAATTGGCGCGCTCTCAAAGGAAGAGAGCGTATTTAAGGTCGCTGGCTGCTTTTTGAGAGTCAGTTCGCTCAGTCGAATAATTGAAAGCGCACGAACTGTTGAAGAAATAGATCGAAAATAAATTGTAATTTTATATTAAACGTATCAACAACTGTCCACAATCACAAAACACATTAAACGTTCAAGTCTCACAAAAACTATTGCGAGAAATTATTACACCCCGCTTTAGCGATTATTCATACTAAACACTTTTACACAGATTCGGAAGTATTGGTCAAAATCGGATGACTATATCTTATAGCTGCCATGAAAACTATCAGTCGAAAAGTGGGTCTTTGTGGGAAAAACTTTTTTGTTTTTAATGGGAACGCCTCTCGCTTCAGCAATTATTAGTTTTATACGCTTTTACACAGATTTGGAAGTTTTGGTCAAAATCAGATGACTATATCTTATAGCTGCCATAGGAACTATCGGTCGAAAAGTGGGTTTTATTTAGACAAATTGTTTGTTTTAATGCTGACGTTCGTAAACTCTGATGTATTAAAACATTTGCAAGGGTCTAAGAACTTCGGCAAAGACGAAGTTAGCTTGGCCTTCTCGTTTTACTTGTACAGGAATCGGACTAGCACCCCATTCCCGTTTTCCATCAAATATATCCGTAATCAAAATCGGACGAGTTAGACACCGCAACCGATTCGTTGACAAATTTGGTTGAAAAATTTTATGTATACTGTCTGTGTTTACGGAAACCACGTGAAATGTGGATATTAATAAATTTTCCAAATATTGCTCGTTTTTGGAGTCGTAATGTGGCAATTCGCCCTTCTCTCAGGGTCTTTCTATGTTTTGTGTGTAGAATTCAGTTTTTGAAAGAAAATCGCACTGGACTTTTGTTAATTCTTGTTGGTCCACCTCAGAAACACTGAAACAATTTAAATAATAAACCTCTTAGCTCTTTCACTAAGTCTGCCCAGCGTTTTGAACATTTGTTAGACGGTAAAAGTCATTTGTGCTCAACCTAAAATTTTAGAATTTCGTTTAGCTTGATGATAAAAATGAAGACGCAGTTAATTTATATATTTTTTAGTTCACGTTAAACAAAAATCTGAAAGATATGCAGGAAATGAAGTGCAGTTGAATTCTAGAGGTAACTCCAAAATTGAATACTACGCAAAAAACAAATATATATGAAAGTAGAGACTTTGTTTTCGCCTTTCGAATCTTAAAACCCCCCCTAAAAAAATTTCTTTCTCAAAACACCCCCTGACAAAATCCTGGCTACGCCACTGGCATCACCTCATACCCAGATTTTTAAATGAAGCCTCGGTACTTTTGTACTTTCAACACACAACGAATTTTAACTAAGTTTTTAATGGCTTAAATTCAGCAAATGTGGACAAGGTCACCTGGTAAAATCGTTGTTTATGATGGTACAATGGGCTATTGCATGTCCCTAAGAGATGATAAGAGATGAAAAAACGGCGATATGGAGTACCATTTTTAGACACACCCACAGATCAATTCAAATAAGCCATAAACAAGATCAAAAAAAGACAGATCTGCGTTTTCAGTTTTGCCAGCAAAGCCTTGGTTCGCGGTTTATAGGCATTTTTGTACCAGCAATTGCCTTAGAACAACATTGACCATTTAGGGTAAAACCAGCTTTACCAAAATTATGAAATTAATTTTATAATTTGAGTGCTTCATTGCAAGCAAGAAAATTAACCACATCATTAAAAAAATCTTTAGTAGTAGTAGTAGTTTTATTGTGGCTTATTGTAGGCTTGGCAATTTGCCGTCCGCCTAAAGCCGTTTCAATCATTTTAACATTTTTCTTAATAGTATTAGTTTTTATATCTAAACATTTCAATTTTACATTTAACAGGTATTTCGTTGACATTAATACAATACAAGCAAAATAAGAATCATAGTAGTTTAAGTTAAAAATTTTCTAAAATTATATTTTGCCTATATTCCAAAGCTAGTTTTATAAAGGTTCCGAGCCCAGTCCAGTTGCAACCGTTTAAAAGAGCGCGACATTCTTCCTCAGTAAGCCGGGCATCTGGCCACAAAATGCTCCACATCCACTCGTTCCCCTAAATTACACAGAGTGCACATTATGTCTTCATTCAGATGGTGCGGTTTGTAGTTCAGGTTCAGCATTTCGACTCGGGACTTGAAGATATTTGATATCATCAATGACCCAAAGCTATCTTGGAAGTAATTGTTTTCTGCCATATTGTAGTTAAGTGTCGAGTAGGAGTTTTTCCAGACGCTCTGTCTTGCTTCATTCTCCCACCTATGCCGCATTGTGATTTCCAAACTTCTAATAATTTCAAAGTGTTGCTTCTCCCATTGGCTTCGATCCCCAAGTGTTATTTCCGCGTTATACTCTTCTGCCAGGCTTTTCCACTGTTGAAAGCATTGCGATTCAGTTGCGAGCAAATACTTTGCAATAATTTTTGGATATCTATGGTCTGGCATGGCAAATATCTTTTTTATGTAACTGAAGTGGAGTTGCAGCGTATAGGCAAATAGTGGCGGGAGGCCAGTTTCCAGATGAATTGAATAGTTGGGTGTGTTTTGTGGGAGATAGAAGATCCGCTTTATAAAATACCTCTGGCTTCGCTCAACATCATCATATGCAAAACACCCCCATACTTGGGCCGCATAACACGTAATAGCTTTTGCTGTGGCCAGGTACATTTTGTATTTACTGCTGGGGTCTACATATTTGCGCTTTAGAAAGGAGTTCCATGTGCTTCCAATTGCTGATCGTGTGTCCTTTAATTTTAGAGCGGAGTGTTTCTTGAAGCTCATGTCGCCATGGGGTGGCTCCCAGGTACTTGTAGGACAACCTCTAATGGTGCGCCATCAAGGTTCCAAGCTTCAGTGCGCGCTAGTCTTCCTCTATTATTTTTTATTATTAGCACTTTTGACTTTTCACTGTTGATTTTCAAATTCCATTTTGTGCAGTAAGCATGGGTGGCATCTATCATCTGCTATAGTATTACAGGGCTTTCAGCGAGCATAACCATATCGTCGGCATACATTAATACTTTGAAGGTATCTGTACCTAGTTTAACTCCTCCGGGAAGTTCTGCAGCGATGTCATCTACGAAAAGAGCGAAGAGCAGTGGGCTGAGTAGACATCCCTGTTTTACGCCTTGGTTTGTTTGAAAATCTTCGGATAATCTATGCCCATCCCACACTGTAGTCGTGTTGTTGCTGTACAGGCCCCGCAGCATGTTTATCATTTTTATTGATACACCCATGTTTCCCAGTTTCCAGAAGAGTTGAGATCTGTTTATGGTATCAAAAGCAGCTCTAAAATCAATGAAAAATAAGTAGATTTTCTTTCCTCGTTGCTGATACTCCTTTCTCTATAGTTTTGCACTTCATTCGGGCAGCCGCTTTTAAATATAGGGTACAGAATACTTTTTAGGAAGCTTGGTGGTACTTGGGCCGTTTCATAAACTCTGTTCAGTGCGTCCTTCAAATACTCAATAAAAGTTGGCGTGGCGTTTACTAAAAAATCCGCTGGTATGCGGTCCGTTCCTGGCGCTTTATTCAGTTTGCTTTTTTTGAGAGCACTGACGACTTCTAGCGTATCAAACTCTCGGTCAAGTTCCTCTACCAACGTGTTTGGGATTTCCAAGTCCATTGAGTACGTTTGAGTTTCGTCGAAGAGGAGGCTGCAGAAATACCGTGACAATTCTGGTGCTTCTACACCAATGCATTTTCTCATACTACATTTATTGAGTTTTCTGACTATTGACCAGAAGGATTTTGCATCTTTCACTTTTCCAATTTCCACTTCCATTTTCCTGAAGTATTTCCTGAAGCCTTTTTGCTTTACATAAGGATTTATAAGAGGCATTTAGAATTTAGTAGGTATCCTTGTCTTCTGGTATATTTGTGTGTCTAGCCTTTTTTAGAGAGTCCACTGATTTTCTTCTGGCTTGGTCACATTCTTCATCGTACCATGGCTGTTTCCAATTTGTTTTAGTCGACCTTTGCATAAACTTCGCCGCTGTTGCCTTGGATCCACCTTAATTTGGGTAACAGTTCGTTTCTATTTTCAATAGTATGTTGAGGTATTAAAAGTTTCAGTTCCACTGCGAGAGGCATATGATCAGAATAGTGTTCCGTTAATATTTCCATATCTGCAACATAGCTGTGCTACGAGCCTTGTATCAAGCAATAGTCTATTGTTGAGGTTGACTGTCCCCGTAGAAACGTGTGGACCCCTTCTGGATCGCTGCCAGTTATGCCGTTAATAACTGTAAAGCGGAAATCTTCGCCAAGTTCAATTAGTTTTTTTCCTTTACTATCAATTACTTTGTCTTTCGCTTTCCGTGGGAAGTTTGCATATTTTTCCAATGTAGTTGGCTCTGAAACATCGACCTGCACATCCCCTGTCCGTGCGTTTAAGTCTCCTATTATCATTATATTGTAGAGGTTGGACCCGTTTAAGTTTTTATAGAGGCTTTCGTAGTCGGCTATCCAATGATTACAATTTAGATAACAGGGCAAGACAAAAAGGTTTTCATTAGGTAGTACGACCTCGATCGCTGTGGCGTCTCCAATTCTTGTATAATTGCATAAATGTTTGAGCTCCTTTTTAAATCCATACAGAAGACCCCCGCTAGCTCGGCCTACCCCACTCGATCTTGTCGCCATTTCCCATTTAATGTTGTATTCCGCAAAATAAGGCTCGAAAAGTTCAATGTTTTTTTCAACCAATGTCTCGTACAAAATAAAGACGTCGTGCTGGTTTATTAAGTTGAAAAAATTTTTAGGATCAGTTTGCCAGAAAGTCCGGCAACGTTGTATGACAATATTTTTAGGCTCGTCATACGTCATACGTCATACCCTATGATTTTCTTTATGAGAATTAATATTAGTTCCATGCTTATGTTTTTCTAATATGGAATTTCCTATTCTACTCTTATGTTGCCAGCATCTAGTTACTTTTTTTGGGGTAGTTTATCCGCGAGTATGCTATAGGAAATGTCTTCTGTTGTAACATGGGGGTATATTTTCTGCAATGCCAGGAAACCTTTTGTTTTACCGCTGAATAGCTCGTTGTTCGCGTTCCAGTAGTACCAGTCATTAGCGATCTTCATGGAGTCATTTTTTACTAAGACCTTGACATCCTTGTTGAGCGTTTGAAGTCGCGATTTTAGTTGAAGAAGCACGCCTTTGTTCTTTTGTTTTTGCTCAGACAGATCCTTTTCTACATATATTTTGGAGCCAGTCAATTTTCTAGCATTTTTGAAAACATCGTTTGCTTTTTCCATCGTGGCCATTTCAGCAATGAGATTTCTGCCATGTAAACGTTCTGATAAAATCCTTACTGCTAAGATTCCCGGCTCTGGTATGCCAAGGTTTCTTTTGCATATCTCTGTCACAGCATCTTTCGGTTCCTTACTTTTATCTATACCGCGAAAAATGACATTTTTTCGCTTTGACTGACTTATAAGTCTTTCCAAATCCATGGTGTCCTTTTGCCTTTCTGCTCTTATTTGTTCCAGTTCGTTTTTGAGCTCTATATTTTTTTCGCCTTTATTGCCTCTATTTGCAATGAGAGCTCTTCTAACTGTCCATTTATTCCTTTAACATCCTCTTTTGTAGCCAAATTTACCAGTTTATTATCGAGCGTCGATTTCATTGTGACTTGCATTGCTTTCATTAGTCCTTCCATTGACACTCCTGCTAGTCCTTCGCTTTGTTCCATTTCGTTCTTCTCCGGAGTCATATCAGTTTTCTTCCTTTTTATGGACGGCGTTGGCGGGCTCATTTGCATAAAATTTCCAAAAGGAATTAAATATGCTTGCAAGCTGTAACGGCTTGGCTTTGAATTTGCAGTTTTAGAGTCACTGGAGCTTTTTATCCACCGTGTACTTAGTCCAGCTGGTTACAGTTGAGCATGCACTGTGCTTAGCGACAAAGCTTTACAAACTGGCAGTGCGCTGATCAGCTGATCGGCGTATCGTCGCGAATGGTTTATTTGTGCCACCAGCTGTGCGATTTCTCAACGTGTCAGAAAGAAAGTGAAAAAATCTCAATTACCCGTTCTGGCGCACTGTTCCACCTTCCGTTTGAGTGAAGTTGCCGCAACAACAATATGAGTTACATATGCGGAATGTTTAAGTGAATTTATTTCAGTGATTTGCTTACGTGGGCGTTGTTTATTATTTACCGGGCCTGGTATGTCTCCTTTGCCTTGTTGGTGCTTTTAATTGGTGTTTTCCGCAGATCCACGGGATAAACTCACTGATTTTGCAGAGCCTCACAAAAACACGTCTACTCGCCACAAACCTCTCTCTCTCTCCCCAAAAAAAATCTTTATAGTGGACCTATAACAGTAGGGGAGAGTGGAAGGTTGTGATCATAGTTTTGTATTTTAAACATATCTCCGCCAAAATCAATATTTTTTCGTTCTGTATTTTTATTTTAGTTAAAAGATGTATGTAACTTTGCACATAATTAGTTTCAAACAAGTGAGAAAGTTGGTCAAGCCCGTCTATAACATACTCTGTACCTGGAGTAAAGATGAATGCAATGCTGGTGCTGCGCTCATCTCTAAGTCTCTCTCTTTCTCTCTCTCTCTCTCTAAGATTGTGCGGTGTTAGTTGTGAGTGTGGGAGGGGTTGGGGGAAGATAGTTTCCATATTTGCTCATAACTTGAGAACCGCTCATCCGATATTTTTCATTTCGGCAAATCGATACATTTTGCTAATTACTAACTATCTCTAGAAGGTACGAATTGTCTATCTTCAAAACTGTAGGAGATATAAGGTTTTTTTCAAATTGCGGGGGCGGAAGGGGGCGTGGCAAAAATTGAAAATAAACTTGATCTGCCTGCAAGTATTAAAAGCATTTGTCCCATACACGTCAAACCTCTATCTCTTACCATCTCTGAGATCTGTTTGTTCATACGGACGGTCTGACGGACAGACGGACATGGCTTTATCGACTCGGCTGTTGATGCTGATCAAGAATATATATACTTTATATGGTCGAAAATGATTCCTTCTCCCTGTTACATACTTTTGCCTAAACTTAAAATACTGTGTTTTTATACTCTGTACCAAAGGTACATAAGGAACGTGTTTTTATACTCTGTACCAAAGCACATTGGGTTTTTTTTTCGTTTTTTTTGGCATAAACCCAAAAAAAATGTTGCTCTGTTTTTTGAAATAACTTTTATTTTCACACTGATTGATCGATACACTGTCAAAGTCAGCTGATTACGCACGTGGTAGCTTTGTGTACAGTTCACCTTAAAACATTGCTAAAGTTTTATTGCTCTCGTTGGCCACATATAAATAAAATACAACTTTAAATGGTGCAAAGTCGTAGTTCAGGTATGTAAAACAAGAGTTATATAACATATTCGTCAATTCTATGTGTTTTTGTCCTCGTGAAACGTGTTTTATTTATGTGTGCTTTTTTGATTAATCTTAGCAAATTTAGCAGTGTTTCGTGGAGTAGAACTCTCAAGGCACTCCAAAGTGCTCAGGTATTTAAATGTAGAGTTACTTACTAAAGTGTCCAGAATAATATGCAACTTCGATTGTCTGCTTTAATTTGCTTTTTCGCGAAAAAATCGCCTTTTTCCAGAGGGATATGCGTTTGAGCATGCAGAGCTGCTACACATTTTTGTCAGCCACAAACGCTCAGAGGCCGCTGTCAAACAGCATATACAGCAAAAAATTGAAAAAAAAACCTAAATAAAAGCGTCGATTCTCAAGTAAATGAAAAGGTACGGATTTTGTCAAATATTTTGAAAGAACATGGCCAAAGTGCGGGCGACAAATTCAAAGATTTAAAAGTAAGCATTCTGAATGGCTTAATAAAAAGATAACAATTGACATCGACGTAAGTTGTGGCTCGAGAAATAGAGGTGGACGTCCAAAAGTGGACTATGAGAAGAATATTTTGAAGAGAAGAAAAAATTAAGTTCTCATACGTTGTAAGTAGCCTAAGTAAGCTGTTTAAACATAAATAAATTTAAATAATTTAATATTTGTTTTTTTATTTTCAGAACACAACACTAAATTAAAAGTCGAATTGTTTATGTACTAAAAACTTTGGAACTAAGGCACAGTTGTTAGGGCACAACATGTTAAAAACTTGTTAACATTAAAAGATTTGTTACAAGGACCAAATTTCTTAATAAGTTTGGCCCAAATTGGTTGTTTTAGATGTTTTTATTTATGTCTCATTGTTTCAGTAAGTACAAATGCACACAACAGATGAAATCTATCGAAAAACATATTTATTTTGAATTTTCCGAATAATTTTAGGTACCATGTTAGGGGAAGGGGATGTAGGCGTGGTCGAATCATAAAATAAACAAAAACCGAAATTCTACTTTAATTTGAATAATTTGTGTGGAAAAACTCAGCTTTCTATCTTTCAATTTGAAGTTGATGCCAAAAAAAAGGAAAAAAACCCATAGTGCAAAGGTACATATTTGGTACAGAGTATAAAAGCACGTTTTTGGGGTTTTTTCATTTCAAAAAGTGAATTTTTGACTCTTTGAACATATTTAAGGGGTTGTGAGCTACTCATCTAAAAGTTCAAAATTCGTGTTTTCAAGCAAATATTCTTTATTAAATGAAAAAATTAAAAATTTTTCTCATCATATTCATTCACATTCATATTCTGTATTAAGAAATATCAATGAATAGTGAAAATTGATTGAAGGCATCAGGTTTGTTTTCTTTTGTTAACAAGCACTTTTTGCTGGTGGCTGTTCTTTTGATTGACTTTTTAATGTTGTTTTTACTTCTTTGGAGAGATTTTCCTCTGTTTTATTGCGCATCATTGCAATATTCTGTTTGGAAGTCAAAACCGACATTTTAGCAAAGTGGCTCACAACCCCCCACAGCTAACTTTTTTTTGTTGACGTCACATAACCAAAAGATAATATTTTTTAAAATCATATTTCTATCAAAAAGGCAATTGACCAAAGATATTTCCTTCATACTTACTTTTGGCATTACGAAAAAAATTTTGATTAATATTGACAGGTCAAAAATAAAAAAAAAATCTTTTTTTTTTAAAACAAATCGTGTTCTGGTACACAAACTTAAAAAACGTGTTGACTGATAGGTTGCTTTCCACAAGTTAGGTAATAGGAAGGGAGACACTTGACATAAACAAAAAGTTGTAATTTTTTTTGTGGCCAATATTCGCGTGGCTCACAACCCCCAGCGGCTCAGAACCCCCCATTCTTCCCTACCAATAAATGTAACAGTGCACACTGGCCGGAATTGCAAAATTTTCTCATAAAGTCAAAAAATAAATGTTGGAATATTGGAAAAAAGCTTAATTCTTTTGAAAGAATATAGAACCATGAACTCTAAATGCAGGATCAAAACATTTTTTGTTGCATCCCTGGAATTTTGGCACGGCCCTGAAAGTAAGTCTTTTTTTTCAACCAAAAATTGTATTGCTCTGGTGCCATGACACGACCTGTTTTTTTTTTAATTTTATGAATTAGGCTACGAATTGGCCAAGTGAGTTTCGTACTCACCATCTCCGGACTAAGCCCCTTGTGACTATTAGATTTGTTGATGCTGTTCGCTTGATTTTTGGGATGCATTGGTATTTGTTCTGTCGCATAAGACTCATAAGCCCAGAAATTATTGCTCAGTGAGACCTCCATAATTTTTTCAATGCAAAAAAAAAAACATACAAAATACATTTTCCGCCATATCTTTGAAAAAAAAGATGGAGCCAAACCGAGACTTGTTTCGCATTCAGTGAACAAAACTGGACCAGAATTTTCCATTGAATCGGTTGCAGTATACAAAAGTTTTCATTTTGTTCCCTTGGGTTTTCGGAGTCAGCTGTTGGGTGATCTGATTGTTGCACTAAGAATTGTGGCAAATTATTGATTACACTAGTTTACTGTCAAAAAGACCCATTTCTACAAAAATTTTTTTTTTGTGTAGTTTGGAATGGTGATCTCAAAAATCAATTTAAAAATTTTTTTCATGGCTCCGTTTTTGAAATATGATTTTTTTCATTTTTTTGTCAGGTGCTCTTACATTTTAAGCCATATCTCACTTCATAATTGTCAGATAAAGTCAAGCAAGATATGATTCGAAAGGTAATTACGTTCAATAATCGTGTGGAACATTGTTTTTCAATCGGTTTAGTAGTTTGAACACAACACCCAAAAATTGTTAAAAAAAAAATCGATTTTTTGCTCGAAATATCATTTTTGAACGCCTTGAAAAAATATAATAAAATTCAAAAAAATATTATTATTTTTTCTTCTTAACAATCGCACTTCTATGAAGAAAACCAGATAAAGATGATCAAAATCTATGAACAAACATAGGAGCTGTGATCAATTTAGTCCAAAAAAACTAGTATTTTCGTGATAAAAAAATTTTCGTTTGCTTTGACTTTTGTTCGGTTCTTGATTCTTATTTTTTTTCTGGTTTTTCGCTCACTTCATAAATTGACCAAAAAACAATAAAAAATACAAATTTAATTTTTCTAAACACACAAACTACTCAAATTTCACAGTTAGTTTCTTTACTTAATTTGATCCATCTACGGTACGTGTGACACGATTTTCCTCACCAGTACCTTGTTTTCTTCGTACAAGTGCAATTCTTAGATATAAAATATAAAAACAAATTTTTTCGATTTTTTTTATATATTTCCTAGGCATTTAAAAATGAAATTTCTGTAATTTTCAAGCAAAAAATCGATTTTTTTGAAACATTTTTGGGTATTGTGTTCAAACTACTAAACCGATTGAAAAACATTGTTCTACATGATTATTGGCAACTCAATTACCTTTCGGTTCATATCTTGCTTGACTCTATCTGGCAGTTATGAAGTAAGATATGTCTTAAAACTTAAGTGCACCTGCCAAAAAAATGAAAAAAAATCATATTTCAAAAACGGAGCCTTGAAAAATTGATTTTTAAGATCACCATTCCAAACTACACCAAAAAGTAGTTTCAGTAAAAATGGGTCTTTTTTTTTTGTGAACTAGTGTTATTGGTGAAGTAAACTAGTGTATAAACGGAAGCATTTTCTGATAATGTTCAATATTTTTCACTAAAGTGTGCTGTTTCGTGCTTAGGGACAAAACAGAGAAAACTTAACCAAAGTGCAAGTCTTCTGTAAAGTAAAAACTAATCTTGTGAGTGTTTGTCCGATTTGTAATCTACGTCAAAACAAAGAAGAAAATGTGTTTTGAAAAGATAATAGATATCATCTTTGCGGCTTTTGGCTGCTTTTGCGGTGCGTTAAACTTGAATATGAGCTTGGACTCTTTCATGCAACGCCGCTGGACGTTGGATGGCAACTCTACCGCTCCTACAAACTGGATATTTGGCCAATTAAGGGAATAAACGCCTAAAATTTGAATATTAATAACTGTAAATAAATTTTAACATTTTATTCGCAGCTCTCAAAACTTCGTTTTAAGATCACGTATGCGCAATGTTGTCATATACCAAGTGGTATGCGGATGGGAAGTGGTTGAGAAGTGGATAGAATAGGGGTTGGATGTAGGCGGGAAGTGGGTGGGATGTGGGTGAGATGCGCCTACATCCGCCAAACGACTATAGGCCTATCGACTTATCTTTATTTCTTTTGAAAACTCTTGAGAGACTTATTGATGTACACCTCAGGCACTCAATAAGTCCCTCTCAGCTTGCACATACATAACATGCATTTAGCAAGGGCAGGTCTACCGAAACTGCACTCCCTGGTTTCAGGGAATAAAAGAACATTTGAAGTAAGGGACTACTCTTTATTAGCATTTTTCGATATAGATGGTGCCTTTAATAACGTCCAACCATATGCTATCACTGCTGCCTTAACATATAAGGGAGTCGATGCGCAACTAGTAAGATTCATCGACCAACTGCTAACCAGCAGGTCGTTGTGTTCCCAACTTTGCGGTGCGACGGCTCGCAGATATGTTAACAGAGGCACTCCGCAAGGAGGTGTTCTCTCTCCGCTGCTGCGGGTTGTAACAGTTGTTACGTGTGCCTAGAAAGTTAATTCGCCACCCTCGCACCATAAGTTGGAAGAGACACGAAACAGATCACACCGGAGGTCCACTGCTTGTCGGCCACCGGTCAATAATTAGTCAAGATTTCGACTTCAATGCGGAAAGGCGCGACTGATAACTACATTTGTTGGAGTGGCGAGTTTCTTCCTAGTGGTCTTAACAAAAAAAAACCAACTTTTAACCATACGTGGGTGCCCAGTTCGTGTGTGCAATCTATGCGGCAACCAACTAAAGCTGCCAATACACGGCAACATATAATTAACCGTCTAAACGAGAAGACCCTCTAAACAAACACAAATCAAAAATAACCAATCATTTACAAAAAACACAAAACGAAATAAACAATCATTTGCAACAAACACACAGCGCCAGCATACAGCAGCAGCAGCAGCAACATTTACATGCCCCACAACAACAACAACGGACAACAACAGTGTTTTTTTCTTTCGTTTTCTTGCTAATTTTGATCAACGCGCAAAATCAGAAGCCGTTGCGGCCAGCTATTGCAGCTAACTCTAGAATTCGCACTCTCCCTTGCTGAATAGCGAGCACTGGCCGATTCCCCTTTCTTTCTTCTCCCCCCCTCTGGCAAAAGTGAGCGGACGACTGATGCGTGGAAGAATCAGAGAGCAAAGCACAGCCTCTGCACTTTGCGACTCGGCAACGGCGATGGCGAATTTGGGTGCAACGAAGACCGGCTTGTAGGCATAGGAGTCCAGCTGCAAAGCTATTAATAGATTTTACTTTCTTTTGGGTGGCAATTTCTTTTGTTGTTCCTTCCGAACGTTTGTTCGGCAGCGCATATGGCTTGCGTTTGGTTATTTGTTAAAATCAATAATATATTTGTAATTAATTTGAAGCAAACACCCAAGAATCACTTCAACCACATCTACTCGAGCCAAAAATGAAGTAAATACACCCCTTTTGGTCAAGTTGTTTAATGCCAACTGGCTATGTATGCCCTTGAAAAATTGTCCCTCCCAATTCTAGCGTAAATTTTCAGCTCGTCGACTATGCTGGCGCCAACATCAATCGACAGGTGAGTGCAATTCCAAGATCTTTTTGGGCGGTAAGGCAAATACAGCACAGCTGATGGCTTGCGTTTGAATACGCTACATCGTGGCCTGTCAGGCATATTTGTTGCCAAATCATTTGATAATTCAATTTTTTTTTTGTTACGAGTGCATATGGTGTGATCTGATCATTTGGGCAATTTCTGTTAGGGACAAATGCCACACCTAATAATATCCAATTCACTTTTTTGCGTTAGAAATAATTCTTTTTAGTCATTAAAACTTAGAATGCCTTCAGCAAATAGAGATTTAAGATTATGAAAGAAATGTTAGGAATTAAGGGAAATAATAATGAAATTGTTCACTTTGCACTTATTGGGGTTGGTGTGCGTGGGTAATGGAGAGTGATATTTTCAGGATGCCGAGGCCGCTGTCCTCCACAGACTTTTAGACGGACATAGGACTGTGTAAGGGGGCCATGAAATGCATTTATTAGGCCAAACATGGCCCAAGGTCATTTCGTGAAGGCGAAATGAAATGGGGTGGGAATGGCCAAGCTGTCATACCATCAAGCAGGTTGACTAGGTATGGGTGTGAAAAGTGGGGGTGATCGAGTGAATGTGGAAATGAGCGAAAAGGAATGTATGAATGTATGTATGGGTGGGAATGTGTGTGACTTATATGACTGTGGATTATCTCTTTGATCTATCCCTGTTTAATTGGCACGATTCTCTTTTATTGTTATGGTTCCCGTAGCGTCAACCTCCCAAAAGGACCCCACCACATACGGCGAGCCGAGACGGGCTACCACCGTGCCGAAACCGGGTGTTAGTTGCCGACCTTTAACCCAAGGTACATAACAGTTGATAGTAACGATAGTAATGTCACGCCCCAGCGAGAGGCTAAAAGTCACGAGGGGTTGAGTTGGCTGTAGTTGCAAGTTCCAGAAAATTTTTTTCGTACTTTCGATTTCAGTTAAATGTTTTTATACACTTGAAAAGTGTATTATAATTTTGCCCAGAAGTTTGCAACGCATAGAAGGAATCATCTCCGACCACATAAAGTATATATATTCTTGATCAGCGTGACGAGCTGAGTCGATTAAGCTTTGTCCGTCCGTCTGTCCGTCTGTCTGTTTCTACGCGAACTAGTCCCTCAGTTTTGAAGCTAGCGAGCTGAAATTTTGCACAGAGTCTTCTTTTGTCTGCACGCTGCTAATATGTCGGAGCCGACCGGATCGGATGGCTACTTCTTGTAGCTGCCATACAAATGATCGGTCGAAAAATGGATTTTTATGAGAAAAACTGTTTTTATACCCTTGGAGAGGGTATATTAAAATTGTCCGGATGTTTGTAACGCATAGAAGGAAGCATCTCCGACCACATAAAGTATATATATTCTTGATCAGCATGACGAGCTGAGTTGATATAGCCATGTCCGTCTGTCCGTCTGTCCGTCCGTCTGTCCGTCCGTCTGTTTCTATGCTATCTCCTCCGTCAGTTTTAAAGCTATCGTAACCAAACTTTGCACGAAGTCTTTTGGTATAAATACGCTGCACATTTGTCGGAACCGGCCGGATCGGATGACTATAGCATATAGCTGCCATAGGAACGATCGGTTGAAAAACTAGTTTTAGTGAGAAAAACTTTTTTGTTTTCGATGTTCCCAACGCTCGTATTTATAAGTTTTTAGTGATTTCACATAATTTCACCAAGCCATTTTGAAATCGGACAACTATATAGTATAGCTGCTATACAAAAGTTAGGTCTGAAAAAAAGTCTTAGTGAGAAAAACTTTTTTGTTTTCAATGTTATCGCTCCCAACGCTCGTATTTATAAGTTTTCAATGATTTCACATAATTTCACTAAAATTTTTTGAAATCGGACAACTATATAGTATAGCTGCCATACAAAAGTTAGGTCTGAAAAAAGTCTTAGTGAGAAAAACTTTTTGTTTTCAATGTTATCGCTCCCAACGCCCGTATTTATAAGTTTTTAATGATTTTACATCATTTCACCAAAATTTTTCGAAATCGGACCACTATATAGTATAGCTGCCATACAAACTGTCAGGCACATATCAAGCTCCAAGGGTATATAAACTTCGGTCGAGCCGAAGTTAGCTTGCCTCTATTTTTTTTTTTTTATATTACCGCTCTCAATCACGGTCATGGGTAATATTAAATGTTTTTAAGCTAGTCTGCGAAGTTTGGTCGAAGTCGCTAACCGTTGAGACAAGCGATTTCAAGTGTATAAAAACTTCGGCACGGACGAAGTTAGCCTTGCCTTTCTCGTTTTTGGTTAGGTTTCACTTTTTTGATTTTTTGTTGTTTTTTTTTTTTTGACTAAAATACAAAGCATATCGGCAACAGCAACGCGTTATTTGGTGCACAGTGTGCAGGCGCTGAGGCTGTGGGTCAGCTGATAAGAGAGGCAGGGTTGGGGGCGTACAGTTTAGATTTTTTAAAGACAGATCGGAAAGCAATGTGCACGGTTAATCCTGAAGGACACTCATCAGACTATCTATGGACACTAACCCCAGTTATTTTATGAATTTACTTTTTATATTTATCTTTTTTATATTTATCCTTTTTTTATATTTTTCTTTTTATATTTATCCTTTTTTATATATTTTCTTTTTTATATTTTTTTTTTATTATTAATTAAAATTTTTTTTTCCTCTAGTTTATTATTATATTTATTGTTGACGCAGATGGCGTGTTTAATTTAAGTAGTTTTAATTAGTTGGAAATCTATTGATGTAATTTTTTGAAGTCTAGTGTAAGTTAGTTTAGGGCGGAGCGGGAGCGCAATAAAACTCTCTTTTCGTCGCTCTGAGCGAATTCGCCCCGTTTCGCCACCCTAGCTTAAGATAGGCTTAGAGAAATTGTTGAATTTTATTAAATTAGTTGTCGTCCACCATTGAACTGAGCGCATCTATCCCTCTCGTTTTCGAAAGTGCCAAATTAAAATTATTTAGTATTTAATTCAAACGCATCTTATTTTTCGTATTCTATAAAAACTCTTATAGAAAAACATGGCGCCCGTGCAGGAACTAGTTTGATCAAATTAAATACATAAATAAGTTAACAAACACAAGGAGTGACAGTGACACATTAAAATCAAGTTAAGTGGAACAAGTTAAAGTTTAAAAAGTCGAAGTTACACTCACAAGCATCAACAAGCTAATTAAAAGTGCAACAGAGTTTTAACAAAACTATATACATATACACATAACAGGCCCGCGACGGTAACAACAATTAAAACAAACAAACAAACCAACTAATTCGCGCCGGCCGTGTAATATGCCTAAGCACAACCAAAAGCCCTGTGATTGCTTGGACTGCAAAAGGAAAGTGGCTGCTGGTCTCAAGAGCCCAAACTACATCCCAGAGGTATTGTGCTAAAAATTGAAAGGTCAAAAGTGAATAAATTAATTTCCTTTTTAATTCGGTGCTGCATTTAAGCACGTCCCTTTCAATTCTTGGCACTTGAGTACAAATAGTAGAGCTTGAAAAAACTATTAACAATTTGCATGATTATTTATTAACAATTCAATCATCTTGGATGCAAAACATTTTAAATTTGTTAACTGTTCTGTCGCCCCTTCACCCCTCTCGCACACTCACACAAACACTTGAACCGTACTTTCTGCACAGCCAAGCTCAGCGCATCGCACACATACATACATACGTGTTAGCAACTGCAATCGGTGTCTCTTTCGTTTTCGTTTTCGCCCAACGGCATCATTGCTGCTGCTAACGCTTAGAAATTGGCGCGCGCCTGTGCAGCGGTAGATCAAGTGAAGCGCGCTCCCCTACAATTGGTTAGGCATATTAAATTGTTGGAAACGTTTCCCACCAATTCTTGTCGTCTAAATTATTTTCGATAATTAGTTCAGTGGGGATCATAAGTAGTGTACCAACTCCCCTACACCTATTATTTGAGCATATTTGTTTTCAAAAAAGGAATAATATTTGTATATAAAAATGTCACCTGATCCAGAAGATCAGAAAAAGTCCCGGCCAACTCTTGAGGAGTTAAAAATAAATATCAAAGGTCCAACGAAAAATATTCTTAGGATCAAAAAACAATTGGATTCAGGAAGCTTAGAACGTAAATTAGTAGAATTGGAGTGCAGATTAGAAGTCCTAAATAAATACATTGCAAAAGCGAGTCAATTACAGGGAAAAATTGACGAGCTTGATGATGAAGATGAGGATGGTGGAGAATTAGAAGAAAAGTGTATTTTAACAAAGGCCGGTCTACTATCCCTAATTACTGCACTCAAAACGGCAAGTGCTGATAAAAAATCAGAAGAAAAGGCTACCACTACCTTACAAACACGATCTCGTCTTCCGAATTTATCGTTACCGAAGTTTAGTGGGAAATATTCGGAATATAAAAATTTTATTAGCCTTTTTGGACTTTAGTTCATAAAGATGACTCCATTGCATCGATAGAGAAATTTAATTATTTAATTTCTTGTCTCTCAGGTGAAGCTCTCGGAACTGTTGGAGTTTTTCAAGTCACCGCGAGCAATTACGAGAAAGCATTAGCAAGCTTAAAAAATGTATACGACAACGACTGCCTTATATTTAAGGACCACATTTCAGCGTTGTTCGGTCTTCCCAAAATTGTCTCGCCCACAGCATCGGCCTTGCGAAGTCTTATCGACACAGTTTCGGCTGTGTATGCTTCATTGCTGACGATTGGCGATGACCAAAAGATCGCAAATGCTATGCTAATTCATCTAGTTATGAACAAAGTTGATCCAGTGACCAAACGAAAATGGGAAGATCAACTTGACTTTGATAAGATTCCGCTTTGGGTAGATTGCAAGAAGGTTTTAAATCGCAGATACCAGCATATGTCAGCTGAGGAGTCTACCAAACCAACATCAGAAGCGAAGCCAATTCAAAGCAAGCATAACCGTACCTCATTTTCGTGTTCTGCGACTCAACCCCCATCAAAAAATGCCAAAAAATGTGTGTATTGTATTTCAGAAGGGCACTCGATGGGGAATTGCTCGTCGTTTTCTTCGTTATCAGTCGCACAAAGGTTTGAGTTCGCAAAGTCAGCTCCCTTATGTATAAACTGTCTACAAAGGGGTCATACTGTTGCAAGGTGCAAGACAGCAAAGTGTCGAGTTTGTAGCCGTTCACATCATACGCTCCTTCACAGATAAACAGCTGTTAGCAACAGTTTAGCGTTACCACCACCATCCAATGACCAAACATCCAATTCAGATCACTCTTCCACATCACATGCTATGCATGCGACGGCATTAAAGAAGGTGATTTTGGCTACTTCAATCGTTAATGTTCGAACTAAAAGCGGCGAACTAATATTAGCTCGAGCTCTGCTCGACTCTGGTTGGCAAACAAACTTCGTAACAGAAGAGCTTGCACAACGATTGCAGATACGTAGGGAAGATTCATGTATCAGCTTGCTAGGAATTGGAGAAGCCAATTCTCAAGTCAAGAAAAAGATACATACTGTGGAAAAGTCGCGAGTTAATTGCAGTGAGTTTTCAGCAGATTTTTGGATATTGAAATCGATTTCGAGCTACCAGCCCGACCACACAGTAAACGTGAGCGGCTGGAATATTCCTGAAAACCTACAATTAGCGGATCCCTACTTTTATAAGCCACAAAAAATAGACATGTTGAAAGGAGCTGAAACATTATTTTGAACTTTTAGCTATCGGTCAGATTAAACAAGGTCCAAATTGTCCGATTTTACAAAAAACCCTTCTTGGTTGGATTGTGTCTGGACGATATACAATGAACTCGTCTAACGGCCAAGAGAAAGTTGTAAATCTAAGTTGTCAAGAGGATTCGATAGCTTCGATACATAGCACATTACAAAAATTTTGGTCACTGGAAAGCCTCCCATCTTCCAACAAAGTTATGTCTCCAGAACAACAGTTGTGTGAGAAACATTTCGCAAATAATGTGGAAATTTTACCATCAGGTCGCTTCCAAGTAAGACTGCCGTTCAAGTCTGATCCTAAGATATTGGGCAACTCATTTGAAGTTGCAAAACGGCGGTTTTTGTCGCTCGAAAGAAGATTGTCCCGAGATGATCAAGTAAGGGCAATGTACATGAATTTCATGGAAGAGTACCTTTCATTGGGACATATGTCAGAAATTGAGAACAAAATTCCTAACACTCCTCACTATTTCATTCCGCATCAGTGCGTCTTGAGACCAGAAAGTACGTCCACACAGCTGCGCGTTGTCTTTGACGCGTCTTGCAAGACGTCTACTCATGTTGCGTTGAATGACATCCTGATGGTCGGTCCTACGATCCAGGAGGAGCTATACTCGACTCTACTCCGCTTCAGACTAAATAAGTATGCGCTAACTGCGGATATTAAAAAGATGTATCGCAAAGAGGAGAGATCCATCTGAGTCTTTGAGAATTTTTGCACTGAGCACTGTGACTTATGGCACTGCGCCAGCCTCTTTTCTTGCCATCCGGTGTTTAAAGCGGTTGAGTGAAAGTGCAAAACGGAACATTTTGTCGGTGACGTCTAAACTTTTTGTTCCCCTCGGTTTGCTTAGTCCCCTTATTATAAAAGGAAAGATCTTCTTGCAAGAACTTTGGTTATTAAAACTGGACTGGGATGAGTTAATTCCAATGAAATTGGAAACTGAGTGGGAAGCTCTTAAACAAATTTTGTCGAATATACAAAAAGTGGCTATTCCACGATTTGTACACATAGAGCCAACGTCACCGATTCAAATTCATGCCTTCGCCGATGCTTCTATGAGAGCATATGGTGCGTGTATTTACGTTCGTTGTTTGACTGCAGAAGGTTTTAAAGTGTCATTGTTGACCTCTAAATCTAAAGTAGCGCCGCTCAAGACCAAAACCCTCCCAAGGCTTGAGTTATGTGCCGCTCACCTTTTAGCAGAACTCTGTCATCGAGTCAAGCCTTGGATTAAGGCTCCGATCGAACGCATTGTGCTATGGTCAGACTTAGAAATAACGCTCCATTGGATTCGGTCACATCCCTCTTTTTATGTACCTTTGTTTTGAATAGAGTGGCTGAAATTCCAGAGTGGACAGAGAACGCAACGTGGCGGCATGTACCAACAAAGCAGAACCCAGCAGATATTGTATCTAGAGGTTGTGACGTTAATGAGTTATTGGAGTCAATTTGGTTGACTGGTCCATCCTTTTTATTAGAACCGGAAGAAGATTGGCCTAAAAACCCTCATTTTACGTTGTAAAAAGAGATCCTCGAGATGGAAGTTCGGAAATCAGCTGTCGGGCTGACAGTTGCAAGGAAAAATTCAGAGTTGTTAGACATCATCGAGGGGTACTCGTCACACCTTAAACTGCTGAGAGTGTTCGCTTATATGTTCCGCTTTATCCGAAAATGTAAATATAAAACAATCCAATTTAAAAATATTCCTTCAGCACTTGAACTTAATGAAGCATTTGAGAAAATAGTAGAAATTGTTCAGAAACATGAATTCGAAGACGACATAGAAAGGGTTAGAAAGAGCGCGCGTGTAGGCCCAAGTCTTCAGCGATTAAATCCCTTCATCCATGAATGTCGGGGAACTTGGTGTGCCTTTTCGTTGTTGCGAGTTGGGGGGCGACTTGTAAATGCTCCTATTTCGTACGATGCCAAGTTTTCGATTTTGTTGACTAAGCGCTCGCAGTTTGTGCAGAGCTATGTACGTCATCTTCACCAGATCAACTTCCACTCAGGCCCTAGAGCACTCGTAAGCCAACTCAGAGAGCGACTGTGGCTAGTTAACGCTCAAGAGGTCTGTCGTCAGACAGTGCGATCATGCATCCGTTGCTTTAAGTGCAAACCTCAACTGATGACGCAAATTATGGGAAATTTGCCTGCAGATCGGCTTCGTGCTCTCCGCCCATTTTCTACATGTGGCGTTGATTTTTGTGGCCCTGTTAATACGTCTCTTAAGATTCGTGGCAAGCCTCCGTATAAGTCTTATATAGCCCTTTTTGTGTGTTTTGCATCCAAGGCGGTACATCTAGAACTTGTATCAGACTTATCAACTGACTCTTTTTTATTGGCTTTCCAAAGGTTCGTTGGTCGCCGCGGCGTTCCCCAAGTCGTCCATTGCGACAATGCGACAAACTTCGTCGGAGCGAGTCGCCACTTCGAGGATCTGAGCAGGAAGATCGAGACAGAAGAGAGCGCAATTCGGGCATTCGCGTCAAGGAGCGGATGCACGTTTGCGTTCTTACCTCCAAGAGCGCCGCATTTCGGGGGACTATGGGAGGCAGGTGTAAAAACTGCCAAGAGCCTACTCCAACGGACGGTGGGCAGCGCGCTCCTAAGCGCAGAAGAAGTCCAGACGGTGCTGGTGGGAGTCGAGGCAGCGATGAATTCTCGACCACTGGGACCACTGAGCCAAGACCCAAGCGATGGAGAGGCTCTCACCCTAGCGCACCTGCTGATAGGCGGGCCGTTGATCGCGCCACCAGCAGTCGGAACCCCGGACCAGCAGGGTCTCAGCTGCTTAAAGCGATAGTGGCTTGTCTCGTCTCTCAGGCGAACGTTTTGGCAGCGTTGGTCCCGGGAATACGTGCTGGGACTGCAGACCCGGGCCAAGTGGCACCAGCAGAAGCCGAACGTCGCGGAAGGAGACCTCGTCGTCGTCGCAGAGGACAACATGCCTCCCCAACAGTGGCTCCTGGGCAGGATAACGGCCACTCACGCCGGGCAGGACGGCGTGGTCAGGGTCGTCGACGTTAGGACGACCACTGGAGGCACCTACAAGAGGGCTATCCACAAGTTGGCCCCTCTTCCAAGCTGTTGAAGCCTGTGCAGCCCTTCAATGGGGGCAGTGTTGACGCAGATGGCGTGTTTAATTTAAGTAGTTTTAATTAGTTGGAAATCTATTGAAATAATTTTTTGAAGTCTAGTGTAAGTTAATTTAGGGCGGAGCGGGAGCGCAATAAAACTCTCTTTTCGTCGCTCTGAGCGAATTCGCCCCGTTTCGCCACCCTAGCTTAAGATAAGCTTAGAGAAATTGTTGAATTTTATTAAATTAGTTGTCGTCCACCATTGAACTGAGCGCATCTATCCCTCTCGTTTTCGAAAGTGCCAAATTAAAATTATTTAGTATTTAATTCAAACGTATCTTATTTTTCGTATTCTATAAAAACTCTAAACTGCATTTGTTTTTTTAGGAGTGAGAAAGAAAACATATTTCTCTTTAATTTCTCTTATAAATATTTATTAAATTTATTATTCAACTTGTTTTTATTTTCGCTTATTGAATGAAAATTTAATTCCTCCAAAAGTTCTACCGATATATATATTTAGATTTGTTTTGGTAGTGGTTGCTTGAAAGTATTAGAAGATTGGATAGGTTTCAAGCGTTGAATGGAGAAGCCGACTAGTAGCCAAGCCAGAATTTCGTCCCCGCCAGAGGTTGGCCGCTTAACACGCAGCGCAAAGCAAGCCTTGCCAAAAGACGATCCCGCTGGCGTTCTATTGGAATTGCCCGACCCGGCTCGCAAGACGAATCTGCGAAAACCTCTTCAGCGTCAATCAGAAGGAGTACACGAGTTTAATAAGTTTAATAAGTTTTTTGAGTAGATTGAGTCAATTGGGAACGTTAGCTGATTTCCAGATGAGTACAAACGGAGAAGGCGGAGAAAATTTGTCCAGGACGGGACCAACAGAAGCGGAGGGTTTAGAAGAGAACGTGTCGTTGTTGACTGGCGAGTTTGATGGTGCAGCCGGGAATCAGACAGGGGCACCCATTATTTAGATTTTATGTCACAGAACCAGGCGGTAGTACGAATCCTGTCGTATCTACGAACTCAAATAGAAGACCTATCGAACCGGGTGATTGATATGGAGTTATCCTTGGGTAACCATTTACTGACAGCGCAAGGTGGAATAATCCAAACTGTCTCTACTCCAGCTCCAATACTATTTCAGACAGTACAGCGTCGAGAAGGGTTTGATGAAAACGAGAGCGACTGTGGCTAGTTAACGCTCAAGAGGTCTGTCGTCAGACAGTGCGATCATGCATCCGTTGCTTTAAGTGCAAACCTCAACTGATGACGCAAATTATGGGAAATTTGCCTGCAGATCGGCTTCGTGCTCTCCGCCCATTTTCCACATGTGGCGTTGATTTTTGTGGCCCTGTTAATACGTCTCTTAAGATTCGTGGAAAGCCTCCGTATAAGTCTTATATAGCCCTTTTTTTGCATCCAAGGCGGTACATCTAGAACTTGTATCAGACTTATCAACTGACTCTTTTTTATTGGCTTTCCAAAAGTTCGTTGGTCGCCGCGGCGTTCCCAAGTCGTCCATTGCGACAATGCGACAAACTTCGTCGGAGCGAGTCGTCACTTCGAGGATCTGAGCAGGAAGATCGAGACAGAAGAGAGCGCAATTCGGGCATTCGCGTCAAGGAGCGGATGCACGTTTGCGTTCATACCTCCAAGAGCGCCGCATTTCGGGGGACTATGGGAGGCAGGTGTAAAAACTGCCAAGAGCCTACTCCAACGGACGGTGGGCAGCGCGCTCCTAAGCGCAGAAGAACTCCAGACGGTGCTGGTGGGAGTCGAGGCAGCGATGAATTCTCGACCACTGGGACCGCTGAGCCAAGACCCAAGCGATGGAGAGGCTCTCACCCCAGCGCACCTGCTGATAGGCGGGCCGTTGATCGCGCCACCAGCAGTCGGGACCCCGGACCACCAAGGTCTCAGCTGCTTATAGCGATGGTGGCTTGTCTCGTCTCTCAGGCGAACGTTTTGGCAGCGTTGGTCCCGGGAATACGTGCTGGGACTGCAGACCCGGGCCAAGTGGCACCAGCAGAAGCCGAACGTCGCGGAAGGAGACCTCGTCGTCGTCGCAGAGGACAACATGCCTCCCCAACAGTGGCTCCTGGGCAGGATAACGGCCACTCACGCCGGGCAGGACGGCGTGGTCAGGGTCGTCGACGTTAGGACGACCACTGGAGGCACCTACAAGAGGGCTATCCACAAGTTGGCCCCTCTTCAAAGCTGTTGAAGCCTGTGCAGCCCTTCAATGGGGGCGGTGTTGACGCAGATGGCGTGTTTAATTTAAGTAGTTTTAATTAGTTGGAAATCTATTGAAATAATTTTTTGAAGTCTAGTGTAAGTTAATTTAGGGCGGAGCGGGAGCGCAATAAAACTCTTTTTCGGCTTAGAGAAATTGTTGAATTTTATTAAATTAGTTGTCGTCCACCATTGAACTGAGCGCATCTATCCCTCTCGTTTTCGAAAGTGCCAAATTAAAATTATTTAGTATTTAATTCAAACGCATCTTATTTTTCGTATTCTATAAAAACTCTAAACTGCATTTGTTTTTTTAGGAGTGAGAAAGAAAACATATTTCTCTTTAATTTCTCTTATAAATATTTATTAAATTTATTATTCAACTTGTTTTTATTTTCGCTTATTGAATGAAAATTAAATTCCTCCAAAAGTTCTACCGATATATATATTTAGATTTGTTTTGGTAGTGGTTGCTTGAAAGTATTAGAAGATTGGATAGGTTTCAAGCATTGAATAAAGAAGAAGACTAGTAGCCAAGCCACACGCAGCGTGGTCAAAATAGCTGAGATTATTCGTAGCCCTCAGCTTTTTATGCGTTTCTTCCAACGCCGTCAACATAACTTCAATCTTGGATTTGTGCTTAAATATTTCGACAGTGTACAAATCCATGAAGCATTTACTAGCTTCTTCAATAGCTAGACTTAGTTTCCCTGCAAGTGAGTCCAATAGATTCACCAATTCGTCTATTGGCCTTGCAGAGCCAAAGCTGTCCGCTTCGGTAGCATGTGTGGGCGTCGTGTACCGCTGCACATCATTTCCTTCTGATGGCCCGGCGTCCTGCATGGCGTGGTCACTCATATTGACCTTAATTATTGCCTCCTCATCCACTTCACGGATTTCGATGAACCAAAAATGTGTAGCGCTTACAACAATCTTCGCGAAGATCGAAAATCCGGCTCGAAGGACCAAAAAATGTATATAAATTTGTTTCGCGTTTGATTTTGTTCTTAATTAGGTCACCAAGTAGACCCTGATGTATTCATTTACAGTTTTTAATTAAAAACCACAGATTCCGTTGACCTAAGCCACGGAAAACGCTTAACACTGCACGGACCTACCAATCCTTCAAGTAGATCCGGCTCGAAGGACCAAAAAATGTATAGCTAGAGTTAGTGGCTCTGCAAGGCCAATAGACGAATTGGCGAATCAATTGGACTCACTTGCAGGGAAACTAAGTCTAACTATACACAGCGCAAAGCAAGCCTTGCCAAAAGACGATCCCGCTGGCGTTCTATTGGAATTGCCCGACCCGGCTCGCAAGACGTTGTTGACTGGCGAGTTTGATGGTGCAGCCGGGAATCAGACAGGGGCACCCATTATTTAGGTTTTATGTCTCAGAACCATGCGGTAGTACGAGTCCTGTCGTATCTACGAACTCAAATAGAAGACCTATCGAACCGGGTGATTGATATGGTGTTATCCTTGGGTAACCATTTACTGACAGCGCAAGGTGGAATAATCCAAACTGTCTCTACTCCAGCTCCAATGCCATTTCAGACAGTACAGCGTCGAGAAGGGTTTGATGAAAACGGCGTCAGACAGAAGCCACAAACTTAGGCAACAATAGGGACTGGCAACCAAGACGTACAGCAGACTCCGAATCCGAGAATTTCGGTGGGAAGGTCGACAGAGCTGGATAGGTCACTAAAGATGCCCATCGATAGATGGAACCTAAAGTTTGACGGCTCGGAGAAAGGGATGACGGTGCAAAGTTTTATCTTTCGGGTGGATAAAATGCGGGAGCAATACTTCCACCAAGTATCAGCTCTTTAACGAATTCCATTTCTAATTGTCTGGAGCAGCAGCTAAATGGTATTGGCAGTTGCGAAAGGATCACGACAAGGACGAAGTGTTCGGCTACGATGAACTGGAAACGGAATTAACCTCTGCATTCTCCACAGCAGATGCTGACTACGCTGTTATTAAAGCCATAATGGAAGGGAAACAACAGACAGGAGGGCGGTTTGAAGATTTCTATACCGACGTCCACAATATAAATTTCAAGTTGGTTGTAAAAAGCCGTAGAGTAAGCTAGTACGTATCATAAAAGACAACCTGAGTAGCCAGATGGGTAGCCTACTGTACTCAGTACCGACCAGGACCTTGGCCGATCTTAGAAGAGAGGGATCAAGAGCGGAGAAGTGGATCAAGAACCACAGGCATAAGGTTGCAGGACGAAACGTCACCAAGTTACAAGTGGAGCAAGTAAAAGTGGTGGAAGTGAAAGCCTTTTAACGAGGGACCAATGGGAGCTAGGGACACACCCCTAATAGACCCGCGCAGGAGTAAAACAACAGGAAGCGAGTCCTATTGCTCATCGCCATTTCACATGTACCCATGCTTCACATGTGGACTGCCCAGCGACTTTTACAAAAAACAGGTCTTAGGTTCACAGATGGAAGTTTGTAAGTCTGCAATTCATGAGTCGCATTGTTTTGCTTGTGGCCAGTCGAGGTCATATTTGAATGTAGACCCCAAGTTTTTAGGGAAAAGCCTGCCAGGAGCAATGGGAGCCCCTGCGCAGGAAAGCCCGGACCCGAAGAAGCCCTAAAATGATTTGAACAGCCCCGTCCTCGGCAGATTTCTTCGGAGAAGAGTGTGCACCAGCGGCAATTAGAATATGAGAAGGCGCGGGCTAGAATATTTGGAGAAGAAGAGCCACCATCAGAAAATAGAAAAAAAAAGGAAAATACAGATACTTAGGCAACGGGATAAAGATATTCAAGCACTGAAAGGAGTCATAATCGCGTCTGTAGTATCGATCCAGAAGGATAATCGTTTATATGCAAAAACGAAGGTAGATGGAGAGGAGGTGTTGGCGTTGCTAGATTCTGGGGCAAGCGCTAATTGCATAGGAAACGGTGCAGAAGACTTTTTGAAGGGTCGAGAAGACAGGGCGAGGCACCTTAAAGGGCAACAAGTGCGCACTGCAGACGGAGAAGAAACGGCGGTGAGAGGCGTGATATCCTTGCCAGTGCTGTGGGAAGGCTAAGTTAAACATTTGGAGGTCCTGATAATCCCAGAGCTGCAGCAATCATTCTATTTTGGGAATGGATGAGCCACGCTGGAGGAGCATGTTATCGAAGTGCTTAACGAGCAGCTCCCTGTAAAACAAAGGCTCTACCCAATTTCTCCTGCAAAGCAGATCCTTGTGTATGCTGAGCTGGATAGAATGCTGAGCCTTGGGGTCATTGAGGAGAGTAACAGTAGCTGGAGTTTTCTGGATGCCCGGAAAGTTAACGAGCGGACAGTCAAGGATGCTTATTCACTCCCACACATAGAAGGAATTATCGGCCGCCTTCAGGATACCTACTACATATCGGCCATTGATCTGAAGGATGCATTCTGGCAGGTACCGTTAGAGCGATGAACCAAAGTCTGCAAAACAACTGCGACGCTTTCTGGGAATGACTGGTTGGTGTAGAAGGTTTGTGAAGGACTATGCCACCATTGCAGCGCCCCTGCACGACAAAAAGTTCTTTGAAGCCCTCAAAACTGCTTTGGTGACGGCGCCAGTGCTGACAACGGTGCTGGTGGGAGTCGAGGCAGCGATGAATTCTCGACCACTGGGACCGCTGAGCCAAGACCCAAGCGATGGAGAGGCTCTCACCCCAGCGCACCTGCTGATAGGCGGGCCGTTGATCGCGCCACCAGCAGTCGGGACCCCGGACCACCAAGGTCTCAGCTGCTTATAGCGATGGTGGCTTGTCTCGTCTCTCAGGCGAACGTTTTGGCAGCGTTGGTCCCGGGAATACGTGCTGGGACTGCAGACCCGGGCCAAGTGGCACCAGCAGAAGCCGAACGTCGCGGAAGGAGACCTCGTCGTCGTCGCAGAGGACAACATGCCTCCACAACAGTGGCTCCTGGGCAGGATAACGGCCACTCACGCCGGGCAGGACGGCGTGGTCAGGGTCGTCGACGTTAGGACGACCACTGGAGGCACCTACAAGAGGGCTATCCACAAGTTGGCCCCTCTTCCAAGCTGTTGAAGCCTGTGCAGCCCTTTAATGGGGGCGGTGTTGACGCAGATGGCGTGTTTAATTTAAGTAGTTTTAATTAGTTGGAAATCTATTGAAATAATTTTTTGAAGTCTAGTGTAAGTTAATTTAGGGCGGAGCGCGAGCGCAATAAAACTCTCTTTTCGTCGCTCTGAGCGAATTCGCCCCGTTTCGCTACCCTAGCTTAAGATAGGCTTAGAGAAATTGTTGAATTTTATTAAATTAGTTGTCGTCCACCATTGAACTGAGCGCATCTATCCCTCTCGTTTTCGAAAGTGCCAAATTAAAATTATTTAGTATTTAATTCAAACGCATCTTATTTTTCGTATTCTATAAAAACTCTAAACTGCATTTTTTTTTAGGAGTGAGAAAGAAAACATATTTCTCTTTAATTTCTCTTACAAATATTTATTAAATTTTTATTATTCAACTTGTTTTTATTTTCGCTTATTGAATGAAAATTAAATTCCTCCAAAAGTTCTACCGATATATATATTTAGATTTGTTTTGGTAGTGGTTGCTTGAAAGTATTAGGAGATTGGATAGGTTTCAAGCGTTGAATAAAGAAGAAGACTAGTAGCCAAGCCAAAAATTCGTCCCCGCCAGAGGTTGGCCGCTTAACACGCAGCGTGGTCAAAATAGCTGAGATTATTCATAGCCCTCAGCTTTTTATGCGTTTCTTCCAACGCCGTCAACATAACTTCAATCTTGGATTTGTGCTTAAATATTTCGACAGTGTACAAATCCATGAAGCATTTACTAGCTTCTTCAATAGCTAGACTTAGTTTCCCTGCAAGTGAGTCCAATAGATTCACCAATTCGTCTATTGGCCTTGCAGAGCCAAAGCTGTCCGCTTCGGTAGCATGTGTGGGCGTCGTGTACCGCTGCACATCATTTCCTTCTGATGGCCCGGCGTCCTGCATGGCGTGGTCACTCATATTGACCTTAATTATTGCCTCCTCATCCACTTCACGGATTTCGATGAACCAAAAATGTGTAGCGCTTACAACAATCTTCGCGAAGATCGAAAATCCGGCTCGAAGAACCAAAAAATGTATATAAATTTGTTTCGCGTTTGATTTTGTTCTTAATTAGGTCACCAAGTAGACCCTGTTGTATTCATTTACAGTTTTTAATTAAAAACCACAGATTCCGTTGTCCTAAGCCACGGAAAACGCTTAACACTGCACGGACCTGCCAATCCTTCAAGTAGATCCGGCTCGAAGGACCAAAAAATGTATAGCTAGAGTTAGTGGCTCTGCAAGGCCAATAGACGAATTGGCGAATCAATTGGACTCACTTGCAGGGTGGATTGATGGAAACCAACGTACTAGGGATCAGCATTTGAGCCACTACACATGGGCATAGGTACGGAGCCTATTAATGCCATGTTTGGCACGCAGATGGTGCAGCATACTACGGCGTACCCTTTACTACGACGTCTTGGTAGTTTGCAGGCTGGGGACATTGCTGTTGTACAAGGCGACAAGATGCAAATACTGCGAGAAAAGGTTCATCAGGAATTGGAAGCAGCGCATCGGCGGGGAGAAAAGAGCTTACAATACCCAATGTAAGGAAATACAGTTCGCGGTGGGTCAAGTTGTGTATCGGCGAAATTTCAAGCAAAGCTGCAAGGTCGATGGATATAATGCGAAACTGGGGCCTAACCGAATCCGATGTGTAGTACTGCGCAAGAAGGGAATTCTTTGTATGAGTTGAGCAACAGTACAGGCCATAGTATCGGCGTATATCACGCCAAGGATTTGATTATAGCATAGAAGACTGAAATATTCCGGCTAGCGCACACAGTAAAGCATGAGTATATTCGGATCAGGTCGAGGCCACACGTGCTTGTGCTGGACAAGGAACAGACAAGTCAGGCTCCGTATGTTTTTTTGCGGACACGTTCCATATGCAGGACATCGACGGGTCCGAGGCGCGACTGATAACTACATTTGTTGGAGTGGCGAGTTTCTTCCTAGTGGTCTTAACAAAAAAAAACCAACTTTTAACCATACGTGGGTGCCCAGTTCGTGTGTGCAATCTATGCGGCAACCAACTAAAGCTGCCAATACACGGCAACATATAATTAACCGTCTAAACGAGAAGACCCTCTAAACAAACACAAATCAAAAATAACCAATCATTTACAAAAAACACAAAACGAAATAAACAATCATTTGCAACAAACACACAGCGCCAGCATACAGCAGCAGCAGCAGCAACATTTACATGCCCCACAACAACAACAACGACAGCAACACCGGCCTGCTTGCTCAAACTTCTCCTCCTCCGCGCCGGTGATGTAGAGAAAAATCCTGGGCCACAGTCTATGCGTGCTCAGTGTGTAATAGGCGGATCACCAGAGGAGTTTGTTCTGTGCTGTGCTACAAGTGCAAAGAATGGTGCCACTTACGATGTTCTGGCCTTGCCAGACATCAGGACCACTCTGCAAACTTCTGGTGTCCCACCTGCTGCAACCCACCCCCTCCACCACAAACCAGCACCACAACCATTAACACCACAACCGCCACCACCACCACCTCAACCACCAGTATCCCCACAACCCCCAGATCCAGACCCACAAAACGCCAATAACCTCATATTAGGACCACGCCTGCACACCACGCGGACGAATGCGAGAAACACCACGCACTCTTCGACCGCAAGGCAACCCATCTCCAGACCACCCATGACCTCACCCACACCCAGCACCCCCTCCTCAAGCACCCCCAAAGGACTTTAAAATCCTGCAATGGAATTGCAACGGTCTCAGCAGAAAAATCGTGGAAGTCACGAATTACATGGCCGCCAAAGGAATTGTGCTGGCAGCCCTACAGGAGACGAAGCTCACGCCACTTAATTCGCTAGCCACATCCTCCAGCTACACCATCCTCCGCTCAGACCGCGAGAGAAACAAAGGCGGAGGCCTCGCGTTTGTCATTCATCAGTCGGTCAACTACAGACCACTGGTAATCAACAGCAACGACGAGCACGTGGAGGTTCAGGGCATAGCTGTTACGAGCGGCGCGGACGAGATAGACATTATAAATGTCTACATCCCGCCTGTGACTGCTTGTCGCGTGGGTTTCCGCCCCGACATCCAACATCTCCTAGATGGCGAAATGAGGATTGTGGTCGGAGACTTTAATGCCCATAGCAATGCGTGGTACTCGGCACTGGGCAGCGACACCAGAGGAGATCTCATTGAGGAGCAAATAGATTCGTCTGATTTCTGCGCCATCAATGAAGACCACCCCACGCGTATCACCGCGAGCTGTCGCAGCTCACCGGACATCACCATCGTCAGCCCATCCCTAATAACACTCACAACGTGACACGCCGACATCGCCCTGGGCTCGGACCACATCCCCATCTCTATCAAAGTCACAAAAGACGCGGATTTCATCACATCAGAAAACCGCACTTTTGTGAACTTTGCCAAGTCTGATTGGGAGAGATTCGAGTCCAGCGTGGAAACAGCGCTTGCCCCCCTACCACCTCCTGAAACTGTCCACGAAGGCGAACGCCACTTTAGGCACACCCTAAACGTGGCGGCAAAACGGTGCATACCAGCCGGACGCATCCCTCAAATCCGTCCTCTCTTTCCCGCCGAGGCAGTACCCCTCGCTGAAAGAAGAGACGCCCTTAGGAGGAGCGATGCGGCAAACCCAGAGATCCAGGTGCTAAACGAGGAAGTCACCAAGCTTGTGAACCATCACCGCAAAGAAAAATGGATACAGAAGCTTGAACAGCTGGACAAAGGCTCCAAGAAGTTATGGAGCACCATCAAACAGCTGACAAATCCTCGCAAAGCAGACCTAGTAACGATTACGTTTGATGGAAACACGACACTCACCCCAAAAAAGTGTGCAGCAGCCTTTAACAGGCAATTTGTCCCTCAACCGTCCAGCGCAGACAAAACCAAACGCAAAATCATACGCAAGATCCGCAGCCTCCCACTCGATATGCACCCGACACCCTTCAGTACTGAAGAAGTGGAACTGGCAATAAAAGCCTCAAAGCCATCGACAGCAATAGGGCCGGACGGACTGGCCGCAATCATGCTCAGGCATATTGGACCACTGGCAATCAGGTACCTAACGCTCAACTTGTGCGTTCGATCACTGATCATCCCCAGTATATGGAAAACCGGGAAAATAATTCCTATACTGAAGAGCGGGAAACCAGCGGAACAAGGCGCGTCATACCGTCCGATCACCCTATTGTCTCCTGTCGTAAAAATCCTTGAGGCCCTTCTTCTCCCCTCACCCCAAACCCACCTCCGACCCGCTGACCACCAACATGGCTTTAGAGCAGGACACAGCACACCCTCAGCCCTATGCGAACTCTCCACCTCCATCGCAGCAGGCCTCAACAGCGTGAGACCTCACGAAAGATCTATATTAGTAGCCATAGACCTATCAAAAGCCTTTGATATGGTCAGCCACTCCATCTTGCTACAGGATCTTTACCAGAGTACTCTGCCTAACCTCACCAAAAGGTGGCTAGCCAACTACCTCTCAGGCAGACAGGCCAAAGTGGACTTCCGAGGTACGCAATCCAGTACCAGACTTATTAAACAGGGAGTCCCTCAAGGCGGTGTCCTCTCTCCCCTGCTATTCAACACATACATAGCAGGTATCCCGCAGCCTCCTCCTGAGATAAAACTGGTGACATATGCAGACGACTGCACGATTATCTCCACACACAGAGATGTCAAGCTACTCGAGCAGAGGATAAATACATACCTCTTATGTCTGGCAGACTACTTCTCAAACAGGAACCTCAGCCTGTCGGCCACCCAGTCCTCAGCCACCCTCCTAACGACCTGGACTAAGGAAGTTAAGTTACAACTGAATATCCACATTAATGGAAACAGGATACCGACCACTAACTATCCGAAAATACTAGGCGTCACCTTCGACTCCATGTTCACGTTCTCCAAGCACTCCGAGGACGTAATAAGGAAGGTGAGGAGTCGCAATAAAGTACTGAAAGCTATTGCAGGAAGCACATGGGGTAAGGAAAAGGAAATAATAACTACAACCTACAAAGCCATAGGCAGATCCATGCTGAACTATGCAGCTCCCATATGGTCACCATCACTGAGCGACACCCAGTGGCGAAACCTCCAGCTGGCACAAAACGCTGCGCTGAGAGTAGCTACTGGTTGCCACACAATGACGCACCCAGATCACCTCCATCAAGAGACGGAGATCCTGCCTGTTCGCAACCACAACACACTCCTAACACAACAATACCTGATTGGCTGTCACTGCGAAACTCATCCTCATCAGCTCTCATCATCTTTGATCTAAGGACAGAACTCCCTAAAGTCCAGCAGATCTTAGGCGACAACACGATCACAGCCACCTTGTGTGCAGAAGCCAAGAAAACAGCACACACGGACATGGTCGCTCTCACCCTGGATGCGTATCAGGATAATGTTGTCTTGGGAGGAAGACCCCCACCCATAGACCCAACAGAGAAGACACTGGAACGACACATCAGGTCAACACTGGCTCAACTCCGCTCAGGGAAAAGCAGGCACCTGAACAACTACCTAGCCCGCATAAATCCTGAAGTTGCCGACAAGTGTAGCAGATGTGGTCTTAGCCCCCACGATACCAAACATCTCTTCGCGTGTCCCCTAAACCCCACTGACCTCACGCCCCTAGACTTGTGGTCCCACCCAGTAGAGGCATCTTCTTTCCTTAACCTGGGCAGGGATTAACCTCTCTACATCAAACTTATATATTTACCCTTTTTTCTTTCTCTTTTATTTCTTCTCCATACGTACGAAACTTCCCAGCCGTTACAACAACGACAACAACAACAGTGTTTTTTTCTTTCGTTTTCTTGCTAATTTTGATCAACGCGCGAAATCAGAAGCCGTTGCGGCCAGCTATTGCAGCTGAATCTAGAATTCGCACTCTCCCTTGCTGAATAGCGAGCACCGGCCGATTCCCCTTTCTTTCTTCTCCCCCCCCTCTGGAAAAAGTGAGCGGACGACTGATGCGTGGAAGAATCAGAGTGCAAAGCACAGCCTCTGCACTTTGCGACTCGGCAACGGCGATGGCGAATTTGGGTGCAACGAAGACCGGCTTGTAGGCATAGTAGTCCAGCTGCAAAGCTATTAATAGATTTTACATTCTTTTGGGTGGCAATTTCTTTTGTTGTGCTTCCGAACGTTTGTTGGGCAGTGCATATGGCTTGCGTTTGTTTATTTGTTAAAATCAATAATATATTTGTAATTAATATGAAACAAACACCCAAGAATCACTTCAACCACATCTACTAGACCCAAAAATGAAGTATATACACCCCTTTTGGTCAAGTTGTTTAATGCCAACTGGCAATGAATGCCCTTGAAAAATTGTCCCTCCCAATTCTAGCGTAAATTTTCAGCTCGTCGACTATGCTGGCGCCAAAATCAATCGACAGGACAAAATGTTTGTGTGTAGTGTAAGTACTGCAGACAGTACATGAACTGCCTGGTTTGACTTTTAGTAATGTGTATTAAGCTGGGATGCATACAGTACATAAACTGTTTGCAATTCTTCTCTTGGCCTTAACCGTTAGGGTGGGCCGCGATTAACGCTCTATTCGCTTCTGTTCTGTGCGAGCTGACAGTTGGTCACAAAGTCGGCAATGTCTTCCCGACTGGTCTTCCCATTTAGTGGTGGTCTTCCCACCTTGCCGCCTCCATAGTCGCCGCCTTCGATTTATACGCCTTTTTTGCTGGAGCTTCTTCCTTCATCCTGGCGACATGTCCCAGCCAGCGCAGCCGCTGCTGCTTTATGCGCTTACCAGGCTGGTGTCCCCATAGAGCTTATCGTTCGTCGTTTCTTCGAATGCGGAAATCATCGCCGACTTTTAAAGGTCCATAAATCCTCCGAAGAATTTTTCGTTCAAACACGCCAATCGCCGCTTCATCCGCTGCTGTCATTGTCCATGCTTCTGCGCCATATTGCAGGACTGGGATGATAAGCGACTTGTCAGGGCTATTTTTGTTCTTCGCTTGAGGTCTTTGCTCTTGAACTCCCTACTTAGCCCATAGTAGCATCGGTTCGCAAGAGTGATTCTTCGTCGGATTTCCAGACTGATGTTGTTCTTGCTGGTTATCATCGTTCCGAGGTAGACGAAATCCTCTACAACATTAAAGTTGTACCCTCCATTGTAACAGATTGCCCAAGTCGCAATGACTTTTTGTCCGCGGTTACTAGGTACTTCGTCTTGTCCTCATTTACCGCTAAACCCATTAATCTAGACTCCTTCTCAATCTCTGAAAACGCCTTGCTTACTGCTCGTGTGGTTTTGCCGATAAGTCAATATCATCGGCATATGCAAGTAGCATTAGATTTTATAAATAATCCGCCGGTTCTGTTGGCATGTTCGCACTTGCGCAGTATATCTTCCATCAGTAGATTAAAGAAGTCACACGATAAGGTATCGCCCTGCCTAAAACCTCTTTGGTATCAAATGGTTCGGAGAGGTTCTTTCCTATTTTGACGGAGCTTTGGTACTTCTCAACGTCATCATGCAAAGTCGAACGTACTTTGCTGGAATACCTAAAGTAGACAGGGCTTTGAAGAAGCTTGACCTTATCGGTGTGTCGAAGGCTGATTTATATCACAAAGTGGTGTGTTTGTTTGCCTCTTTCATAGGTTTTCTCCAGGATTTGTCGAAGTGTGAAAATCTGGTCTGTGGTGGATTTACCAGGTCTAAAGCCACACTGATAAGGTCCAATCAGTGTATCAATAAACGGCTTTAGACGTTCACAAATAATGCGGGACAGAACCTTATATGCGATGGGGAGGAGACGATCCCGCGGTAGTTGGCGCAAATTGCAGGGTCTCCTTTTTAAAGATTGGACAGAGAACACTTAGATTCCAATCGTCGGGCATGCTTCGTCAACCCATATACGGCAAGAGTTGGTGCGCACCTTACCAACTCATCGCCTCCAGCCTTGAACAATTCACGGGCAGCTCATCAGCGCCTGGTGATTTGTTGTTCTTTAGCCTTCGTTGGCTAAACGACTTCCTGTTGGGTCGGCGGGTCTATCTCTATGTTGTCGATCGGTGGCATCGTTACTTTAGGGCGGCATCCTGTTCGTCATCGCCTCCCAGTGGTTGGAGAAGTAACTTCTCCATTTGTTAAGCGCCACTTGCGGATCTGTGACTAGATTCCCGTGTTCGTCTTTGCTTGTGGGACTCTGGGCTTGAAACCTTCTGTTAATTGCTTAATCTTTTGGTAAAATTTTCGAGTCTCGCCCGAATAACATTCGACTTCGAAGCGCCCCTGTCATTTTTTTCTTCTAAAGGCGCTTCTCCTTTCCTTTTTTTGTAAACAATTTATCGCTCGTCGCAGAAATGTCTGTACACCACGTTTTTCCGCAGTAGCGCGTCGGCACTCCTCATCGTACCAAGACCGCCTTTGAGGGGACTCGGAGTACCCGAGTACTCCGGCAGCTGCTCTCATGGAGTGTGATATTTGATTCCATTGTTCACCTATATCGGAGGGGATGGGGAGGATTCCTGAGCAGTTGGGCGGTTTAGCTTTGTAGGCTTCGGAGGTCGTGTGATTGCAGCATCTCGACGTTTAGCTCGACGTGTGCCAGTGCGTGGGCAGCGCCACATGCGTGTGCGTACTGGCGCAACAAGGCAAGACCGGTCAATAGGCCCTCGAACCGCGACATCTAGTACACGATGAAGCCTTCCGTCGATCACAACGTGATCAATCTGGTTTCGAGTCGTTGATCAGGGGACTAGGTCGCCTTAGGATGTCTCTAGTTCAAACTGGTACTACTACGACCATGTCCGGCGCGGCGAAGTCTTCCTCTCCGTTAGAGGTTGTTTCATGAAGGCTAAAGCGTCCGACTGTCGACCGAAAACTCTTCTCCCCGATTCCGTTAAAATCGCCAACGATCTGCGTGGTCGGGGCGCGCTCATAAGTGTCCAGGCGCTCATAGAATTCGTCTTTTATCGGGTCTACTTGTCCTCTGGGCGCGTGAGCACAGATAAGACTAATATAAAATATTTTGCCTAAGTCTGAGCGCGGCAAGCCGCTCGTCAACTGGTGTAAGCTGATGACAGAGTGGCGCAGTTTTCTCATCAAAGCCGCACACGCGGTAGGACCGCTGTAGTAGATCCCAGGGGGTGTTTTATTTCCTGTCTCCCTGGGGTGGCGCTATTTTCTTGCTTCCAACCACCACCATTCTGGGTGCAGTAACTCGATGAATATCGAGGACAGGGGGGCCGTGCTTATTCTCGTTGATGGTCGTCGCAACTAGTACTTAAACCAGTTGGACTGCGGAGAGGGTATCCTTTGATGCGCACAAATGAGAGTCTGAAGACACAGCGACAGATTCTCAGGGTGCGATGGAAGAATTGAGAAACAGTTCTTTGGTAGTACTGGGACAGATTTTATTAAGCAAACTTACGGCTATTTATATGCTAACAATGGGTCATATTGATTGTAAACAAATAAGTGAAAGTGTTGATCTGGCGTGTGTAGAAATTAGGTGATTGCAATGGTCAGCAACTTCCTTAGTTGCATGCCCTCTGCGTGTTAATTGCATTGTCAGCAGAAGTTTGACTTACTGACGAATTGGCTCATCGACTGACGTGTGTGTAGTATCGCTAACTCAGCTGAAAGCGGAGTCGCGGTGTGTTTTGACCTGCCTTAATGTGTTTTGTTTGTTTTGTGTGCTTATAGGTAAATGAATAAAATAGCATTTCTTATAATTAATAAAGATGCGACTTAACATTCTCCCGGCCGTTGAATCGGTGATCAACCATCGCTCAAGTTCAGTGTAAAGCGGCGAGGAAGAGGTGTCGGGGGGGATGTATCGCAGTTTTCCTCTGTGTTTTCCTCAGCTATATGATGGTGCTGCAGGGTGTCGACATGTTGTGGTAGCTTCTGAAGTTTGATTGTCGCTAAGTCTTGTTGCAAGTCATCAAGCTCCGAGTAGCCTTGCTCTGTTGACCGTGTGTTTGGTTCCAATATTGGATCTGAGCCGTATCTTACAGGCTGACTTAGGTTACCAAATCGAGAGTAAGTGGTTTTTTTTTCTGTGATCGTTGTGCCAAAGGTGCTTATGCTGATTTCAGAGTTCCTAGCAGTGCATCCAATAGCCAGTGTTAAGAGCCCAGTTCCTTCAAGTCGGATCGTTGATGGATTTCCGCTACAGACAGCCTGAAGTTCTAATGCTGATTGTGTTGCAAAGATCCACGTATTCGGCTGGTGAGTGTTGGACCATATTATATGTGTTTTTGTGTGCGTTATCTGGTACAGGGCACTTGTTTTGTTGTTAAATAACTGGAACTCACAACGATTGTCGACATTAAAAATAGCTTGTTGGTCAAAACAAATGTATTCGTCATGTGGTAAGGTGAGGCAGCGTCGAAGATCATCTGGAATGAGTCCCATGAACTGATCTCAGTGATTGTTGACTTCTATTATTGGAGTTTTTAGTTCAACAAGGTTCCAGCTGTTGGAGTGCCACATGGGTATTGGCACGATGTTGAAGATTTCTAGTTGAACAGTTCATGTTAGTGGAATTGTCACTCTGAAGATGGCATGAGTGTCAGTGATGGCTTCTTCGGCTCTCATAATTCTGTATAGTTGAATTACATTGGCAGTGGTAACGGGTAGCATTTGATCAGGTGGCAAATGGTCACGTATTTGGTCAAGCTGCTCTGTTAATTGCTGTGGAGACACTAACATTGGGCTAATTGTGCGATGACGGATGCTCGTTAGTACATCAAAGATTTCTGACTGCATTCGTTGTATGTCCGCTGCTAGCAGGGTCAGTTGAGATATTAGTACCAGAAATGATTGTACTAGATGGCCGCCTGTATAATTTCCTCTCTGTTGATTGACTAGCGCAATTTGCTTTTCCAGTAACTTAATGCGCTTATCCGTGTTAGTTTTGCTCTTTCTGACTACATTTATTGTGGAATCCACAATCGAAGTTTGGTTTTGGAGGAGCTGCAGCAGGAATTGTTCGTTTGTTTTCACTTCCTCGATTGTTCTCGACATCTTTTGAGCAAAGTTAGAATCCAATACACCGAAAAGGCTGTTGGCTAGATTTCCCACTATGTCAAGCGGTGATCTCCGCGATCGAGAATTCTTCATTACTGAACTTTCGGACTGCAGTTCACTGCGTAAATGCTGAAAGTGTTGAAGCATTGATTCGCCAAGTTCAGTTATACCTGACGCGATGTTTTCATGTCGCTCCAGTATTGGTCCAAGTCATAGTAGATGACCATGGTCCATTCAGATACTGCCATTCTTGTGGTGCCCAGTTTTTCGTAGAATATCCCTGGTTTGTTGGTAAACTGAGTCACCGTTATTGGTTGGGATAGTGCTATAGGCAACATAAGCAGGAGCACTAACATTGTTGATACTATGGACGGCGATAACAACCTTTTTCTCTGAGTTGGTGGTTCATCGGGCTCAGTCGTATCCTTGATCATACTGACAGGGCGCTTGACTGCTTCGTCTTCTGGAAACAATGGAGCCAGTCGACTTATGGGGCGCTTGTAGATGCCTGATGCTGTTTTGACGTCTACTACTCGCACGTAATTGTCTTGCCCAGGGTATGTTTTGACAATACGGCCCATCGGCCACTTCATCACCGATAGGTTGTCTTCCTTTATTAAGACCAATAGCCCCTCTTTGACGTTTGGTGAGGCTGTTTTCTATTTATGCCGAACTTGGAGTTCTTGTAGGTATTCTTGTGACCAATGCCTCCAAAATCCTTGTTTAAGTCTGGAAACCAGTTCCCAGCGCTTCACTAATGACTTTTCGTTATGCTTGCTATTAGGATCGGGTGGCGCGGTTAAAGGTTCACCAATCAGGAAATGACCTGGGGTAAGGGCAGTTGTGTCTGTTGGATCATTCGATATTGGGGTAATAGGTCGTGAGTTAAGAATAGGTTCTACCTCGGTTATGACCGTATTTAGCTCCTCAAATGATAAAGATGCTGTTGTGGTCGTCGTGACCAGTAATCGTTTTGCGGACTTTACAGCCGCTTCCCATAGCCCTCAAATGATGGTGCTCTGGGAGGGATAAACTTGAATGCAATTTGAGGCTTGCTGCAGTGGTTTGTTATCCGATCTTGAGCCTTGTCGGTGAATATTGTTTCTTCCAATTCCTTTAGTTGGTTATTGGCCCCAATGAAATTGGAAGCATTGTCGCAGTGGATCGTCTCGCAGTTTCCGCGGCGGCTCAAAAAACGGCGAAGAGCTGCTAGAAATGCGTCGGTTGATAAATCACTTACCAACTCCAGATGCACCGCTTTAGTGGTATAGCAACAAAATACAGCGATGTATGCTTTGTCAGGTCTTTTCCCGCGGACCTTGTGATGAATCCAAACGGGTCCGCAGTAGTCTACGCCAGAATTGAGAAATGGGCGTGCTTCAGTAACTCGTTCTGCTGGCAGATTGCCCATGATTTGGTGCATTAGCTTGGGTTTGGCCTTGTTGCAACGAACACAGCTGTGAATGATGCTTCTTGCCATGGTTTTTTCCGTTAATGATCCAATACTCCTGTCTGGCTGTGCCTCGTAGTGCCTGTGCGCCGCATTGCATGTTGTCTTCATGGATTTCTCGCAATAGCATCTTTACAATTGGATCATTGTATGGGAGCAAAATTTGATGCTTTGAGTTGTATGGAAGTGCAGATTGTTCCAATCTGCCACCCACCCGAATTATTTCATCGTCTCCTAAAATGGGAGAGAGCTATGTTATCGGGCTCTTTTTGTCCACTGTGTTGTGGCGGTGTAGCTATCGAATATCAGGTGCGAATTCAACGTGTTGGATGTTTCGCAGGATCACAGTGCGTGCGCGCTGCAGTTCATCCATCTGCAATGTCGTTGTTGCAGCTCTGTTCCTTTTGTAGCAGAAGCGCAGCATATAGGCTACAATGCGTTGTAGCTTGCGAAAGGAATTGCTGTGCTTGCAAGTATACAGCTCTTCTCCTCTTGTTGTTGGGGTAATGGGCAAGCTGACGTGCTTTGTCTTTCGCTCCAGGTTACTGGGAGTCACGCTGGGCGAACTTGTCCATTTGTCCCGCGGACCATGCAAGAATAGTGGCCCGTATAGCCATAGATTATGACTTGCCAATTTTTGTGCTGTGGGTCCTCTGGAATTATTTGGCTATCCTATTTGCCACAAAGGTAAGGTAGGTAGATGCAGCGGCATTAATCCAGGCAAGCACCACTGTGGAGTCGGTCCAGTAATATCCTGTGACTGTCTCAGGATTCATGTGCAGGTCCTTTCTTACTCTGGCGGTGAGTTCGGCTCCCAATAGTGCAGCACACAGTTCTAGTCGAGGAAGGGTTTGCTTTGCTGTTGGAGCTACCCTAAATTTTGAGCACATTATGTGAACAGAAATCTGCTTATTTTTATAGGTACATAAACTGCAGCGCCATATGCCTTTTCTGAGGCATCCACAAATGTGTGAAGCTCTATGGTTTCTGGAGTTTTGCCATCGTAAACGTGCCTCGGAATCTGCATTGTATTTAGTGATTGCATATCCTCACGATACTCCTTCCATTCGTTCTGAAGGTGTGTTGGCAATTCGTCATCCCAGTCTAGCTTTAATTCTCAGAGCGCTTACATAAATATTTTTGCCTTGACCACTACCGGAGCAAACAAACCTAATGGGTCAAAGATTTGTGAGAGTTCTGAGCACACAGTCCGTTTTGTAATGTGTGTCACTTGACTCTTTTGTGCTCTTCCGCAGAGTTGGTCTTTCCTTGGCATCCAGATGACTCCAAGCGTTTTTATGCTATGGTGGTCCAATGGTTCGCCAAGCTTCACATCACTGACAATGTCCTCCTTGGGGATTCCTTGTAGGTGATCGTTGTTCGAACACCACTTTCTCAGATTGAATCCAGCTGGCTTAAGTATTTTGATTAATTCTTGCATAGCTTGGATTGCTTCCGGGATGGAATTGGCGCCTGTCAGGCAGTCGTCCACATAGAAGTCATTTTTCAGAACTGCGGATCCCACTGGTCACCTGTCCTTATTTTGGATGGCTAAATGGTCCAAACACTTTGTTGCCAAAAATGGGGCTGACGTTGTGCCATATGTTACCGTCTTCAAACGATAGTATTTAAGTTCATCCGATGGACTGTCCCTCCACACAATCAACTGATGGAACTGGTTTTCTGGATTTACCCACACTTGAGGGTACATTTTTTCTATGTCCGCTGTAAAAACGAATTTGTGGGTCCTGAATCGTAGTAAAACAGACAATAATTCACTTTGGACAGTGGCCCCATTGTGTAAAGTGTCGTTTAGCGATTTACCGGTTGACGTTTTGCATGATGCGTCGAACACCACTCGCAGTTGAGTCGTTGTGCTATCCGGTTTTAGCACGCAATGGTGCGGGATGAAGTAATGATTTTTTGGTATCTGAGATGGTTTCACTTCCTTCATGTGTCCCAGCTCTTCGTACTCTGTCCTGAATTTGACGTAACCTTTCCATGTGTCAGGCGTTGTTCTGCGTTCCAGTGCCAAAAATCTTTTGGCTTCCAAGATCTTTTTGGGCGGTGAGGCAAATACAGCACAGCTGATGGCTTGCGTTTGAATACGCTACATCGTGGCCTGTCAGTCATATTTGTTGCCAAATCATTTGATAATTAAGTTTTTTTGTTGTTACGAGTGCATATGGTGTGATCTGATCATTTGGGCAATTCCTGTTAGGGACAAATGCCACACCTAATAATATCCAATTCACTTTTTTGCATTAGAAATAATTCTTTTTAGTCATTAAAACTTAGAATGCCTTCAGCAAATAGAGATTTAAGATTATGAAAGAAATGTTAGGAATTAAGGGAAATAATAATGAAATTGTTCACTTTGCACTTATTGGGGTTGGTGTGCGTGGGTAATGGAGAGTGATATTTTCAGGATGCCGAGGCCGCTGTCCTCCACAGACTTTTAGACGGAAATAGGACTGTGTAAGGGGGCCATGAAATGCATTTATTAGGCCAAACATGGCCCAAGGTCATTTCGTGAAGGCGAAATGAAATGGGGTGGGAATGGCCAAGCTGTCATTCCATCAAGCAGGTTGACTAGGTATGGGTGTGAAAAGAGGGGGTGATCGAGTGAGTTTGAAAATGAGCGAAAAGAAATGTATGAATGTATGTATGCATGTTTTTTTTTTTTGGTATGCGAACCATGGTTGGGTGATCTTCCAAAGATACGCCATGCACCGTTGCATGGAGTATGCTCGATTCGTTCTATGGAACGCCTACGGACTAAAACCCAACCAATCGCCTTCTGGCCTGCTTTTTTCCCCGCCGGGACTGCCAATTAAGGTATTACTACGGCGGGCAGGTAGTGGCGTTTTGCCATATCTGCTAATGTTGCTGTCTTGCAGCTTGCTCATCAATCCTGACTTGTCTCATTATTGTTGAGCTGAGCGATGCAGCAGCTTCCCAAACATCCTGCGAATTTATCATCCTTCTGACCAGTCCTCTCGGCGTGAAAGGCTCTCCCGCTGGTGCGTGCAGTTGGCGCCTCTCCTCGGCGAACCTCTGACACTCAAACACCACATATTTTGCAGACTCCACTTGGCTAGTGCAAAATAGGCACCAGGGTGTATCAACGTGTATGTATGTATGTGTAGGAATATGTGTGACTTTTATGACTGTGGATTAGGATGCTTGAGATGATTGCGGTGTCAGCTTGTGGACAGCAACGACTTTTTTCTTCTATCACAGACGGACTTTTTCTCTTCTTTCTCTCTTTGATCTATCCCTGTTTAATTGGCACGATTTTCTTTTATTGTTATGGTTCCCGTAGCGTCAACCTCCCAAAAGGACCCCAGTAGTTGACGACCTTTGACCCAAGGAACATAACGCAGTTAACCAACTGCTGCGACTTATGGACGCAGATGATATTGCCATCTTCAAATGTGGAGTTTTTCCTCAAACTCTGTGCGATCTTATGCAGAATGCACTGACAACACTCGCTCAGTGGACTAAATCTTGCGGCTTAAGCGTTGGAGGGCGGGGCCAACTGTACTTGTACAGTCTGCTCAAGCAGCTCACAAACTTCCGACTCTATAAAACGAGTCAAGTGTCCTCTGGGTAGCCACGTACTCCGGTGTGTGGTGAGCTAATTGTGAGAAGGCGAATCAAGTAGCCGAACTGGCCACAGTGCGTCTTCGGTAAGTAGGTGGACACACCGCTGAAGCTTGATTAACAGAGGGCCTGGACTCGATGGCACCCCCATCACCAGGATAGGGGAGTAGGGCCAGCGACCCAACTCTCTGACCAACACTAGCTACCGAAACATCAACCCAGCCTCGGATACAACACCCCCTCCCCTCGATGACGACCTTCAAATATCGAACAAGGACAACTCTAGGATTCTGGAATGTCAAAACGCTCCTGGATGATAGAAGCCAACTGGACAGCAATAACAGCAATGCCAGATACTTGCAGCTCGAAGCCGAATTCTGCAGATACAATCTGGACATCCTCGGAGTAAGCGAAACCCGATGGACAGGCAGCGCCGAGTATACTTCCCCCACTGGAAAATCAAAAATGATCTACGCTGGAAAGAACGATGGCGAAAATCGTGATGCCGGCGTAGCATTGATGATGTCCCACTCAGCTTACAAAAGCATGCTACACTGGGAGGCAGTGTCAGAACGGATAATATACGCCAGATTCCGAAGCAAGGTGAGGAACTTCAGCATTCTACAAACTTACGCCTCAGCCACATAATGGGAAAACACGGAATCGGCGATCGTAATGAAGACGGAGTCCGCTTCGCAGATTTCTGCTGAGCAAACCAACTGGTAATCGGCGGAACCCTTTTTCAACACAAGGCCGCACACAAAGTGTCCTGGGTTTCACCTTCTGGCGAATACCAGAACCAGATTGACCACCTGGCTATATCAAGCCGCTTCCGCGGATGCCTAATGGACGTACGCAACAAAAGGGGAGCGGACATAGGAAACTCCTACAACCATCATCTAATGGTAGCGGTCATCCGTCTCAGGACGGCTGCGATTGTCAAATCAGAAAATTCGAGACCAAAGGCGAAATACTTCACCGACCGGCTGAAGCAAACGGCGGTTAAGAAAAGCTTTAAGGAAGCGTTGAATCTGATGGCAGGATCAGTTGTGTCGAATGATGACGCCACAGCAGCAGAAAAATGGAATGAAGTGAAGGAAATTTACCTGAATGTTGGTGACAGCATTATCGGTAAAATCCCCAGAGGTCACCGCCCCTGGATGAGCGAACGGACTTGGACCCTAATAAGCCAACGAACGGAAATCAGGCAGAAATTGCAGAATCCACACTCACAACATCAAGAAACGGCTTTGAAGCAAGAATATCGAGCTAAAGTCCGTGAAATTAAAACTAAATCGCTTAGCCTTCGTTCCGGACAATCCCAATCGCTGGTTTTGGATGATCAGCCCATTGAACAAGTCCAGCAATTCAACTACCTGGGCTGCGTAGTCGCTGTGGATGGAGGTACGGAGCTCGATGTGGAGTCGCGCCTTCAGAAAGCTAAGGGTGCTTTTGGGATGCTGTCGGCCGTTTGGCGATGCTCATCATATCCACACTGGCTCAAAATAAGGCTTTTCAAGTCTAACGTAATGCCAGTGCTCCTATACGGTTCCTCCACTTGGAAAATTACAACTTCCATAGTGTCCAAACTTCAAACATACGTGAACCGATGCCTGCGTCGGATATTTTGTATTTTCTGGCCTGACAGAATACAAAACTCCGAGCTACTAAAACCGCAAATATGGAGAGTGTCGACACCATAATACGCAGAATGAAATGGAGCTGGATAGGGCATACATTGCGTAAAAGTGAGAGCAATATCGCCAGGAAGGCAATGGAGTGGAACCCACTGGATGGATTCGGCCGGACACCAGGCAGACCCAAAGAAACTTGGAGGAGGACTGTTGGTAGAGAAGCGGAAAGCATCGGGAAGACCTGGAGAGAACTGAAAGCTACGGCCAACAACAGAGTTCGTTGGAAGAGAGGAGTGGTTGATGCCCTATGTCCCACACGGGATTGGAACTAGAAGAAGAAGAAGAGCCAAGACGGAACTAGTTCTTTTCACCGGAAAGCACCAAATTCCCGATCTGGTTCCTCCTAAAATAAACGGAGTAAGTATTACATTTGGTGACAATGCCAAAAATTTGGGTGTCATTGCGGACAAGAAAGTACTCTGGAAAGACAATAGAAACGAACGTATAAAGAAGGCAACCATCGTTTTATACTCGTGCAAAAAGGCAATAGGCCGCAAATGGGTTTTTTCTCCATAGTACACTGGCTATTCACAGCCGTCGTTCATCCCATACTTCTGTACGGAGCAATGGTATGGTGGCCAGCACTCGGAAAACAATCAGTCCTGAACAACATCCACAAAGTACAGAGAAGTGCGGAAACATGTATTAGTGGCGCTCTCCGAACGACACCTAAGGATGCGCCAAATACTATTCTTCATCTTCTACCACTAGACCTTGCAGCAAGGCAACTGGCTATCACAACAGCCCTAAGACTAAGAGAGTCTGATGCCAGGGGCTATTCGGAACACCATACTCTACCATTCTCGAAGACCAAACGGATATACCATTAATTACATACTACTACTGTACTATTACCACGAACGACGTTCGACAAATTAAACGACGTGTATATCCCATGCCATTATGAGTTGGAAAATCTCCCCCACAGCAGAGCTAACGCCATTAAAATCTACACAGTTGGTTCTAAGCTCAACGAAAAAGTAAGAGGAGGCGTTTTCTCCCCCAACCTAGACTTAAACTTGTCGTTTCGCCTTTTTGACCACTGCGGTGTGCACCAACCGGAAGTGGTACCCATCCAGGAAGCGGCCACCTACCTTAGCACACTCACAGTCAAGGAAGGCAACGTATTTATATACTCATTCAGTCAAGCCACCCTCAAAGCACTTGACTCACATACAAACAATGCAAAAACCCTTTCTAACTGTCGCTTATCTCTTAACCAGATCGCACGGCGTTTCAGTAAACACCTAATATGGGTGCCTAGACACCGTAACATAGAGGGAAACGAGTCCGCAGGGACTTACTGGCCAGAATCGGAATCACCATCAAGCTCCTTTTAGAGAAGAGCACGATTGGGATGCCAATGGTTAATAAAAAGCTGCACATAAGAGCTGAAACACTTCGTCTCGTTACGGATCGGTGGGAAAACCTTTTCCTACTGTGCCGTAACGAACCTCAAGGTGCTTACATTCAACCAAAAACGTACTAACACAATTTTACGTCTCAGAACAGAACACATATCCCTTCTGGTTGGAGCCCATATGGGGCACTGTCTTTTTGGTAGACACGCAGCACTACTAGGCGTCACTCACCATGACTTCGGTAGAAGTTGTCAACATGAAGAAGAGGAGGAAAAAGTACAACACCTTCCCTGCCACTGCCCCGCTTTAAGTAGAAGATGACTAAAGAAACTTGGTCAACCTGTCCTACTCCGCTTCTCGGAGACATCCAACCTAGAGATCCCAGCTCTATTACAATTTATGCTGTCAACACAATGGTTCAGTACCGAGGACCCCCCCCCCCCTCAGTTTAAAAAGGGTTAACAGGGAATAAACATGGCATCGCAATGGGCCCATAGTGGCCTAAGTGGGAGAGCGACTTGTCGCTCTCAGCCATCGCAACCAAACCTAACCTAGCCTAGTGTGAACAGGGGAGGAGGTGGGTGGATATTGGTTCTTTACTGTTGAAGGCGCAGCGAAGGTCGGCGGGTTATAAGCTAGTAAAGTATTTTTATTCTTGATCAGCATCAACAGCCGAGTTTGCGCGTATGTGTGTGTACGTGCGCGTGTTTATGTGCACGTTTGTTGTTTTTTTTATTTTTATTATATACAGTAGAAATGTACAGAGTAGAAACTATTAACAATATAGGAGAATAAAAAAAAAAGAAGGAAGGAAGATTCCGCACCCCGCGGGACCGCCGCAAAGCATTACTTCGCGGGGCGGAAGGCGGTCAAGCTATCCGCTCAAACCGATATGGCAGCACGCCGAGTCTTCTGCCAACCGCTCTGGCTGGACAACATGCATTGAACTATGTTGCATGCTCAGTGCGCGTGAGGCTCTTGTGCGCTCATTCCCGTATAGTGGACAACTAAAAAAGGCATGGTCCACGTCCTCACGAGTTTCGCTACCACAGTGCTCGCAGTAAGGATCCTTCTCGTCAGCATTTGGGACTGGTAAAAATCTACCGGGCCGTGTCTTCTCTTCAGTCAGGGATCCAGGTTCGGTATCAGCCGGTGAGTCCAACTGCTCTGCCATTGCGATCTGCATCTGCTGCTAGCAGGTGTATGGGGACTGTTCCAGCAACAACTAGAGCAGCCTCCTCAGATACGGTGCAGAAACAGCAGGTGATCCTGAGTGAGCCCATTCGCGGTTAGCCACTCCATAATCTTGTCAATCGCGAGGCTGCATCTTTCTGTGCCTTTACCCAATTGTTTTGCCACAGTCACAAGTGCTATGTCATCTGCGAAGCCTACCAGAGTGCATCCATCGGGAAGGTCTAGCCTCAGAATTCCATCGTTCATGACGTTCCAGAGTGTAGAACCAAGCACAGAGCCTTAAGGTTCTTCTCCTGAGACAGTGTATTGATGATGTCCTGCTTTGGAACTATACAGCAGGATTCTGTCCTTAAAGTAGCTCGCAATTAGCTGAATAAGGTATTGGGAGATTCTTCGGCCGCTAAGGGCCTGCAATACCTTGGTCCCGTTTGCAGAAGTAAAAGCGTTTTTTCACGTCGATTGTACAGATTAAGCAGTACTGCTTGGCTCCTCCCGCCCATCTCGTTCCTTCCATGGCATTGTTGGCAAGTCTGACAACTGCACTTATGGCGTCTGTTGTGCTTCGATGCTTTCGGAAGCCGTATTGCTGATCAGAAAGACCGCTTTGGTATTCCAATTCGCTCTCCAGACGGTTGCAGATTATTCTTTTGAATATCTTGCCAGTGGTGTCGAGCATTCATAAGGGTCTGCATGATGAGGGGTTTTCAAGCTTCTTCGATGGTTTGGGGATGAGGACTAGGCGCTGACGCTTCCATATCCGTTGGGCAGTCCGCTCTGTGATGCATTTGTTGTAGACCTCTACTAATGCATTGGGGTGAGCAGTAATGACGGCTCTTAGGGCGTTATTAGGCACACCATCTGGACCTGGCGCCTTATCCTGTTTAATTCCCCTCAATATTTGCAGGACTTCATTTGAGTTAGTAAGGACAGCGTCTTCATCTTCGACACTTGGCTCAGGTACTGTTACAGGTGGCTGCTGCAGAAAAAGGGTGTTTACAATGCTTTCCAGTTGTATGGGGAATGTAGGCATTGCACTATGGGCGATTAGCCAAATTTTTTGGCATAAACTCTAAAAATAAAGCTAGGCCCTTAAAATTTTGTGTAAATGAGTCTTATATTTAACAAGAATGTCGAACAAAAAATGTCGTCAATTGGGCCACGCCTTAACTTCCCGCCCTCACAACTACCTGAAATGGTACATATAGACAAAACGTCAATTTTTTTTAATAAAAATCTAACTTTGTGCAATTTGGCACATGTGACAATTCAAAACATAGGTTATTATGTGTATTAACCACTCCCCCTGCCACTTGCCCTTCCCAACCGCAACCCCACTACAATAGATGAAAAATTAATAATATTTTTTCAATTTATTTAAACAATATAGTTAGCACATTTTTACTGCAAAAACTTTATATTTCCTCTTCATCTAAAACAATGGAATAAGCTTTATCGCAATCTCCATCGTCATCAGATTTAGCTGGCGTGTCTGAATCGTTATTATAAAGATCTGATCCAAATGACGAGGAACCCAAAAGACTTATTACTTCTTTCTTTCTGATCAGCATTTGTCTCTTACTTAAACGCAAAATTGATAGTAAAGGATCGGAGGAGTCCATAGCTCTATGAAAATCGTCTGAAAGATTATTTAATCTGGAATTTTTCCTGGCGTGAGAACGTCTGTCTAGTTTGTAGAGTTTATTGCGGGCTTCTGAGGCATTTTCACCTAGACATCCAACAGGAAGCAAGCACAAGTTGATTATATCAGAACCGTGAACCAATTCCACGGATACGTTTTCATATATAACGAAAACGTTTGACTGCAAAGATTTCGAAATTTTTCAGTGTTGATGGAGAATTCGCACGATATTGCAATCAATATAAACTGAAATTTATCCAAAATTATAATTAAAATTAAAATTTTGGCATAACTCTCATTTGTGTATTAAATTTTTAGAGGTCTGCAAGACCTTACTGATTGTGGAGCTCTATTTATCCATATGATACGTTGAAATGAGTCCACTAGCCTTAAAGGTAAAAGAGTAGTGACAAAGAGCGATTGTTCGATGGAATTAGGCAAATCTGCATTAAACTTTTGTTTGTAAGCAGAGCGGGCAAATAAACGAAACGTTTAACGAACCGTTCGCGAAAGCTTAGAAACTATTCATATGTTTTGTAGCTGTTACTATAGACAGGGAAAACGAAACCACGAACTTTATATTGCCGAAGAGCGCAACAAAACGATTGGAATATTGTTCTCCCGACAGCTGCACTGCCTTGGAACGTTTCGGCACGAAACGTATACTAAAAAATCGTTTGCGGATTGATCGGCTTTTAGTTCTACTTCAGCTGCTGAATTGAAGAAATAAAATAAAAGCAAACGAAAACAACAAAGCTGAGAGAAACAAAGAAGTAAGCAACACAAAAAAAAACAACTAAGTGTATAAAAATTCAGCAGCGAACGTTTCCGAACTATTCGCGCTCGTTGTATATCGTTCCGATTCCCTTTGTCCGCAAATCAAGATGATCGCATTTCGCTTTACGTTTAGTTTGCTCTCACGAACGCAAACTGATCATAACTCATTTTTTTTAGTTACATTTTCTCGGGTTTTGTTAGTATTTCGCTCTGTGCAAAGAAAGAAACGAAACGATTCATAAACGAAAACACTGCATTGCTTGGGCTTGTGACCCTTATCTGAGCATCTACAGTATGACTCCCGAATGGATTTTGACACTTCCTCTGGGCAACTGCACTTGGCGGCAATATGCCCAAAGTCCATGCATTTGTAGCACCGCCTAGGCTCAAATCTGCGTTGAATGCGGCACACAACCCATCCAATGCGTACTTTGACCTTTTTTATCAGCTTTTCGGCTAGACTTGGCTGCAGGTGGAGTGTTGCTATTTGAGTTCCACCATAGGCTTTCCTCATAGTTCGCGACGCCTCAGCCGGAAGTTCACCTTCTTCTGAGGCAAAGAGCGCTGCCATGACCTCATCGCTTGTCGTACCTCGATTTGTACTGTCTCTGGCAGTGCTTTCACTTCTGCTTGCCCTGATAGCACATTTCGAATCGCATTTTGCAGTTGCTGCGTTGCTGGATCCGAAATCTGCTACATTCTGAGTAGAAGTTTTTATAAGAATTGCGTCTGACCTGCTGCTCTTTTTGCGTGATGTTCGCTCACCTCGGCCCTCCACTTTCTTTGGGTTGTCCTTTGGTGGTAGTGTTGCCTTCTTTTTATGACCTACAACTTGCCAATTTGTGTTTTGCTCACTATCATGGAGGTGTTGTCGCAAGGAGGCATCTCATTTTCGTTGCTACTACCTGGTCTTCTTGGGGCCTTTGAACCAGTTTTACTCTCTCGATTTACTGCGTGGTATGCCCTACCTCTGGAGAAGTCTGTTGGCACAATTTTTCTGCGGTAGCTCCTGGTTGAGTGTTGTGCTCGTGATCTATGTTAGCTTCCAATCTTGAGCTGATTTCCACCTGTAGGTCCTTCATTTTAATCAGAACGTATATAGTTGCCTTAGTGACATGTCGGACTACCTTTTTATTGTTCGCCTTCTTTTCTGTAAACTGAGAGACGAGATCATCTAAAAGCTTACCAAGATCCTCAGCGTTTGCTGCAATGCTCTTGTGCACTCTCTGCTTCTTCGAAGTACCTAGTTGCTGCCCGTCGGGACTGATAGATTCGCAACTCCGTTTCCGGGTGTACTGGCCGTCGCCGACTGCTGTAAACTGGAACACCTGCGCAGTCATCAGCGGAGGAGCAGAGCATGGAGGGACTACTACGTTGGTAGCAGGAGGTAATCTGAGCACTTCCTTTTTTTGGAGTTGGAATTTCCTAAGACGTTCTTCTTCCGCAAGAGCCAGCGCCGCTCCCTCTGCGTTCTCATCCAAGTCCGTTTCCTCGAGAGTAGTAAGACCAGCCAGCTGAGAAATTGATCCACTTCCTTTATCAGCTGGTTGTTGGAGTTATACCGCTCCGTCTCGGTCAAGAGAGCCCCGATCTGCTCGAGAGGGAACTAGAACTATTGCGGTTGGGGCAAACAACCCCCGTTAACGATTTGCTGGAATCAGTACCTACGTTTAAGGTTGTCTGCAGCTATTTGGCCGAGTACGATGGAACAGGTGATGCACACTTTTGGAGCACACAACTATCAAATTTGGAAGCGGCCTACAATTTAGACGACAACTTCGTTCGCGCAGTATTTGCAACAAAACTGGTATGCATGCACGGGTAAAATTTTGCAACGGAGACAAAGAAGGAGCTGATGGGAGAATTTATGGTAGAGTTTGGGCCTCAAGGAAGTAAATTGGAGCTGCCGAAAAAATTTTCAGATCGACATTGGCAGCCCGAAGAAGATTTTATCGTCTACTACAATGAAAAGCTGTCCCTGTGTGCGGGTCTGAGCCTCGACGAGGAAGAGCTGATTGAGTGTATCATAGACGATGTACCAAACAACCAAAGTAGAATCCAAGCCTTGATGCAGCGCTTAACGGCAAGAAAACAGTTAGTGCAGTCGCTGCGAGGCATAAGATTAGCAGAAATCCAAGGAGCAACAGAGCGAAGACCGAGAAATACAGTCGGAGGTAAAGTTATGATTCGTTGCTATAATTGCAATATCGTTGGCCACTATGCGGCTAACTGTAGGAAGACTTGACGTCAACCAGGCACCTGCTACGGTAGCGACAAACACCTCGCCTCTGAGTGCGGGCACTATACGAAGACCAAGAAGACAGCAAAAGACGAGAAGCCGGAGAGAATAGACAATTATGTAAGATATTTTAAGTTCATTCTAAAAAAATACTGATAAACTAATTTTCTGCAGAATGCCTCATAGACTTAGGAAGTCCTATCAGTTTAATACAAGAGAAGCACATACCAGTAAATTGAAAGTTAATTAAAGTAAATAATTTTAAATATTATGGTCCGAATAGAACCGAATTAGGTATTAAAAAGAAAATATTATGCTATGTCAAATGCCAAAAAAATTCAAAAAGTGCTGAGATGGAACTGATGGTGGTCAGTAATGATTTTATGGGATATTTTGGCATTTTGGGAGGAGATTTCCTGTCAAAAACAAAAAGCAAAATCATATGGAGAAACTCAGAGTCAGATAAGAATGAGATAACAGATAAAGGCAACATTTCAAGAGAAAACGAAATAGAGTTAAAAATGTAAATTAAGAAAATGAATGAAATGAATATGAAGGGGTGTTCGTATGAAGCTGGCGTATACTAGAGATTTGTTTATATTGTTACATTGGAATTTGTTTATTTTGTTACATTGGAAATATGCACAATACTTTCGGATTATATGTGGCTCTCGGAATGTATTTAGTTAGTTCTCGCTCGAAGTCTACGAGTCAACTCCAATCTAATTTATACACAATCGACATCCTTGTCGATTGGTATGACATCCAAGGGACTATAGCTCAACATTTGTTGCATGGATTGGGGAAACCCAGATAAAACCCAACCAAGCTATATTTATTATTCTTCTTACTTGTCCCGGTCTCCCGTTCCAGATACTGGGGTCCTTGCCGGTATCTTTTTTAAATGGCTGACATTTCGCGTCCCTGTGCGTTGCCCATCGGACATTTTTACGATGTTCCCGTTTTCTTCGTGACCTATTCCTCTACGGTAATTTTCTTTGCCCATCTCCTTTTGTCCGCGATCAGCTTCATTCTTTGTTTGTGGATCAAATCTCGATCTCTTTCTGCTGAGTCCGAGTATTCCCCCACCACATCCTGAATTCCGGGGATCTTATCCCGAATCACCCGGCTGATCGTTAGTTCTGTTGGCGAGCTAGCTGTAGTGCGCTGTGGTGTCACGTTGTACATCAGAACGAATTCTTAAAGTGATTCCTTATAATTTCCCTTTTGGAGTGTTCGATTTTCAACCGCTTCACCAGAGTGCGGTTCATCCGTTCCACTTCCCCGTTCGCTTGTGGCCATTACGGTGGTGTTTTTAATTATTGTATGCCATTACAACAACAGCAACAATTTCTCCCACTCTCCATGCAGCATGGACTTCTCCATCGCCTCGCACTGAAAAGGCTTAATCACACCCGCCATGACTTTTACCTGTAGATATAAATGATTAGTATTTGTATTTGTATTTTTCGTCCGACCACAATGTTATTGCAATGGCCATCGGGACGATTTAACCCACACTCTCGAAGTGAAACGGAGGATTTTGCTTCTGTCCGACCGCAATGTTATTGCAATGGCCATCGGGACGTTTTTCTTCGGCAAATAGTAAACTACTTTTCACTCGCATGCCAATCATCCTTATTCCTCTCGGCAAAAATTGATCTACTTATCACTCGCATGCCACCTACACTCCTTATTACTTGGGTAGGAACACACTTTCGACGGGGAGTCCAACCCCGGTCTCTCTCCTGCCGAGGAACGTAACCTTCTCTCCAATCGAAAGGGAATCGAACACCGGTCCCCGCAGCTACTGTTTCACGTGCACTCTAAAACGATAGTTCTCGAAGGCGCGATTTAACCAAACACTCGCGCTGACCAAAAGATCAAATGAAATTCAAAATTAATTTTTGGAGTAAAGTGCAAAAACTGGTAGCTACAACTCCGCATATCTCAAAATGTCGCAACTGCCGCCGAGGAGATGAGTTCAATATCCCGAAGTCAATTTAATGGCAATTTGGCCAATGTACCTGTGTCACGTGGCGCAGAATATATACATTGCAAATAAACCTTTCGGGGAACCCATTAAAAAAACCATGGTTAACGCATTTATGACATCAGATCATGTAGCGATAACAAATTTAAACCGCAATGGTTTTAAAATTCCGGATTAAAAACAAAACAAATATACAAGTCCCAAACTAGGACTTGAACCTAGGTCTTGCTGCCTTTCAATCATAGATCTTAACCTCCACGCCATCGCCGACCAGATGACGTAGGCAGCTAAATGTGCTATATGAAATCAGGCACAAAATGGGCAACACTTTTTATAGTGTTTTTCTTGGCAACCAGAGAAATAGTTCTTAGTTCGTAAGAGGGCAGGGCTGCAATGAGTTGCAATCCGTGACGATTTAAAATTGTCTGCCCTGCAAATAGACACGAAATTTCCACAAAGCATAAATTATCGCAAGTGTTATAATTCGTAGCTAATAATAATAATAATAATCTTCTTTTATTTTTATGTTATAAAATTTAAAATTAACATTTACCAAAAACAATAGAAAATAATTATGTTGATTATACATTTACTACAAGAAACATAGAAAAATGCGACTATGACAAAATTATGTCGTCAGTCGGAGATTGGGTTGCTCGGCAAGTATATAGTTTTCTTCATTATAAGTTAAAAGATTTCTGCTAATATTTTTTTTGTATATCCTATTGCTAATTTGAGGTAACGAATTAGGTTATGCCATTGATTATTATTTGCGTTTTTGAGGACTGCGATAATTTCCACATCCGTAAGAAGTGCCTTGTTGAGGTAATGCGCACGAATTTCTTTAAAGCCCCATACGGACATCAGAAGTAGCGAGAAGTTTCATACAAAAATTGAGGGAAGAGGAAGCAGAAGTTACAACTTCGCCTCTTGAACTTTTTGCATGTACGGAGGTTACACTTAACACTGGGAGTTACACTTAACAGACAATGTTGCACTTAGCAGCACATTTGTGGATACTATGTAAGTATAATGTGCTTTGACCAGCTAAAGCAGCATTGAGAATGCACCATGTTAAGCCACTTTGCTTCTACCTGCATCGATCAGCTGGACTACTTTTAGCTAAAGTGATTTACAAAGAAAATAAAATAAAGAACATGAGAGAAAAACAAAAGCGAAAGAATCGTTTGAAAGTGTTTTTGCATGATAAAAAATATTTTAAATTTTGGCGGTGAAAGAGCGAGTTGTCATTTTTTATCTTTTCCACCCCAAGCATTCGGACTTTAATTTTGTGTAGAAGGCTTGGGGAGAAGTGGCCGAACTTCTACAAAAAATCAACTTGACATCAAAACAAAATACAAATGATCGAACAGTGTTACCCACCGCCAATTAAATTAAAAATATCAAAAACATATTTTTTGGCGTAATTTTTCTTAAGTCTGGTTACACTGCTCTTAAGTTCCACGGCGACGAAACAAGAGGTGACGTTAGCTAAATTACGCACTTCGGATGTCCGTATGGGTCTTAAGTATGGGACATCTCCCAAGTAGATGCCACATATTCTCTTCTCCAGTGTTGCACAACGAACACTGTCTATTCTGTTCCCGATTATAACTGTTTCCATTTAGATCTAAGAGACCGCATCTAGCCTTCATAATCCAAGTTATATGGTCTATTGGGAGTCCGTGGTATTTGTTGCTAACAGTGTGGTCCAAGTCCTTGTATATTCTAGTACTGCTTGCTTCCTTTGATCTGATATAACTGCTAAGTGAGGCTTGTTTTAGGTGGTTTTGCAGAGCTAAAATTTGTTCAAACCAAACTGACTGCGCAAATATTGTTTTTTTATTTCTTTTGCCCAAAAGATGTTTTTGTTCAAAATATGTTTTGTCAAAAAATTGGGAATATCTTCCATTTAGCATCGATCGATATTTTCCCATTCCTGAAAAAGTTTTGCCAAGTCATGTTAATTGCATTTTTAGCAGCTTCATTTCTTTTTCTTTACAATATTTTTCTTGAAGGATAGTGTAGGCGTAAATAAAACACCTAGGTAAGTGTATTCCGACGTTACTTTTATGTACTCGTTATTGAAAGTCCATTTATTCTTACTGGACAGTAGCCCATCTTTTCTGAAGACCATTATCATTGATTTGGCCAAGTTGACTTTCATGTTTCATACTCTGCAATATTCTTCTAGTCTATAGATCATCCGCTGCAGGACCTCCGGCGTATCTGATAAGATCACAATATCGTCGGCATACATCAGTAATCGAATACTTTTTCCCTCGGCGTTCACGCCTTCTCCTAAAAGTCGTGCAGATCATTTAAATACAAAGCCTAAAGCAGTGCTGACAGTAAGCATCCTTGCCTTACCCCCATTTTTGTTTCAAAGAAACTGGACAGTTCGTTTCCTGTTCACACTGCAGCCCGTGTTGCTCTGAATAGATCTTCAATAAGATTGGTCATCTTTGTTGATACTCCCATCGTATTCAGTTAAAATATCAGTTCCTCTCTGGATACTGTATCAAAGGCAGCGCTGAAGTCCACAAAAAAAGCATAAAGTTTTCTGTTTCTGTGCAAGGTTAGGTGAGCTATGGATGCTAAATTATAGACATTATCCGATGTTGACTGTGCTTTGAATAAAGATTGGAATTCATTAAGAATTTCATTTTCCTTTACCCACGATGCAAGCCGAGAGTGGAGAATGCCAATGAATATTTTAGCAATGCAGTATATAAATGATATTCCACGGTAGTTTACTGGATCATCTGGGTTTCCCTTTTTTTAAATATTGGAAACACTATACTGCTATTAAAACTCTTATCAACTGCTCCTTTTTCATAGGTTTCAGAGTACGTTCCAGCCAATTCCTCCAGAGTGTCATCCGGTGCATTCATATAAAATTCAAAGGGTATTCGATCTTCTCCTGGCGCTTTATTTAACTTGACCTTCCTTAGTGTACTTTTCATCTCAGCAGACGTTATAGGTGCATCTAGTGTCTCCACGACTATAAATCGTTTTGGATATTGAATGTCGGGTGCCGTTAACTCAGGATTTAGCAATCTTGTAAAGTGAAGCTCGAAATCTCGAGCAGCAATGTTTATACCCCTTCGGAAGCCATCATTTTTTAAATTGCGTGCCAGCTGCCACCAGTCCTTACTATCCTTGACGGCGTCTAAGTTTTCTTCTATATTATTTAAGTAACGTTTTTTCTTTTCCTGACATAGTTGTTTGTATTTCTTGTTTTCCTCTAAAAACTCATTTCTTGTTGTCTCATCTTGTTTCCGTCTGTATTTTTGCAGCATCTTCATAGAATGTTTCCTTGCCTCTTGGCATTCTGCATCGAACCACTTTTCCTTCTGATCATTCTTGCAGTTTGGTCTATATTGTAGTGGTGCCGCACTTTTGTAGACTTTCCATGGGTAGAGTTGTATTTTGCCTTGCCTCCCTTAATAGCGAACTTAGCTTTTCTTTAAAAGTGTTTGACAATTTTTCGCTTCAAAATAGTTTTGGTAAAAGGTACTTTGTATAACATACTCTTTACCTGGAGTAGAAGCTGAATGCAAAGCTGGTGCTGCGCTCATCTCTAATTCTCTTTCTTTTTCTCTTTCTCTCTCTCTCTCTCTCTCTTTAAGGGTGGGAGTGCGTAAGGGAAGGGTTGTTTACTTATTTGCTCATAACTTTAGAACCGCTCATCTGATCTTTATCATTTCTTCGATACATTTTGCTAATTACTAACTATATCCAGAAGGTACAAATCATAAATCTTCAAAACTGTAGGAGATATAACGTTTTTTCCAAATTGCGGGGGCGTGGCAAAAATTGAAAATAAACTTGATCTGCCTGCAAGTATTAGAAGCATTTGTCCCATAGACGTCAAACCTCTATCTATTACCATCTCTGAGATCTGTTTGTTCATACGGACGGACAGACAGACGGACGGACAGACCGACATGGCTATATCGACTCGGCTGTTGATGCTGAGAATATATATAATTTATATTGTCGGAAATGATTCCTTCTCATTGTTACATACTTTTGCACGAACTTAATATACTCTATGTACTTTGGTACAGAGTATAAAAATGTTAAGTTTTCTTCATGCGTTATGCACTTTTTTGATTTCGCAGTCCGTATGAATGTACAGATCTCAGAGATGGTAAGAGATGGAGGTTCGACATGTGTGGGACGTAAACTACTTATAATTGCAGGCAGATAAACTTTATTGTAAATTTTTTCCACGCCTCCTCTCCCCCCGCAATTTGGAAAAAACTCACGTCTTCCACAGTTTTGTAGATAGACAGTTCGAACCTTCTACACATATTTAGTAATCAAGATTAATTATCGATCTGCCGAAATGATCAAAATCGGATAAAAGATACTCAAGTTATCAGCAAAAAAAATGTTCGCTGCTGCAGCGCTGCCACATCGGAGAGTGCGTGGACATGTCCAAGCACGCCCATTTTTGGTTATTACAGTTTTTACTCTTCATAGACCTCACAGTATAATTTGTACCCTATATTTTCCACCTGAAGTATTTATGGCTGCTCTCTCCATATAAATGCAACCACTGTGCGATGCGCACGTTTAGGTCCCCAATTAGTATTCTGTTGCTTGGCTCAGTCTCTTCAAAGTGTCTTTGGTAGGCTTCAAATTCCTCCTTCCAGTCCTTTCCCGTTACATATGCTGGGTAAATTTTGCAGGAAGCGTTCGGTGAAGAGATGTTAATAATACTAATTCCTTCCACCTTTTCTTCCCAACTCGTTATTCCACTCTCCGCTAGGTTTTTTCTTATTACGACAACACATCCTCCCATTGCTCTACCATATGTACTACGTCTCGTGGCCGTGCTCCATGTAATGTAAAATTAATTAAAATATTTATTGTACCTATCCAGTTTTTTCTCTCCTACGTGCGTTTCAGTTAGCGTGAAAATAACGGCAGACTTTATGATTGATTGTATTAGATTTATTGTTCAATATTTTGCTTGGCTATAGACGTTTGCACTCTTATATAATATTTATAATTTACTTAGTACAAGAGTGTGTATAAGGAGTAAGGAGATTAAACTATTATATATATTTTTTAAAAATCCTCTGTTACAATTTTGATCCTATATTTAAGGGCAGCAGAGAGATAAGCCGCAAGTGTAATCCAATTTTCTCCGTTGAGTCGATCTCTAGTTTTTTCCCATGTGAAGGATCTTTCTCCGAAATATTTAAGTCGGAGTTCTCCCAGAATTGGGCATTCTGAGAGGAAATGGAAGGTGTTCTCCCTGGCGCTCATGTTGCAAAGCGAGCACTTCTCGTCGCTTATGTGGGGTCTATAATTTAGTGGCAGCATCTCGGATCTCGCTTGAAAAATTACTTTTATAGCATCCACTGAAAAGTCATCTGTAAAATAATTGCTTTGTCCCAGGTTCAAGATTAGGCCTTTATATAAAATCCGAGTTTCGCTCCGCCGAGCAATGCACAGTGGGCGGAAAGACCGATTTTTTGGCAACAACTCCAATTTTGAAGCTAGAAACTTGAAACTTTGGGAATTTGCTGCTCATATTATTTGTGAATTTTGATTTTTTTTGTTTAGCGCTGCGAGAGACCGTGCCCGCCGCCCACATAATAGAACTGCATTAAATATAAAAATTCATGACAAATCGAAACATAATTTTATTTTTATAATTTTTTCTTTAAAGTTAATATATTATAAATTATTTTCTAAAAAGAATGAATAATTGGAAATCTATTGTCAAAAACAGAAGTTATTTTCATTAAAATATGCATCAATATTACAAAACTATTAATGTAAAAATTGCATCACTTTTGTGTTTTTATTCATTATACCCGTTACTCGTAAAGAAACACGGTATACTAAAGTCGAGCATATGCAGAAGGAATCATTTCCGACCATATAAAGTATATACATTCTTGATCAGCATCAACAGCCGAGTCGATATAGACTTGTCCGTCCGTCTGTATGAACACCTAGATATCAGAGACTAGAAGAGCCAGAGCCACCATACAGATCAAGTTTGTTTAAATTTTTTGCCACGCCCACTCCCGCCCCCACAATAAAAAATGTTGAATAACTTCCACATTTTTTAAGATATCGACATCAAATTAGAGCCGAATTTAACTTACGCTCTCGTTTTAAAATGGTATTGTATTATCGTTTGTCTTCTTAGCAGACTTAGACGCTGCACGAATAAGGAGATCAGTTTGGAAACCAATTTTCTTTTTTGACGAGAACTTCCTTTTTCATATGATAGAGGTGGTTTCCCACCTTTATTGCCACAACTATCCTTTTTGAACCAAATGTTATATCTAATGGAAGCCAGCAAACATTTTGATCCTTAACCTGTCGAACATTTCTTTGGCCTTTATTCACAAGTCTCTTGACTTTGACAAAAAAAATCTTTACTTTCATTTTTATGTCCATTAAAGCATTTTCATCAGTCGAAAGTGGCGTTGATGTTGCAACGCATTTCCAAGCAAACTTCCAGCAAATCGCACGACGAATAGAAACCTCGCTCACACTTATTGAAATATATCGAAAAACCGCAAAAATCCGCTTATATCTTAAACTCTACATAAATATATACATAATAACGCATACTACCCATATGCACTTTTTTGAATCCTGTGTATCTTGCTAGATATGCTCCACGAAACACAACTATATTGGGTTAGATTCGTAAAAATTATGATTTATGTATAACATAGAAAACATAACGAAACAAAAGCTTATACAATTTAACACATATACAACTCTTTTCTACACACCTTCACGTTTATTTTCCATTTTAAATTATTTCAATCCGTCAAACTGTTTAAAAATGGGAGACTGTCAAATATTTACAAATTTTGTAATCAGACCGCTTTCAGATACAGCGTGGCAAAGTCAGCTGACTTTGAAGGGCTGGTGTTAAACAACGGTTGTGTAATAAAATTTAAGTCAAATATTTTCGATGAGGAGGGACAATTGCTCAATGAAAAAAATATTATAACCATAAAAATTAAAAAAAAAATTAGGGTTTTTGCCAAAAACAGCCATTCCGCCCAAGTATGGCCTCAAAGGAATTCTGCTGGGTTTCATCAACTCTTTCCAGTACAGTATCGTGCGTTCTTCTCCATTCAGCTATGTCTTCTATATCGCAAAGCCTGTTCTGAGGTAGATCCATGATTTTTCTCCTGTATTTAAAATGTCTGTCCAGCGTATTGTGGTAGAGGGTAGGTAGACCAGTCTCAAGGTGTATCGCATATGTTGGTGTGTTGATTGGCAGCTTAAAAAGCTTCTTAATAAAATTACGCGTAGCTTTCCACACTATCGTATTCGGCATAGCCCACCTCTGCTGCATATAGCATAATTGATCTTGCCGTTGCCTCAAATAGCTTATACTTCGCACTTGGTTTTATGTCTTTTCTTGACATGAAACTTTTCCCCTGCTGTTGATTGCAATCCTTGCTTTTGATAATTTGTTCCGCAGATGTGTATCAAACCGCTATTCTGTGTCAGTGTGACACCTAGATATTTATAATCCTTGACAGCTTCCAGCTCTGTCCCATCGAGGTACCACTTCTCTGCTCTTGCAGGCGCCCTCTGCCATCTCGAACCACCATGATTTTGGATTTCTCTGTGTTAATGACAAGGCTCCACTGTTTACAATACTCGATACTTTGTCATTGTATACTGCATCTCTTCCTCCTTTCGGCCAATAGTACCATATCATCGGCGTACATAAGTGCTTTACAAGTGACATCTCCCAGCCTGGCTCCTCCGCTTAGGTAGTCATGTAGGTCTTCGATGAACAGTGCGAATAGCAACGGACTCAATAGATATCCTTGTTTTACTCCTCTGTTTGTCTCAAACCAGTCCGAGCATTTGTCTCAGTCCCATACTTTCGTTTTATTGTCGACGTATAGGCTTTTATAACTGCAAGCATTTTCGACGATAATCCAAGATTGCTCAGTTTGTAAAGAAGGGCATTCCTGTTAATGGTGTCGAAAGCTGCTCGAAAATCGACAAAAAACATGTATAGCTTTTATACACTTGAAAAGTGTATTATAATTTTGCCCAGAAGTTTGCAACGCATAGAAGGAATTATCTCCGACCACATAAAGTATATATATTCTTGATCAGCGTGACGAGCTGAGTCGTTTGCTTTGTCCGTCCGTCTGTCCGTCTGTAATTTTCGCTTGCGCTGGGTCCCCTTTCTTGTATATGGGATATATAACATTTAGTCAGAAGGAATCTGGTACCTCTGAGTTAAGCATAATATGTTGTACACATTTGTAAGACACTCGATGAAATCCGGAGAAGCTTCCTTTAAAAATTCAGCGGGGATGCGATCAGCACCAGGAGCTTTTTTGCATTTGCATTTTGCAATCGCCATATTAACTTCCGCAACTGAGATCGCTACATCAAGATTGCTGTTCTCAATCATGGGTAAACATAGCACAGCTGAGTTTCTGGCTGACTCATATAAAGAAGCTTCTAAAAATAGAGTGCCAGTGCTTTTGGTTCCGTTGAATTTCTTTCCTTATTTGCCGCCGTTTAGCTTTTGTGCTATTTCCCAGAAGTCCTTGCTGCTTTTATTTTTGAGATGGATAATTCCAACTGAAAATAGTACGTAGCCCGTTTATCTTTGCATATTGGTTTGTAAGCTTGATTAGTATGGTGGTAGTTAGCTCTAGCTCTGCCGCAATCGCTTTGCTTAGCATGTTTAAGTGCTTCAAAAGACAGTTCTCTGGCCGCCTCACATACTTTATCAAACCATGGTTGAACATAGTTCTTTTTCGATGATTTTCTTCCCATACATTTTGCTGCCGTTGTTATTATTTTTTCCAATGTGTCAATCGTGTAATTTCCATAATTTGTGTTCGGCCTATGAGTTTCTAATTGTTCGTTTAAGCGGTCTCTATACTGATCAGCCTTCTTCTGCACCCACCTCAGCTGTGGCAGAAGTTTGCTTTCCTTGTCGTTGACAATTATTGGGCGAATATTGGTTTGCGTTACCACTGGCAGATGATCAGAAAATACCTCGTCTTCGACAGTGACGTCTGTTACCATTTCATGCCATTTTCCTCTTATGATGCAGTAGTCAATAGTAGATGCGGTATCACCTCTCATGTACGTGTATTCACCCATAGCATCTCCAGTAGTTCTTCCGTTCAGGACTGTCAAATTTAGTGTTTCACACATCTCGATAATTTGATGAGTTGCAATCCGTGACGATTTAAAATTGTCTGCCCTGCAAATAGACACGAAATTTCCACAAAGCATAAATTATCGCAAGTGTTATAATTCGTAGCTAATAATAATAATAATAATCTTCTTTTATTTTTATGTTATAAAATTTAAAATTAACATTTACCAAAAACAATAGAAAATAATTATGTTGATTATACATTTACTACAAGAAACATAGAAAAATGCGACTATGACAAAATTATGTCGTCAGTCGGAGATTGGGTTGCTCGGCAAGTATATAGTTTTCTTCATTATAAGTTAAAAGATTTCTGCTAATATTTTTTTGTATATCCTATTGCTAATTTGAGGTAACGAATTAGGTTATGCCATTGATTATTATTTGCCTTTTTGAGGACTGCGATAATTTCCACATCCGTAAGAAGTGCCTTGTTGAGGTAATGCGCACGAATTTCTTTAAAGCCCCATACGGACATCAGAAGTAGCGAGAAGTTTCATACAAAAATTGAGGGGAAGAGGAAGCAGAAGTTACAACTTCGCCTCTTGAACTTTGCATGTACGGAGGTTACACTTAACACTGGGGAGTTACACTTAACAGACAATGTTGCACTTAGCAGCACATTTGTGGATACTATGATAGTATAATGTGCTTTGACCAGCTAAAGCAGCATTGAGAATGCACCATGTTAAGCCACTTTGCTTCTACCTGCATCGATCAGCTGGACTACTTTTAGCTAAAGTGATTTACAAAGAAAATAAAATAAAGAACATGAGAGAAAAACAAAAGCGAAAGAATCGTTTGAAAGTGTTTTTGCATGATAAAAAATATTTTAAATTTTGGCGGTGAAAGAGCGAGTTGTCATTTTTTATCTTTTCCACCCCAAGCATTCGGACTTTAATTTTGTGTAGAAGGCTTGGGGGAGAAGTGGCCGAACTTCTACAAAAAATCAACTTGACATCAAAACAAAATACAAATGATCGAACAGTGTTACCCACCGCCAATTAAATTAAAAATATCAAAAAACATATTTTTTGGCGTAATTTTTCTTAAGTCTGGTTACACTGCTCTTAAGTTCCACGGCGACGAAACAAGAGGTGACGTTAGCTAAATTACGCACTTCGGATGTCCGTATGGGTCTTAAGTATGGGGCATCTCCCAAGTAGATGCCACATATTCTCTTCTCCAGTGTTGCACAACGAACACTGTCTATTCTGTTCCCGATTATAACTGTTTCCATTTAGATCTAAGAGACCGCATCTAGCCTTCATAATCCAAGTTATATGGTCTATTGGGAGTCCGTGGTATTTGTTGCTAACAGCGTGGTCCAAGTCCTTGTATATTCTAGTACTGCTTGCTTCCTTTGATCTGATATAACTGCTAAGTGAGGCTTGTTTTAGGTGGTTTTGCAGAGCTAAAATTTGTTCAAACCAAACTGACTGCGCAAATATTGTTGTGCCATCTTATATTACACTCGGTTCCCAGTTTTTTTATTTCTTTTGCCCAAAAGATGTTTTTGTTCAAGATATGTTTTGTCAAAAAATTGGGAATATCTTCCATTTAGCATCGATCGATATTTTCCCATTCCTGAAAAAGTTTTGCCAAGTCATGTTAATTGCATTTTTAGCAGCTTCATTTCTTTTTCTTTACAATATTTTTCTTGAAGGATAGTGTAGGCGTAAATAAAACACCTAGGTAAGTGTATTCCGACGTTACTTTTATGTACTCGTTATTGAAAGTCCATTTATTCTTACTGGACAGTAGCCCATCTTTTCTGAAGACCATTATCATTGATTTGGCCAAGTTGACTTTCATGTTTCATACTCTGCAATATTCTTCTAGTCTATAGATCATCCGCTGCAGGACCTCCGGCGTATCTGATAAGATCACAATATCGTCGGCATACATCAGTAATCGAATACTTTTTCCCTCGGCGTTCACGCCTTCTCCTAAAAAGTCGTGCAGATCATTTAAATACAAAGCCTAAAGCAGTGCTGACAGTAAGCATCCTTGCCTTACCCCCATTTTTGTTTCAAAGAAACTGGACAGTTCGTTTCCTGTTCACACTGCAGCCCGTGTTGCTCTGAATAGATCTTCAATAAGATTGGTCATCTTTGTTGATACTCCCATCGTATTCAGTTAAAATATCAGTTCCTCTCTGGATACTGTATCAAAGGCAGCGCTGAAGTCCACAAAAAAGCATAAAGTTTTCTGTTTCTGTGCAAGGTTAGGTGAGCTATGGATGCTAAATTATAGACATTATCCGATGTTGACTGTGCTTTGAATAAAGATTGGAATTCATTAAGAATTTCATTTTCCTTTACCCACGATGCAAGCCGAGAGTGGAGAATGCCAATGAATATTTTAGCAATGCAGTATATAAATGATATTCCACGGTAGTTTACTGGATCATCTGGGTTTCCCTTTTTTTAAATATTGGAAACACTATACTGCTATTAAAACTCTTATCAACTGCTCCTTTTTCATAGGTTTCAGAGTACGTTCCAGCCAATTCCTCCAGAGTGTCATCCGGTGCATTCATATAAAATTCAAAGGGTATTCGATCTTCTCCTGGCGCTTTATTTAACTTGACCTTCCTTAGTGTACTTTTCATCTCAGCAGACGTTATAGGTGCATCTAGTGTCTCCACGACTATAAATCGTTTTGGATATTGAATGTCGGGTGCCGTTAACTCAGGATTTAGCAATCTTGTAAAGTGAAGCTCGAAATCTCGAGCAGCAATGTTTATACCCCTTCGGAAGCCATCATTTTTTAAATTGCGTGCCAGCTGCCACCAGTCCTTACTATCCTTGACGGCGTCTAAGTTTTCTTCTATATTATTTAAGTAACGTTTTTTCTTTTCCTGACATAGTTGTTTGTATTTCTTGTTTTCCTCTAAAAACTCATTTCTTGTTGTCTCATCTTGTTTCCGTCTGTATTTTTGCAGCATCTTCATAGAATGTTTCCTTGCCTCTTGGCATTCTGCATCGAACCACTTTTCCTTCTGATCATTCTTGCAGTTTGGTCTATATTGTAGTGGTGCCGCACTTTTGTAGACTTTCCATGGGTAGAGTTGTATTTTGCCTTGCCTCCCTTAATAGCGAACTTAGCTTTTCTTTAAAAGTGTTTGACAATTTTTCGCTTCAAAATAGTTTTGGTAAAAGGTACTTTGTATAACATACTCTTTACCTGGAGTAGAAGCTGAATGCAAAGCTGGTGCTGCGCTCATCTCTAATTCTCTTTCTTTTTCTCTTTCTCTCTCTCTCTCTCTTCTTTAAGGGTGGGAGTGCGTAAGGGAAGGGTTGTTTACTTATTTGCTCATAACTTTAGAACCGCTCATCTGATCTTTATCATTTCTTCGATACATTTTGCTAATTACTAACTATATCCAGAAGGTACAAATCATAAATCTTCAAAACTGTAGGAGATATAACGTTTTTTCCAAATTGCGGGGGCGTGGCAAAAATTGAAAATAAACTTGATCTGCCTGCAAGTATTAGAAGCATTTGTCCCATAGACGTCAAACCTCTATCTATTACCATCTCTGAGATCTGTTTGTTCATACGGACGGACAGACAGACGGACGGACAGACCGACATGGCTATATCGACTCGGCTGTTGATGCTGAGAATATATATAATTTATATTGTCGGAAATGATTCCTTCTCATTGTTACATACTTTTGCACGAACTTAATATACTCTATGTACTTTGGTACAGAGTATAAAAATGTTAAGTTTTCTTCATGCGTTATGCACTTTTTTGATTTCGCAGTCCGTATGAATGTACAGATCTCAGAGATGGTAAGAGATGGAGGTTCGACATGTGTGGGACGTAAACTACTTATAATTGCAGGCAGATAAACTTTATTGTAAATTTTTTCCACGCCTCCTCTCTCCCCCGCAATTTGGAAAAAACTCACGTCTTCCACAGTTTTGTAGATAGACGGTTCGAACCTTCTACACATATTTAGTAATCAAGATTATTTATCGATCTGCCGAAATGATCAAAATCGGATAAAAGATACTCAAGTTATCAGCAAAAAAAATGTTCGCTGCTGCAGCGCTGCCTGTCCAAGCACGCCCATTTTTGGTTATTACAGTTTTTACTCTTCATAAACCTCACAGTATAATTTGTACCCTATATTTTCCACCTGAAGTATTTATGGCTGCTCTCTCCATATAAATGCAACCACTGTGCGATGCGCACGTTTAGGTCCCCAATTAGTATTCTGTTGCTTGGCTCAGTCTCTTCAAAGTGTCTTTGGTAGGCTTCAAATTCCTCCTTCCAGTCCTTTCCCGTTACATATGCTGGGTAAATTTTGCAGGAAGCGTTCGGTGAAGAGATGTTAATAATACTAATTCCTTCCACCTTTTCTTCCCAACTCGTTATTCCACTCTCCGCTAGGTTTTTTCTTATTACGACAACACATCCTCCCATTGCTCTACCATATGTACTACGTCTCGTGGCCGTGCTCCATGTAATGTAAAATTAATTAAAATATTTATTGTACCTATCCAGTTTTTCTCTCCTACGTGCGTTTCAGTTAGCGTGAAAATAACGGCAGACTTTATGATTGATTGTATTAGATTTATTGTTCAATATTTTGCTTGGCTATAGACGTTTGCACTCTTATATAATATTTATAATTTACTTAGTACAAGAGTGTGTATAAGGAGTAAGGAGATTAAACTATTATATATATTTTTTAAAAATCCTCTGTTACAGTTTTAAGCCTATATTTAAGGGCAGCAGGCAGCCGTTGAGTCGATCTCTAGTTTTTTGCCACGTGAAGGATCTTTCTCCGAAATATTTAAGTTCTCCCAGAATTGGGCATTCTGAGAGGAAATGGAAGGTGTTCTCCCTGGCGCTCATGTTGCAAAGCGAGCACTTCTCGTCGCTTATGTGGGGTCTATAATTTAGTGGCAGCATCTCGGATCTCGCTTGAAAATTTCTTTTATAGCATCCACTGAAAAGTCATCTGTAAAATAATTGCTTTGTCCCAGGTTGAAGATTAGGCCTTTATATAAAATCCGAGTTTCGCTCCGCCGAGCAATGCACAGTGGGCGGAAAGACCGATTTTTTGGCAACAACTCCAATTTTGAAGCTAGAAACTTGAAACTTTGGGAATTTGCTGCTCATATTATTTGTGAATTTTGATTTTTTTTGTTTAGCGCTGCGAGATACCGTGCCCGCCGCCCACATAATAGAACTGCATTAAATATAAAAATTCATGACAAATCGAAACATAATTTTATTTTTATAATTTTTTCTTTAAAGTTAATATATTATAAATTATTTTCTAAAAAGAATGAATAATTGGAAATCTATTGTCAAAAACAGAAGTTATTTTCATTAAAATATGCATCAATATTACAAAACTATTAATGTAAAAATTGCATCACTTTTATGTTTTTATTCATTATACCCGTTACTCGTAAAGAAACACGGTATACTAAAGTCGAGCATATGCAGAAGGAATCATTTCCGACCATATAAAGTATATACATTCTTGATCAGCATCAACAGCCGAGTCGATATAGACTTGTCCGTCCGTCTGTATGAACACCTAGATATCAGAGACTAGAAGAGCCAGAGCCACCATACAGATCAAGTTTGTTTCAAATTTTTTTGCCACGCCCACTCCCGCCCCCACAATAAAAAATGTTGAATAACTTCCACATTTTTTAAGATATCGACATCAAATTAGAGCCGAATTTAACTTACGCTCTCGTTTTAAAATGGTATTGTATTATCGTTTGTCTTCTTAGCAGACTTAGACGCTGCACGAATAAAGAGATCAGTTTGGAAACCAATTTTCTTTTTGACGAGAACTTCCTTTTTCATATGATAGAGGTGGTTTCCCACCTTTATTGCCACAACTATCCTTTTTTGAACCAAATGTTATATCTAATGGAAGCCAGCAAACATTTTGATCCTTAACCCGTCGAACATTTCTTTGGCCTTTATTCACAAGTCTCTTGACTTTGACAAAAAAATCTTTACTTTCATTTTAATGTCCATTAAAGCATTTTCATCAGTCGAAAGTGGCGTTGATGTTGCAACGCATTTCCAAGCAAACTTCCAGCAAATCGCACGACGAATAGAAACCTCGCTCACACTTATTGAAATATATCGAAAAACCGCAAAAATCCGCTTATGTCTTAAACTCTACATAAATATATACATAATAACGCATACTACCACATATGCACTTTTTTGAATCCTGCTGTATCTTGCTAGATATGCTCCACGAAACACAACTATATTGAGGTTAGATTCGTAAAAATTATGATTTATGTATAACATAGAAAACATAACGAAACAAAAGCTTATACAATTTAACACATATACAACTCTTTTCTACACACCTTCACGTTTATTTTCCATTTTAAATTATTTCAATCCGTCAAACTGTTTAAAAATGGGAGACTGTCAAATATTTACAAATTTTGTAATCAGACCGCTTTCAGATACAGCGTGGCAAAGTCAGCTGACTTTGAAGGGCTGGTGTTAAACAACGGTTGTGTAATAAAATTTAAGTCAAATATTTTCGATGAGGAGGGACAATTGCTCAATGAAAAAAAATATTATAACCATAAAAATTAAAAAAAAAAAATTAGGGTTTTTGCCAAAAAAACAGCCATTCCGCCCAATGTGCAATGGCCTCAAAGGAATTCTGCTGGGTTTCATCAACTCTTTCCAGTACAGTATCGTGCGTTCTTCTCCATTCAGCTATGTCTTCTATATCGCAAAGCCTGTTCTGAGGTAGATCCATGATTTTTCTCCTGTATTTAAAATGTCTGTCCAGCGTATTGTGGTAGAGGGTAGGTAGACCAGTCTCAAGGTGTATCGCATATGTTGGTGTGTTGATTGGCAGCTTAAAAAGCTTCTTAATAAAATTACGCGCTAGCTTTTCCACACTATCGTATTCGGCATAGCCCCACACCTCTGCTGCATATAGCATAATTGATCTTGCCGTTGCCTCAAATAGCTTATACTTCGCACTTGGTTTTATGTCTTTTCTTGACATGAAACTTTTCCACCTGCTGTTGATTGCAATCCTTGCTTTTGATAATTTGTTCCGCAGATGTGTATCAAACCGCATATTCTGTGTCAGTGTGACACCTAGATATTTATAATCCTTGACAGCTTCCAGCTCTGTCCCATCGAGGTACCACTTCTCTGCTCTTGCAAGGCGCCCTCTGCCATCTCGAACCACCATGATTTTGGATTTCTCTGTGTTAATGACAAGGCTCCACTGTTTACAATACTCAGATACTTTGTCAATTGTATACTGCATCTCTTCCTCACTTTCGGCCAATAGTACCATATCATCGGCGTACATAAGTGCTTTACAAGTGACATCTCCCAGCCTGGCTCCTCCGCTTAGGTAGTCATGTAGGTCTTCGATGAACAGTGCGAATAGCAACGGACTCAATAGATATCCTTGTTTTACTCCTCTGTTTGTCTCAAACCAGTCCGAGCATTTGTCTCAGTCCCATACTTTCGTTTTATTGTCGACGTATAGGCTTTTTATAACTGCAAGCATTTTCGACGATAATCCAAGATTGCTCAGTTTGTAAAGAAGGGCATTCCTGTTAATGGTGTCGAAAGCTGCTCGAAAATCGACAAAAAACATGTATAGCTTTTTATACACTTGAAAAGTGTATTATAATTTTGCCCAGAAGTTTGCAACGCATAGAAGGAATTATCTCCGACCACATAAAGTATATATATTCTTGATCAGCGTGACGAGCTGAGTCGTTTAAGCTTTGTCCGTCCGTCTGTCCGTCTGTAATTTTCTGCTTGCGCTGGGTCCCCTTTCTTGTATATGGGATATATAACATTTAGTCAGAAGGAATCTGGTACCTCTGAGTTAAGCATAATATGTTGTACACATTTGTAAGACACTCGATGAAATCCGGAGAAGCTTCCTTTAAAAATTCAGCGGGGATGCGATCAGCACCAGGAGCTTTTTTGCATTTGCATTTTGCAATCGCCATATTAACTTCCGCAACTGAGATCGCTACATCAAGATTGCTGTTCTCAATCATGGGTAAAGCATAGCACAGCTGAGTTTCTGGCTGACTCATATAAAGAAGCTTCTAAAAATAGAGTGCCAGTGCTTTTGGTTCCGCTTGAATTTCTTTCCTTAATTTGCCGCCGTTTAGCTTTTGTGCTATTTCCCAGAAGTCCTTGCTGCTTTTTATTTTTGAGATGGATAATTCCAACTGAAAATAGTACGTAGCCCGTTTATCTTTGCATATTTGTTTGTAAGCTTGATTAGTATGGTGGTAGTTAGCTCTAGCTCTGCCGCAATCGCTTTGCTTAGCATGTTTAAGTGCTTCAAAAGACAGTTCTCTGGCCGCCTCACATACTTTATCAAACCATGGTTGAACATAGTTCTTTTTCGATGATTTTCTTCCCATACATTTTGCTGCCGTTGTTATTATTTTTTCCAATGTGTCAATCGTGTAATTTCCATAATTTGTGTTCGGCCTATGAGTTTCTAATTGTTCGTTTAAGCGGTCTCTATACTGATCAGCCTTCTTCTGCACCCACCTCAGCTGTGGCAGAAGTTTGCTTTCCTTGTCGTTGACAATTATTGGGCGAATATTGGTTTGCGTTACCACTGGCAGATGATCAGAAAATACCTCGTCTTCGACAGTGACGTCTGTTACCATTTCATGCCATTTTCCTCTTATGATGCAGTAGTCAATAGTAGATGCGGTATCACCTCTCATGTACGTGTATTCACCCATAGCATCTCCAGTAGTTCTTCCGTTCAGGACTGTCAAATTTAGTGTTTCACACATCTCGATAATTTGGCACCCATTCGAGTCCTTTTTCCGATCCTTCGATTCTCTCGTTAAAAGAGCATAACCATGCGCTGTTTTTGGGTCTTCCATAATCACCTGATTTTCGCCAATTCGCCCGTTTAGATCCCCTATAATCATAATGTTTTCTTCCGTGCACTCCATCACGTAGTTATATAACTTTCCAAATTGTGCTTCCATTGGTTACAGTTTATGTATTGCGGAACAATAAGCCATGTGTGCAATTGCCGTGTAAGTTTTACCGCAGTAACCTCCTCGCTGTTGGTATAACTAAAAACATTGGTTAGAGTCTTTTGTATGCCGTACAAACTTCCTCCGCTTGCCCACCCTCTCGCGCATCGGCGCGTTGCTGGAATCCAATGTAGACAATGATCCGGAAAATAGGCAGCCAGCTCTTCAAAGTTTCTCTCGATAAATGTTTCGAAAAGGAAAAATATTTCATGATTGTTTACATAGTTTATAAAATTCTTATATAATAGTTTACTTCTTAATCCTGATATATTATAAGCTAGAATTTTTATATTTTTTTCGGAATATCTGCAATTTTTTAGTTTTTTGAGCGGCTTTCCTTATCTTCAAATTTGGTATTGAGAGTGAAGTTTGGACCGTAGGGGCTTTGTAGGATCTGTGCTGCAGGATTTTTGTTGTTCATGAGCTCGCCAGAACTGTTCCAATAAAACCATTTGTCTTCGATTGCCATCCTGTCATCTCTAACATAAATTCGTTTTGTGGAATTAATAGCCAGTATTTCCTTTCGCAACGTGAGCATCAGGCGTTTCTGCAACTGTCTCTTAGTCGTTAAATCCTTTTCCACGTACACAGTTGTTCTCTTCAGCTGTTTGGAGTTCTTCAGAATCGTTTGTATAGCCGAGGTTGTGGCAAATTCTACTACCACCGTCATCTTCCCGTCTTTTTCGGTTAATTTTCTCACATTCTCTATTGGTGCCGGTGCTGGGATATGAAGTTTGGTCGAAAGTAGTGTCTTTACTGCTTCGTATGGGCGAGTGTGTGAATTCATGCCTCTAAAAATAAGGTTTCTGTGCTTGACACTTTCCTCTACCTGTTCAAGTCGACGACATTCGTCTGCTTGTTTTGATCTCAATTCCCGCAGTTCCACTTTGAGTATTTCGTTTTCGTGAGTGAGCTTCTCAACCTTGCTTTGCACTTCGTAGACATCGACCTTGATGCTTTCGATGTCTTCCTTTGTAGCGACTTTTTTAAATTTTTCATCTAGTAGGGAAGACATAACGCACATAAGCTCCGGAAGTTCCATATTTCCAACCGTATGGTTCGAGCTCGCTATCCGGTCTTCAAGAGATATATCCTGTAGAAGTCGCTTGGCACCTGTCAATGATGGATGCTTTGACCCGACGGGGTGCTGAGTGCAGTACCTTCATCATTGTTGGGTTTAAGAGGCATTTTCGGTGGAGGAGTACGTTTCATTATCTCTAGCTATAATTATTTTAACAGGGTCCACCCCAATTTCGCAGCCTAAAAGTATGCACCACAAATTTACAGTGTGGGTGGAAACTCGAACTACAGGGGGCGCCTTTGTGCCGAAATATAGAAAGCTTTTTTTCTGAATTTTTATAGAAAGCCACTATTTCAGCTGACTTATGTGTGGGTGAGGGGTAATTCGCTTTCTTACTTGTTTTCTGTTTTGATTAGTAGCCGCTGAGACTCCTGTGGCCGAGTTTTGAAAATTTTGTGTCTGGGTTGAAATCCGTTCTGTCCTCGATCAAGCACGTGTATTTCCAATGCGTGTATATCACTTGCGGCAACAATTAAGCTTTTGCAGCGTCTTCAAGCTTTAATTTTCAAATTTAGTGCGCGGAGCTTCGACTTAGCTGGTCTTGTTCTCACTAGGGTTACTCAGTATCTTACTGACTTTATGTATTTAAAGAAATCAGGGTATAGAAGTTGGTTTTGCAGACCATTTATGTTATATGACAGGACCTTTAATTTTTTATTCATTATGTAATTGGATATTTGATGGCTTTGACTTTTATTTTTATTTCTAGCTAAGGTTGTTCTTGAATTTTGTTTAACTCGTTGGCACAACCGACTGACTGTCATGTTTTTTGTTGCCTGCTGTTCTAAGAGCTTGGAAAAATCAACTTCGATCTCTACTTCGAATAGCTCTCTTAGCACCTCGATTCCTTTTCGCTGGCCTGACATTAGCTCTCCGTTCCAATAAAAACTGCTGCTACAGAAGCCGACCAGCTTCCTGCGCAGGCTCAGCATTGCGCGCTTGTTGAGCCGCCTTTATGGATTTAGGTCATACTCTACAGAGATCCTGGTGCCTGCGAGATTTTTAGTACATTTGTACACCTCCTGCAAGGATTTTTCAGAGCCTAACTCCACAAGCACTGTTATCTTTCCATTTTTTTTCCACAACTTTTTAGCATAAGCAGGCTCTATTGGTGCTTGGATTTTAAGATGTTCGTAGCAATGGAATTTTGATTCTGCTTCTGTAGTTCTTTTTGAAATATAGAATACTGGATGCCATTTTTTGTCTTCCCTTTTTCTGAACTCGTACTGCACTGAAACCTACAGCACTAGCATCGCAAAGCAGCTCTGTCTCAGCTGTTGAATCAAATAAGACTAAGACCGGTGACTAAAAGCTTCCTCTTCAAAGTTTCAAAAGCCTGTAACTCATTTAGTCAAATCGTAGAGTGGTTTCGCAATTATCGAAAAATCATTAATAAACCGCCTGAAGTATGAGCAAAGCCCTAAAAAGCTTTGAACTGCATGAACTTTGTTTGGTATCGGAAAATTTTGTATTGCTTCCAATCCTTTTTCATCTGCACGTATACCTTACTCATCTATATTGTACCCCAAATACTTGACGCTATTTTTTATGATCTCGCATTTATCCAATCACAACTCTAGCTTATTATCAACAATTCTTGTCATAACTTGCTCCAGAATTTTTAAGTGATCTGTTACATTATCGGTAGCTATCATAATGTCATCTGGGTATATGATGACCTTCCCATGTCTCACTAAGTCTGCTAAAATCTTATTAATGAACATTTGGAAAACATGAGGGGCATTTTTCAACCCAAATAGTAATCTTGTAAGCTCAAATTGTCCGAACGGTGTAATAAATGTGCACATGAAAATAAGCGTTTTTCAGATCTAATTTTGTAAGCCGTTTTTTGTTGTTTAAACTTTCCAGTAAATCGTCGATTAAGGGAACTAGACAATTATGTTTTGCTGAGCTCTTGTTTAATCTTCTCTAATCTATACCTAATCTTAATTTTCCCGTCTTTTTCCGAACTAAAGCAATACGCGAAGTAAATTCAGACTCACTCACTCTAAAGATGCCCTTCTATAGTAAGTCATCTAAAATTTTCTGAACTTCTTCTTTCTCGCTGTATGACAATCTACGAGGCGGACAATAATAAGGTTTTTCATTTTCTAGCACGAGTTTCATCTCGTATTTTACTTTTGGTTCGTTTGGGCGTTTCATTTTCACATCAAATTTCCAAGCACTTTTGTTTATTTTCTCCCTGAAAACTCTCTCCAATGTGCAAATCTAGTTCTGTCCCATTTGGGCTAATATCGATAAAAATAATCTGTTGTTCAAAATTTTCTGATTGGTCAAACTCTTCATTTTCTTCCTCTTTTTAACCCCTATTTGGTCTTCTTCTGGACTACAGCTTCCCTTTGTTCACTTGTTCGTGTTCTTATCTAATTTAAGGTTTCCACATATTATTCTACTTTTTGTTTTCGACAGAAAATTTCTCCCCAAAATTCCAGCATAACCCATAGAATCATTCTCGACCACCATCAGTTCAATTTCCACATTATCTGTATTTTGAGGATTCATAACAAAACCAATTAATTTCCTTAATTTTCCTTTTATTTCAATTTCGGACTAATTATTGTATTATTGTATTATTATTGTAACGAAGTTTTACCAGCCTAGGTCGTACTCAGCCTGGCCAAGGTCAATTACAAGCAGTGTTGCCAATTTGGCCTTTTTCCGGACAGATCTATCCTGTTTTTAACTGCTTCAGCCGGAAAAAATGTTAAACATTCCCTAACCGGAATTCTATCCTTTTTTTTAGTTTCCTTATCCGGAAATCTAGCCTTTTTTAGACTAAGTTGTTTAAATGTTAAAATTCTACCGATTCTAGAATTATTTGAAAAAAAAGCAGCGACAAAAGAAGGAAAAATGTTGTTCAATACGCAAACATCCACCAATTAAAATGGGAAAATGATGAAAACACTTTAAAATTTTGGTCTGAAGTAAAAAATATCGGGACAGCGCAGGTAACAACCCCTTTGTTGCCATGGTCGAATGCGGAAGTAGAGAGGGTATTTAGCCAAGCAAATTTGGTTAAAACCAAAACTAGAAATCGGCTACAAGTGGAGACGTTAAATGTTATTTTGACAGTCAGGAAGTTATATATACATATTTCAATTTAAATCAAATATTTGTACAATATATTTACATTTTACTTAGATTAGGATTGCGGCATAAGTTGTTTTGCCACAATTCAAATTTGCCGGTTAAATATTTATCATTAATTGGATTAATAGCGACATATGAGGACAGAGAAATTGCCGATGTAGAAGTCATTGAAGATGCTTTAAAATTATTAAATGAATAAATAATTATAAATACAACTTTTTGTCCTTGTCGAAGTCATTGAAGATGCATTAAAAACTGTTGAATAAATAAATATATATTAATAATTTTTTTATCCTTTTTTTCAGCATTTTTTTTTAGTTTTTCATCCCTTTTTCCTGTTTTTTTTCCCAATCTGTCCCTTTTTTTCGGAAAAATATTGGCATCACTGATTACAAGATAATTTGTAATTCGCTGGACTATCTGGGAATGACAGGGCGACGGGAGGTTTTGTTTCCTCTTAAAAGACCTCTACCGTCGGGTTTTTTTGTAAGACACCAATAAATACCCTAGGATCGTGAGTAGTAATACCCTACACAGTCGCACTACCCTAACTAAGATCTAAAGGGAGATCAGATTTCAAAGGCAAAAACAAAGGCTTCATATACTATTTTTTGGATAGTATTACAATTTTGCAGTTACCTCTAGAATTCAACTGCACTTCAATTCCTTCATTTTTTTCAAACAATATTTTGTTCAACATAAATTTAAAAATATAAAAAAAATTTTTTTAAGCTAAACGAAATTAATTCTGAAAGTTTAGGTTCAGCTCAAATGCGTTTTACTGTCTAAAAATTGTTCAAAACACTGCGCAAGGAGCAAAGATGTTAATTCTTTAAATTGTTTCAGTATTTCTGAGGTAGACCAACAAGAACTAACAAAAGTCTCGTGCGATTTTCTTTCAAAAACTCAATTCTACACACAAAACATAGAAAAGCTCTGAAAAGGGCGAATTGCGACATTATGGCTCTAAAAACGACCAATATTTCGAAAATTTATTAAAATCCACATTTCACAATATAATATAGTAATGCCTTGACTCAAACTGAATTTAATTTCGGGTTTAGTCTCTGGTTTGGAGGTAAAATTGGAAATTTTTTTTAAAATGCGCTTGGTAACGAGTTTATGAGTTTATGAACATACCGCTCAATTAAGGCAGCTGGAAATAAGTCCCGAAAATATAAAATGAAATAGGCCCCAAATTTGGGGTGTTATTTCATTATAAAACAATACCCCAATTTGAAGTATGAAAAAAAGGCCCCACTGCGCTAAAATAAAGCCCGAAAAAAAAGAAGAAGGCCCCAAGTTTGGGAAATAATACACCAATTTAAAAAATTTTACATACAAAAATCGCGCGATAAAATAAAGCCCGAAAAAAAGAAGAAGGCCCCAAGTTTGGGAAATAATACACCAATTTCAAAAATTTTATGTACTAAAATCGCGCGATTTTATTTTCAAATTTTCGCCTACGCGGCTAAAATTGAATCAATTTTTTTAATTAAATAATGAAAATTTGATACATCTAATATCCTTATAAAAATTAAACAGGGCACTGAAAATTGGTTTTGAGGTCTGTTAAAACTTTAACATGATGTTCAACTCGGCCCACACGTAGTTTTAATCTAATGTTTAGTTTACTCAGCCTATGTCATAAATATGTCACTTTTGTAATAGAATTAATATTAATAGCGACACTGACGAGGATCGCTCGCAACAGGATAGCCGAGACACCACTTGAAAGGGTCGACGTGAAACCACTTGACTCGTATCGCGTGGGAATCATCCCTTGTGACCCACGCAGGATCATTCAAATACACATCTTGTGTTTTACACGCACATTGTTAGATTAGAATAGATATAAGAAATAATTCTAAATAAAAGAGAACTCACTCGCCAGAGTGAGTCAGTACAAATTCAACCTTCCACTCGTGCTTACCAAAATTGTGTATTTCTATACATTTTTTTGTCCTTCGATCCGGATCTACTTGAAGGATTGGTAGGTCCGTGCTGTGTTAAGCGTTTTCCGTGGCTTAGGACAACGGAATCTGTGGTTTTTAATTAAAAACTGTAAATGAATAAAACAGGGTCTACTTGGTGACCTAATTAAAAACAAAAATCAAACGCGAAATCAAATTCTATACATTTGTTGGTTTTTGGTTCATCGAAATCCGTGAAGTGGGTGCGAATATGGTCGCTATAACCATGGCGCATATGAAGCCTTATAAGGAAGCAATATTAAAGGTCAATATGGCTGACCACGCCATGCAGGACGCCGGGCCATCAAAAGGAAATGATGTGCAGCGGTACACTACGCCCACACATGCTACCAAAGCGGACAGCTTTGGCACTGCAAGGCCAATAGATGAATTGGCGAAACTATTGGACTCACTTGCACGGAAACTAACTCAAGCTTCATGGATTTGTACACTGACGAAATATTTAAGCACAAATCCAAGATTGAAGTTATGTTGACGGCGTTGGAAGAAACGCATAAAAGGCTGAGGGCTATAAATAATCTCAGCCATTTTGACAAGATTCTCGATCTGAGAATTGAGGCCATGACTATAATGGAAATGTACAAAAAGCAAAGGATGTAAAGGCAGCTTCAACTTCAGCAGCATTACCACCTCTACCAGCTGCACCAGAAATGCAAATACCGACATTTAGTGGAAACCGCAAAGATTGGCCAACGTTTTATGGATGGTTTAAGCAGGCAATCCACGAGAGAGCAGACTTCGGGGATGCCATCAAGATGCATTACTTAAACCAGTGTCTAAAAGGGGAAGCAAGAAGTTCACTTACTTCCTCACTGATGCATGAACCTTCTTACTATACAACGGCTTGGGACCGTATATGTAAGATAAATAAGGAAGAAGATTGGAAGGGACTTCCAGACAGAATGCCAGGAGACCACATCTGGAAACAGCAGGTACGCCATTGAGAGAAACACCCACAACTCCCAAGGAACCGACTTTCTCAATGCTCAAAGTCACCCCGAGGCGGGTGTGTAAAGACCATCAGCGAGCGGCAGATGCTGCTAATATTGCCCAGAACGTACAATCAACAATTCTGCCTGAGTCGGAGGTTGCCAACAATTGCGCGCGGCCAGCAACCGAAGTTCAACAACTGGACCAGCACCTCCATGGCAACGATGAGGACAGCAACCAACACGGTCAATTTCCCGAGCAGCTCAAAGGGCAAGCAATGACAGTGGATCGCATTCAGCAGGAGAGCGAGTCCACCATGGAGAAGAAGCACAAGGCCCGTGAAGAGCTGGCGGCCACTTCTGACCAACAGGAACACGTCGACAAGGACGAAGCAAACATAGAAGCTGCCACGCACGCAAGGGCTATGACTGCACGCAGTTCGTTTAGTCTGGAATTGCTGTCAAATATGGAGCCGTGCGGTAAGGCGGGAGATTCTGAATTGGACTCCCAATTAAAAGATGCTCAAGACTACGAAAGTCTGACAGGGGACGGCTTCAAGGAAGAGCCTATCCCCATATTAGAGCGGACGGTAGAGGATACCACGGCTTTGCGCTTGAGCAAGATTAAGTATCAAATCGCCGTACAGAGTGATGAATCGCAATCTAACCAACGGCGGCTCTGGACAGTCAACAGTGATAAAACGGACGGACACCGTAGTTCTACAATGCGGGCAAGGAAATATATTTGCACGAGCAAAGACGCAGTCGAAGCCAGAGAGTTTAGACCAACATTAATTGGGTTCGCATTCAACAAAACCAAGGAACTGAAGCGCCAGCTTAGACGTTTAATTGGAGTCTTGGGTTCTTACGGAAGAGTAAGGCATAATCTGGATGAGTGGCTGTCGCATTTTAGGCCCCCTGAGAATGTTCAAAACTTGAACATAGGACTCGACCACGATCGTTACGTTGACTTAGCAGACATATACTGGATGAGTAGCTGGCGCATTTTTGGCTCCCGGAAAATGTTAAAACTTTAACATGATGTTCAACTCGGCCCACACGTAGCTTTAATCTAATGTTTAGTTTACTCAGCCTATGTCATAAATATGTCACTTTTGTAATAGAATTAATATTAATAGCGACACTGACGAGGATCGCTCGCAACAGGATAGCCGAGACACCACTTGAAAGGGTCGACGTGAAACCACTTGACTCGTATCGCGTGGGAATCATCCCTTGTGACCCACGCAGGATCATTCAAATACACATCTTTGTGTTTTACACGCACATTGTTAGATTAGAATAGAAATAAGAAATAAGAAATAAGAGTCAGTACAAATCGAAACTTACAACCGTGCTCACTTAAAAGTGTATATTTATATACAAGGTCTTATTTCAATTAGAAATATAATTTAAGAAATAATGCCCCAAAAAAGGAAATAACGCTCCAAATTTTGTAAAAAAAAAAAAAGGTGGTGTTTGTTTTCTATATAAATTGTTGGAGCGTTATGTCATTTTATTGTTAGGGTCTTATTTCGCAGAGCCCTCAGTTAATAATCATTAACAAACTTTGCGAGATGTGTAGAGCAAATTTTAAAATTTTACCTTCAAGTAAAACATAATTTTAAATTAAAAATTTTTTACACGTCATTTGTATTTTGCTATTGCTTTTAAGCTCTGTGGTTAAATCGCTCAAAAGTTGTAATGATGTCTTATTTATTTGACATTTGACGAAAATAATTCCCATATTTGTAGAACAAAACCGGAAATTTTAAAAATTAATTAAAAAAGAAACTTTGGATGACCGCCTCGACTCAAATGTATAATAATTCTTCGTCGAAGACATTTTATTCAAAATTGTGGGGGGGTTTAACCCCTAAACCCCTAAACCCCTCCCCCCTTCGTAAGCCACTGTATTTAATAATTATTTATATTATTATTATAACTATTTTTGGTTATTTTTATTATATTCTAATTGTATTTTAGTACCCAACGTGTCCCTTAACAGACCTAGAGAGTTTGAAGGAGGGGTCAGACACGTGGTTAATCCCCAATGTGTCCCTTGCTGGTCTAGAGGATTTCGAGAGGGGGGACAGATCACGTGGTTAATACCCAACGTGTCTTTTATCTAGCCTGGAGAATTTCAGGGATGGGTCAGAACACGCGGTTAGTCCCCAACGTGTCTTACTGGAATCCTAAGGTCTCGTAAGGGTGGTACTCGCTTTCAACTTCTAAAACTCACCTTGCCGTCAATACCGCCTCCGAACAGCCCCAAGAAAAATTTAACACTCGCAAGAATTTTTTCTTCTCTTCTGTGTCACTTTATTGGCGATCGACCTCTAATCCTAACCCTAACTGCACCAACCCTATTCTAATACAGCGTCTTGGCTTAATAATTACCGGCTTTGTTTCACTTTGCGTACGGGCGAAATCACATCTGTCTCCTTTCTCGATCAAAAACTCACTAACTTGGATTTCTCTTGATTCTTGTCGTCGCCCCGACCTACGCTAACGTTGGCGTCATCCAGCGTCACTCTCTTTTGTTTACGCCACACACGCTCTCCTCTTGCATCCTTGTCTCGCACACACGGCGGCTCAGCATGTATGTATGCTGTCTCTTCCCTTTTGGCAGATATCGTTAGTTTCCCTTGCTCATCTAGCTTCGACAACTGGCTACTGCGCAGATGCAGATGCAGGCGACGATGCGTGTGTAGGTGCGTGCCTATACCTGGCGACTGTACTCTTGCGCCACAGCTGCGCGGTTGTCTTTGACTCCAGGCGTATGTGTGTGTATGCGTGAGTGTGCTGCGCAACGCAGATTCAGACGAGGTTGGAAGTGTGTGCGTGTGCGGGTGTGTGTGTCGCGATTGTCGCAGGCGGCGTCGTCGACCCTGTGTGTGTGTGTGTCTGGTTGTCGACGTTGTTTATGTGTGCGTACAGGCATTTTTGCTGATGCCGTGATGGCACGGCTATGGTCGCTGCTGCGATGACACTATCTTACTATTTAATAAGGATAGGGTATACTAGGTGACTTTGAGCTCTAGTGCCCGATTATCTTAAACTGTGTGACTTTATGCTCCAGTGCATGCTTACTTAAATGAATAGGGTATGCTACTAGTCTTTGGGCTTCAATGCCTACTTTAGTATAATGACATATTAACGTAAATATAATGTATTCAGGAATGGCGTGTTAACTTAGATATAATGTATAATGTAATCTCTATGTTGGCGACCTTAACTTATTTGGGTCGTCACACTCCCCTCTCACTTCGCCGAGCGAAGCGAAATCCGCACATGTGGCGAACGATCTCGACAAGAATGTCGGCTAACCTGGAACAGGGTTGCGGAGTGGGTTCTAGTATACCGCACCCTTTTTGAGGGCCCTTGGGCCAACCCGTTCTGGATCTCGTCGTATAGCTCGATGGGTATCCGCCTCCCAGGGGTGTCGACTTCCCAGTTGGCGGGGGCTTCTACCCACTCTGTCTTGTCTTCGAGACTTTCCTGGAGGTCGACGAGTATTTGGGCTAAGGACGGTTCGCCCCCTCCCAGTCCGCAACTAACTGTCGCCAGTCTCCCTCCGCCAACAATGGAGATATCACTGCTTTCGGGCTGGTATCTCTTGGAGGGGGCGTGGCTTCTCGGGTTTGCTCGGTCGTTGGAAGTATCGGCACGTCACTCAGCACTCTTTGCAGTATAATTGACGGGAATCGACTGCTGGCATTAATTTCCCATCGCTCTCCTTCCTGATACAATTGCGTATATTTCCGCTTGAACAACGGTATCTCCTCTTCCTTGTCGGACGTGGACGAATCCCATCCTGGGTTCCCATATTCGATCCGGGGCCTATCACAAGAAGACAGCGGGCCTGTCTCAGCCTTACCGGGACAGTCGGTGTCTGCTGCCTCCACACGGACCAGTTGTACATTTCCTCCCGCGGGTGGGAGGTCTGCTTCCGTCGGCACCACCGACGCGCTCGTTTGTCTATCTCCTCTAGGACGGTTTGGTGACAACCCCGGGGGTTTAGTTCCGGCTGGCTCGCCTAAAGGCACCGGGCGGACGTCCGTCGAACCTTCTCGGCGTGGAGTGCCTCTGGGTAACTCTGTATCTAGTAGGACTACCTATTTGGGTTGGCCTCCTCCTGGTGCCTCGGCGTGTCCTGTTTGGTTTCGTATGGTTTCCGCTGGTCTCATAGAGGGAGGGAAATCCCATGATGGATCCGGAGCCTGGCCAGGTGGTGCGATGACGTTTACGATGACCCTTTGGACCCGGACAACGCGATAGCCGAGCGGTAGCATTGTGTAGTGAAAGTCTTTGCTGGACTGCACGAAATGGGCGTGCCAATGCTCATCCTCGTTATTGCGGTCTTCTGCCTGAGGTACATACCGAGTTATCGCATAAGAGTCTTCTTCTTCTTGTGCAGATTACACTCCGCGCCCAAGCCTCGGATCTCGAGACTGATATCGCTCGCGCTGAGCGAACGGTTCCTGGGCTGGGTTCGGGTCGGGAGGCCACTCCTCGAGAGTCCAGTACGGTGGACCACCGGGTCCGAAGCCGGGACTATCCTTCCTTTTCTCCTATCCTAGCTTTTAGCTTTAATAAAATGAATGTCCTTTTTAATAAAATTGCGAGGTATGTTTTTAACATCAGACCGAGGAATCCCATTACTGATTTTGCAAACCAATTATATAATTTGGCACTGAAATCGTTCATATCCTTAAGGGTCCTAACCATGCTTCACAAAATAATTTATACTAAGGAACCGTCCTACCTTTTCTCTATGTTAAGCTTTAGTGCGTCACAAAGGACAAAAAAAACATAATTTGTACTAAGACTAGGCTAAAAAGTTCTGATAAACAATTCATTATTCATGCCGTTCGACTCTGGAACCAACTACCCCATACCCTTAAAACAATTACTAGCGCATCTCTATTTAAGGCCAAAATTTCCAGTCACTTAAACACCACATAAAATAAAAAAAAAAAAAAAATGTACTAATTAAGTTATTGTATTCCACCTATCTAAAAAATGTTCAAATCTTTAATATTATGTCTTAATTTTAACTATAATTTTCTTAATGTGACTATTCCTTATATTATGTTTAATGTTATAATAACTAATTTATTGTTTTCTACCGTCATGTTTGCCAAATGTATTTTACTGTTGTGACTAGCACAATATTTATAAGTTAATTACTTTTCGTGCTAGGATGTAAATCTTAATAAATCTAATTTATCCCGTGACCAAGTTGGCGAGCACACGGGCCTGCCAAAGTCATATCTGGCCTCGCTTGGGTCGAATGTAAAATTCGAGTCGTCTGGGTCCTGGTGTGCTGCTGAGCGTTCCGAAAAGATGTACGAGTCTCGGGAATTGGTTGTAGGACGCTCATGGCTTGCATACCCCGAAGTGGTGATGGGGGAGGTGCCTCCGTTGTACGACTCTTCATCGCCCTCCATCGGCTCTGGCGATTCGGTGAGGTCGACAATATCCTCGACCTCCGGTCGATACTCCGTATCATCGCTCTCGTCGTCTGGTCGATACTCCGTACCCTCACCCTCGTCCTCCGTTCGATACTCCGTATCGTTTTTTATTCTCTACTCGTTGCTTGAGTCTTGCTGTCCCGTGGGAACGGCTCTCGGTTCCTCTTCTTCCGACAGGCTGTCATCATCCTCGGCGTTCTGATTGAAAAACTCTCGTAGCTCTGCAATATTGGCTGTCCTACGCTGTCGACCGCCAAACAACTGGATCCGGACGATGTTTGGCGAAATGAACTTCAGTACCTTATATGGGCCGTCGTACTTCGGCGCCAATTTAGACGCGAATCCCTCGGCGGCTTTGGTGAGATGGTGTTGCTTAACTAGTACCGTCATACCTAATGTTGGCCGCCATTCCCTTCTTCGCAGGTTATAACGTCTACTCTGTTCACCGCTGGCCCGTTGCGCGTTTGTTTGAACAATCTGGAACACTTCCCGTAGCCATTCAGCCTTCTCCACGGGGTGCGAGAGTGATCAGCCCGACCCTGGTGTAACTTCCTCGAATAACATGTTAGGCATTCGAGGTTCTCTCCCTTGGACCAAGAATGCTGGAGTAAACCCTGTAGTCCCAGAGACTCTCGAATTCACCGCCAAGGACATTTCCGGAAACAGTTCATCCCACGAGTCCTGTCGGCGAGTCCACGAATTAGGCGATCATTGTTTTCACAGTGCGGTTTGCTCGCTCCGTGGGGTTCTCGTGGGGTGAGTAGGGAGCTGTAAACTGCATTTCTGTAACCATGCCTCGCATAAATGACTTGCAGGCTCGACTGGTAAACTGCGCCCCGTTATCACAGACCAACCGCCTGGGTATCCCAAAAACGGCCAATATTCGTTCTCGGAATGCTTTGATAACGTTTGCGGTAGTTGCCTTTCGAAGGGGTCGTACCCCTCTACCCACTTCGAGAACAAATCAAAGAATTAAGTTGCCCTTTTCGAGCGTGGTAAGGGTCCAACGAAATCGGCGCACACGGTGCTGAAGGGTTCTGTTGCTTGCCTCGTCAACATATGGCCTGCGGGTTTTTGCTGGCTGACCTTGAACATCTGACATTTTTTGCAGTTGCGGACGTAACGTTTTACTTCCCGGAACAGTCCCGGTCAATAATAACGCTGCGATATTCGCGTGATTGTTTTGCGAACTCCGAGGTGACCTGCGATAGGGGCATTGTGACACTCACCGAGCACGCGCATACTTTGACCAACGGGCACGCATAGCTTCCAAGCGATGTAGTCGTCGTCGTCGGGCCGATGTCCCAGGTGTCGATACAGTTGGCCATTCTCAAGAGCGTAAATGTTAATGTTGGCTATACAGCTCCTACAACGGGGCCAAGCCAAGCTACCTTCCAGGTTACCTTCCAAGCTACCTTCCAGGTAGCAACGCCATTTTCTTATGGCCCAAACAATGGCGAGACACTCCCTCTCAGTCGCCGAGTAGTTTTGTTCGGCCTTGTCTAGTCGTCGACTGATATACGAGATCACCCTTTCCACTCCACACTGGGCCAGATTTCAGTTAGGGCGGCTTAAACTAAAAATTTGTATGGAAACAAATCGTGATTTTAATCAATTAATCTTATAAAGCATACATTAGGTGTATTAAATCCACTAAACGTTTTGCTATCAGTGCAGCCCTGAATTTTTCGCAGAGCTGCAAAGTTAACTGTTCGGTCAGTTCCTTGTTGTGTTAAAAAAAACGAGAAACGGTTACTCAACTTTAAGCTTGTGCCATTTATCACCCCGTGAATATTGTATATTGAATTGAATGTAAAATATGGAAAATAAAGGCAAAAAATGAAACAAATTGTGTGTTTTTCTAGTAAAGTGTTGTTTCTATTTATCGTTTTGTTATGTCCTTATATAGAAAAAAACCTAACCAACGTGCCCGTGAAATGTGGAGTATAAACTAACTTTCTGACAATTTCTGATAAAAAGTAAATATGAGGAGTTTGACCTTAAAGTGTATATCTCATCGTGTTATTAAAGCTTTTTGCGGCTTTGCGCACATTCTCTTGATATTTGCAGTTAAGTTTGATTTCAGCCATGCAACGCTGTTTAATGTATGGGCTGAAAACAACCGAAATGCCCGTGCAATTTCAAGCTGGATTTTTGAGAAGCTTAAGGAGCATGCAGTTAGCACAGAGAAGAGAAACAAAATTGACATACAAATTAAAGACTTTGAGATTTACTTAAAAAAAAGATTGCAAAAAGCGCTCGAAATGTTCAAACATTTAAGGCAAAAATTCAAAATGGTTAGCAACGACGGTGGATCTCGACTAATTAGGAAATTGGCATGTAATCTGGCAGACAAGCAAGAAAACAACACAAATCTGCTTGTACATGCGGCAGCACTGTCTATTGCTATTGAACTTGATGTTGAGCTAGATAAAATTTAGATAAAATAGTATTTAATCAAGGATATACAAAACAGTTAGTAAGTGATCTTTTCAACATACCTTTGAATAAAACTATTATTTACTCTATTTGTAAACTTAGAAGAAAAAGTTTGAGTGTGGCATTTGATTTGTTCTATGCCAAGAAACAATTTGGATACTGGCTTTATATACATACTATTTAAAATTTAGTGACTACTAAATGCACAATATAAAAATCACATAAATAATAAATGATATAAGCGTTCTCAATTTAGGCAACAGAAATGCATGATTTAAAAAAAGATATTTAACAGCACTTCCAGGCCCTCTTCCGGTCTTCTGGCCGCCATTTTTACAAATTTAATTTTACTTTTATGATTCTGCTTCGGGCCCTAAAGGCATTAATTTTTAGCAATTTCTCGCTTTCCATTTTGCTTTTTGTTATTAGTGACTCCCGGAAAGCTGCGAACCATTCACACTCCTTTATTTAGAAGAGCCTACTTTGCAGGCCGAGAACTTTTTAAACAGCCCTCGCATTGACACATTTTAAATTTTTAAGTAATGACATTCAAAAAACAGAATTAAAAAATTTTTTCACGATTGATTTCCAGAAGTTTTAAAAAACTACACCAGAAGTGGGCCCTTATCTAATGTGGGCAGTTAGGGTGGGCGTGATCGGATTGTTTAATAATTTTCCCGAGTTATTACAAACTTGATGTCTATAAAATGTGCCAAATTGCAATTGACTATGAATTTATGCCGCCCAAACTGGAATCTGGCCCAGTGTGCACTCCATCGATCGTCTGGGTCAGTGCAGCTCCCAGACCCTGATCACTAGCGTCCGTTTGAACAACAAACTTGGTACAAAAGTCAGGACATGCAAGTACGGGGGCTTCCGTCAACCTCTTCTTCATTTCTTGGGAAGCGTCTTCTTGCTCAACACCCCATTCCCACTTCTTACCTTTACGCAGCATTGTCGACATCGGCCTTACCACACCAAAGCGAGTTGGAATGTTGCACTCGCCGAGTGTAGTCCAAAAGGAATAACGCGCCATTGGAACAGTCCACGCCCGGGCACCGTGAAAGCGGTATTCTGGCGACTCTGCTCTGCCATGGGTATTTGCCAATACCCGCTTTTTAGATCTAGTGTGGATATAGTCCGGGCATCTTGCAACCGTTTTAAGATGTGGTTTATCCGGGGAGTGGGATAGGCATCCGGGATAGATCTAGCATTCACCTGACGGAAATCCATACACATCCGCCATTCATCGTTCTTCTTGCTCACGACCACGTCAGGGAAACTATAAGGACTCCGGGAAGGTTCGATTTGACCTTGTGCCATCAATTCGTCTACCTGAGCATCTATGACACTTTGCATAGCGGGATTTTTGGGGTAATAGCGCTGTTTAACCGGGCGGTCATCTTTCATGGTGATCACATGTTCAGCGATATCTGACACCCTCTTGAGATTTTTGAACTTGGGTAACTCTGTCTCTAAGAATTCTCTTATCTGCTTTACTGTTTCTGGAGGCCAGTCGTTGTCCAGTGTGTTGCCGTCGGCTGTGTGGACTTTGGTCGAGTTAGTACCTTCGACTGCCATTACCGATTCGGGTTCACACTGTTTTTCGACTGTACTGTGTATTACGTAGGACAAGACGGGTGTATTTGAACTAGGTCTATCATGCGGTGGGTCCCCCGCACAGTGGGCGATTTGGTTGATTAAAATCTGCCAAAATTTGATTTGCCGCCGATACAAAAATGTTTATGTACCATATCGATGACATCAAGACCGATAAAGATTGCATCATTGACCAGCTGTGATCTTTCGAACACAACATATGGAGACACAATTTTATTTATTTTTTCCCGCGATTTTTACACATATTTAGATTGTTGTGAAACATTTTTGATTTGATCATTACGGTTCTGTTTTTTTTTTTTTTTTTCACAAACTAAAGGTATGTATTAAAAGAAAATAAATGTTTCGTGACCTGTGAATACATGTTGTAGTGCTAACTTGTGCTTAAAACTAACCACCTTTTTAATACCCAATTTTTTAGCAAATTTAATCTTCTGTAGTGTAAAACATTATGAGGCACGCATCGGCCGGTAACAATGTTATACTTGTGTGAAACTATGGTTCGTCCCCTGTTCAAATTGTCCAACATTAGCTGCCCTGTGCTGCCCATTCTGACAATGTTGCTTTTTTTAGGAATCATGTCATGCTGCAAGCACGCACTTTTTTTAGTATGGCAATAAGAAAAAAACGATTTAAGAAAATTTCCAGCACTGCTCGAGTTCATATTTTCAAATGTTATTGAAAAATCGAACTGTACTGAGCAGGACTACGATTCTGTTATTAAGGAGCTCAAAATTTTCTGCAAAAGACTGTCTGAGAAGTAGAGAAAGTGTCATAAGGATAAGAAGCGATTTAAGCACAACAACGCAGCTTGGCTGAACGAACACTTGGTTCTTCTACAACAACATTGTTGGATTCGTTGTTTTGAATGTATGTCACACATAGGTTATCTGCTACCGATTAATAAAAGTAGGTTCAGTGTCGAAATGGCATTATTGATAGACATTCCAATGCAAGATTCTGGCAACACTAATAGTGGTAATACGGATCGATGGTTTTTTGAAAATTCTTAATTGTCTTTACATATAACCGGAGTAAGGTATGATCTAATAAAAAGAATTGGTATCATTTTGCCCTGTATTGTCTCCGGATATTCAATAAATTCCGACAGATTTCGCGAATACGCATTAGAAACTGCACAGACTTTCACGGGAATATTGATTCATATTGATTGCAGCCGATATTATAGAAAGTGTTTCACTTCCGATTGGCTGATTTCGGTAGAAGCCTTGGAAGCAAGTAACAAAAATTTACGGAAACTTCGGCTTGAGCATACTCGTAAAAATTCGCGCTTGAATACGATGGAGGGTCTGATGAACTCTCTATTAGTTTCTTCGGATCCAGTTATATCAAGCTTGAGCAAGAGTACATTAAATACCTCTGTCAAAACATTTTTGCTTGACAGAGAGGCCCAAAATCTCTTATTGGATTATCCTGAAACTGAAGAAACCGAAGAATCCGGTTTGGACTCGGACTTTAAAAAACATTTTTCTTCAATAAAATATTTTTATTCAACAAAAGCAAACCAAATCAAACCAAAAAATCAATAAAAAAAATTTAAAAAAAAAATTTATTTTTTAAAATTAAGGGTAAACATCAAATAAAAATAAAAAACTTTGTTAAATTTTCCTTACTTTTTAAGTAATTAATTTCCTTACGCTAAATGAGCGAAATCGCCCACTGTGCCCCGGTCCGGTGTGAGCGACAACACTGAATGCACACTTGCTCGGCTGTGCTTGAGTCGCTCCGCCGGTACTTGTCTGATGTTCGGGGGATGCGCGAACCTTATTATTAAACTCTGTTTCTGAGACGTTGGGCGGATCTATGACTACCCCATGAAGGTGCAGTCGCGCATCTCTACATTGTACAGTGGTCTCTATGGCGCAAAGGAATCTAAACCTAGAATTACACTGTCTAGAATGGACGACATGACCAACAACGGTAACCGAATGAACCTCTGCATCAGCTAGATGTTAGCTAGTAGATCCTGCGTAATATATCGTCGGTTTCCGTCTGCCTGCCTTATTCCAGTACACACCTCCCTCTTACACGGCCCATCTAGGTGTTGAATAAAACCTTCGCTCACGAAGCTTCGAGTGGCTCCGGTGTCTATCGTTGCGGCTACTGAAACTCCCTCGAGCGTGATTATAGCGATGATCCGCCCAGCTTCCACCCTTAAGGGTCTGCTAGAGGTCGGGTTTACTTGGCCGGCGTCCCCTCCGATTCCCGTGTCTACTTACTTGTCTGGATGTTTTCAAATTCGACCGCCATCTGGATGAGCTGTGTAAGCGTGTCGAAATCGGATCTCCTTATTTACAATTTATACTCCGGCAGCATGTTCTCGAACATCCGTTCTAGCTCTTGGACGCTAGTGTAGCTAGCGTGTCGCATGTGTACCCTCAGTTCGATTACGAAATCCTTGAAGCTTTCCCCTTTCCTCTGCAAGCGAGATCGGATTTCGTTCTCTAGCCTTCTGTAGTACCTTGGTGGCAAGAAGAATTCTAAGAACTCCTCACGGAACTTAACCCATTCTACGGCCTTTAACCCACTGGTAAGAAACCACTTGCCTGCCCTCTTAGTAAGCAGTTCGATCATTGCCCGGGCTAAGTGATCCCGCGGGATTCCATAGGATGTGGCACGTTCTTCGATCTGTTCAATAAAGACCAACGGGTCTGTCTGACCATCATAACGGACACTCCTCTTTCGTACACGCTCTGCTACGGTGGCGTACATAGAACACGACCCAAGACTCTTCTGTACGCTGTCTTCTTCCAACTTCTTTACTTGCTGAGACGATTTTACACTAGGTACATACCCGGATAAATGAATTCGATTGGTACCGCCCCTCTCAACCTTCGCTTCCTTCTGTGGAAGAGTGGTCGACAGCGTCGAATCGTCTTGGCCTGGCCCGGTGATACAAACCTCCGGTTGTCCGCCCCTACAAGGGGACTTCTGCTGTCTTTTGTACTCCGTAGAGTACTGACACTCGTGACTTGCCAACCGGGTCCACACATCTTACTCGAACTCTCCGTTTTTGATGACGTCGGCCAGCTCACGCCGCTTATCCTCGACCTTTCCATCTGGTCCAAGTCCGAACTCCTCTGCGAGCGTGATCAATTCCTCCCGGAGGAGACAATATGCCCAACCAGAACCCACTCCAGGGTTTCTTATTTTAGAGCCCGCTAGCGGCTCTACTGCAGCGTCTTCTGAATTTGTCATTCTGTTTACAACACGGCTTGTCGAGAATACACGTATGCGGTTATAGTATAGTTCGGTAGGAACTTTCTCTACTCTTCTTCTTCTTTATTGGCCCGATGCTTGCAACTAATGTCCGCCAGTTGCTTCTGCTCCGTGCGAGCAGGCATCAGTTTTTCACGCCAAGCTTGGAAATGTCTTTCCGCACCTGGTCGTCCCACCTTGCCTTGTCCCAGTTATTTCGCATTGCTCTTGTAGACCATTTTTGCTGGAGCTTGTTCATCCATACGGGTAACATGTCACAGCCAGCGCAGCCGCTGTTGCTTTATGCGCTTGACCAGACTAGTATCCCCATAGAGCTCATACAGTTCGTCATTCCTTCGGATGCGAAAATCCTCGCCAACTTTCAAAGGTCCTAAATCCTGCAAAGAATTTTTCGCTCGAAAACGCCAATCGCCGCCTCATCTGCTGATGATATTGCCCATGCTTCTGCGCCGTATTGCAGGACTGGGATGATAAGCGACTTATTTAGCGCTATTTTTGTTCTTCGCTTGAGGTTTCTGCTCTTGAGCTCCCTACTTAGCCCGTAATAGCATCGGTTTGCGAGCGTGATTCTTCTTCGGATTTCCAGGCTGATGTTGTTGTCGCCGGTTATCATCGTTCCGAGGTAGACAAAGTCCTCTACAACTTCAAAGTTGTACTCTCCCATTGCAACAGATTGCCCTAGGCGCGTGAACTTCTTTTTCGAGGACACTAGGTACTTCGTCTTGTCCTCGTTTACCGCTAAACCCATTAGTTCAGACTGCTTCTCAATCTCTGAAAACGCCTTGCGTACTGCCCGTTCGGTTTTGCCGATAATGTCAATATCATCCGCATATGCGAGTAGCATTACATTTTTATTAAGGATGGTGCCCGATCTGTTTGCATTTGGGCACTGGCGCAGTATATACTCCATCAGCAGATATAAGAAGTCACACGATAAGGTGTCACCCTGCATAAAACCTCTTTTGGTATCAAAAGGCTCGGAGAGGTTCGTTCCTATTTTGACGGAGCTTTGAGTGCTTCTCAACGTCATCATGCAAAGTCGAACGTACTTTGCTGGAATACCTAAAGTAGACAGGGCTTCGAAAAACATTGACCTTATCGGCGTGTCGAAAGCGGCTTTGTAATCGATAAAAAGATGGTGATTTTCGATATTTCTCTCATAGGTCTTCTCCAGGATTTGGCGCAATGTAAATATCTGGTCTGTGATAACACAATGATAAGGTCCAATCAGTGTATCAATAAGCGGCTTTAGACGTTCACAAATAATGCGGGACAGAACCTTATATGCGATGGGGAGGAGACTGATCCCGCGGTAGTTGGCGCAAACTGCAGGGTCTCCTTTTTTAAAGATTGGACAGAGAACACTTATTCTCCAAACGTCGGGCATGCTTTCGTCAACCCATATACGGCACAGAAGTTGGTGCATGCACCTTACCAATTCTTCGCCTCCAGCCTTGAACAATTCAGCGGGCAGCTCATCAGCGCCTGGCGACTTGTTGTTCTTTAGCCTTCGTATGGCTAAACAGACTTCCTGTTGGGTCGGCGGGTCTATCTCTATGTTGTCGATTGGTGGCATCGTTACTTCTCTAAAGGCGGCATCCTGTTCGTCATCGCCTCCCAGTAGGTTGGAGAAGTAACTTTTCCATTTGTTAAGCGCCACTTGCAGATCTGAGAGGAACTTTCTGTACGACTCTTTATATGCCTGACTAACGACGCTCTCCTAAAGGTAATGGGCAGCGTGCGGGGCTTTAATCCGCTAGGTGTCTATCCCTATTTTAGCAACTCAAATTCCCAGGTACCTGCTCGGGCGCCACTTGTAACGAAGTTTTCCCAGCTTTCCCAGCCGAGGTCGTACTCAGCATGGCCAAGGTCAATTAAAAGATAATTTGTAGTTCGCGGGACTATTTGGGAATGACAGGGCGACGGGAGGTTTCGTTTCCTCTTAAAGGACCTCTACTGTCGGGTTTTTTTGTATGACACCAATAAATACCCTAGGATCGTGAGTAGTACAAACAAAAGGGGAAGGCGGAGGGGCTGCGCGGTTAATACCCTACACAGTCGCACTCCCCTAACTAAGATCTAAAGGGAGATCAGACACGTGGTTAGTACCCGACGAGCCTGATTCCGACCCGTAGCGGCTTGCCAAAGGGGTGTGATAAACTCTTCAAAAACCCTCACGTTAAATGACCACGCACCGTGGTACGACGGACGATTTATTCCCAACCCTTGATACCCTTCGTGTCCAACGGGAGGCTAAAAATCACAGGAGGTGGGACAGAACACGCGGTTAATACTCGACGTGTCTCTTAACTAGCCTAAAGAATTCAATGATGGGTCAGCGCACGTGGTTAGTACCCAACGCGCCTTACTAAATGCCTAAAGTCTCGAGAGGATGGGTCAGATCATGTGGTTAGTACCAAACTTGTCACTTAACTGACCTAGAGGTTTTGCAGGATGGGTCAGACCACGTGGTTAATACCCAACGTGTCTCTTAACTAGCCTGGAGAATTTTGAGGTGGGTCAGAACACGTGGCTGGTACCCAACGTTTCGGCCAACAAGCCTAAAGAATTTGAAGGAAGGGTCAGAGCACGTGGTTAATGCCCAACGTGTCTTTTGTCTAGCCCGGAGAATTTCAGGGTTAATACCCAACGTGTCTTTTGTCTAGCCTGGATAATTTTGAGGGTGGGTCAGAACACGATGCTAGTACCCAACGCGTGTACCTCAACGTTTCGGCCAACAAGCCTAGAGAATTTGAAGTAAGGGTCAGATCACGTGGTTAATGACCAACGTGTCTTTTGTCTAGCCTGGAGAATTTCAGGGATGGGACAGATCTCGTGGTTAATACCCAACGTGTCTTTTGTCTAGCCTGGAGAATTTCAGTGATGGGTCAGAACACGTGGTTAGTACCCAACGTGTCCCTTAACAGACCTAGAGAGTTTGAAGGAGGGGTCAGACACGTGGTTAATACCCAACGTGTCCCTTACTGGTCTAGAGGATTTCGAGAGGGGGGACAGATCACGGGGTTAATACCCAACGTGTCTTTTATCTAGCCTGGATTATTTCAGGGATGGGTCAGAACACGCGGTTAGTCCCCAACGTGTCTTACTGGAATCCTAAGGTCTAGTAAGGGTGGGTCCGATCACAAGGCGGGTACCTAATAGTATTCCGTACTCGCTTTCAACTTCTAAAACTCACCTTGCCGTCAATACCGCCTCCGAACAGCCCCAAGATAAATTTAACACTCGCAAGAATTTTTTCTTCTCTTCTGTGTCACTTTATTGGCGATCGACCTCTAATCCTAACCCTAACTACACCAACCCTATTCTAATACAGCGTCTTGGCTTAATAATTACCGGCTTTGTTTCACTTTGCGTACGGGCGAAATCACATCTGTCTCCTTTCTCGATCAAAAACTCACTAACTTGCATTTCTCTTGATTCTTGTCGTCGCCCCGACCTACGCTAACGTTGGCGTCATCCAGCGTCACTCTCTTTTGTTTACGCCACACACGCTCTCCTCTTTCCTCCTTGTCTCGCACACACGGCGGCTCAGCATGTGTGTATGCCTGTCTCTTCCCTTTTGGCAGATATCGTTAGTTTCCATTGCTCATCTAGCTTCGACAACTGGCCATGCCTATACCTGGCGACTGTACTCTTGCGCCACAGCTACGCGGTTGTCTTTGACGCCAGGCGAATGTGTTTTTTTGTTTGTTTTTTTTTTTGCTATTGAGGGTGGTTTAAAGCTTTAAAAGCCTCTTCAGCGCCTAGATCGGCGTCTGAAGTGTGGGACTTGAGTTATAGCACCCACTAAACATTCCACCCCCATCCCGATTCCCGGCGGTACCACCGTTAGGTATTACTTCGCCGGGGGGAATGCCCAAGGCTCTTCTAGGATTCTATCCTTGATCGAAATGAGTTGCGCTTCCTTTCAGCGCGACGCAGATGTTGGAGTATGATGGAGGCCATGTGGCTTACCGCCGACCAATTACGTTCCGACTCAAGCATTATGTTCACCAAGTTTCAAGCGGCTGGTGTCCTTCCCACCCTGCTGCTCATTACGTTCATTTATGTACTGCGGACAGACAAAAAAAACATGCTCTGCCTCTTCTATGGCCCCTGTGCCAACACAGTGAGTACAGAAAGGGCTGTCTTCGTGCTTAAAAAATCGGTATAAATACGACCTAAAGCACCAATGTCCTGTCAAGAGTTGCGTTATGTAGTAGTCAATATGACCATTTCTTCTGTCCAGCCATATCCTTAGGTCTGGGATTAGGCTAAAGGTCCAGAGTCCGTTGGTTGATTCTGTCCATCGCTGTTGCCAATTCTGCAGGGTTGCTCTGCGCGCCTCAATCCATTGGGAGGCTATCAACGGGCCCGCCGTCGATCGTCTCCTGATCTCTGCAGATTCCTGGGCTGCGAGGTCTAGTGGGATGATGCCCGCTATCACCAATGCTGCATCGTGGGAGACGGTCCGGAATGCACAGCTCACGCGCAGAGCACAAAGGCGTCGTACTAAGTTTGCAGAGCGAGTGTAGGTGACTTGTCCTGTTGCTTCTGCCCAAATTGGTGCTGCATATAGGAGAGTAGAGCTTACCACGTTGGCGAGTAGCAGCCTCCTCGGCTGTAGAGGCCCTCTGCTGTTTGCCATTATTCGCGCAAGCGATGATGCTGTCATACTTGCCTTTTTACTGGCGTCTAGGAGATGTCGCTTAAAGCTCAGTCTTTGGTCTATGGTTACCTACAGGTACCTCAGGTGTGGTCGCGATGTTATTGTAGAGTTGCCTATACGAATTGTGGCAGTTTATACCAGTTTCCTGCTGCTAATCAAGACCAGTTCTGTTTTTGAACTGCCAATGTCAATCCTGAACTGCTAAGCCATTCGCTGACCTTAGCTATCGCTGTGTTGCAGGTTTCTTCAGTGCTTGTGAGGTGCTTTCCGACGACAATTAGTGCTATGTCGTCCGCAAAGCCTATTATTGTTGCGTCTTCCCGGAGTTCAAGCTGCAGTATACCATTATACATTAGGTTCCACAGCAAAGGCCCTAGGACAGACCCTTGTGGTACTCCTCCAGTCACATCATATAGCACGGGGCCGTTGTCTGTCTCATATATGAGGACTCGGTTTCGGAAATAGTCCTGCACCATTTTTTCGAGGTATGCTGGGATTCCAGCATTGTTCGGTGCGTGCATAATGCAACTCCATCTGGCCATGTTGAAAGCGTTTCTTATGTCCAACGTTGCCACTATGCAGTACTTCTCGGCACCTCCTAGCCATCGTTGCCCGTCGATCGCTCGTCTGGCTGTCTCGCAAAGTTTGCCCACAGCGTCCAGGGTAGATCGCCTCTTCCGGAATCCAAACTGCATTGGGGACAGATAGCTCTCAACTGCAGCCTCAAGTCTGGTATGGATAAGGCGTTCCAGAATTTTACTGGCAGTGTCCAGCATACAGAGAGGCCTGTTGGACGATGGCTCGTCTACCGGCTTATCACCCTTTGGAATAAGCACCAGTCTCTGTATCTTTCATCGCTCTGGAAACGTTCCTTCCTTCAGGCATGCATTGTACATTTTTACAAAAGCATCTTGGTTTTGTTGTACTGCTATCTTTAGCACAGCGTTCGGGATTCCGTCTGGGCCAGGCGCCTTACCGTCCTTCACCCGTTTTGCAGCAGCTGTAACCTTGTAACGAGTCCTTCTGACCCGAAAACCAATGCAGGCTATTCTCAGGGTTGTCGAGGATCGTTCCAACAAATTTATATTGGACTTGCAATAATAAGACAATTATGATTCTTTATTCTATTATGCACCAGCGACGCGGTTCACTTTATTGTTCACTTTCTCTTGTACTTCACTTAGCTTAATTGACAATTGTTTATACCTATCTGAGGTATCCTTGCCAAACCGCAAGGTACGCCTCCTATCCGGCTGATCGCCGTTATCGCATGATTTCGTTGGCTAAGGACACGCCGTGCACGCCTAAGCGATCGCTTGACCCGCAGGTTCTCCTATGACGCTCAACCTCCTACGTACTGCCCTATTGGTGTCCTTCAAGGACTACAAAGGATGCGCTGGATAGTAGTTTCGCCTTCCACGTCGAATCAACGTTCGACTCGCAGGCTCTACTTGCACTCAGCTTCCTTTTCACTACTTAAGACCTGGTATTTGCACCAGGACCTTTCTTATCCTGCCAAAGTCCTTGCACAAGGACTATTCCGTGTCCCCTTTAAGGATTCCGCACTCGATTCCACGTCTTTAGTACTCTTGGTACTCCGATTTGCCGCACTTCAATTTTGTCGATACGTTCCGCACTCGCTTAATTCTCGTTTCACATTGACTGCCTTCTATGCCGCCAACGACGCCTTATATAGCCCTCCTGGGCTGTCTCCTGATGTCTCCTTGTCTGCTTCTAGAACATTCGAGACTCCAAAACCTTCCATACGGCACTTTCCTCTGCCTAGCAACTGCGTATTTTGGCTTCGGCCAGTGATCTCGTTGGTGCGACTGCGACAACTATCCTTTGCTCCAACTTAACGGATCCTTCGATTTATCACTGCGACGTCCGCCGTCCGTCGTGCTGCTGCTTCCATGGCCTCCCATTCATTTCCCCTTTCCGCTGAATCCGCCTTGATTCCCCTTTGATGAGGCGAATTCGCCGCATTTCCCCTCTCGCTCGCCGTCTTTCCCCTTCCACCATGCCCTGCTGCTTGTGGGGAATAACCATTCCTCACACTCCCCTCTTTCTTCGGGAAGCGGAAACGTCCCATTTCCGTTGACATTGTCCCCCTTCGAATTTACCGCCCCAATTTTCCATTTTTTATTTCCGATATATCGACTAATCGCCTACCGGCCCGACTCCCATCTCAATTGCCCCGATGACTAGTAACCATCGTTACTCGTCACCGTTCCTTCAATCTCGATAGTCATCGATTATCAGCCAGTCGCTGATCTTTCCATCTCCGACTACACATGGATATTTTCTGCGAACAGGTAAGAACTTTCTCCTTTTCATATTCTTTTTCCCTCAATTTAACCTTCTTTCTCCTTTCTTTCAGGAGCATGTGCCCCTCTGTCGACTTCGGCTGCGCTGCCGACGACGAAGCCCCTTTTGTAGCCATGCCTATGTGCTGGCCAGCCTGCGTGCCCATGCCCTGCCTCAATTTTCACCCCGATGCCTGTTGATATGTGCTATCTGTGTGTGTTTTTTTTTTTTTTTTGATTTTTAAGTTAAAATTTTTTCTTCTTGTCGGGCTCCTGTGTGTGCATACACCCCCCTATTCCTGTTGATGTCGCTGTGTGTTCCGTGCTCGCGAGATCGTTTTGTTCGCAATGTCTCGCGTTTGTATATGTGTGTTCGTTTACCTTTATTTTTCCCACCCTTACTCGTCCGTGTGTCTCCCGTGCATGTTCGTGTATATGTGTGTGTCCCTGGTGTTTATGTGTTTTGCCAACAATACATTAAACGTACATATTTCTTTTCTTGTTGTGTGAGTTTTATTTATTTTTTTTCCGGGTTTTTTTTCTTATTTAGGCTCTGCCTTGACCCAAACCTCCCCAGTGCCTCCTCGCACCTTGAGCCGGTACCTTGTGGCCCCTTTCCACAGGATGTGGGACCACCTCTTCTGGGGCTCGTTTTTCCGGGCTAATAACATTTGCAGCGCCTCGCGTGGCCACTCCTCGAACTCCAACGACCGCCACCTCTGCCACGTCTTAGTAGTCGGCTCCTTTGGCGGGCTTTTAGGCTCCTCGACTTCTCCCGGCCAAGACGTCTGCCTGTTGAATTTTGGGCCGCGAGTTCTCGCCCTGTAGCCCAGGGTGCTTATGTTCCTTTTCCGCATTCCCGTAGTTAACTAGTTCTAAGGTGTATTTAAGAATGTTTAAAATGTGAAGCTATCTTGACTCTGGTGTGAGCGAGTTTTTATATTATAAAGTGAAGTCGAAATGAACAGCCGTGTGTTCTTGTTTTTAATTGGAAATTAATTTTGCTAACGCGCACGCGCCTCTACCACAAGGATCGAACCCACCTGCACCCTACCACAAGGATCGAACCCACCTGCACCCTACCACAACACAGGGCATGATTGTTGCCGCTTAAAAATCGGCCTTCTTGGCTGCTCCTCCGGCGCCTCCTCCCCGTGCCTAGCCGCTGTGTACTCACCAGTCTCCACTTCCTCCTGCACTTTCGTTTCGGCCTCCGGTGGTGGTTGTTTGGCTGCCAGTTCTGCCGGCTGGGCGCGCTTCCCTCGCGGGCCCCGAGCGTTCGCCCCTGCCGTCTCTTCCTGCACCCGCTCGGACCAGGTGACCGTTGTCGTCACCTGGTGGATCCTCCACCCATTTATCACAGTGGTTGTGTGCCACTGTGACCTATTGGGCGGGACCCAACCTCCGGGACCCTCGGGTTTCGTCTCGGGCTCCGGTCCTGGTGCCTCATCTTCCGAATCGGAGATTATTATAGTCTCCGGCTCCGGCGTTGGCGGGCGGGCAGGGACCCAAATTGGCGACGGGCTCCATGCGGGTTGGTAGGGCGACTCCCCTCCTACATCCACGCCCTCCTCTGCCTCCGACACGAGTGGCATCGCCAAGAGTTGGAGCACCGGGGATGGACTTGGCTTGGTTCTGGTGTTCGAATCCATTCTCGTCTGCTTGTTGATCTTGAAAAGGCCTATTGGAGATTTTGAGGCATCTTATATAGGCCTTCGAAGCTTTGGCGATCCCCGTTAGGATTAACATAACATGGTAACATTGCCATCCTTCTCTGTCTATCTCTCTCACTCACGCATGCCCCTTCATTTCCTCTTCTAGGTCAATTCGCCGCGTTTCGCTGCGTATCAACAAGCAAGGGGTACATTTTAGTTAGGGTGGACCTTATTCTGAAAATCCTCAGTTCTATGTATTTTACTACAGACTTCTTGGCATTATCTTTAGGGTGTACCTTATAACTGAAATCGTCAGTTTTCTCCATTAGGGTGGACCTACTGACTGAAATTGCCAGTTTTACCGTTCTTTTACTGAGATTATCAGTTATTATCTATTATTATTGGCCGTATAATTGAATATCCCTTGTTGTTGCCAATAAGGTGGACCTTCTGACTGAAAAATCATCAGTTTTATTTTAACTTCGAACTGAAACCATCAGCTCTACTCCGTTTTAAACGCAACTCATCAGTTTTCTCTCTTTTAACTGAAACCAGGGAATCAAACCGAAACGATTTTCGGTTCTGGTTCCGGTTCCGGTACGTACCGAAACCAACGTTTCGGTAAACGGTTCTGATTTGGTTCTGCTACAGTTTCGGTATTCGGTTCCGGTTCCGGTACCCTTTTATTTCGGTATCGTACCGGTACGTACCGGTATGGACCGGTAAAACTAACAGAAATTTGAAAACTTAAGTTTAATCAAAGTGGGTAAGCAACAGTACACATGTATGTACACATAAATTATCAATTTACTTAAAACTTCTATAAAATTAGTTACAAAGAAGGTAAATTTATGATTATTTCTTAGAAGCATGATAGCGGTCAATGTATTTCCGTCCATCTGATTTCTAGCGGAGTTATAATAAACCGGAAAATAAATGTTCTACGCAGCAAGAATAACTTTTGATAGTTAATACAGTTCCGGAAACATTGTCGAATTTTCTGACCACCATTTAAGTACATTATCTTTATTTTGTAAACGTTTTAAGATCAGGAAAACCTTGATCAGGCATCATACGTTAAACTGTCTTGTGAAAATACTAAACTATTTGTTTTGTCCTGATTCTTTTCTTAGAAATTCATATATAAACCGACTTCATCTCCACTTTCTGACATATTAGTTGGGTCAGAGCTGCTTTCCTCATTTAGTTTCAATTAATCAGAAGTGGATTAAATTCTTGAAAATATACATATCAATCGAAGCAGTTACACATGTACTTTTTTGTTCAGAGGTTAGACTTACATTATACCGAGGGTCTAAGAAAATACCACATAGGAATGCATTATTTTCAAAGGGACTGGTCTCGCGATTTTGTATTTCACTGACCAAAAGTTTTGCCAAGCCAGAATCTTTTTTATTTGAAAATAACAATTCAGCCAAATTGAGTAAAAATCCGCCAAATCTAACTGCTCGTTTCGCTGTCTAGTGGTTGCACTCAGAACCGGAACCGTACCGGTACAACGTTTAGGTTCTTTTCGGTCTTTTCGGTTCTAAAAATATCGGTTCTCGGATACCGGTATACAAAAAATTAAGAATATCGGTTCCGGTTCCGGTACCGGTTCTGAGTTTCAATCGGTTCTTTTCGGTATACGGTTCCGGTTCTGGTTCCGGTTTGATTCCCTGACTGAAACTCATCAGTTTTCTCCCTTTTAACTGAAACCATACCTGTTAAATAATGATTATTAATAGTAGTCATTATTAATTAGATTATTTTTGTTTAAAAGTTGAATTAATGATTAAATTGCGATTATTTTCGGTTTCACACAATTATTTAATGATTACGATTAAAAATAATCAAAAATAATGGAAAATTACCATAAATTATTAAAAATAACACAGCCCAACAGTGATTTTGGTGCAGGTCTATTTTTAACAGATTATGTTAATATAGACTTCACTGAACAAAACTTTATCTTTGGTTTTGTTCAATCAGCTCTTGTTTCCAAGATATCGCGGAAAAACCAAAAAGTCGACTTTTTGGCACTCTAGGATTTATGGAGGCCACACTAGGCATAATTATCTGAATTTATGAACTAATTGCGATAAAGTACATATCAATGCAAATTTTAAAAATCATAGCCGCTATATTAGTACAGCGGAAAGTGTCTAAATTGGCCTCTAAAGTCAGACATTTTTCGATTTATAGCATTTTTAGCATTTTGTATAGCCCGTTAAAGCTAGCGCAGTTATTGAATTAATATTTTCGCCATCTGAGCCTATAGACAAACCTATGATCTAATTTTGTGATTTTTATGGCGATTAAATCAATTTATTTGGCAATGTTATAGCCTCTTAAACACGAAATTTCATATTTAAATATATGGGAGGAAAACTAGATTTGTAACTCAAATTTTTATAGGAACTGTGAAAAGGCTACTTGTTTCCAAATATAATTTATCATCTACATGTAAACATATAACAATTTATGCCGAACCAAGTAGCCCCTTTACAGTTCCTATACAGATTTAGAGAAACAATCTAGTTTTCCTCCCATACATTTAAATATGTATTTTCGTCTTAAACACGCCATATCTGTGCCAAATAAACTTATTTAAGTGCCATGAAAATCACATAATTAGATCATATGTTTGGGCATGTGCTCAGATGGCGAAAATATTAATCCAAATACCGCGTTTCTTTAAACGGGATGATTTATATTGATAAAAATGCTATAAATCGAAAAATGTCTCTCTTTAAAGGCCAAATTAGTCACTTTCCGATGGACTTATATGGTCCCTATGATTTTCTTAATTTGCAATGATATGTCCTTTATCGTAAATAGCTCATAAACTCGGACATTTATGCCTTGTGTGGCCTCCATAAATCCTAGAGTGCCAAAAATGCAAGATTTTCGTTTTTCCGCTATATCTTGGAAACAAGAGCTGATGGAACGAAACCGAAACCAGTTCTGGAATCAGTAAACATAAACTTATCATATTTTTAAATCAACAGGGCTGCACCTCACAAAGATGGTCATTTTGTTGGCCTGTGTAATTGAAAATAATGGAAAATAATCGTTTCCATTATTTTCCATTATTCCATTATTTTCCATTATTTCCATTATTTTCCATTATTTCCATTATTTCGACTATTTGAGACTATTTGGGAGAAACAAATTATTTTCAACATCACATTTAATAACGACAATGTTTCTGTACGAGATTGGCTTACAACATATTATCAAGAACGTATTAAATATTACATGTTTTCACATTAAATTAAACACAAACATTAAACATATTCAGGGTTTGCCTTCATTAAAACTAAGTTTTCGAATGAAAAATCAGACAAGAACAACTTTGCGTATTTTTATTTTGTTCGTCTGCTCGCTGCCTATGCCAATTCTTTTTGATTTTATAGCTTGCGTTGCATTCGCGGTTCCGTTAAGCGCGATCATATGTTTAAGAGAGAGAATTTGCAAGTTCAACACTCTTAAATTGAACACATTTTGTTTTATATATTAAACGTTCATATGTTGAGTTTAAGTTTGAAGTGGGTTTTTTTAATTGAATTTTGTGTATTTCTGTGTAATTGAGTTTTTCCAATTCTGTTTTTTGATTATATTACAAACAGATTAGAGTAAAGAAACAGAATTTTAATGCTTCTATGCGAGGGCTTTTTTAAAATTTATCGGCCGTCAAAGTGGGTGTCTAAGAAAAAAGTTATAGTGCTGGCGGCCATGATTCCAGGTCTCCAGGATGTCTGAAATGAAAAGTAAAAACGGGGTTTTAATTAGAATAGATGTAATTCAGGTCTGAAACTCGAAAAACATTTTGTGATTTTTTTTGTACAAAATGGCGGCTATTCAAAAATGAAAAAAAAAAATAGTAAATTTTTAGTAAATTTAGTAAATTTTTTTTTTAAATATGATTGAGGCTTAGACCAGAATGGTGACAACTCTGCGTCGATTTCAGTTTAGATCATCAAAATCGGTTCAGTGTAACTAGAGATATCATGGCCGCCAGTTCGAAAAACGTGGTTGCGAGATAAACGCGTTTAAAGTTTAAAACAAATTTTTTGGGAAAAAGAAAAAACAAAAAAATCAAAAATCAAAAATGCAGTTCTAGAATGGTGACAATTCTGCGTCGATTGCATATAATTTGATCAAAATTGGTTTTGTAGAACTGGAGTGGTTTGGCAGTCCGAAAAAGTTGCTTTAAAAGTAACCAAAAATTTTACAAATATTATATACTTACAGATATTAGTCTGTGATGCCAGCTGCATACAGCGAATCGTCATCATTTTCCAAAAAAAACTGTTTTCAGCAGCAGCTCTCTTTGCTCTGCGTGCCATTCTGCCTTCTTTAGATGCGGCCGCAGCTGTAGTTTCTGAGCGATTTAGTAGGTAGTAGTATTGCGTAGGAAATTCGAATTTTATCGAAAATTATCGATTAAAAGCCGATTAATAATCAATATCGATCTGGGCGACAATATCTTACCATACAAGTTCAAGAACCAGCCGTTATATCACAGTTTTATTGAGTGGAAATTTATTTACTCAAAAATTTCTCGATTTAGCGAAAACATTGTTCGACTAAAAAGGCTATATCTTCTAAAGTATTTTGAATTTTTAAAAATAGTTTTGGGGCGATATTCTCAAATATCCAAACTATAAAAAAATGCAAAAAAAAAATCGAAAACAAATTTGGCACATGGAGAAAATGGAGAAAAATAATGTGAAAACATGTAATATTTAATATGTTTTTGTTAATATGTTGTAAGCCGATCTCGTACAGAAACATTGTTGTTATTAAATGTGATGTTGAAAATAATTTGTTTCTCTAAAAAATAGTCTCAAATAGTCGAAATAATGGAAAATAATGGAAATAATGGAAATAATGCAACTCATCAGTTTTCTCCCTTTTAACTGAAACTCATCAATTTTCTAACTTTTAACTGAAACCATCAGTTTATCTTTTGTTGTGGTGAACCTTTATTGTTGACAATCGTCAATCATTCGCTCTGAATCTCCTCGGCCTGTGGTTTTACCTCACTCACATGAGCCGTACGTTCTCTCTGGTCCTTCGTATGCCTCAACTTGCAGATTACTGGTGATGTTAATCCGATAATCACATACGGTCCCCCATACCTGGGTGCTAGCTTTGCAGCAAATCCTTCCACTGCCTTTGATAAGTTGTGCTCTTTAACCCATACTATTTGTCCTATTTACGGCTTCCATGGGTGTCGTCTCAGATTGTAGTAACTCGCTTGATCCTGGGCCGCCTTTTCTAGGTTCCTTCTAATTACCTCAAATAATTCTCGCAATTTTGTCGCGTTTTCATTCGGATTTTGAGTTTCTTGTCCGATTCCTACTGTTACTTCATCATATAGGGCTTTCGGGAGACGTGGCTCTCTTCCCTGTGTAATGAAGGTTGGTGAGTATACAGTAGACTCAGTTACACTGGAGTTTACGGCTAACATTATTTCCGGCCATTTCTCGTCCCATGTTCTTTGGTCTTCTCCCGCGAATTGTGCAATCATTGATTTAACGGTTCTATTCGCTAGCTCTGTTGGATTTTCTTGTGGGGTGTATGGAGCTGTGAACTGCTGTTTTGCTCCGATGTCCTCTAGGAATCTTTTAAAAATCCGACTAGTAAATTGGACTCCATTATCTGTAATCACAACCTTTGGCACCCAAATCTTGACAGAATCCTTTCTCTGAACGCCTTCTTTAATGATTCCGCTGTTGCTTTTCTCATCGGGATCAATTCTGTCCATTTCGAAAACCGATCTATGAGAACTAAAAGCATTGTATTTCCGTGCTTAGATCGTGGGAGAGGACCGACAAAATCTGCGCATACCGTCGCCCATGGTTCCTCGGGGACCTGAGAAAGCATTTTGCCTGCTGCTTGTAGTTGGCTTGGCTTATACTTTTGGCACGTTTCGCACTTGTATACGTACCTCCGCACGTCTCTGTGCATACCTGGCCAATAATATCTTGCCGCTATTCTTGCAATAGTTCTTCTTGATCCTGTGTGCCCAGCCGCCGCCGAGTCATGGTTTTCTTTTAAGACCCTTCCTCTTGACCCTGTGGGAACACATAGTTTCCACGAAACTACGTCTTCGTTCCCAGCCCTATGGGGGATATGACGGTACAAATTTCCACCTTCTGCCATATAACCTGGGAATTTTTGGGGATTCTTTTGTATCTTTATCGTCATTTCCTTTATCCATTCGCAGTTGTCGTTATAAGTCTCATCCGGTTCTGTTCCTTTGGCTCTTCTACACGTATCTAGCGGTTGTCCTGATAGCGCATCCGCTACAACGTTCAACTGACCCTTTCGATACGCGATTTCGAAATCATATTGTTGCAATTCTAACGCCCATCAGGCTATTCTGCCTGAAGGACTCTCTATGCTGTTGAGCCATTTGAGAGCCATATGATCGGTGACTACCCTAAAATGGTATCCTCCTTTCTCTATATAGCTCTTTAAACATCTGGAATTCTGATGTGCCCCTTGACCTTTGGTAGCTTCGCCTTGCACGATTACATTCTACTCTTGCATCCGCAATGGTTTTTGTCCACCAGTATGCAGGAGTTCGGCGATAAGGACTTGGGCTTTTTCTCGCCATGGACGCATCGCAGGAGGCTTTTATGTGGTTCGCAACTTGGTTGCCCATATCCGATGCAGAGCCATGCGGTGCAAAATCATCCAGCATCATCGAAACCGTTTCCCTGTCCAAAGTTTCCACTTTGTATCTGCACGTGGGTGCTCTCTGAGCAGTTCTTTTGTTGGGCCCATGTTGTAGGGTACAGATATATATATTGTATAGTATAAATATTGCTTATCTCCCAGTTTAAACCCCGCAACTGGCTTGCACTTGCAAATGTCAAGTCGATTATGGATTCTCTTCCAGCTCTTTCAAATGTCTGCTCTAGGCCGTTGTTAAGCAGTACTAAATCCAGCGTTGCGAATGCTTCGAGCAATACTTGTCCTCTTAGGAATGTGGTTGGGCACCCCCACTCTGTCGACCAGGCATTGAAGTCGCCAGCGACCACCACTGGGGATTTTCCGCGCAAATCGTCGGCAATTTCGCTTATAGCTCGTGTGGCTTGATCTAGTGTCCGGCTCGGCGGTAGGTAACAGCTGTAAATGAAGATTCAATTTATTAGCGCCCTGGTAAATCGTTCTGAGCTTTTTGGGCTGCGAATTTGTGATTTTGAATATCCGCAGCTCCAGATGGCAGATTTTTTTGGCGGTGTCTGCTAACCATTCTCCTGAATTTCGATTTCGGTACTGCTTGCTGATGGTTACGACATCGATGTTGAGCTCGCGTTTGGTCTGCTCTAGGAGTTCTTGGGCAACCTCACATTGGTTAATATTAAGTTGCATCAACTTCATCTTCTTTTCATATTGCGCACCGCCTTTTTATAGAACGGGCACATCACACTGGATGTTGAGTGCTTCACGTCCTTTAAGTTTAAGTTGTGGAGGGTGCACTGGACACAAGCCGATTCCGCTTTGCAAGCGTTGGCCATATGATTGTCTCCTCCGCAGTTATAGCAGGCCTTCAGACAGCTGTGCTTGCTCTTACAGTCACCTCACTGGTAGCACCTCATTAGCTTTGGTCTTACTCGGCACCAGGCCCATCCAATACGGATTTTTTCCTCTTGAAGTAGTTTGGCTGCTACTTCCGGTATAAGTCTGAGTGTTGCCGTCTGTGTTCGCCCATACGCGGGCCTTAGGTTGATGATTGCAGTTGCCGGTAAGCTCAACTCCGTCTGGGCATTGATGGCATTGACAACCTCTTTTATGTCCGAGACTTCGTCAATGTCTCTAATTTCTACCAGGGTGGTCTCCGTAAGAGTTCCTACTTCGGCAGTAGTTCCCAGTACTTTCTGTACTGCGCTTTGCAGTTCTGTCGTCTTGGGATCCGTCACCTTGTCCAGCACCAGCAACAAGGCACCTGTCACTGTGCGTCTTACTCCTTGCACACTTTGCATAGCTCTTTCAGATTTGGTACGGTGTTTCCGCTACGTTATGCCATGCACCGGCTGCTTCTTCTCGGTAGGGGCCGCCTCCTTGGCGATGGTATCCTCTTTGCGGGAATCGGGCATCGGCTGGTATGGCTGGTACCTTGTGCATTGCCTTCTTAGGCGTCGGCTTAGCTGTGGGTGATAGTAGGTCAAGGGCCTGGTTTCTAGGCCACTTCGAATTACCGTCTCCTGCTTTGGGCTGAGTGTTCGGCTTAGCTGCTGTCTGCTGTCCAAGGACTTCCTGTATGTATGAGTACGCTTCTCTTTGTAGGAAATCGATCTCATCGACTAGGTCTCTCATGGCATTTGTAATGGACCGCTTTGGGAGAGCCATCAGTCTTCTTAGTTCTCTTGCATTTGCTCCGATTTTGGAGAGTTTCTTGAGACCCTCGTCCAATTCCGCCTTGTCTTTTGTGGTTGATGGGGATTTTGAACCCTGCTCGACCTCTACTGCTCTGTGTTGCTCTGGTGATCGTTGGATCGCAGACGCCAGGCGTATGTGTGTGTATGCGTGAGTGCGCTGCGCAACGCAGATTCAGACGAAGTTGGAAGTGTGTGCGTGTGCGGGTGTGTGTGTCGCGATTGTCGCAGGCGGCGTCGCACAGTGGCCCAAATTACTAATCTAGCGGGATTTAAGTCGAATTTCAATTTTGGAAAATTCCAAATTTTTTGTTTTCTTTTAATTGACAACACTTGTCAAAGCTTATCAAAGCTTTTGTATGAGCTGTAAGGTGCTTATCTGATCAGCTGCGAACTTTCAAAGTGAACATATGTTTAGCACAAGGCCTGCAAAGATTTGGCAGCATTTTGTGGGTTTCGTTGGTTGACCCAAAAAACCAACAAATTGAAGTTTGTTGAATCAATATCTTTTTTTCTCATTCAGATAAGGTATGTACTAAATAAAAATGATATCTTTGTGACCCGTCTTTTTATATGTAGCAAAAAAATTGTGGTAGAAGTAAGATGTTTTAGCAAATATGGTTTTAAGCCTATACTGACTTCTTTGGACTATAACTAACGTTGTTCAATCGTGTTCAAGCTAAGTTTAGCATTTATGAAAAGTGTAGGTCCTTGTGGTGTAAAAATACCAAACATGATAACCAACTACTACCAACTGTTATGTCTGTTGCACTTTTTAGGTGAAATGTCGGTCATACATAAAAGCCATAAGCTGCATTAAGCTTCAAGAATTGAACACATACAACACTGCAGAGCTTAGTAAATATATACTGTAGGCCGAATTACAGAAGCACACTCGCACTTTTTTGCAAATAATAAAAATAATAGCCAAATATTTTTAATTAAGCCAACAATTTTTAACTAATTTACGATTTCCCATGTATTTCATGGTACCAAGCTGGGTTTCAAAACATTTAGCGTCCTTGCAGAAGTCTCTAAACATACATGTGGAATGTGTTGTGCAGTACCATAAAATATGAACAATTGAAGATTGGTAAAAAGTTATCCAGTTGATGTAGATCTGTTTATATATGGCTTAGCAACTCTCAATGCATGGACTCGATTTTTGAATGTATTTAACATATACCGAAAAGACGTTCAATTAAAAAATGGCAAAAATCCGCGGGAAGGATGAGGCAAAGGTGGAAGCTAGAAAATCCTAAATTTAACCGCAACTCTAAAAACACATAGGCTTATTGGTGCTTATACCCTTGACTGGTAGTGACAATACTAATAAAGTTAATAATGCCAGACGACTGTTTTGCCAACCAGACTGAGCAGCCCGCATTAATTTAACGTGTTTTACTTAGTGGATATGAAGTTAATACAGATGCATTCCGCTTATATGCTATGGACACAACTATAAATTAGTCTTCTGTGCACAATGTATTAATACATAGTACAGACATTTCTAGGTAGCACTTCCTGTTTGGCACAAATGATGTCCGAAAAACCCTTGAAGCGCGAAATAAAGAATTTCGGAATTTGTGGCAAAACCATACCCGTAAAGACAATAGATGGAAAATGCCTTGCATTACTTTATAATCAGAACCGCTTGTAACATCCAGATCCGCTTAAGCCCAGAAAAGATATAAAGTTAGGTAAAGTTGAAGCTGGGTTGCTCGCTATTTCTTAAAATTCCTTCAATGATTCAGATTCATCAGATTCTGATAAGTTGCTTAATTTTTAGCACATTTAAATGGTTTTTTGCTTCATATACTTTAAATAAATAAGTTAGAAATGTAAAATGTTAAGTACTCAAAAATGTATATTATTCAGTTGTATTGAATATTGATATTTGGAGAATAAGTGATAGTTGCGTTAAAAACCTTAAGTTTAAATTTTCATTAAAATATTTATTCATTTACTCGAGTTATTAATTAAATTCCGCTAGCAAAGCTGTTTGGCCCACTGTGCGTCGTAGACCCTGTGTGTGTGTCTGGTTGTCGACGTTGTTTATGTGTGCGTACAAACATGATGGCACGGCCATGGTCGCTGCTGCGATTACACTATCTAACTATTTAATAAACATAGGGTATACTAGGTGACTTTGAGCTCCAGTGCCCGATTATCTTAAACTGTGTGACTTTATGCTCCAGTGCATGCTTACTTATTGTCACCATTCTGGTCTGAAACTCAATCATAATTTTAAAATAAATTTTACTATTTTTTTTTTACAAAAAACAAAAAAAAAGGCCAAAAATCGATTTTTCATTTTTTAATGGCCGCCATTTTGTCAAAAAAAAATCACAAAATTTTTTCGAGGTTCAGACCAGAATTACATCTATTCTGATTATAACCTCGTTTTCACTTTTCATTTCAGACATCCTGGAGACCTGGAATCATGGCCGCCAGCACTATAACTTTTTTTTGGACACCACTTTTGACGGCCGATAACTCTTGGAACAGCCCTCGCATCGAAGCAGTAAACATTTTTTTCATTACTCTAATCTGTTTGTTACATAATAAAAACAAGTAAGAGTGTTGCGGTCGAGTGCCCCGACAGCCAAATACCCTGTCCCAAGTAATGTGGTTTTTAAAGATTTGAGTTCCATTTATTTTTAAATTTATTTCAATAAATGGGCAGGCGCACTTATGTACATATCTTCGATGTTTTTGCTCGGATCTCATTGTGGTACACAGAATAGATAGATGTTGGGCCTCACTGAATATATATTAAGTCACTAGGTTAAAACTTAAAATTGAAGCTCTGACAGTTTTTCGCGGTTAGAAGAAGATGGAGGAGGAATTTGCCAAACCTGGAGCAAACTTTATCTAGGTACGGTGCACACCTATGTACATGCAAATTTGTGGCTCTACTTCTTATGGTCTGTGAGATCAACGCGTTTATACATAGAGAGTGACAGTTTTTCGCTGCTAAATGATGGAGGATGTGGAGTTTTCCAAATCTGAAACAAACTCGAAAAGCAAAAATTTGTGGCTTTAACTCTTATAGTCTGTGAGATCCACGCGTTTATACAGAGAAAAATACCGTTTTTCGCAGTTTAAAGACGGAGGAGGAGGAATTTTCCAAATCTGAAACAAACTCGATGTGGGTACAGTATACACCTATATACATTCCAAAACTTGTGGCTCTATCTATTACAGTCTCTGAGAGCGACGCGTTCATACAGACAGACAGACGGACAGACGGACGGACATGGCTAAATCGACTCGGCTGTTGATCAAGAATATATATATTTTATTTGGTCGGAGATGCTTCCTTCTCCCTGTTACATACATTTGCACAACTTCATGATCCCCTCTTTCCCATTTTTAATGGGAACAGGGTATAAAAACAGAACACGAAAAACTCTTTGCGTTTTCAAATAAGATTTTTTTTAAAAAAGGTCCAAAAAAAAACAGCCTTGACATGGAGAATACCCCCTTAAATGAATAGGGTATGCTACTTGTCTTTGGGCTTCAATGCCTACTTTAGTATAATGACATATTAACGTAAATATAATGTATTCAGGAATGACGTGTTCACTTAGATATAATGTATAATGTAATCTCGATGTTGGCGACCTTAACTTATTTGGGTCGTCACAATATTTAACGTTGTTAAGCTAAAACTGATGGGGCTTCCTGAGTCTATGAGGCATTCTGTAGAAAATATTTTATAAGTACTTACTTTTTTTTAAGGCGAACTTAAAATATCTTACATATTCGTTGGTTTTCTCTCTACGTCTTTTCCCGTCTTCTTGTACTGCCAACAATCAGAGACAACATGCTTGTCACTACCACATTCGTAGCATGTGCGCTGTTGGCGTCTTGGCTTAGTGCAATCAGCTGCAAAAGTGTCCAACAATATTACAATTGTAGCAGCGAACCGCCACTTTTCCTCCGACTGCTGATCGCAGCTTCTCCTTTGTTGTCGCTATAGGGTTTTGTGGCAATTTAATGCAGCGAAGTGACTGCACCAGCTGATTCCTCCATGTGTAGCGTTGCATTGAGGCTTGAACTCGGATTTGTTCGTCAGGTATCCTGTCGATAATGTGTTCGACCAGTTCTTCCTTATCCAGGCCCAGGCCAGCGCTCAAAAATAGTTATAATATTGAACGAATTCTTCTTTTGGCTGCCACTGCCTAGCCGTAAATTTTTTTTCTCAATTCCAGCTTGCTCCCTTTTGCCTCAAACGAAATTAGGAAATCTTCCATCAGTTCGTCCATCGTTTCCATGGCAGAATTTTTTCGCGCATGCAGCCACTGCTTCGCTCTGCCAGCCAGTTTTGTTGCGAAAACTGCTCGAATGAAATTGTCGCCCAGATCGTATGCTGCTTTTAAATTTGTCAACTGTGTGGACCAAAATAGTGTGTCTCCAACCCCATCGTACTCGGCCAAATAACTGCAGACAACCTTGAATGTGGCTGCTGGCTTGGGCGCCTCGTATGCGGGGATTGATTTTTGCTTCCGTATTACCTCCAGCTTGGCGCCAGCTGTAACTAGCCACGAAAAAGCAGATTCTTAAGCTTTGCCGTTCGGATTCGGCGTTAAACTTTAGATTTAGATTTATTGGTTTTATATCCCAGTGCTACAAGTTACAACTTATATTTAATGCACCAGTCACATTGACATATAACATTTGAGTTTGTTTTTACTAAGGACTAACAATTGTTTTAGCTTATTTAACTAATTTTGCAGTAAAATTTATTTAATTTTTATTTATTTATTTTTTTATATCTTATTTTTATTCTAATTGGTTTCGTTTTAGGTAAGTTTTTAAGTTATTTTTAAATTGCGTTTCGCTTTGTATAGTTTTTTAGTGATTAGACAATTCATTCCATAGTCGGATAGCAGGTATAAAGAAATGTCGCTCTGAGCAAGATAGCTTAAATCTAGGGTAATTCAAATTATTTGTTCTCTGAGAGGCAGAGAATTTTAACTTGGAGTAAAGATAGTTTGGTTCTTTCGTTACTATAATCTTGTGTAAGAAAATAAAAACCTAAGGAGTTTGGTATCAGTACTAGTTAAATTATAAATATTATTTAGTGTCAAATGGCTTGCTGTGGTCAAGTAGCGTCAAGAAAACCACATTACTTTCATACAGCTCTTTTCTGACTTCCTCAGCTATATTTACGAGGGCTGTTGTGCAACTTCTTTTTCTCCTGAATCCAGATTGCGCATCACTTAACAGTGAGTTTCTATCAAGAAATTCTTGTATTTGTGCAGCCATAATACGCTCAAATGCTTTTGCCAAAAATGGGAGAATAGAAATTGGCCTGTACTCGTCATTATTTTTAGGGATTGGCAAGATTTTGGCTCTTTTCCATATTTCGGGAAAAGATGAAGTGGTGAGGACAGTGTTAAAAATATGCGTTATGTGGTCAAGAAGAAAAGGAAGAAGAAGCTTTAGCATTTTCGGGTTAAGATCGTCGAGTCCAACCGCATTCGATTTGATCTTAAGTATACTTTCTAGGACATCACAGGAACTAACACACAAAACTAAAACTATTATCACAGTGGTGTGAAGAATTCAGGTACAAGTTGCAAGCAGCTTCAGGTACTTGGTTTTTTATAAATTGTTCATTTTGTTTGTTCACGTCAATGCCAGTCTTGGCTTGTGGTTTGTTATTGAGAATTCCTAAATTTTTAAGATCTCTCCATGTGTGTCCAGTCGATATAACTGTAGGTCCCTTTTTCTTGTGCGAAAAATTTAAAGCACATACGCCAAGAGATTGAGAGAAGCTTGGCTTGGCCCCGTTGGAGGAGCTGTATAGCCAATTTTACATTACATTACCTCGAGCTCTTTTTTTAGCAGCGCATTTTCTCTCTTCACCAGCTCCAACTCTCTTAATATTAGCTGCAACTCTCTGTCGTCCCTCTCTTCTTCTTCCTTCTCGATCACGTTCGGTTTTCTGGTACTTGTGCTTGTTTTCTCTGCTTTTGCTTTTGCACTCGCCTTCTTGTCCTCTGCAGTGTTTTTGAAGGCACCTTTGCCCGCTGCAGTCCATTAATAAACTCCCCACCGAAGACCTTAAAGCATCCACTAAGCAGTGTCAACCCTCCCTACATATTCGCCCACGGAACTGCATTTTGCAGTGTCATTGGGGCGTAGTGAAGCGCAGGTTCCATCCAGGACAAGGTCAGTCAAAAAAATATTTTTTTTTTTTTTGGCTCTTTGGTTTATTTCTCTGTCTCGTGTTGCACACCTGTTTTTGATTACCGAGTCAAACTCACATTTATTGCCACCGAGAAATCCATACGTTGTTACATGGAGCTGCCAAGGGGCGAAATTGACCCGGGCGGATCAAACCATTTAGAGGTATTGACGACTGGCAATACTGGAGGCAACAGCACACCACTCACAAGCTCCATAAATTGAAACGTAGATAATCCCTTCAAGAAGAGCACAAGGCTTCAGCGCTCACCAGATAATTCATCTGCGATGGAGACTGAACTCCCTGAGAAGCCAATTTCGGCATCGCCCGCGGTACGTATAACCGAAAACCAAAAGCCGGAAGAAGTAAATGGCCTCACGAAGGAAAACAATATCGGTGCAAAAGCTAGAGAGCTTAGAAAGCTGATGGCTCTGCCTAAACGCTCGATCACTAACGCAATGAGGGAGTTAGTAGACGAGATTGATCTACTGCAGAGGGAAACTCATTACTATCAGCAAGGAATACTGGCAAAACAGATTGAGAAATTGACAGTTGTCCAACCCAGGGAAGCAAGTGTTGGCACTAAGCGACCAAGAAATCATATGCAGGATATCACCTTCGCCTGCAGCCAAACCGACCCAAGTGTCGCAACTATGACCTTATATTCTTGACTTATAACATACCAATAGACTACACTGAGCACCGGATAGAGTATAGGGATTTTAAAAATGTAGATTGTTCAGCTTTGAACGACAGCTTTAACTCATGCAATTGGAATCTCTTGTATAACCTCCCAACCATTGATTCCCAGTTCTCATTCTTACAAGATAATATTAAATATATGTATGATCACTCAGTTCCACTTCGACGAAAACTATGCAGACATTCTGATAAACCCTGGTTCACCAGTGACATAAAAAATTCGTCTAAGAGATAAGGTTTTCCGCAAATGGAAACGATTTAAGAATATCCAGCTACAATTGCAATACAAAAACCTAAGAAAAGCTGTAGTCACACTAATAATTACCTCTATTACAAATATTATTATGACAAATTCAAAAATGCAACGTCTAATAGGCAGACTTGAAAATACTTCAAAGAATTAGGTATAGGAAAGCCAATGGCTCTCCCTAAAACTGACGCTAACCCTGACGAACTAAACCTAAAATTTGTGCAATCACCTGTACCTGAAATCACAAGTAATACGTACCTAAATAGTCCACCTTACAAAGAATGTGATAGTAGCTTTAGTTTTTCGTGTGTAAGTGAGTGTGAAGTCTTAAAATCTATAACTCATATAAAATCAAATGCTGCTGGCTTAGATAACATTAGCCCCAAATTTATTAAAATAGTTTTACCCAAGCTACTGTCGTACATAACTTATGTCTTTAATACTATCTTGACGACGTCGGTTTTTCCAGACTCGTGAAAAGTTGCCAAAGTAATTCCGATCCCTAACCCTTCTAATTACTATTGACCAATATCTGTACTTCCGTTCTTATCAAAGGTTCAAGAGCGTCTTATGGCGATCCAAATGAACGAGTTCATGACCAAAATCGAACTATTTAATGACAAGCAATCAGGATTTCGTACAAAAAGAGGCTGCACCACAGATCACTGTTACATGCTAAGACATATTCGGAAACAAACTGACATTGGAAACGTTACATTATTGACTCTATTAGACTACAGTAAAGCGTTTGACACTGTGAATCACGATTTACTGTGCACTAAGTTAAGTCGAGTGTACAGTTTTTCTAGAACTGCAGTAAGCCTAATTCAGTCATATCTCTGGAATCGACGACAACAAGTTACCACACAGACTGCGACGAAGACGCGCAAAAATCTAAGCTCCGTAAATCAATTTATTAAGCTGAATTATATCTGAAATATATCTACGAAGAACAATTATAATTGGCAATCAGTTTGCATATAAGTGAAGCTGCGACCCAATTGTGAATAATATCTGCTGCTTTTTTTAGTTGTTTAGTTGGCGGGCTCAACTCAACTTAAAACTCACATACACTCTCACCAATACATCATAAAACACACTCAATTGACACAAAATAATCCACTCAAAGCACACGCCCAAATTAAAAACTTATTCACGCTCAATACGGTTCTATCAAAGAACGCAGCTATGCGCCAAAACACTGGAACTGATCTCAAGCGTGGTCGTACATCTGATGGAGATTCTCTGCCACCAATGCTCCTCCAGATGATCAACAGCCAGTTTGAGGAGCAAGCTGAGCTCATCAGAGACACCATTCGCCAGTCGGAAACGCGCATGCTCGAAGCACTGGAAAGCCGTATTGAAGGAATGGCAGGCGACATGAAGCAGTTGGTGGATCGTGTGATTCATCTTGAACGGGAGGTTGAAGAGCTGCGTTCGTTGAAAGATCAGGTTGGTGGGATTAAAACACGGCTTGCGACGCAGCGGAATGAAGCAACCGCATGTGACGTGCGCATCCATGGTGTTCCATTTGTAGAGGGAGAACAGTTAAGGACACTTTTTAATACACTGTGTTTTTAGGTGGAACTTACACCTGCTCCAAGAGTACGGGAGATATTCAGAGTACGGAAAACACAAGCAGGTATTCCAGACCCTGCCATTTTAATTAAATTGGAAACCGCGTGGGACAAAACCAATTTAATGCGTGCCCTTGCTAAGTACCGTCGAGCCACCAAACAAACACTAAGCTTGAAGCTGCTAGGCTTTGACTCGCCGGCTGCAGTTTATGTCAATGAACAGCTTTCAAGAGAGTGCTTTCTTATTCTTAAAGACGCAATGCACCTGACCTGGGACAGTTCATGTTAGGCGTAATGGGAGAGAAGAAGTTCACTGCATTGAGAGCTTGGAAGTGCTTTCGGATCTTGTCAGTCACAATGGACCTGCAGTGCTCCCACCCCCCCTCTCTGGACTGCAACAATCTGAAGCTTCTCCCATTCCCAACCAGTTCAATGAGAAGTAGTAAAATTGATAATTGTGCTCTCTTTGCTTGTAAGTTAAATTTAATTCAAGTTACTGTAAGTTTGTCTTGTGTCTGTCTTATATTTGTTTTGCGTGCGTTCCTCATAGTATATTTCTCTAGTGTTATCACTGTTGGGTACGGATAATTCCATGGCTAGCAGACATAAAAATTTTGAGCAAGCAGAAATTCGGTTTAAAAGTTACACACATAAATGCACAAAGCTTAGGGAGGAAGATGGATGAGTTCAGACACCTTTTTATAAATTCGAATGTAGACGTTATCTGTGTTTCCGAGACTTGGTTGGTTTGTGGGTCCTGTGATGTTTAGTTCGAGTGTGATGGATATTTCTTGTATAGATGTGACAGAGTAGGGCACGCCGGTGGGGTGGCTATTTATGTTAACAAAAAACTTAGCTGCAAGCTTATAAGAACAAACCCCACGGATAGTTTTATTGAATACACTTATATTGAAATCATGAACAAAAAATTAAATCATCGTACCCTAATTGGCTGCATATACAGACCTTCACATACTATTGAATTTGATGGTATGATTAATGAAATATCTGAAATTTCCTTAAATTATTCGAATGTAGTTATAACCGGTGACCTCAACAGCAATATGCTTCGTGAGATGCATATTTTAAACGAGTTTAAAACTATAGGATTATATATCGCCAAAGACTCAGAACTTACCCACTTCACAAACTCAAGTAGCGCTTTACTAGACGTATTTTTTGTAAGCGATCCGGTCAAAATTCTATTATATGACCAGGTCCCAGTACCGGCATTTTCAAAACACGATTTGATTTATTTGACGTATGAATTTCCACTAGATTATTCTGACATTTTAATTAGGTTTAGAGATTTTAAATCAATTGACTACGAAAACTTACTGGTTGAATTCAACAATTGTGACTGGACAAATATATATAACATCACAACCGTTAACGAACAAGTGTATATACTTAATACAAACATTGAGCTTCTGTTCGATAAATGCGTTTCCCATAAAAGTAAAATTATTCAGCCAACACAAAATACGTGGTTCAGCCCTGACATCAAATATCAAATTAAGTTGCGAGACACAGCATATAAAAAATGGAAACGCTACAAAACGGATTTTCTACTCTGTGAGTTTAAGTCTTTACGAGCAAAAGTAACAAAAGCGATATTCTCTGCCAAATCCAATTATATCAAGACTAAATTTAGTAATGCTAGAACCCCAAATCAGACATGGAAAGAATTAAAAAGCTTAGGTGTAGGGAAGGCAAAGACTCAACTAAAATCAGACTTGGATGTAGAGGAACTCAATACAAAATTTGTAAATTTGAACGTACCTGCAGCAACCCAAAATTTGTACCTGAACGCTTTACCCCTATGTGATAGTAGTTTTAGTTTCGAGTGTGTAAATTTATATGATGTTTTAGAAAGTGTTCTAAAAGTGAAATCAAATGCGGAAGGCTTAGACAAAGTTAACCCAAAGTTCTTGAAAATATTACTTCCTCTGCTTCTTGATCATATCACCTATATATTTAATACGATATTCACAACCTCTGTATTTCCTGACTGTTGGAAAGTTGCCATTCTCCCTTTTTTGGCAAAAGTATTTGAACAACTAATGGCCAAACAGATTCAGACATTTCTTTCATCCAATTCTTTGTTAAGCCAACTACAATCTGGTTACCAAAAATTCAGAAGCTGCACGACAGCTATTTTAACAAGTAAGATCGTTGCAGTCGAGTAGCCCGACTTCAAAATACCCTGTACAATTGACAAACAGACACACAGACACAAACGCACCCACACACATATTAGCAAACAAAAACGCGCCAATTCAGCAATTCTCTCTTGCTGATCAGAATATTCGACGCGTGTGTGAGTGTCGTTAAAGCAGTCCCCTTATAAACTCCCCACCGAAGACTTTAAAGCACTGCAATTGGTCCATTAAGCAGTGTCAACCCTCCATACATATTCGCCCACGGAACTGCATTTTACATCTGCCGCTGTGGTGTAGTGGGGCACTGCTAAACTCCAAGACAAGCAAACGCAGGTTCGATCCCGGACAAGGTCAGTCAAAAAAATATTTTTTTTTTTTGGCTCTTTGGTTTATTTCTCTGTCTCGTGTTGCACACCTGTTTTTGATTACCGAGTCAAACTCACATTTATTGCCACCGAGAAATCCATACGTTGTTACATGGAGCTGCCAAGGGGCGAAATTGACCCGGGCGGATCAAACCATTTAGAGGTATTGACGACTGGCAATACTGAAAAAAAAAAAAAAAAAAAAAAAAAAAAATTTTTTTAAAAAAATTTTTTTTAAAAAAAAAAAAAAATGGTTAAAAAAAAAAAAAAAGGTGCACGACAGCTATTTTAACAAGTAAGATCGTTGCAGTCGAGTAGCCCGACTTCAAAATACCCTGTACAATTGACAAACAGACACACAGACACAAACGCACCCACACACATATTAGCAAACAAAAACGCGCCAATTCAGCAATTCTCTCTTGCTGATCAGAATATTCGACGCGTGTGTGAGTGTCGTTAAAGCAGTCCCCTTATAAACTCCCCACCGAAGACTTTAAAGCACTGCAATTGGTCCATTAAGCAGTGTCAACCCTCCATACATATTCGCCCACGGAACTGCATTTTACATCTGCCGCTGTGGTGTAGTGGGGCACTGCTAAACTCCAAGACAAGCAAACGCAGGTTCGATCCCGGACAAGGTCAGTCAAAAAAATATTTTTTTTTTTTGGCTCTTTGGTTTATTTCTCTGTCTCGTGTTGCACACCTGTTTTTGATTACCGAGTCAAACTCACATTTATTGCCACCGAGAAATCCATACGTTGTTACATGGAGCTGCCAAGGGGCGAAATTGACCCGGGCGGATCAAACCATTTAGAGGTATTGACGACTGGCAATACTGGAGGCAACAGCACACCACTCACCAGCTCCGTAAATTGAAACGTAGATAATCCCTTCAAGAAGAGCACAAGGCTTCAGCGCTCACCAGAGGATTTTTCGGCAATGGAGACTGAACGCCCTGAGAAGCCAAGTTCGCCATCGCCCGCGGTACGTACAACCGAAAACCAAAAGCCGGAAGAACAAAACGGCCTCACGAAGGTAAACAATATCGGTGCAAAAGCTTAGAAAGCTGATGGCCCTGCCTAAGCGCTCGATCACTAACGCAATGAGGGAGTTAGTGTACGATATCGATCTACTGCAGAGGAAAACTCATTCCTATCAGCAAGGATTACTGGCAAAACAGACTGAGCAATTGACAGTTATCCAACCCAGGGAAGAAAGTGCTGGCACTAAGCGACCAAGAAATCCTATGCAGGACATCACATCGCCTGCAGCCAAGCCGACCCCGAAAAAAGCAATGCACAAGGCGCCGGTAGAGAAGACAGGGATCAGGGACCAAAACCCTCGCAAAGGCATCCCGGAATGTGCCAAAACCCCACAACAAAATGAGCAGCAGTCGAATCCTGTTACAAAAGGTATCAAAAGTAACGAATGGACCATGGTAAAGTCAAAAACCCGGAAGCCAAGGCCATCGAGAAACGACGCCATCGTTATTAAAAGCAAAGGAGAACCATCTTCGTACGCAGAGATCCTCAAAAGGTTCAAAACTGAACCGCAGCTTAAGGAATGGGGGCAATGCGTACAAGGCATCAGGCGTACTGTCAAGGGAGAGCTTTTATTAAAACTAGATAAGGCCTCTGACCCCAAAACACTCGAGATGCAAAATGCCATGCAAGAAATGCTTGCAGATTCCGCTGAAGTACATACACTTACGGAGACAACATTAGTGGACATCACAGACATCGATGAAGCTATTAATAAAGAGGTGGGACTTAATCTAACTGGATCGGTTGTGGTTGGCTTACGCGCAGCCTACAGGCATACGCAAATACTAACACTGCGTTTGATACCAGAAACGGAAAGCAAACTGATTGAGAAAGGAAGAATCCGTGTAGGACGGGCCTGGTGCAGAATCAGACCAAAACTGGTACCAAAGAGATGCTACAAATGCCTTGCATTCGGACATATATCGGTGAACTGTAGTAGCAAACATAATTGTGCAAAGGCCTGCTACAATGGCGGAGGTGATGGGCACAAGGCCAGCGTCTGCAAAGAAACCGCTTCATGCATCGTCTGCACACGCTTACAGCTCAAAGAGAGAAACCACAGCACCAAATGCCCGGCATATCAAAAAGCGCTGAAAGATATCGGCCGTAAGCAAAAATGAAAGTCTTTCAGCTCAATCTTAACCAGTGTGCGGTGGCACAGCACCTGCTGGAGCAGACCATTCAAGAGAAGAACATAGACGTGGCCATTCTCAGCGAGCAATACCGAAACCGGGAGGTTGGCGAATGGGTTGCGGACATTGCGGGAAAGGCTGCTATCTGGTCATGCGGGGAACCTAAAGCGCAGATGCGAAACACCGCGCCTTCTGCAGGATACGTCAGGGCAATGATCGGGGGCGTCTACTTTTAAAGTTGTTACCTCCCGCCAAGTCTGAACCTAATGGAAGCATCGAATGTACTGGATGATCTCACAGAGGATGCCCAAGGTAAACATTCTGTAGTTATAGCGGGTAACTTCAATGCGTGGGCGACCGAATGGGGCTGCCCGTCTACAAACGCGAGGGGTCAGGCTCTTCTGGAGTCATTTGCATCATTAGATGTTATCCTTTTAAATAGAGGCGATAAACAAACCTACTGTAAGGCTGGAAGAGGATCAATTATAGACCTCACCTTTGTGAGCAGTAGCCTGCTAGCTCGGAGTAGCTGGGAGGTAACGGACCTCTACACAGGAAGCGATCACATGGCCATTATATTCACGCTACGCCAACCCACCACATTGGGGGTCAGACTCGCACCCAAAATTAGCTATAAGGTGGACTCGCTAGAGCAGAAATGATCCCTGTGCAAATTAATGGCTTTGCAACTAATGGTACAGCTAACGAGAGGGCATATCAGATGGCAGAGCAATTAAAACTGACATGCGACAGTGCAATGCTACCTAAAGGAAGCGGACAACCTAAACGGAGCCCAAAATATTGGTGGACGCAGAAAATTTCAGACTTCCGAAAAGAGTGTCTACGTGCAAGAAGACTATGCCAGCGAGCACGCCGCACAGCCAACTGGCCTGTCCTTCAGGAGCTTTACAGAGGAAAAAGGAACATTCTTAAAAAACAAATTGAAGAAGCTAAGCGACGTTGCTTTAGCAGTATATGCAGTGACCTAGATGAAAACCCATGGGGATTTGCCTACAAGTTGGTCGTAAAAAAGCTAAAGGCGAACAGCCGGCCACTTCCAACAAGCCACATACAGATGGCGCATATTGTGGAAACGCTTTTCCCATATCAAACCTCATGTGAGCAACGAACGCCCTACAGGCTGCAGGCCTATGAATGGCGAGGAGTGACATCGGATGAGGTCATAACGGCATCAAGTGCATTTAAGGACGAAAAAGCTCCAGGACCGGACGGCATTTCCAATAAGGTCCTTAAGCTTGCAATTATGGCCAACCCCAAAGCATTCGTGGACCTATACAATGCATGCCTATCAGAGGGAACCTTCCCAGAAAGATGGAAGCGGCAAAGATTGGTGCTACTACCAAAGGCAGGAAGCACGGTGGATGACCCATCATCATATAGACCGCTATGTATGCTGGACACAACGGGGAAAATATTAGAGCGCATTATCCAAGCACGACTGGAGGACGCTGTGGAAGCATGGATGTCTCATTTCCAATTCGGGTTTCGTAAGAGACGTTCCACTATTCACGCAGTCCGTGAGCTGCACAATATTGGCAGTCAAGCCATTGAAGGACAACGCTGGATGTTTGGTAGCAAAGAGTATTGCTTGGTGATCACACTTGACATCAAAAATGCTTTTAATTCGGCAGGGTGGCATCGTATCCTACGGTCTCTTAGTGCGATAGATGTGCCTCCATATCTCACTGCTATCGTGGAAGATTTCATGAGCGACAGGGTACTTACGTACGAGTCTGATCATGGAGAGCAGCATTATAATATCACCAGAGGAGTTCCACAAGGCTCAGTCCTAGGGCCACTGCTCTGGAATATAATGTACGATGGTATACTGCGACTCCTACTGCCACCAGGTGCCGCAACAATTGGGTTCGCCGACGACATTGCTATCGTGGTAGTAGCAAAGCACCTAAGGGATGTGGAACGAACCAGCCACGTCGCTATTGAGGAAGTCAAGCGATGGCTCGAGCGGATGGACCTTACCTTGGGCATCCACAAAACCGAGTCAGTGCTTATAAGTAGTAGGAAGACTGCAGAGCAGGCTACTAATAAAATTGGTAATGCGACAATAACATCGAAGCCTTACATAAAGTACCTGGGGGTCATCATAGACCACAGGCTAAACTTTAGAGAGCACCTGAACTACTCAAGCCAGAAAGCAGGCAACACGGCAGCGGCTCTAGCCAGAATCATGGCGAACACCGGGGGACCAAAGCAGTCTAGAAGAAAACTTCTGGCAAGCGTTGTGAGCTCAACAATGCTCTACGCAGCCCCATTCTGGGCACCAGCTACGGCATACAGCTCTTATGTGCGTGGAGCAAATGCGGTGCAGCGCATATGTGCACTCAGAGATATAAGTGCATTCAGAACGGTGTCTAATGATGCTGCCTTGGTGATAGCGGGACTCATCCCATTCGACCTTAAGGCGCAAGAGGCTGCAGATTTGCACAAAGGAGCTCCAGAAGACGTCACGACGACAACCAACAAGAACGACGTTCACATGAGAGCACTGCGGAAATGGCAAGATCGGTGGCAAAGTTCGACCAAAGGACGATGGACGCATAAGCTTATCCCTAATATGGGGCCCTGGCTAAACAGAGGTTATGGACAGGTTACGTACTACTTGACACAACTTTTGACGGGACATGGGTGCTTGAAATCCTATATTCATAGGTTCAAGCACGCCGCGCGCGCAGCACAGCGTGGTGGGGGGAGGGGCCAAAATTTGTTTCGCTAATAACTTCGGTGTTTTAGCTCAGATCTCATTGTGCGTTTCAGAGTAGATAGATTTAAGGCCCAAGATAATATATTATATATTAAGCGACGTGGTTGTAACTTTGAAATTGTGGCTCTGACAGTTTTTTGCGGTTTAAGGGGGGAGGAGGGGAAATTTTGCAAATCTGAAACAAACTTGATCTGCGTACGGACAATACCTATGTACATGCAAAAATTTGTATCTCTATCTCTTATAGTCTCAAAATCTACGCGTTCATACAGACAGACGGACGGACGGACGGACGGACAGACGTACAGACGGACATGGCTAAATCGACTCGGCTGTTGATGCTGATCAAGAATATATATACTTTATAAGGTCGGAAATGCTTCCTTCTCCCTGTTACATACATTTGCACAACTTCATGATCCCCTTTTACCCATTTTCAATGGGTACAGGGTATAAAAATAGTAGAAGACATACGAAGGCAAACGGACAATAACAATGTTACATTATTAGCTTTACTAGATTTCAGCAAGGCATTTGATACAGTTGACCACAATATCTTAACCACTAAGCTTAAAAATCTCTACAATTTTTCCTCAACAGCGGCGCGCCTTATTAAGTCATATTTGTGTGATAGAAACCAAGCAGTGGTCTCGGGGTCTTGTATATCAGGTTTTTTACGTCTAACTCGTGGTGTTCCTCAAGGTTCTGTCCTTGGGCCCTTACTCTTCTCCGTGTATATCAACGACCTTCCTGATTGTCTGAAAGGCTGTAATGTCCATTTGTATGCCGATGATGTACAACTTTATGTAAGTCGTCCGTTACGTGAACTAAATGAGTGTGTAAGAATTTGTAATAGGGATCTTGTGGAAATTAGTGAGTAGGCTAAAGCGAATGGATTGGGGCTGAATCCTAAAAAGTCGAAATGTGTAGTAATTTACAAGAAGGCTCTTAATTTCAGTGATCTGCCTAAGCTGACAATAAACAATGTTCCGCTGGAATATGCTAAGGATACCACTAACCTGGGAATACAATTCAACAATACCCTATCGTGGAGCGACCACATTACGAAAGTGTCAGGGAAAACATTCGGGTTGGTTAGACAGTTGTCGCTTACCCAAAAACTCATTCCTCCTCATCTCAGGCTCTTGGTTGCTAAAACATGTCTCATCCCGACTCTATTCTATGGTGTGGAAATGAGTATGCAAAGGATTAAGGTGGCATTTAACTCCATCGTAAGATATGTATTTAATCTTGGTCGTAGAGACCATATCTCGAAATTTGCAACACAAATTCTAAGCCTTGACTTAGAGTCGTGGATCAGACTACGCACATTACTATTAGTCCATAAGATAATAACGACAAAAGAGCCTCACTATTTATTTCAAAATATACAACTTGTGTCAATTCGAACGAAAAAATATTTCATTATCACTTGTGATCTTAATGTATTTGTGACCAACGCACCAATTTATAGTACTTATGTATCTGTAGTGTTGGGATAATACTGAAATAAAATTAATTAATTAACTTCCTCTTCAACAAACCTATTGATCTTACGACCACTTCTGTTTTCTGTATATGTTAATGACTTGCCATCTATCCTGTCTGACTGTGAAATACATATGTATGCCCAGTTACATGTCAGTCGTCCTATGTCCAAGTTTACCGAATGTGTCTTAGTATGTAACAGTGATCTCTTAAAAGTCAATTATTGGGCTAAAAGAAATGGTCTTTGTCTAAATCCAGCCAAATCAAAATGCTTGTTAATAGGTAACAAACTTATTGATACAAATGGCTTGCCAAAACTTGTAGTTGACAATTCGCCCATTGATTATGTAGCGCGGGCAAGCAACTTAGGATTCATTTTTAACCAAACGTTGACTTGGAACGATAACATTACTGCTGCTGTCGGAAAAATGTACGCACTTCTCAGACAATTGTATATTACAAAAAACTTCATACCATCTAAATTAAGACTATTGATTGCCAGAACCTTGACTTCTCGACTATTTTTTGGCATTGAAGTCCTAGGTAACTGTGACGCAAGAAGCCAGCACAAACTCAAAGTAGCGTTTAATGATATCGCAAGATACATATTTGATCGTAACCGCTTTGATAGAATATCTGACGTTGCAATAAAAATATTCGATCTTTCTCTACAATCCTGGACAACCCTACGAGCTTTGATAATGCTACAAAAAATAATTTTCTCAAATGAACCTCATTATCTATATGAGATTTTGAAATTTTGTGAGTCAAGAAGAACGAATAATATAATCTGCCCAAGATGCAAGCTAGCTAGTTCTGAAAGACATTTCTTTATATATGTTCGCAGTTGGAATACTCTTCCTCATAATTTAAAAACCATGCAAAATGCCACGCAGTTTAAACTTCAACAAATAGCACACCTGCAAAATGTTAGTAATTAAATTAAATTATATTAAACTTCTTCTTATTTTTTTATTTGTTTTAAATTAATTTCACTTTATTTATTCTGTAACTTTTCTGTTCCTTTTTTCGAGGGAAAAACCTTCTCTAAAATCGTAGATTTTAAGCTAATTTATTCAACTATTTTTATTTATCCTGATTTTTTAAAACTTTCAATGTATTTATTCAACTTTTCTGACTAACGCGATAATTTATAAGTCTCCCCTGACTTGTAGCGTTGGCATGTTAAATAAATAAACTTAACTAAACTAGTCTGTTCTCCAGGAGCTTCACAGAGGAAAGAGGCATACTCTTAAAAACAAATTAAAGAAGCTAAGCGACGATGCTTTAGTGGTATATGCAGTGAAAAGCTAAAGGCGAACAGCCGGCCACCTCCAACAAGCCACATACAGATGGCGCATGTGAGCATACATTCAAACTTCATGTGAGCAACGGACGCCCTACAGGTTGCAGGCTTATGAATGATGAGGAACGAGGAGTGACGTCGGATGAGGTCATAACGGCATCAAGTGCACAGGACCGGACTGCACTCCCAACAAGGTCCTCAAGCTTGCCATCATGGCCAACCCCAAAGCATTCGTGAACCTATACAATGCATGCCTATCGAAAGGGAACCTTCCCACAAAGATGGAAGCGGCAAAGATTGGTGCTTCTACAAAAGGCAGGAAACACGGTGGATGACCCATCATCATATAGACCGCTATGTATGCTGGACACAACGGGAAAATTATTAGAGCGCATTATTCAAGCACGACAGGAGGACGCTATGGAAGCATGGATGTCTCCTTTTCAATTCGGGTTTCGTAAGAGACGTTCCACTATTCACGTCCGTGAGCTGTACAAAACTGCCAGTCAAGCCATTGAAGGACAACGCTGGATGTTTGGTAGCAAAGAGTATTGCTTTGTGATCACACTACACATCAACAATGCTTTTAATTCGGCAGGGTGGCATCATATCCTACGGACTCTTAGTGCGATTGATGTGCCTCCATATCTCACTGCTATCGTGGAAGATTACCTGAGCGACAGGGTACTTACGTACGAGTCTGATCATGGAGAGCAGCATTATAATATCACCAGAGGTGTTCCACAAGGCTCAGTCCTAGGGCCACTGCTCTGGAATATAATGTACGATGGTATACTGCGTCTCCTATTGCCACCAGGTGCCATAACAATTGGGTTCGCCGGTCCCCAACGCAATCGGGTCTATGTCCCGGGACCGACGCAGTGTACACCACACTGCCCAAGGATTGAGATCCCCGGCAAAGGGGAAGACAAGTATGTACACTCTATCTTCTTTTTTTTCCCCCCTTTTCTTTATTTTTCACTATCTGAGCAAGCAACACCGGCCTGCTTGCTCAGCCTCTTACTTCTCCGCGATGTTGAGAGTGATGTTGACAGAACCCAGGGCCCACGGTGTACCTATGCGCAGTTTGCGACGGGCGGATAACAAGAGGGGCTTGCTCAGTGCTGTGCTACGCGTGTGGAAAATGGTGCCACCTCAAATGTTCCGGCCTGAAAAGCTGGAAAGAACACACAGCACTGTACAATTGCCCCAAATGTTCTAGACCACAAGGAACACCCACCATCAATGTACCTTATGTGGACAATCACCAGAACTCCCACCATTCACACCAGCCCTAACACACCTAATAACAACAATTACAACAACCCCTCACCCCCCAATATACCAAGGAGAACCACAGAGCCAGAAACCAACAACAACAATGAATTCGTCGTCTTGCAATGGAACTGCAACGGCCTATCGAGGAAAATAGCTGAGGTGACCAACTATATGGCACGAAAGAGGATCACAATAGCGGCGCTGCAGGAAACTAAGCTAACCAGCAGAAGCTCACTTGTGTCCTCATCCAACTACACCTTGCTAGGAGCGGATAGAGACCGGAATAAAGGCGGAGGCCTCGCCTTTATAATACACAACTCGGTCACATATCGCCCATTGCACTTCAACATCCAAGATCCCCACTTGGAAATTCAGGGCATTACAATTAAATCAGGATGTGACGATATAGACATAATAAATGTTTATATACCACCCGTCTCAGCTTGCCAACCAGGATACAGGCCTGACATCCGACACATGTTAGAAGGTGAAAACCGTATAATCCTGGGAGATTTTAATGCCCATAGCGAACTGTTCGAGGAGCAGATAGACAGCTCTAACTTCTGTACAGTCAACGAAGACCATGCCACTCGTATCACTCCTACTTGCAGAAGCTCTCCGGATCTGACAATAGTAAGTCCAGCACTACTACTTTGTACTACTTGGCACGCAGACATAGCACTGAACTCGGACCACATCCCCATCACAGTCAAAGTCACAAAGAGTGCAGACTTAATCACCTCTGAAAGATGCACCTTTGTGAACTTTGGCAAGACTGATTGGGAAAGGTTCGAGCTCAACACTGAGACTGAATTTGCCATCCTCCCCACACCCAGTACCCTGAATGAGGGCGAAAGAAACTTCAGGAGAATCCTCAATACAGTAGGGAAGCAATGCATCCCAGCGGGACGGATCCAAAAACTGAGGCCGGGTTTCCCACCCGAAGCCGCCAGTCTAGCAGCCACACGCGATGAGCTCAGAAAAGAAGATCCCTCAAACACACGCATACCAGTGCTCGGAGCAGAGATTGACAGACTCGTTAACAAGTTTCGCAAGGATAAGTGGTTGCAACAACTCGAAGAAATGGATATGGGATCCAAAAGACTCTGGAGCACAATAAAACACGAAACCGCAGAGGAAAGACCAAGTTATGGTCTCTTTTGGAAATAACACGCCTTCAAATCCGTCCAAGTGCGCAACTGCATTCAATTCACAATACACCCACCAAAGCCCGATAGAAAGAAACGAGTGGTACAAAGGTCCTTCCGAAAGCTCCCCTTGAACGACGAAGAACCGAATACGTTTGAACCTCTTCAAGTATTGGCAGGCATAAAAAATGCGAAACCTTCCAAGGCCATCGGACCAGACGGATTGGCGACTATTATGCTAAAGCACCTGGGACCAAAAGGAGTTGAGTACCTCACTCGCTCTTTTAACCTCAGTGTGAGATCGCTGGAAATACCTAATATATGGAGAACCGGCAGAATAGTCCCAATCCTTAAACCCGGTAAACCTACGGACCAAGGCACTTCATACAGGCCAATAACTCTACTCTCGCCAGTAGTTAAAATCCTCGAAGCCCTCCTTCTTCCCACCTTGTCCCCGCAGAACATCAGCATAGGTTCAGAGCGGGTCATAGCACCACCACAGCGCTATGCAAGCTAGCAACCATTATCACAGCTGGACTCAATAGCAAACGTCCCCACGAAAGGACGATAGTGGTGGCATTTATCCTTCGGTCATTAACGTCACACCTACCAAAGACCAATCTCAATCTGCAAGGATGTCAACATCTACAAGGACTGCAACTAGCAGATCCCACCTATGCGCAATCCAACCGAATAGATTTGCTACTGGGCGTTGATGTAATCTCACAAATAATACTACCCGAGATTCGAAAGGGAACTCCACAACAACCGATTGCTCAACTTAAGCAACTGGGATGGATAGTTTTCGGCCATTCAGAGATCTCTCATACTCATATGGTGTCAGTCCGATGCCATCAAACAAACCTGGACACCCTTGTCCATAAATTCTTCGAATTTGATGAAATCGGCACAGATCTGCAGCTTACTGCAGAGGAGCAGTGGTGTGAAGATGGCAAATATATGGACCGATTACCATTAAAAACAGCCTTTGATCCCACACAAGTTATAGGCAAATCACGACAAACGGCTCTAAATCGCTTTCACCTTTTGGAGCGAAATTGCAGAAGCATCCACAACTACAAAATCAATATGCATCCGTCATCAGGGAGTACTTCGACCTTGGCCAGATAGCCGAAGTGAAGAGCTCTGAAGCCCATCATCGCCTCACAGATGAAAATGGCCAAGTCGCTTTCTCCTCGTGTACTTTGCCTCATCATGCAGTTGTAAAGGAGGACAGCCTCACCACCAGAATGCGCGTGGTATATGAGAGAGAGTTCTTGTGACTGATTGACGTGTTTTTTTGTGCTCCGCAATTTAAAATTATTTGTGTCGTTTATCGTGCCTATATTGGTCTAAATTCGACTTAAATATCAGTGTTAATTTGACCCATTGTCGGTTTGTGCGTTGCATTCTGTGTTGTGCATTTAATCGCTATTAAATCAACCAATTTTAATAACGCGGCGTCTGCCCTGTGTTTTTGTTTTTGTTTTGGTTTCGCTGGATCTAATTTTTTGGCGGTTCCCCACCCTCCCCTCACCACAGGTTTGTGTGTTTGTCTGTGCTTACTCTCTTTGAGCGTCGTTCCCACTCTGCTTTGTGTGTCGCTTTCAGCATTGTTGTTGGTTCTCTGCATACAAAGCTTAGAACGATTGTTGTTTTATTACACCGCTCTGAGAGTAAGTTTTGTCTGTCTTTCGCGCTTAGAATCTATATTCTCTTTGGTGTTGAACCCCTGTGGTAAATTTAGCATAATGTCGTGCTGCAAAAAGTCTTGCTTCTACAAAGATGCTGTTGAGTCAGATCAACTCAGGTTTGTAAACTGTTGGTTGTGCGAAAACATGATGCATATTAAATGTGCTAATTTAACTGGTCGTGACCTCGACAAAATGTACTCGCCTAAAAAGACTGCGGTTCTACAAGATGGTCATGCCCTGTATGCACTGAGACTCAATTTGATTTCTCGCGTATGAGCAATGACATGAAAAACAAATTTAATATTTTATATAAATTGAATAAGCAAATCACTACCGAGTTTACATCCAGTGTTGAGTTGCTTAGTCAATTTAAGTTTAAATCGCCGCCCTCGCGTCGTTTGGAGCGTCAGTTTTTAGACGTGCCTCCTCGCGATGGTGGGAAGTCGTCCGAATCTACTTCATCGTTGCCAGTTTCAATGTTTGGACTTATCTCCAACCATTTCAATTTCTGCTTCACCTGGAACTATTTTTGATATATCTCCCTTGCCTCCCTCCCGGAATCAAGTTCCTGATAATATTTTAAATAAACCACCAATAGATAGATTAGATCATTCCCCAATTGCTCCTCCTGAACCTGTTGAACCCGCGGCCAGTGTTACTGTTCCATCTCAGCCTCCTCCTCTAACTGTGATTGCACCACGCATGCAAGTTTTCGTGTCTAGGCTGTCCCCTGAAACTACTTGCGAGAATATTGCTGCTTATATTGCGACTTTCTAATTTGAAAAATATTAAGTCTAGATGCTTTAAAAAGTATAAAAGAACTGGTTCTGCGGTTGACTTTTCTAAATACTCAATTGCAAAATCGAATTTTACACTTTTTAATTCTGAGTGCTATAGGAAATATCTTGTGCGATGCAAAATTCAATTCGCAGAGGACCCTAAGCAATTCTACAGCTTTGTAAATTCTAAACGTAGGTCTTCTTCTTTACCTTCTTCTTTTTTTCTGGGCGACCAAAAGGCTAACGATGACTCCACAGCCGTTGACCTGTTCGCCGACTTCTTTCAATCTACTTATTCCTCTACGCGCTTTACTAATACTTCTTATCCTTATAGCATTTCTTCTTCTAACTCGATAACTGCCCCCTCGATTTCCGAAAGCTCCTTACTTTCTCATTTAAAATCACTAAAATCTTCATACTCCCCTGGGCCTGACAACATTCCTAGTTGTGTGCTCAAAGAGTGTTGTATTTCTTTGTGCAATCCATTGCTTAAACTTTTTAATCTATCGTTAGAATCTGGTATTTTTCCAAATCTTTGGAAGGAATCCTATATTATTCCTCTTCATAAAAAAGGTGGAAAGTCTGATATATCCAATTATAGGGGCATAGCTAAACTATCCGCTATTCCAAAATTATTTGAACAGATTATAACCTCTTCCCTACAGCACTATTGTAAATCGATTTTATCACCTTTCCAGCATGGATTTACAAAGCGTCGGTCATCTGCGACCAATTTACTTGAATTTACCTCAATGGTACACGATGGTTTCCTTTTACAAAAACAAACTGATGTCATCTACACCGACTTCAGTAAAGCATTTGATTCTGTGAACCATGATCTTCTTCTCGTTAAACTTGATCGATTAGGATTTCCATCCCCTTTTCTACTTTGGATTTCGTCCTATTTAAAAGATAGAACTCAAAAAGTTCTACTACGCTCTAATACGTCAAAGCCTGTCTTTGTCACTTCTGGTGTGCCACAAGGCAGTCACCTCGGCCCATTGTTTTTTACTCTATTTATTAATGATCTCCCCACAATAATTTCAAATTCTCGGACACTTATGTACGCCGATGATGTAAAACTTATTTTATCTTTCAACGACCCGATGCACTCCATCAGGTTGCAAGATGACTTAAACTCCTTGCAGTCCTGGTGTCTGATTAATCAATTACACCTTAATTGCTCCAAGTGCATGTTCATGACTTTCCATCGTTGCAAGCCTTCGCTGGCTACCTATACGATTGGAAATGAACCCTTGGAACGAATTTCTACAGTCATTGATCTTGGAATTCTTTTTGACCCAAAATTGAGTTTCAATCCTCATATCTCCTCTATTGTTAATAGAGCAAATGGTGTACTCGGATTCATTAAACGTTGGTCGAAAGAGTTTAATGATCCATATACCACAAAGCTTTTATACACTGCTCTAGTCCGTCCTGTACTTGAATACTGCTCGTCCGTCTGGTCTCCGCAGTATAAAAAGCATATAGATCGTATTGAATCAGTTCAGAAGCAATTCTTGCTTTTCGCCCTACGTGGCTTAAATTGGGACCCTAACCTTCGTCTGCCATCGTACTCTAACAGACTCTTGCTTATTGACCTTCCTTCGTTAGCTAACCGTAGAACAGTATTAGGTGTTTCTTTTCTTTATAAATAAATTATCGGTGATGTAGATTCATCTGAACTTTTAGGTCGCCTTAACTTTTCCGTTCCTTCTAGGCCAACCAGAAACTATTTTCCATTAGTATTGCCTAGATGCACAACTGATTATGCAAAGCACAATCGATTTCGAGTCTTATGTCAAAATTATAACGATCTCTATCACCTGCTCTCAACAGATCTCTCTCTCTTCTCCCTAAAAACATATCTCTATAATTATCTTAGGGGAAATCTCTGACCACTCCTGGCTGTGAGTAGGGGCATAGCTTGCCGGACTGGCTAAAAAATCTTCCCCCACCGGGTCAGAGATTTCTAGTTATTTTATTTTAAGTTTAAAATTTCACTTTTAGTTAGTATTTTTTTTATTATTGTTTTCTCCTAAATTTTTTTCTCTTTAAATCTGATTTATTTTAGTTTTATTATTATTTTTTTCCTTTGCCTCTATTCTGGTATCGTTTTTTTCCTCTTCTCTATCTCTACATCATTAAAGTTTTTTGGTAGCTCTAATAACGTCTCTGACTACAGTTGGCTGTGAATCGGGGCATAGCTGGCCGGACGGGCAAATAAAACTCCCCCATCGAGTCGGAGTCGTTATTAGTTATTTTGTAATTTTGTTAGTTTTTCTTTGTTAGGCTTTCTTAGTCAATAAGGCTTTTTTATAACGTATGTATAATTGAGTTGACAGCCTTTTTTTGTCGACTAAATAAATAAATAAATAAATAAATAAATGTAAAACTTCCAATGGAAAAACTCTTAACGACATCTTATGCATTGGCCCAGCATTACAGAATGACCTCGGAGGCGTCATTCTTAACTGGCGGCTACATAAATTTGTATTTACTACCGACATCCAGAAAATGTACCGTTGCATTGACATGCATCCTGACGATTCTCAGTACCAGCGAATCTTGTGGCGCGACGCACAGGGTCAAATTCAAGAATATTGCTTAACCACCGTTACCTTTGGCACAGCATCAGCCCCTTACACGGCTATTTGCATTATGCATCAAAGGTAAGAGTTTGCTGGGTTTCATAAAGCGTTGGTCTAAAGAGTTTGAAGATCCATATATAACCAGGCTTCTCTACGTGTCTCTCGTTCGACCATCGCTAGAGTATTGCTCGTGCATCTGGTCCCCTCAATATAACTTCTATCAAGATATACTAGAATCGGTTCAAAAACAGTTTCTTCTCTTTGCACTAAGGGGCTTAAACTGGGATACTGGTCGCCGTTTGCCTCCCTATATAGATAGGCTACGACTTCTAAACTTGCCCACTCTAAAAGACCGCAGGACTAGTCAAGGTGTAATTTTTCTGCATAAGCTAATTGTTGGTGATGTAGATTCGTCTCTCCTCCTAAATCTTATGAAGTGGAACGTACCCTGCAGAACAACTCGCCGTTATCGTCCGTTGTCTTTGGAAGTATGCAGATCAAATTACGCTCGTCATGATCCTCTCCGAGTTCTGTGCGATAACTATAACGACCATTACCATATATTGTCGTTTCAATGCTCCCACTACATCAATTCATGCAATCTTTTAGTTTTTTTGTCTGCACCAAATTTGTAAATCTACTTTGCCGGCCAATCGATGTGAGCAGGGGCATATCGTAAAAAAGTTCTCCTTATTTGGTTTAGATTTCAGCATGGAGCTGAGGAAATGGGCTTCGAATCACCCATCTCTCCTTAGTACCATTCCACCTGAACACATGTCGAATACAAGCATTCTTAAAATCGACAACAAAGATTCGATTAAAACCCTTGGCCTCTACTGGCACCCAAATCGAGACTTTTATGGATTCAAAATAAAATTCGAAATTAACAAACCTTTTACTAAAAGATCTCTCCTCTCGATTACGATTATTCCGCACTGGAATGGGACGAATTGCTACCACAACCTATTCAAACTCGATGGCATGAATTTATCGAACACCTACCATCAATTGAAAACCTTCAAATCCAAAGATGGCTCGGATTTGAACCCACTAACCTTGTCTCACTCCATTTACACATATTCTGTGACGGATCGTCACTAGCATATGCGGCTTGTGCATATCAGAGAGCTCATTGCAAGGACGGTTCCGTGCACACCCATCTACTAACAAGCCGGAGTAGAGTTACACCCATCAAGCCACTGACGATCCCTAGAGTGGAACTTTCTGGCGCAGTGCTAGCTACGAAGTTGGAAAAATGGATCTGTCAACAGCTACGAATTCCAAATCCAACAGTTCCTGTTTACTATTGGTCTGATGCCATGATAGTCTTATTCCGGATTGGTGGCGACCCTACTCGCTGGAAAACCTTCGTCGCAAACCGAATCGGGAAAATTCTGGAGCAGAGCACTCAATTACAATGGCGACATGTACCAACAGCGGACAACCCAACAGTCTGCGCAACTCGTGGTCTTAACCCCCAACAATTAGCAGCACACGACCTGTGGTGGTCTGGTCCATCTTAGCTACAACAACCTGAAACTCAATGGCCAAAAAACGATTTGAATCATTCTAACATGGAAGGTGCCCGAACTACAAAAGCTTACAACCGTAGCCACACATATTTGCACCACAACTGACCAGATCATCACGTCCTATTCATCTTACAATAGATTGATATTTGTCATGGCCTTCGTTCGGCGCTATTTATACAATCTGCAGCATAAGCGTGGCACTCGACACACCGGTACTATTCGCGTGCAGGAATTCCAAGTTGCGTTGGCCAAGATTGTTCGAATAGTCCAACGAGAAGCATTTGCATTTGAAGTCTCTAGACTGCAGGCCAAGAAACCTTTATCGAAAAACAATTCACTAAGTCAATTCTCTCCTTTTTTAGATAAAAACGGAATTCTTCGAGTCAGGGGGAGACTTAGAAATGCTCTACATATCTCATCGAATCAGCGGTCTCCCATTATTTTACCCAAGTCTCATCATTTCACTAATCTCGTCATTCGTAACGCTCATCTCAATACGTTACACGGAGGAACCGAACTCACACTCGCCACTGTTCGACAAACATTTTGGATCATCAACGGGAAGCAAGCTGTCAGAAAACTTCTTAGCCAATGTGTCCAATGTTTCAGACATCGTCCAAAATCGGCCTCTCAACTGATGGGAGATCTTCCAGTTCATCGGGTCAATCCACCAAAACGCGCTTTCGAAGCCACCGGAGTGGATTACACCGGTGCCTTGGAAATCAAAGCATCAAAATTTCTCGGACATCACATTTACAAGGCTTACATAGCTGTCTTTATCTGCCTTGCAACCAAAGCCATCCACCTGGAAGCAGTAACGGGAATCTCTACCGAACATTTTCTGTGGGCCCTTCAGCGCTTTATTGGTCGCCGTGGATTCTGCAAAAATATGTACAGCAATTTTGGAACTAATTTCGTCGGTGCAGATAAATCACTTCAACTTTGGCAAAACGATTTTCTGCAAAATTTGTCTAAGACTGTTGTCCCAGAACTGACGACCCGAAATATACAATGGCACTTTAATCCCCCGCATAGTCCAAATTTTGGAGGATTATGGGAGGCCAACGTCAAGGCTGTTAAAACGCATCTCCACCGCACTTTTAAGTGTGTTTGCATGACGTATGAACAGCTATCAACCGTGGCAATTCTGGCATCGCTGGAGCGGTGATTATCTTTCTTACCTGCAATCGCGTCCTAAATGGAGAAACGAAGAAAGCAATCTGCAAATCAACGACATCGTGATAATCAAGGATGATCGCGTCTCACCTAATGAATTGAAATTGGGGCGTGTCATCGAACTTCATCCCGGAACAGATAATCTCGTTCGAGTTGTAACGCTCAAAACAGCATCTGGAGTATATAAACGGTCGCTCTCGAAAATTTGTAGATTACCTATTCCAACTTATACTGAAGCACCAAACGCTAGTGATTAAACCGAATTTGTACCTTTGTTCACGCACTTGCATACCATAACAAACACTTATCTCGTTACAGCTGAGGCAGGTGCCTCAAAGGAGAATCATACTGGTCCCAGTATTGGGGGCGGCATGTACGGGCGTATAAATCGAAGGCGGATGACTATGGAGGCGGCAAGAAGGAAAGACCACCACTAAGATGGGAAGACCAGGTGCGGGAAGACATTGCCAAGCTTGGTGCGACCAACTGGTGGCAGCTCGCACAGAACAGAAGCGAATGGAGAGCGTTAATCGCAGAGGCCCTGACCGTCAAAAGGTTGTAATGGCCAATAAAGAAGAAGAAGAAGATGTACGGGCGTTTGTAGCATAAATGTTAACATGGGTTAAGCAGCCCAATGTACATAGAGAGCCAGTGTTACGCTCTTTTCTTTTCTCTAGTTACAGCTTATCTTTAGATCAGCAGCAGAAGCTCGCTTTGCCTACACACTCAAAATTCGAAATAAATATACACAAGAGGTCGGAGAAGAAGCTTGCATTCTGGTCGCGTTATAAATATTGCTAATTTTGTATTAAACAGAAAGAACTCACATTGTTACAAGTAGTTCTAAGTTTGTGAATAAATCATTGAAGTTAAAGTCCTATCGACTCGTTCCTGGTACAAATTGAATTGAAAGTCCCCAGAGCAGTCTATGCTCGTCATCTTTGACGTTTGCTAAAATCCAGCGAATGTCACAACATATGTTTTTACAGGATCCGAAGCAAAAAAGAAAGTTAGCTCGATGGAACGTTTGCCGAGTCAGCTAGTAATTATAGAAAAAATTAAACTCGCTTATTTTCTTTCAAATTTATTCTTGTGTTAAGTATGCTTTATTCGTACAAGTATTTATCGACCCACCGAGGTAATGCAAAGGCAGCCTCATGTATTTTACTGGTGTAGTACTTCAACTCCAGGGCATCGATTTCGAATTCTTCAATTTTCTTTATTGGATTGTTAAAAACTTGGCTCTTATTTAGGGAACCTAAAACAAAGCCAATATGGCCGCATGGGTATGATGGAACTGATGTGATTGCATAAGCCACTTTGGAAAAATGTTTCCGGCATCCATCCATTGTTTTTTTAATGTGATTAAGATCTAGCCAAAAACTACCTCCTTGGGAACACACAAGACCACCATCCTTTAGGGCATCTTTCATTAATTTGTAGTAGCTCTCCTGAAACAAAGATGCGGCTGGACCAACTGGGTCCGAACTGTCTGTTATAATAACGTCAAATTCATTTTTATGATTTTGCATATAATCAAAGCCATCACCAATAGTAAGTTTCAGTTTTGGGTTATCAAACCCACAAGCCATTGAGGGTAAAAATTGTTTAGAGAGCATAACAACGCGTTCGTCTATCTCTACTTGGTGTACTTCTTCAACCAGCGGATGCTTCACAACTTCACGAGCAACGCCACCATCGCCGCCGCCCACAATCAAAACCTTTTTTGGGTTAGGATGTAAGCACAACGGCAAAAATGATATCATTTCCTGATAAGAAAACTCATCTCTAGACGTGCATTGAATGATTCCATCCAAAATCAAACACTTCCCATAATGTTCACTAAAATGAAAAAAAGAAGAATTTTGTTTAGATCAGATAGTACTTCAAACTAAAATATCTTTAATTTAAATTCAGATAAACATTTGCAGCTGGCTGGCTTAAGGTCAATAGTTAATATTAATTAAATATAATCAACAGAGATTAATTGTAACCCTTTGGAATAGCAATGGTAGGTCCGTACAACGCGCTGTTTCGAGAATTCACCTTTCTCATCAGCGAACTTACGCTGCGACTCGGTCGCGACTCGGTCGCGCTGCTGACATCGTCCGGAGTCTACCATCGAAAAGAACATAACGCTTTTCAACCACCTGCAGCGTCCCTGAGTCATAAACCCGATAGCCTTTAGCTTCTCTTAAATATCCGACCATGCGATACTCTTTCCCTTTCGGTTGCAACCACTGAAACGGAACCAAAAACATTTAGATGACAAATAGAGAAACCAGTCCACGCTTCAATTGGAGTCATTTTGATTAGCGCGCTGGCTGGCAATCGATTCCGCAAATATATCGCCGTGTGGATTGGACTAGGCCAGAACGCCCCGCATTGTACTGACTGAAGCCTTCATTTAGGCCAAAATTCAAGCCGCAGGTATTTTTTTATTGGTGGTGTTTCAGAACTTCTAGTCATAGATCTGCTGGACCTACCGATGCTTCCCTACAGGGTGCGTCGCACACGAGGAAATAATGGCATAGCGACATATCTCCGACGACATATCTCCGCCCAGTACATTTTGCCGGCGGAGATATGTCGCTTTTTTTCTGGCGGAGATATGTCGTTTTAAAACGACATAACTCCGCCGTGATCAATGGCGGAGATATGACGTTTTAGAACGTCATATCTCCGCCGTGTTTCAAACGACATATCTCCGCGCGGAGGTATGTCGTTTTAAAACGTCATATCTCCGCTATGTTAAAAACGACATATCTCCGCGCGGAGGTATGTCGTTTTGAAACGACATAACTCCGCCGCGTTACAAACGACATATCTCCGCGCGGAGATATGACGCCTTAAAACGACATAACTCCGCGCGGAGATATGACGCTTTAAAACGACATAACTCCGCGCGGAGAGTTATGACGCCTCAAAACGACATATCTCCGCCGAGTTACAAACGACATATCTCCGCCGCACATTGGGGCGACTAGAGCAAATTCCGCGCCAAAATTTTTTTTTTTATATATTGAAGAAAGTTTAAATGCAACTTAAAAGATGATTCAATTTTTTCAAAAAAGAAAATTAGTTTAGCATATTTGGTTCTCTCACAACACGCATTTAAAGTTCACCTTTCGAACTCGATTTTAAGGAATTCATAAAATTGGCATTTTAATGTATGTTCGCAATCGTTTTTCATGAATATGAAACTTTTATGTGGCGATTGCAAGTATTAGTTTTGACTATTCTTAGTTCATTAGTATAAATAAAATTTTCATACAAAATATTTTTTTTTTAATTTTTGAAAAAGGTCCGAAAAACTACAACTACTAACACTGCTAGGGTATTTTTTAAAACGCAGAATTGACTTCAGAGATAACTAAGATAGACATCGATTTGCTTAAAAGAATGCACCCTATATTAATAGTTGTTTTATGCAACTATGATATTAATATAGTCTTGGAGACTTTTAGGCATTTTGTAAATTTGTACCCTTGGTACTTTTTGCATAAATTTTTTATTCATGGCACGGAAATAATTAATTATGCATTGCTCCCAATTAAACGAGGAGGCCCAGGAAGAACAAAACAAAGATTTCAAGCTTTACAGAGAACATTTTTCGAAAAATGCAGTCGGGAAAAGTGCAACCTCGATGTTCTGAATAGAATGTTCATTACCTCGGATCCTCTAGTATCGAGGCATTTCAAGAGACAGGAAAAAAAATACATTAAATGCCAAAATCAGCATTAGATCTTTTAGAAACTATACCTAATGTTGAAGAGGAGTACTCTAATTCAAGTGAATGTAGCTATAAGGAATAACGAAAATTGTTGAATGTAATACGAAATTGGTTATGTTGTTTTTTTTATAATTTTCACTAAAATCTAAAAAGTTTAGAAAATTTAACCCGATTATTCAAACGAAAACTAAAGGACTGCGAAAAAATAATTTCAAGTTAGTAATATTAGCAAAGAATCGTATTGGCCGTTTCGAAAAAAAATTTAATTCGTAAAAACCACTTTAAATTTTTTTTTTTAATTGCTCAAAAAAAGTTTTCCACTAAATATTTCGAACTTTTAACTGTTTTTTAATACTTTAAGATGGCATCAACATTGCTACAGCGCTCCGCTGAATTGTGGCGCGATTTAGGCCTTTTCGCCCCACTGTGCGCCTCGTTTCAAACGACATACCTCCGCGCGGAGATATGACGCTTTTAAACGACATCCGCGCGGAGATATGACGCTACAAAACGACATATCTCCGCCGCATTTCAAACGACATATCTCCGCGCGGAGTTATGTCGTTTTAAAACGACAAATCTCCGCCATGTTGCAAACGTCATATCTCCGCCGAGTTACAAACGACATATCTCCGCGCGGAGATATGACGCTTCAAAACGACATATCTCCGCCGCATTTCAAACGACATATCTCCGCCATGTTGCAAACGACATATCTCCGCGCGGAGTTATGTCGTTTTGAAGCGTCATATCTCCGCGCGGAGTTATGTCGTTTTAAAGCGTCATATCTCCGCGCGGAGATATGTCGTTTGAAACGCGGCGGAGATATGACGTCGGAGCTATGTCGTTACCCCGAAATAATGCCTCGGATGCAGACCCTTCGGATGACGACACACGCAAACGTTTTAAGGACCACGATTTGAGGATATGCTCCTGGAATGTCCGCACCCTCAACAGAAATAGTGCATCAGCACCAAGAAATATTCATCGGACGTATCGCACTTCAGGAAATGAGATGGATTGGATATGGGAGCAAGTTAATAAAGCTACCAAAGGAGAAGACAGATCAGAAAACACCACACCCCGGGGATATTTACTGTAGCGGGCATGCTTTCAAGCACGAGTTTGGATGCGGCTTTGCAGTGGGCGATAGACTTCGCCGCTCTGTCATCAGCTTCACACCAGTTGACGAGCGGCTAGCCGCGCTCAGACTTAAGGAAAAATATTTTAATATTAGTCTTATCTGTGCTCATGCGCCAACAGAAGCTAAGAAATACCGGATAAAAGACGAATTATATGAGCGCCTGGAACAACTGTACGAGCGGTGCCCCGATATTGACATAAAGATCGTGCTACGCAATTTTAACGCAAAAATTCGTAAGAAAAGGAGTTTTTGGAGCTACAGTCGGCTTCATGAAACAATAAAATAAATAAATAAATAAATATATTTAAAAGATTTTTTTTTCATTTACCATTGCTAATTATTACTTATGTATGGCCATACTATATCACTATGAAATAAAAGTTTTTAGTCTATCTTTATTTACTTTCTGTTTTTTGTTTTTAATGTCTGATATTATTATATTGTCGTTTTCTTCTATTTTTTCTACTTTATATGGTCCTATGTATATTTAAAATCAAGCTTATGCCCTGTTTCATTTCGTATTAAAACTTTATCTCCTATTTTTAATTCTATGTCATTTACTTTCTTATCGTATATATGTTTATTTTTCCTTTTGTTCTGTTCAAGCATTATTCTTGCTCTTTTATATGCTAGCTCTAATCTATATTTTGATTCCTTAGCGTAATCATCTATATTATATAAAGTCTTAATGTGCTCATCAATACTATTAAATGCCTTGTTAACATTAGGGTTCTTACTAAAAATTAATTCGTAGGGGCAGTAGTAATGCGTTTTGGATGGGGTTGTATTAAAACAATATACAAAGTACTGTAACCAAACATCCCAATCAGTTTTATCAACTGATATATATGAACGAATAAATTCGTTTAACGTTCTGTGAATTCGTTCTACGGTTCCTAAAGTCTGGTGGTGGTGTGCCGTAGAAGTTATGTTTTTAATACCAAGGTACTTACATAATTCTTCTAAAACGGAATTTTTATATTCTGAACCCATGTCCGTAATGAACGTTTTCATTGGGCCGTATTTCAGAATAAATTCTTCGAATATAGCCTTAGCTACGACTTTTGCACTTTTGTTTGGGATAGGTATGGCAACGAGGTATTTTGTTAAGTCACATAACAGTGTAACTGCATATTCATTGCCTTGCTCTGATTTTGGTAGTGGACCGATCGTGTCTACTATTACTCTATCAAAAGCATTGATTGGGGTTTCAGTAATTGTTAAAGGAGTTTTTGTGTGTGTTGTCACTTTTGATTTTTGACATTTTTGACATTTTTGACATTTTCTTATGTAATCAGTAATATATTGAGTCATACCTTTCCAAAAATAATGTCTTTTTACCTTGGCCAAGGTTTTTGTAATGCCTGTGTGACCTCCTTGTATTGGATCATTATGAAATGTAGACAATAAAGCTTCCTTTTCTTTCTCTTTTTCTATTAGGGTCACCGGGTTGAGTAGCGCTACTTTTAATGATTTCAATATTTTATTGCCCATTTGTTTAAATCTATCAATTGAAACTTGTTCAAAGATAGTTTCCCACGGTGCCACTTTGAGTTGGCTGATGTGATGCATATCGGCTTGCATTTCAAGCCTTTGGAAGAACTAACCTTAGTCAAGAACTCCATTAATATACAAATCGCTAACATCATATCTTGCTGTAATTTTTTTTCCACGTTTAAAGAAACATAGCATATTTTTTACTAGCAAGGTCACTACTTTACGTACTTCGTCGTTGTTGATGACTTCATATACGTTGGGCTTTGAAGCTTTTCCATAGATTGCATGGGCAATTCTTTTTCTTCATCTCCTGTGCAGGATTTTTGTCTACTTTGATATCTTGTAGTGACTTTTATTATGTTTCTGGTAATGTCTTGTAGTTCTTTGATGGTTATTCTTGATAATGCAACAGCAACGAAATTGTCTTTTCCCTTTAGATACTCGACTGTGAAGTCGTATTCTTCTAATTCGAGTCGCATGCGTGTTAATTTTTAACTGGGATTGATCATTGAAAACAAATATGTTAATGGTCTGTCATCTGTTCTGACTATAAAATGTTTGCCATAAATATATGGTCGAAAATGGGTAATTGCCCAGTGTATTGCTGCAAGTTCTTGTTCTGTTGTACTTTTATTACTTTCGGCCTTAGTAAAGAGGCGTGATGCATAAGCTGTTGGAAGTTGATGTCCATTATGGTTTTGAGTTAAAACCGCTCCATAAGCTTGTTTACTTGCATCAGTTATTATGCAAAATTCTTTGCTGAAACCTGGATATTGTAATAATGTTGGACTCATTAAATTTTGTCTTAAATAGTCGAAAGCTTGTTGACATTGAGGTGTCCATACGAATTCTACGTTCTTTTTACATAAATTTGTAATGTGGCGGGAATGATCCGCGAAATTTTTAAAAAATCTTCTATAGTAATTGCAAAATGCAACGAATCTTCTAGCGCTGTCCGTGTCCTGTGCGACTGGATAATTTTGTATGACTTCGAATTTTTTGTCATCTGGCAAGATTTTTTGATCTGTACATTTATAACCGAGAAAGGTCACTTCATGCATAAAAAATTAAAATTTTTGAGGATGCAATTTAAGATTGTATTTCCTACATTTGTCAAAAACATCTGTTAAATTTTTGAGCATATGTTTTTCGGAACAACCTATAACTATTAAATCATCCATGTAAAGGAATGCTTGAGAAGGTTCAAGTCCAGCGAATGCAATAGTCATCATTCTCTGAAATGAATTAGGCGCTATTTTTAAACCAAACGGTAATCGGGTGAAGCGATATGAGCCATTGTTCGCTGAAAAAGACGTTATATTATATTTCTTGAGCTTTCTTTAAGTTCAATTTGATGAAAACCTGACATTAAGTCAAGGCATGAAAAATACTTTGCTCGACCTAGTTGATCTAGAATATCGTCAATTCTAGGGAGTGGAAATTTATCAGACAAGAGTTTTTTATTAATTTGACGATAGTCAATTACCAATCGCCATTTCTTTTCTTCTGAGCCTGGGAGTGCTTTCTTTGGAACTAATAAAAGAGGGCTATTGTATTCAGACACTAATGGCTCGACAATTTTGTCGGTGATCAATTTTCCTACTTGATTTTGAATTTCATCTACCTGGCTATGCGGGCTTCGATAGTTTTTAATATAAATTGGTTCAGTATCCTTCAATCTTAACTTTTGTTTATAAAAATTATTTGTTGTTATTGATTCGGTTTCGAGTCCGAATACATCACTATATTTGGTGCATAATTCTACTAATTGTGGTTTGAATTGTTTTGGAAAGTTTTTACTTAATTGAGCTATTACCGTTTTTTCCCTGTTTTCTGGGTTAGTTTGAACTACATCGTAGTTCGAAAGTGGTTCATATTTTAAATTGCTGATATTAATTAATTAGTTTTTATTGGTCGTATTAAGTAATCGAACAAATGTATTTTTAGATGTTGCAACTGTGTTTGCGGCGTAAATACCAGGTTGAATTTCCTGATTTGGGATTAATATACTATCTTCACTTGAAGTTAGTTTAACTTGTCGGACAACTTCTGATCTTGCTGGCAGAAGTATTGAGTTGTTACCAGAACTGAATGTTATTGGAACATAAATATGGACATTTATATTTTTGGTCTAATTATAAACCAATCTTCAGACTGTTCTAGGTCAATTTGGCAATTGAAACCTTTAATGAAATCTATACCTAATATTCCATCACACGGTATAGCGAAATTGCTATCAACTATATGAAAATTGTGTGGAATTATATAGTTGTCTATTTGTAGCTCTAGTGGAACAAGTCCTTTGGATTTTATTACTTCTTCACCTATACCTTGAATGTCTATAGTGTTGTTTAATTGGATGTCATTAAAGACATCGGAATCTTCTTTTAGAATTGAGATATCTGCACCTGTATCTAGTAAAAATGTGAGTTTCTTTCCTGATTCTACATTGTAAAATGAAGCAAAAATATTAAGTTTGAAGTTAATTGAATAAATTTTTTTAGTTCTGTGTATCTAAAGGGTGTTGTTAGTTTCCTGAATTATTTTGGGCTACTCTTACATAGTTTCCCTGTCTTTGAGAATTTCCCTGATTGTCATTTCTTTGGTTGTTGTAGGAATTACCGTTATTACTTTGGTTGTGATATGGATTACCGTTGTTACAATTATTTCCTCTAAATCCTCCACGACCTCTGTTATTGTTATTGTAATTACCTCCACGGTTGTTACTTTAGTTACCTCCGTAGTTGTTATTACCTGCACGATAGTGGCTATGGCCATATGACTTGTTGCCATATGAGCCGTTTCCTCTTCCTCCGTGGTTACCTTTGTTGGTATTACTTTGATAGTTTTGATTCCCTTTTGTATAGAGAATGGATTTCATACTACCCGTCATCTCAGTGCTGCAGTGAACATAAATGGCTATTGCTTCATTCATTGTTTTGAATGAGCCTGCCTCAAGAATTGTCTTGAGCTTTCCATTTTCACAATTTCTTATCATGGTGTTTATGGCTTCCTTGGTGCTGAATGTGTCGGCATGTTCAGCACCTAGGCCTTCATCAATATACGATTCTTCTAACAATTTGCGTAAATTGTCTATTTCGTTCGTAAACTGTGTTGCTGTTTTACCCTTTTGGTATACATTTGCCATTTTTGCTTTTACTACGTCGGATGTTTCACCGACAATTTCCTCTTGCAATATTTGAATAATACCTACGATCTTAGTCTCATTCTGGACTTTGTAGAGTGTGGAGCCAATTATTTTTGACTTTATTACTTCAATTGCAATGCTTTCGTAGGTTCCCTTTGTCAGGTTGACCAATTTTAGTGCTGTAATAAATCTTTGCAGATGTATTTTTTTCCATCGAATTCTGGAACTACATGTGAAATTTCTTTCATGTATGCCCTTTGGGCAACTGAATCGTCTGTAATTGTAGTAAATTTTTGTTCTATTACGCTTGTGATTTTTTCGGTATCCGAAGGTTCTAGGTCTGGCAATTTAGGTGTTGGCAATACCTCTGAATTTGTCGGATCTTGTAAATTTTTGTTCTCTATATTTAAATTTAATTTGATCGATTCAGGCTCTTCTAGTTTACTTGATTCTGATTCCAGTAGATCTGATTCATCGAACTCAGCCGGAAAATTTGAAGTGTTGGGAAATAGAATGTGTAATTTATGTCGTTCCGCAACATACAAGATATTTTCCTCTAGCCGTTTGATTAGGTCTTTTAATTGTGTGGACTGTAATGAGTCACACTTTGGTAAGTTTTCAATTAAAATTAGGCGTGTTGAATTAAATGAATGCAATAGTACCCTTATATGCTTGATTTAACTGGCATTGCAGATATTGGCATTTTTATTTAAGCACTTAACCGACTTATCAAATTCACTTCGTAGAACTAAGATTTCTGCGAGTATTTTTCGGAAATCCATGAATTGAGTAATTGTATTAAATATACGAAGAACATACCTAGTGAGGTATTTTCTATTGTTGGAGACATATCAACTATTTTCAAAATTAAAAAGGAAATTTTTTTTTTTCTTTATTTTATGAATATTACAAAATCTATTGTTCATGTTGTTCATTCATGTTTTTCATCCCGCGCACAAAATTTTTCCTTGCAGCTTTCTTCAGACTTGCATAATTTGGGTGACAAATCGCTTGTGCCAAGGCGCTCCTTCATCTTCAACAGTAGCAATTACATTTCCTGCCTTCAAGCGAATTCATTTTTCCCACTTTTTCCTCCGTTAATTTTTTTTACTAACCGATTACCGATACTTTGATTGGCTTATTAAAGATTAATTTAAAGCACTCCGATATATTTCTATTTTATATTTATTTTATTTTTAGTCAAAGTTTTTGTGCTTTTTACAGCGCTGGCTCAAGGTCAATGGTTGATAACAATTTAATGCAATCAACACAATTTAACAGAGATAGCTCACAACATAACATCGGAATAGCAATTGGAATGTCTGGACAGACTGTTTCGGATTTTTCCCCAAATCCTCCTCAGCAGACTTCTATGCTTATTCACACTCCAACCATGGTATTCATTGCTATTTACAGGACCAATGGCCGAATAAAGACTTGAGAATTTGACATTTGTAAAATCCAAGCCCTGACTTTTCTGATATGAAGTAGTCAGCCCGAAAGTATACCATGTTTTTTATGAAGGAGTGGAGGAATATTTTCTTTAAATATTTTTTTTCATTTTTGTCAGCCTATAACTGTAATTTTCCACGATTCTTTTTTATTCTTTTCTTTTCCACGAGAACTTTTTTAAGAATTTTACCTTTACCGGATGCAAAGATATAGCGATTGTTTTTGTTATTGTTAAAGTTGCTTTTAGAAAAATATTTGATGGGTGAAAAATTAATAAAAATGTTCAAAAATCATTTATTTCATTGCTTTGTGATACAAATACTTAAGATGGTTGAAGTGGATGAAGGTACCGCCGCAACATAAGACAATAAATAAAATTGCGATTTGTTAAATAAACGGCCATATTGAGAATTATAAATAAAATTGGGAGTAATCCTTATGATATCCTAAGTATTCATATAAAGGTTTTATGATGGAACGGCCATACTTTCCGAAAAATTGTAAAAAACCACCAAATGAAGTACCATTTTTAGGCAATAGACAAGAAGAAAAAATTGACCGAACTACGTATTCAGATTCACCAGCATCAGCCTTGGTTCAGGGACTATGTCCATTTTTGTTCTAGCAATTGTCTTAAAAAAAAAATAACCACTTGCTTGTCTAAGTGCCAGTAAGAAAAAGGAAAGTTTAATTTAAAAATTACTTTGGTGAACAAACCGCAAGACGCTAAGATGCCTTGAACTAAAGAATTTAAATGACTTGAGCTGTTTTCCTGCTGGTGATTACGAATTTTACCAATAAGATTTATTACATCACTTTGGAGAAGCTGGTGATACCCACCAATTGGTCATTGTTTTCCAAAGCCAACAACTTTTTTGTGGGGATATCTTCGTCGAACCAAACCACAGTGGGCGGAAATGCCGATTTTTTGGCATAAACTCCAAAATTAGAGACAGAAAGTTGAAACTTCATATATGTGCTATTTATATTATTAGTTAATTTCGAATTAATTTTTTACCGTTAATTAATTAATTAATAAATTTTTTATTTTATTTAATTTTTTTTTTATTTTTTAATTTTATTTTAATACATTAGCTACTTCTAACTCAAATGCAAAATGTTTTTTAACTTCAAACTCGTTGTCATCATCTGCTGTTCCGTCTGCTACCTCAAATGGGGGTGACTCCAAAAGTGCGATAGCCTCTTTTGGTAGTTTGCGTGACTATCACGACGAATATCGACCTTGTCTGAATCTGTCAAAATATTTCGAAATTGCGCAAATATGCGCTTCAGTTGTCAGCTCTATATAAATGTTAACACAATAACACACACTTCTACATTAGCACTTTCAGCAATACGGCGTAATCTTGCTAGATCTGCTCCACGAAACACACTTATTGAGGCTAGGTTCTGCATGAAATATGTTCCAACAATACATTAAATACAACACGAAACAAAAGCATCTCAAATTTAACCACTTTACACTATATTTTACATACCTTAATGAATATTTTGCATATTTCAAAATGCAGTTATATTTAATCTTGTAAGAATGACTAATAGTCAAACATTTACAAAATTTTCAACACATACAAGGCATAACTAGCCTTGCGCAAACAGCTGATTCAACGCGCTGTCAAAAACCAGGGATGGGCCAAAAATAATTGTTTTATATCTTTTTATTAAGGGTAGGCATTTATTTAACGGAAATAATAAAAAAATTTAAAAAATATTAAAAAATTATTTTGGACTTTATGCCAAAAATAAGGCCATTCCGCCCAATGTGCAAACTAAGAACACCTTTTTTTTTGATGCTGACATTGGTATTGGTATATTGCAGGTGATCTTAAAATTTCATTTAACAACAAGGACTCACAAAAAAAAAAGGTAAAGTGACTTGCATTTTTGTGGATATTTTTAATTCACAGTGTCACAGAAATCTCTTTCGGTTGGTTTCAAATCTCTCGTGTTTTGTTGGGAGATTTAGCTAAATTCACCACCCAAACAATTTTGTAAGCAAATTTTATTTGGGAAATGAAAGCAAAATTATTTTTTTGGATAGGTTGCATCAAATGAAATTAATATTTTATGAATAATTTATGAATGAATATTTATTTTAATATTAAAAATGGTGTTCCAAAAATTGTTTACAAAACCAATCCAATGTTGACAAACAAACTCGCTACTCAACCTCAGCTGGCGCTGTTTACCAACGAGCGCTAAGGGTTGTTGCTAAGTTACAATGGCCCAAGCCAAGCTTCCTTCAATCTTATGGCATGTTTGCCTTAAATTTTTCCCAGAAGAGAAAGGGACCTAATTTGATTTTTCATGGCTAGCTACTTCACAGCTGGCGCCAATAGCTGGTGAAGGTGACCGTTTGTGTAAAAGCTATTTTTCTAAAAGAAGAAAAACAATTTTATTATTAGATGTTCAGAGGCCGGATCGAACCCACGACCTCTCGCCCAATAGGCCAGCACACTAACCGCTGGGCCACAGACTGCCACAAGTTACATTTTATAATCGGCGCAAAAAATTTTTTTTCAATTTTGCATTTTATTTTTGTATAATCTGACTTAAATTTGAATTATAATTTAAAAATTTATCATGAAACAATTAAATAAATAAAAAGTTAAATCAAACATCAAAATTACTCATAACTACCAGATGGGACATTTTTTTGCGAAAACATGAACACAAACCTTCCAACTCGATTTTCAAAAAAGAAAATGAAATCTCTTGAAGTTCTGGGACACCGACAGATTTTTCAAGCGTTTTGCAAACCAACCGAGGCCAAAATCTCCAGAGATTCCATGACACCCCCGAATAATAGACTTTTGACAAATCACACGTATAAATATGTGTATCTTTATACAATTAAAACGAGGTCTGACTATATCTGCCGAGATTGTAACAAAGTTGATGATGCTAACCATGCCGTTTTTTAATGTTCGAGCTTTGCCACTTTGAGGGTTTAAAATGTATAACCGGTTTTTAAGTTTAAAATAATCACAAAGTGATTGTTTTAGTGACCTTTTAATTGAAAATCATAGAATTTTTTTAAGCAGGCTCTAGGTCATTTAAGTTAGGATTTTGTCCATAACTTGTCTAAGACAAGACACGCACAACACCACAAAGGAGGCTGGTTGACAGTATAGCGCTATTTCATGAATACCAATTCAATCTTCAGCTGTCACTGCCTGTCCTTAGCGTGTTGGCAGAAGTTACCTCATGACAGAATTGCTAAGACCGCTTGGGAATCCCAAAGGCAGGCTTGTAGCAAAATGCGACATCAGCACCAAAAACACTAAGGCCTTTGTGTATGTGTGTGTATCCCGTATCGGCCCTTCTGCTGCTAGTGGGGGAAATTCTTTCCCCGCATTTAACTAATACAGGCGCCCAAAGCAATCAAAATGAGGTGTTGTTTTTTAATGAAACTATTTTAGGTTTAGTTTCTAACAACTGCGTCGTGCCCACGCATTTTATCACAAAGTGGGTCATTTAAGTTAGGATATTGTCCATTACTTGTCTAAAACAAGACACGCACAACTTTTATAGATCTCTTCTAATAATCAAACTTTTGAAAAGCTACCGAAGAGTCAACAAGTGCTTTAGAATTGCTAGTTTTTTTTAAATTTTTTCAAGTTTTTTTTTTCATTTTTTGATGTTTGAATATTACTAAAAGAAATTTATGAGAGAAATATCTTTATTCAACTGATCGAAATATGGGCATTTCCATGACGTCGAACGGAACAATCGTACGCATTTAAACTTTAAAAAAAGTCAAAATAAAACGGATTTTTGTTGGTTTGTTTTGGGGTTGTTGTTTTTGGCCGTCTTTCCTCACTCCAGTCAAAACACTCTTTCGCTGAGTTTTCCTCCTACGCGTTTCGGAAAATTTTTTGCCTTCTTCAGGGAGTCTGTATATTTTATATAATAAACATGAAAATAAATAACATTAAACATACATACATACATATTCACTACACTACTTAATTTAAGTACCTATTCTTGTGGTCGTCATTGTTCTGTTTATTGCACTATTGATTGTTGATGTCAGTATTGTTTTACATTTTATTGTTAACGTTTTTATTTTTTATTTCGCACATTTGTTCTTCCACTTGTGATCGCCGCTGCATAAATAAAATTCGTCTGCTCGATATCCTCTCTAAAATTGATTGCATCTTCCCCTTTCTCCTGAATTCGTAAGCTTTCCAGTGTATGTCTTGCTTTCCATCTACGCTCTAAGTCTAATACTAATGCATTGTCAAAATCAGCTGTGTGCCCCGTTTTGTTTATGTGCTTCGCTAAGGCTGTTGTTGTTTTCCCTTTTTGCACATCTCTTCTCGCTGATTCTTGTGCTCAGAGAGCGTTTCGTTGTTCCAATGTATGTTCCATTGCAGCTCTCTCCCTCTGCTCCCGCGCATTTAATTTCGTAGACTACATTGTTGTTGTTATGTTTGTTTATTCTGTCCTTAGTATTTGTGAAGAGGCGTCTGGTGCTGTTGTGAGGTTTGTATGCTCTGGTCAGCTGGTCCATCAACTGTTTGGGGAACATTTTTGTTAATGTTCTGTTGTCCGTAACATTAGGTATGTAGGGAATGCTTATGAATTTTTTGAGATCTGTGCTTTTATCTTTTGGGCTATTGTCGTTTAATTTGTTTGTAATTTCGGTGATCAATCTGTTTATGAGCTTTTCGGGGTAGTTATTTAATATAAGGATTTTCTTGATTTTAATATAATTTGTGGGTCTATGTTTTTTATCAGATATGGTGTATGCTTTTCTTATTATGTGTTTTGCTGTATTTATTTTCTGGTTTGGTGGATGATTTGAATTGAAATTTATTATACTTCCAGAAGCCATGTGTTTTGTGTACCAGTTAAAAGTTAGAATTTCCTTTTCCCTTGTTATTTCCATGTCAAGATATGATAGTTTGTTGTGTTCTTCTCGTTCTACGGTGAATTGAATTCTTCTATGTTGCTTGTTAAGTGTTTCTAGAATTATGTCAACATCTTTGGCTCTCACAATACATACAATGTCGTCTACATATTTTGATAGGTGCTTTATATGAATGTCCATTGTTTTAAGTTTTCCTATTGCATCGTCCAGTATTTTGTCTAAAACTGTATTAGCGATTGTTGGCGACAGTGGGTTTCCCATAGGCATACCAAATATCTGGTTGTATACCGTACCATTATGTGTGACGTAGTTGTTTTCAAGTAAACAAAATTCCAGTAGTTCTTTGAATTTCCTTTTTGGTATGTTCGTGTGTGGAGCTACGTCTTTCCATTGTTCCATTATGGTGCTTATAGCTAATGAAGTCGGTATGTTCGTAAATAGTGATATCACATCAAATGATACCAAGATCTCGTCATTCTCTATTGTCAGTTCCTGTAGTCTGCTCTTTAGTTGTATGGAGTTTAATATGTTATAGCCATCTGATACCATATTCTTCAATAGATATCCTATGTGTTTGGCTATTTTGTAACAAGGGACGTTTGTAGATGATGCTATAGGTCTTAGTGGAGTGTTTTCCTTATGTATTTTTGGTAGTCCATATATTCTTGGGGCATTTCCTCCTGAACAGTAAAGTTGATGTTTTTGTTTAATGTCTATGTGTAGAGCCAAGCTAACTTCGGCTCGATTGAAGTTTATATAAACATGACTAAATTGTATTGGTATTCGCTTGGCCCTTTTCAAATGGCTCCTATTTTAGGGCAGCTGATAAAGCCAAATCGCTCCTTGGGAGCGTTGCCCGTAGGAACACTCTAGCCTGCTAATGGCGCTGCTTCTTCGATAGAGATTGGTTCTGAATTTTGATTGTTTGGCCAATAACTGTTTGCTTTTTTGAATTTGTTCCCGTTTTTGCTAGTGAAGATTTGAATTTGTAGTGATTGTTCGCGATACGATCTGGGGTTAAGATCCCGATGATGACTTGCTAGCCGGTGTCAGCCCAAAATGCAGTGCCGTAACAATATGCCTAGAGAAAGGCAGCCACAAATTCGCGCTCTCTTCTTAGGGAACCCCGTTTTATTTCATTGCCGGCCAAAAAAAAAAGGGGGGAGGGGGGGTGTTTTTTTTTTACACCGAAATATTTTTTTATGTTTAAATAGGGGGTTCTCTTCTCACCAAACAAGCGCACTTTTCTGTCCTCTACATTTGACCGCTGCTCAGTACAGTTTACATTCACACAATCAAAGTTCGCTCGCGTTTAAATAATCATACCAGACTGACTTCAATCCTGGCGATTCAGGCACTGCTTACATCAAAACAAGCAAACTGTATTGGCCGACATTTTTACAAAATCCAAATAAAAGAAGCCGGTGGTCAAAAAAAAATTCGTGCGCACACAACCTTTTCAAGCAAATGACAGCAACACAATGGAAATTTGGGTCCGATAAGAGCGCTCTCTCAGAGAGCACCTTACCTTATATATATTTGTATCAAGGCCCCACAATTTGACATAATTTGAAAACAAAAAGATTTTTCATTAGAACTACTTTTTCGACCGATCGTTTCTATGGCAGCTACTTATGCTATAGTCATCCGATTTGAATCAAACTTGGCAGAGTTGTGTGTTAGCATATAATATTCAGTAACAAGTTTGGGAGCGATAGCATTGAAAACAAAAATGTTTTTCCTACTAAGACGTTTTTTCAAAACCATTTTTGTGAAGGCACAACATTTTCATAAAACTTGGTGAAATTATGTGAAGGCATAGAAAACTTATAAATACGATTGGGGACGAAATACGGTTTGGAGGCGATTGCGTTGAAGACAAAAAAGTTTTTCTCACTAGAACTACTTTTTCGACCGATCGTTTCTATGGCAGCTATACGATATAGTCATCCGATCCGGCCGATTCCGACAAATGTACTGCGCATTTGTACCAAAAGACTTCGTGCAAAGTTTGGTTAAGATAGCTGACGGACAGACGGACCGACGGACAGACGGACATGGCTAAATCAACTCAGCTCGTCATGCTGATCAAGAATATATATACTTTATGTGGTCGGAGATGCTTCCTTCTATGCGTTACAAACATCTGAACAATTTTAATATACCCTCTCCAAGGGTATTAAAAGAGATAGTTGCAATGATACGCAAAAAAGCAAAAGAAAAACGCTCCAAACAGGTAAAAAACCAAACAGCCATAAGCAAAACGTGATCGTTAATATAAGAAAGCAAGCCGGCTGCCGTCAATCTATTTTCCCTTTTAATTGAGAATAAAAGAAAGAAATTATTTTTTTTTTAATTTAATAACGAATAACTGCTAAAAACACGTAATTTAAACTTTTAACCGGGCGGCTCATGGAACTCCACAAATTTGTAAAATGTCAAAAACTAATAATAAGCGAAGTTACATGCAGCTTTTAACTAAAATACAAAATTTACAGAAGGAAGAAATAGGGAATTTTTGTTATGTTTGAAAATCAAAACTATGGTCACAACACCCCATCTTCTCCTACTTATCTTCACAATTAATACACTTGTCTTTTCAAAATTACTTCAAAAAATTATTTTCGACTTTGGACTTTGAACAGTTTTACAAAAGAGGCGGCAGCCAAATGTTCTGAATCGCAAGGTTTGTATTTATTTTAAAACTAGTGTTATCTTTAGCCTTGACCCGGCTGGAAACAAGCATTTGAGAGCTTTGCAATCTCTTTGCTCCAAATCATAAAAATTTTGATTAAAAGAGCATGTAAGTCAATGTCGCCTTGTAAATGTAATCTAGGTACGGTTATCTAGGGTGAAAAAAACAACTTAAGAGAGTTTATACCACAGTTAGAATATTTTTTTTAATTTCGTCATTTTTCACACAGTTTGAACAAATGTATGAGCTTTAAGTATTCATAAATACTAAGCAGGTGCACTCTTAAATAAATTTATATATAAATTTCATTATATTTATTAACTCACGTTTCCACTATTTGTATATTTTGATATTTTGAATCTTCTTTGTGAAGCACATCCTTAATTTTTAAGGAAAATGATTGTCCCGGCCATAAGTCGTCCTGAATTTCACTGAACCAGCCATTAGTAATTAAATTCATTTTTGTAAATAAAATACGTCGTCGTCTTAGCGCAAACAAACAGACTCTAATCGTTAGTAGATTAACCCAGCATGCGTTTTCAAAACAATGTAACCATATTTGGGTACCTAGAAAATGTCAAGCTTGTCTTTGAAGAAAATACCTATGCGCCTTATTTATTGATATTTTTAATTGAAATCTTTTTAAAGATATGAAATAGATATGTAAACCAACATAATTCACATCTCCAAATAAAACACAATGATATGCCTTTTTTTTTGCCTTTAAAGGCCCATACGGATATCTGAAGTAACGAGAAGTTTTATACAACAATTGAGGAAAAAAGAAGCAGAAGTCAAGATTTCGCCACTTGGGTTTTTTACAAGTACGGAGCAAAGATTTTAATATTTCGCTAATAATGTTACGCTAAGCAAGAAAAAATCCATGAAATAGAAAGATAAGACTGATTTTTGTCTATGGGTCATTCTTTTATAAACCGAACAGCTAAAAAAATTTTTATTTTTCATTTTAATAAAAAAAAAATCCGAAATTAGATCTCGAATGCTGAATTTTGTAGTGTTATAAATTACTTTGCAAGCTCTGGCCAGCATAATTCACAACAAAATTCAATTAATCATAGCATTCGTATAGCAGCTATATGATATACTCATCCGATCCGCCTGATGTTAACATTTTTGAAAAGCTTGATAAATATAAAGCACACGTGCCAAGTTTCAATCAAAAAGCTTTGAAACTGACTGCATGGCGAAGCTTTTTTCAAGGGCATCTTTTAATTTGTTTATAACTTCAAAAATTCATAACTTTTAAACTATAAAAGTCTCCATCTTCTTGAAAACACCTAAATTTAAGTTATGTTTAGAATATTTGATTGTATATCCTCAAAAGCTATAACATGGTGGTTAACACTGAGAAAAAATTATAGGTATGTAATTTTTAGAAACATTTACTTAATATTATTAAATTATTTAAAAATCTATGAAAATATAATTTGAGTAGAAAAAGTAAAATTCTTTCCATCGATATCAACTTGAGATCTGTCCAATAAACCAAACCTGAGATATCACGTTTTTAAAACGTTTTTGACGATTTTTGAAATTGTTTATAAAATTAAAAAACAATTTTTGTGCAAAACCGCAAATTACGTTTTGGTGGGCATGTCGAGATCTAATTTCGGATTTTTTTTATTAAAATGAAAAATAAAAAAATTTTTAGCTGTTCAAGCTTTTTAGGAGATAGAGAAGATATGTGTGCCGCTGTGCGCTGACTACGCTAAGCAACTTTGATGTTGACATATTACAGAGGGAAGAGAGACATATGGGTCATTCTTTTATAAACCGAACAGTTTTAAAGTTCGTTTATTATAATTTTATAGATTTTTTAATTAATATGACATTTCTGAATAGCTTGAAAGCACAAGTGCCAAGTTTCAATCAAAAAGCTTTGAAAATGATTGCGTGGCTAAGCTATTTTCAAGTACATCTTTTTATTTGTTTATAACTTCAAAAATTAATATCTTTTAAACTGTAAAAGTTTCCATCTTTTTAAAAACACCATAATTCAAGTTATGCTTAGGGCAATTAATTGTGTATCCTTAGAAGCTATATCATGGTGGTTAACACTGAACTAAAATTATAAATAATTTTTAGCAACAATCACTTAATATTATTAAATAATTTAAAAATTTATAAAATTATAGTTTAAGTAGATCTAGTAAAATGCTTTTCGCCAATATTTACTTGAGACCTGTCCGATGAAACAAACCTGAGATGTCACGTTTTTTAAAAATTCTTTTTTTCCATTTTTTCGTTATTGACGTTTTTTGAATTTGTTTATAAAATAAACAAAAAATATTTGTGCAAAGCCGCGTTTTGGTGGGCATGTGGAGATCTAATTTCGGTTTTTTTTTTATTAAAATCAAAAATATAAAGTCTTAAAACCGTTTGGTTTATAGGAGAATGACCCATATATGATGTTGTTACAGCACTGCACTTTACCTAAGAAATAAAGAGAAGAGAGCACGTTGTTGATACAACGTTATTTTGTTGTTGTTTTATGTTGGCTTATGGAGCGGGTTTGTTTTTACTCCCCCCCTTTTTCTTTTCCAAAAAAAAAAAAAAATGGGGGGGTTGGGGGGGGGGTTGGGGTTCCTTTATTTTTTGGAAAATTAATTTTTAGCCACGTACTTCATCATCCTGATTTTAAAACCATCTACATGTTAAAGCAAGTTATCTGTGTTTATGTATGAATTTTGAAAACCAAAAATAAACTGCTGCTAAAAACGGTTAAATCTAAACTCTTAATGAGATAACCAATAATGGAAAATATTGGATTTGCCTTTTATATATAAGACACCTGAAGACATTGCTGAAGAGACAGATGCGCAGTAATTTCACTAGTTCATTGCTTAAGCTAAGTTCAAACAGGCAAATATTTTATCTTTGTGTTTTTAAATGTAATAAGTGATTGGTTATATAATTCGTAGTTTAAGCTAGTATATTTTTGCATTGTTTTCAAATCGATTTCAACCTGTGTGTAGTGCCATAAATATAAGTCTTCATGTACTTTGAGTACTAAGAAAATAATTACAACAACATCAAATTATTTGTCCAAGCTTTGATTAAAATAGTACCGATTAAAGATTTTACAGAAATAAAAACTTAAACTTCTGTTTAATACGCAAATTTTTTGATCAAATATGTCCTGAAAGTTTCCCAATTGGCCTATATATCCAAATTTTCATAAAAATTGGTTTCAACTTTTGCAACAGAGAAGATAAAAAAGCTTCCACATGTGTTTTTGGTCGCAGAATTCAAATGAACTATCCGTTTACCCCCAGCACGCCAGGCTTACGTGTTAAGCGAGGATTGTTTAAATTTGTAAGTCCACTGACCACATTAAGTAACATTTTTGTACGAAATTTGTTTAAAAGTAAGCTGCATTGAATGACGTTACTGAAAAACCAAACTCAATTTTGGCTGTTAAGGTAAAAATTTTTAGACTTTAAATGGAAAATGAGGCTATTATATATATATATTAAGTTTGTGCAAAAGTATGTAACAGAGAGAAGGAATCCTTTCCGACCATATAAAGTATATATATTCCTGATCAGCATCAACAGCCGAGTGGATATAGCCATGTCCGTCTGTCCATCTATCTGTATGTCCGTCCGTCCGTATGAACAAACAAATCTCAGAGATGGTAAGAGATAGAGAATTGACATGTATGGGACAAATGCTTCTTATACTTGCAGGCGACGGAGATAGAGAGGAGAGAGAGAACACAGGAGGAGCACTGCATTCAGCTCCTACTCCAGGTACGGAGAATGTTATAGTCGGGCTTGACCGACTTTCTCACTTGTTATACCCTTGGAGAGGGTAAGTTGAAATTGTTCAGATGTTTGTAACGCATAGAAGGAAGCATCTCTGACCACATAAAGTATATATATTCTTGATCAGCATGACGTGCTGAGTTGATTTAGCCATGTCTGTCGTCCGTCTGTTTCTATGCTTTCTCCTCCGTCAGCTTAAAAGCTATCTTAACCAAACTTTGCACGAAGTCTTTTGGTACAAATGCGCAGTACATATGTCGGAATCGGACGGATCGGATGACTATATAGTATAGCTGCCATAGAAACGATTGGTCGAAAAAGGTTTTCTAGTGAGAAAAACTTTTTTGTCTTCAACGCAATCGCACTCAAACCTCGTATTTATAAGTTTTCTATGCCTTCACATAATTTCACCAAGTTTTATGAAAATCGGACATCTATACAGTATAGCTGCCATACAAAAGATAGTTTTGAAAAAACGTCTTAGTAGGAAAAACTTTTTTGTTTTCAATGCTATCGCTCCCAAAGTTGTTACTGGTCAATATTATATGCTAACACACAATTCTGCTAAGTTTGATTCAAATCGGATGACTATAGCATATAGCTGCCATAGAAACGATCGGTCGAAAAAGTAGTTCTTGTGAGAAAAACTTTTTTGTTTTCAAAATTTTGTCAAAATTGTGGTGCCATAAAACAAACTGGCAGGCAGATATCTTGCTCCAAGGGTATATAAACTTCGGTCGAGCCGAAGTTAGCTTGCCTCTATTTTTTATTTTTTTTTAATAAAATCTATTTTTTTCCCAAATTTAAATAATTCTAAAAAATTTGTTTCTGATATAAAAAAGCTCAGATTAAATAAGTTTGTAGTCCTTTGTCCATGTTATTTTCATTTTGATAACATTGCTGTTTTAAAAGTTATGGTCGAAAAGCAAACAGAACGAGAAGGCCAAGCTAACTTCGTCTTTGCTGAAGTTTTTATACCCTTGCAAATGTTTTAATACATCAGAGTTTAATAATGCCAGCATTAAAACAAACAATTTTTCTAAATAGAACCCACTTTTCCACCGATAGTTCCTATGGCAGCTATAAGATATAGTAGTCCGATTTTGACCGAAATTCCAAATCTATGTAGAAGCGTATAATATTAATAATCGCTGAAGTGGGGGACGCTAACATTAAAAACAAAAAAGTTTTTCTCACAAAGACCCACTTTTCGACCGATAGTTCCTGTGGCATCTATAAGAAATATCATGGGTAATATTAAATGTTTCTAAGCTGATCGAAGTTTGGTCGAAGTCACTAACCGTTGAGACAAGCGTTTTCAAGTGTATCAAAACTTCGGCACAGACGAAGTTAGCCTTGCCTTTCTCGTTATACTTTATTTTTTTTTATTTAAAATTTTTGCCACGCCCCCTTCCGCCACCACAATTTAAAAAAACTCATATCTCCCACAGTTTTGTGGCGATTTGCCGATGGAATGATTAAGATCGGATAAACGAAATGTTGTGTTTGTTATTCTTAATATGAAGCAGGATTGCGCTCCTGGTCGGCACGCTGGCAGCCCGGCTCGGCTCGCCGTATGCGGGGTGGTCCTTTTGGATGCCTTCCTCTCCCAAACACAATCAATACATTTATACTCGTTCGTGCCTAAAGTCGATAGTTGAAAAAAGGTCCGTCAAAGACAGCTGTCCGATCCACCCACAAGTTGTCGTTCTCAATCAATCTCATACACGCTCTACATTCACTCCAACCCATTTCATTCATACGCCGTATCCCCCAGATACTTTCATTCGCACTCACTCACACAAACAGCCCCAGCTGTCCCTTGCTCTCAGATTCTCTCCCACTCTCATATACACACACACACACTCGCCAACTTGATCATTTGCATGATCGGTGGTCTGGCCTTAACCCACCCCTTCTCACGCTTATGCGTGGCCTTTGGACCAACCTTGGCCATCGTGGTTGATCCCCTAATGCTAGTCCTCGTCTGTCAAGTCAAACCCATTCTTGGCTCAGAAATTCCATGGCATCCATGCCAAAGCAGATGCCCCCATACCAGCTCAAATTAAAAAGATTAGTTCTTCATATTTATAATGTAATATAAACTAAACAATTTCATTTATTGAGAATTTCATGATAACAAAGGAAAATTAAAGAAAGAAATTTTGGTAATGCAAATTAAAATTTAAATACAAAAAGAATGAAAGAAAAAAAAAATTAATAACAAAAAAAAACCAAATAATTAATTTTTATTTCATACTAAGAGTTAAATAAAAATAATATATATATAACAAAAATATGCTAATTTTGAACAAAAAAAATCAAAGGAATATATATAAAAAAAAGGAAAATTTTTATGCCTAAATATTTTAAACTGCTTGCCTATTTAGTAAATCGTAAGCTTGCCTTATTTATTGTGCCAACTACACGCGGCAATAGCAAAAATAAAAACAAGGAAACTTGGCAAATCAACAAACGCTATGTTATGCACAGCCAGAGATTAGCAGGCCACCTACAGGTTCTGTTCGCCTAATCGCTTATTAGGTCGCTCATTAGGTTTGCGTGCGATCAGATATTCTTTTATCGGTTCTCTTACTTTACTTTATAGTTTTCGCTCTAAGCACTTACCCGTCGTTGGATGTTGACGCCAGCATCTCAGGCCGAAGGTTTGCTGTGGACGAGAAACACACAAAAAAAAATACCGTACACACTCGCAAGCCGCGCACTTTAGGACAAACAGAAAAACCGTAGCTGCTCTCTTTCTCTCTATATGTACTCCTGGCCTAACGGATCTATCCGCACCCTCCCCCTATTCCTCGCTGCCGCTGGCTTCAAAGGCTGTCCGATGCTGCTGTTGGGCACCAGAGCTCCAGTGTTCTCTCCATGTAATTGTTTTGGCGTGCTCTTGTCGCTCCTGATGCGCCTGTTCCTCTTCTGCTCTTTCCTTTTCCTCTGCTTTATTGCGACTGGTCGTTGAACTATTGTTTGAATTCGCCGCGAAATCTTTATTCCTCTCCAAGACCAGCTGTTTTTTTTCCAACACAGATAAGTACGTCTTTGAAATTTAACTTCGTTTGCCGCTGGTTAATTATTGACTGCTTCAGATATGTTGATGGGTGGTGCAAAGGGGGTGGAATGAGAGATGCACACTTTTGGTTTTTGGTTGTATTGTTTCAAATATAGGTATAAAAAGGCTTATTGCCGATCACAGCGCGTTATAGGTCGCTAGCTTATATTTGTTCGTACGCGTATTTTGCTGCGGTACGTTTAATGCGTTTAAACACAACTTCGAAATTTGTTTCGGACGCTTGCAATTAATTTTCTTGTTTTTTTTTTTTGTGCGTTAATTAAGTTTGTGGGTTTTTCCGTCGACTTGGGGATTTTTATACTGGTGCTAATCGTCGCCACCCACGCTCATCGCAGTTCCGATTTTGACTAAACTCTGTCAAATTCCTCCTCCCACTCCAAACCTTTTCCTCCTTTTGATTGCTCGTCTTCGTATATTTGTCGCAGCCGACAGATAGAAACGTTGTTGTGCCACACTCGAAGGCATTCAAATAAGGCCACAACAGGCTCGGAACCGTCGATGCCGTGAGGTATGGAACGAGTCCGCTAAAAAAACATGTGGCCTGTATCTTTATCCATCGCACCGTCCTGCACTCCACGTGTGGCTTCGACCTACGACCCTGAATAATTCTTATGGCCGTTTAGGCCACCAGCAAGTCCTTTGCGTGGTAGACTCCAATTCTTTTGCCGCTGCTGTCTCCCAATTCACACAGACACTGTCCCTTTTGTTCCAATATTACACACCGGATAATTTTGGCTCCAAGTTTGGCGTTGTATTCTCCAGCTTTACTGCTCTGTTTAAAGTTTTTCCGGTAGACGGTCTGCCCCACTGAATACTGCACTGGTCGTGACCGTGTATTATAAACTTTTTCAGATCGCTTATGAGCCAGATCCAGTTCAAGGCGAACTTTCTGCCTAACTAACTGCATCCTGTCGCTCTGAACCAATTCTTGATCAGCAGTCTGGATACCCCCTAATTTCCGTGCTGTAAGATAAGCGTTCCCATGCTGAATCATCCGCGTCCCAAACATGGCATAGTAAGGTTCCATGCCAATGGATGCGTGCCAATCACTGCGTAGTGCAAAAGCTACCTGACTGAGGTGTAGATCCCAGCTCCGCTGATCGGGTCCTATATGAGCTCGCAGCATTTGCAGCACGGACCTGTTGACTCTCTCCGCTGCATTTGCCTGTGGGGAGTAAAATGCTGTCTTCACATGCTGAATGCCATATTTTTCTATCAGGTCATTAAATACATGTGACACGAATTGCTTCCCATTGTCAGAATGGACGAATTCGGGTACACCAAACTGGTGAAAAATCTGTTCCTCCAAAAACCGGGCTACTTCTGCTGCTGTTGCTTTTTTCATGGCCCTCAACCACACATATTTAGTGAAGTGATCGAGACATACGAACACCACGGTATTGCCAGCCTTGGTCCTAGGATATGGTCCCATAAAATCAATGTAAATCCTCTGTAGAGGCCTGTCCGTCAGTTGCTGCTGTCCCATGGGTGGCCTTGTAACTTGGCTCGTAGTCTTTGTCCCTTTACATACTTCACACCTCTTAACCAAATCTTGTACGTCAGTAACTAATCCGGGCCAGTAATATCGTTGTCGTATCCTTTTCAGTGTTTTATGGATACCACCATGTCCGGCTGATGCTGAATAATGGGACCGGTTTAGCAAATCTTCTCGTAGCTCAGCTGGCACCCAGAGTTTCCACGCTCTATCCTCAGCAATTGTATCTCCAGTTCGAAAGCCCGTCCGCTTATAAAGATATCCTTCAGATGTGCACAAATCGGGTAGTTCATCTTTTCTCTCTTGTGTGGATTGCAACAAAGATTTATACTCCTCGGATCGGAAACCCGGCGACAAGAGATCAATATCTAAATCAGAAGTTTTTGCCTGTACCTCATCCATATGTATCCTCGAAAGCGCATCTGGGACTATATTTTGCGCTCCCTTTCGGTGCTCAATAGAAAAATCGAAAGCTTGCAATTTCAGGCTCCACCTCGCTAACCTTCCAGATAGATCCTTTTGGCCCATTAGCCATTTTAAACTGGCATGATCCGTGATCACTCTAAACTGCATTCCCTCTACATATGGCCTGAACTTGTTAATGCTGAGCACAGCCGCATAACACTCAAGTTCTGTAATGCTGTAGTTTTTCTGCGCCTTATTTAGTTTTGCAGACATAAACGCCACTGGATGCTCATTTCCCTCCTCGTCTTCTTGGAAAAGTACTCCTCCTACCCCAGTCGTCGAGGCATCACATTGAATGGTGAAAGGCTTTTTAAATTCGGGGGTCACTAGTACTGGCGCTGACACTAAACTAGCTTTTAACGCTTCGAATGCTCGTCTTCCATCTTCTGTCATCGTGAATTTTTTTATCCGGTCTTTGGTAAGGCTATCATGTAACGGCGCTGCAAGAATGGCATAATTTTGTATGAACCGTCGATACCATCCGGTCATACCTAGAAACCTCCGCAGTTGTTTTGGTGTCTGTGGCTCTGGAAATTCCTTTACTGCCTGAACTTTACTATCGTCCGTTTTAATGCACCCTCCGCCGACCACATATCCCAGATACCGCGCCTGCTGGTAGCAAAACTTGCTCTTATCAACATTTATCGTTAGCTTGGCTTTAACTAAGCAAACCAGTGTTGCAGTAGTTGCCGCAGTATCTCCATATGCTCTTCAAATGTGGATGAGCACACCAACAAATCATCCAGATATACAAAAATGTTTTGCCTTAGCGCTGCTGGTACCACCTTGTCCATTAACCGACACATCCTCTGGGCGGCATTACATAGGCCGAATGGCATAACAGTAAACTGGTATAATGGACGACCAGGAACTGTAAACGCTGTTTTTTCGCGGCTCTTCTTCTCCAGCGGAATCTGCCAAAACGCATCCTTTAAGTCGATAGCCGAAATGTAGTGTGTGTTCTGTAACCTGCTAAGGATCCCTTCAATGTGAGGCAGGGGGTACGCATCTTTTATCGTGCGCTCATTAACTTTCCGTGCATCTAAGCACATCCGCACTTTGGGCCCTTTCACCACTAACGTCACGGGCGAGCTCCAACTGCTGTTGCTCTCTTCTATTACCCCCAACGACAACATTCTGTCCAACTCTGGGAATAACAAAGACTGTTTATGAGGAGAAATGGGATAATGTCTTTGTTTGATGGGCACTCCTTCGTTTGTCACCTCAATTATGTGTTCCTCTAAATCTGTTTTGCCTAAACCTACCACTGTGCATGAAGGGAATAATTGTTTGACTGATTCTAGCGTTTCTCCTTGTTGCTGGGTCAGTACGTGTGGCATATACGCAGTTTCCTGCCGCTCTGGCTCTTCGAAATCGCTTAGCTCGCTTACAGCAAGCACTTTCTCCTTAACATCATCTATTGTGGGCCCCTCAGTCGAGCTAATCACAGACAATCCGAACTTTTTCCAAAACCCTATCCCGAAATAAAACGCCTGCTGTAACGCCGGCACCACCAGAAAATCCAAATCCTTTGATTTTCCATTCCATAGAACAGGCAGCGTAATAATTCCCTGCACTTGGGTTTTTCCACCATCGGCTGTTTTCACACTTTGCCCAGTCATACGTCTCATCTTATGTGCACGTCCTTTTAAAAAACTCTCTGCTCCCCTGCCGATACAATTTGCGCTTGCCCCCGAGTCCAGCAAGGCAACAATTTCCTCGTCGTCCACTTTGGTGCGCGCGTAGAACCTGTTGTCATTCTCCACTGACACCACGGCGGCCACCACCATTCCCTTCAGCAGTTTCGCATCTGAATCCTTTTGACGAAGCTTCTGAATCTTCCTATATTCTCTTGTTGACTTTACCGATTTTTCCTCCTCTTCCCCAAATGTTCGCGCCCGAGCCTCTTCATACTCCTGCAGTCGTTCATGCAGGCTTTTATGTGGAGAAATTTGTTTTGGGCTCTGCGCGGCTGTTTTCTTTATTTCTGCTGCGGGTTTTGAGGTGCCTGTCCAGGTGTCCCCGGAGCTCCTGGAAGGCTGCGCTTTAAAAAAGGAGCTGTCACCGCCAGATATGAGTCCGATTTACCACAGGCGAAACATTTGGATTGATGAAAAGCAGAATTGCAGCTTGCTTCTCTAGCTTCTCCGGTCACCCCCTGCTTTACATAGAAATCGCTTGGGAGCCCACATGTGAAACAAAGATATAAGTGGAACGGAGACGAGCAATATGCCTCTCCTGCTGCCGTTCTTTGGGCCGGTCTGTTCCCTCTCTCCTCGAATCTGCCACTTCTGTTTCCTGGCGTGCTTCCTCCCGGTCCTTGCCGTTGATTTCTCTCGAAGGCTTCAACCTCATACTCTTCCTCCTGTCTGTGGCCATCGTCGACAATCTCATTGACCTGCCGGGCTCTATTTTTTCGTTCTCGGAGCCATTTTTCAGCTCTAACTCCTTCTCTCTTAAAAGCGGCGAGCGACTGCACAGTTGAAGAGTAAAGCAGTCCTCCCATTTGTGGATTTAAATTATCCTTTAAAATCCCAACCAAACTAGCCTCTGGGATCTTGTGTGTTTTCTTCCTCAACTTAAAATGTAAGTTATGCACTTCAGCATAAAACTCCTCAAAAGGCTCGTTAACTCCCTGTTTCCTCTCCATAATTTCCTTGATCGTAATATAAACGTTATCAGAGGTTGAAAAGGCAGCTGTTAATTCCTTCTTTAAAGAAAAGTACCCGAAATCCACGTCATCGGCCCGATCTTCCATGAGTTGCCAGTACCACTTCGAAGCTGCGCCTGACAGTAAGCTATGGAATTCCCGATAAACCTGGCCTATGGTAACCCCATATTGTTCCCGCATGTGGTCCACTCGAAATAGAAAACTTTCTACTGTCATTCCTTTACCAGATCCGTCAAATTTTATATTCCATCGGTCCAGTCCAACGGTGCGTGGAAGAGACCAACCAGCTGAGGTGTGATCTGATGACAGATCTTCCTCATTTCCATCCATCGCACCTTGCTGTTGAGCGTTTTGATTCACCGGTAGTTGCTGTGTCTGGCTAGTTGGTTGCAAAAAAGGTGTCTGCTGAATATGCTGAGGGAACCCTTGTTGCATTTGCAATGGAGGCGCGTTTTGATGCACCGGTAGTTGCTGTGTCTGGCTAGTTGGTTGCAAAAAAGGTGTCTGCTGCACTCGCGGTGGCAAACCTAGTTGCCTTTGGAATTGTTGGCGCTGCTGCCTCATCCCTGTTGGCGTTGATGTTTCAGCTGGTGGCACCCCTACGCTTCTCGCTGCCTCAGATGCCTCCATGTCGACAATTCGGTTATGAAGCCCCGCTACTTCTGTTCTCAGTCCTCCTACCGTTTTCACCAGATCAGAATTTTGCATCAGCAACGCGGCCACCATTTTAGTTACTTGGCCTAATTCCGACTCTTCTACTTCTGGCCGTCGCAAGTCTGCAGCAGTGCTGGATCGCCCTTGTGGTAGCCCGAGTCTCAGGTTTACCCCGCCTACGGCTCCCAATTCATCCTCCGCCATGCTACTACAATCTGCCAATGTCCCAAAGCTTACAGAGCAGTCTTGCTCTTTGTCTGTAGCTGAAGATTGAAATTCTATACTTCTCCCTCTTTGCTCGTCTTGTGCTGATGGAGCGTTGCTTCGAAGCAGCCTTTTTGGCAGCGGCGGCTGTTTTGCAGACTTCCTACCTTTACCTCCCATAAACTAAATTTTTACGTCCCTTCTATACTTCACTTCCTAAAAAAAAAAAATATATATGGGTATATGAAAAAAAAAATTAAAAAAATATATAAAAAAAAAAAAATAAAGAAAAAAAAAAAAATATAATGGTAAAAAAAAAATATATATATATATAAACAGGTTATCGCCTTTTTTTCACCTAAATTCCTGTTTTTCAGGGTTCTTTTCTGTCCAATTTAGCACCAATCCGTCCCTCCCCTCCCACCCATGTCATTAAGCAGCACTATCAGCTTCACCTCAACCTTTTAAACATTGGTTGAGAATTTCCAAAAAGCGTGGCCAGCCCCTTTTATTGCTACTCTAATAGTTCCAGACTCATATTAACTCAGCTCTGCAGCCGTTAGCAACTTTGCAGAACGCTGTCCAATTAGATTTTCCGGTAACTTACTTATCTATAAACCCCCGGACTCCACGTTGACTCATTGGCTTTTTTTGGCATCTCTCACCTATCGTAGCCAAGCTGTCAAGCCCCTCCAATAAAATTCCCTCGCTTTCTGCCTCACCATTTAACAGGGTAAAATAAACTCCCCGAAGCCTGGGTAGCTGCCACGAAAAGAATTTCAATAATTTTACCCGCAAAACCACATAATCATAAATAAAAAAAATCCCAAGAAAGTTACGTTACAAAAAAAATTTAATTTGATCACAAAAAGTCTCCGTCCTTGCACAATTCGTTGGGCGCCAATTGTTGTGTTTGCTATTCCTATTATGAAGCAGGATTGCGCTCCTGGTCGGCACGCTGGCAGCCCGGCTCGGCTCGCCGTATGCGGGGTGGTCCTTTTGGATGCCTTCCTCTCCCAAACACAATCAATACATTTATACTTGTTCGTGCCTAAAGTCGATAGTTGAAAAAAGGTCCGTCAAAGACAGCTGTCCGATCCACCCACAAGTTGTCGTTCTCAATCAATCTCATACACGCTCTACATTCACTCCAACCCATTCCATTCATACGCCGTATCCCCCAGATACTTTCATTCGCACTCACTCACACATACAGCCCCAGCTGTCCCTTGCGCTCAGATTCTCTCCCACTCGCATATACACACACACACACTCGCCAACTTGATCATTTGCATGATCGGTGGTCTGGCCTTAACCCACCCCTTCTCACGCTTATGCGTGGCCTTTGGACCAACCTTGGCCATTGTGGTTGATCCCCTAATGCTAGTCCTCGTCCGTCAGGTCAAACCCATTCTTGGCTCAGAAATTCAATGGCATCCATGCCAAAGCAAATGCCCCCATACCAGCTCAAATTAAAAAGATTAGTTCTTCATATTAATAATGTAATACAAACTAGACAATTTCATTTATTGATAAATTCATGATAACGAAGGAAAATTTATGAAAGAAATTTTGGTAATGCAAATTAAAATTTAAATACAAAAATTATAAAAAAAATTAATAACAAAAAAAAACTAAATAATTCATTTTTCATTTCATATTAAAAGTTAAATAAAAATAATATATATATATAGCAAAAATAATTCATTTATAAATCGGTGCTAATTTTAAACAAAGAAAAAAAATTCAAAGGAATATATAAAAGAAAGGAAAATTTTAAGCCTAAATATTTCACACTGCTGGCCTATTTAGTAAATTGTAGGCTCGCCTTATTTATTGTGCCAAATACAAGCGGCCATAGCAAAAAATAATAAAAAAAACGTGCAAAATTTGCAAATCAACAACGCTGTGTTATGCACAGTCAGAGATTCACAGGCCACCTACAGGTTCTGTTCGCCTAATCTCTTAGTTAGGTCGCTCATTAGATTTGCGTGCGGTCAGATATTCTTTTTATCGGTTCTCTTACTTTATAGTTTTCGCTCTAAGCACTTACCCGTCGTTGGATGTTGGCGCCAGCATCTCAGGCCGAAGGTTTGCTGTGGACGAGAAACACAAAAAAAAAAATACCGTACACACTCGCAAGCCGCGCACTTTAGAACAAACAGAAAAACAGTAGCTGCTCTCTTTCTCTCTATGTGTACTCCTGGCCTAACGGATCTATCCGCACCCTCCCCCTATTCCTCGCTGCCGCTGTCTTCAAAGGCTGTCCGATGCTGCTGTTGGGCACCTCGGATTTTTGCATATTTGCATATTTTTTAAGGATTAAGATAGGAAAATACTGATGACACCAAGTTCGTTTCATTAAAAATAGAGTTGAAAACTACAGGCATATTTTACTTTTTTTTTGCATATTTGCATATAATGCATATGCACAACATATGCCAAAATATGCAAAATATGCAAAATATATGCAAAATATGCAAAAATTTCCTATGTTAAACAAATCAAAAAATAATCTAAATCCGATTCAAACGGTGGTATATATATTGAAATTTTAATTATTGCCAGATGTTTAAGTAGAGCAAACGGTACTTAACAAATTTTATATGTTTAATAATTATTCAATATAATTGGAATTCCAATAAACAAACATAATTTTCTCTAAATTATTAATTGAGAGGCTTTGACGTTCTCTGCAAAAACCATCTTGTAAGCGGAAAAGCTTCGCTCAACGTCTGAGAATGGGAGCAAATTTATATTTAATGATATTTTCATTTGTGACGGGTTCAAGTCAGACAAATCTTCAGCACTCAGATTTATAATATTATTAATTTTGAAATGATTTGAAAATCTGGATTTCTCTTCAAAATGGCTTCAAATTTCTCTTTTAAGTCCTTTCCGAAATTACCAGTAATGTTATGAACAATATTTTTAGCGTCCATAAATAAATTCATTGACTTTGCCAATGGTAGACCCTTCGCTTCTAAGGAAGTTATGATTTCGGCCACTCTCTCGAAATTCGATTTTATATATATAAATCGGATATAGTTAGGGGATTCTGTATCAGCTCTTTGGCCAGCAAAATTGATTCCGCATATTCTGGATTCCAGTGTTTCCAGAACCTAAAACGCAATTTTAGAAGTAAAAAAAACGGTAAATGCAAACAAACTAAAGTGAAAATGTTAAAAATTTCAAAATGTTGTTTGTTCATAAACCTATCTTACCTCAGTTATTCCCTCCATGTTATCTGCATAAAATGATGCCGTTTTCAACCATGTTCCCCATCTGGTTAAAGACCGGTTCTGGTGGTAACTCCTTATTGAGTATTTGCTTGTAGCGTTGTACTCTGAGCGGAGCTTTTACGAGAATTTTTTTTTGCACAAGATATGAACGTGAGTTAGCGACTGGAAACTGATGTTCTTACTTTTTCAGCAATTAAATTTAAACCGTGTGCTAAACAAGTTATGTGTATTAGATTCGGACAAAAAATTTTAAATTTTTGCCAGCTTTTATCATATAAGCCGCAGCAGCCGTGTGGCCACAGTACACGAATGCTGTCGTTCACAAATCGAGAAACAGTTGCATTATTTACTTCTTCCAACTGTTTACACGATAATAAAAATGAGCATGAAGATTCTATAATCAAATTCGCGACATATCGCCCTTGTTTTTCCGTTGTTTCAGTCCACTGAAATCCAAACGCTTTCGTCTTTGATACTGTCTCGAATTTTTGGATTGATTCTTGGTAGCATTTATTCAAGTAAGCTCTTTCTGAGAGTATTTCATCTGGAATTGGTTGTCCTGTGTATTTTTTAAAAATTATTAAATGTAGCATTGCTAAGCACATTCCACGGTATATTTCCATAACCAACGCAGTACATAAGTCCATTTTAAATTCATTGTTGGAATTATCTGAAAGGTGCTGGACGTGTTGCTAGAAGTTTTCGCATTTTCGTCGTTGTTGTTATTTGATGCTTTTGACCTTTTGTGAAGTGAAGTAGCACTATTACGCTGCAATTGAAATTTTTTCGCAAGGAATCTAAAATATTCAATCCATTAGAACTGTACTATTAATTTAACAATCAGGCCACTGCAAACAAATATTTCAACGAAAATAATTTTAGAAATTCGTAAACAAATTTAAAAATTGGTTTGCGTTAAGCCTGAATATTAAAAACTTTACCTTTTTGTCGCAAGTTTTACAAATTATATTGTTGCCATCAATTTTAAAGCACTTTTCGGATAAGCTGTTGAACCATTTACCTATCAAATTTTTCTTATATTGGTGATTTTTCGGCATTTTAATTGTTGGAAAAAATAACTTGTTTGTTTTAAGATTTAAATTTTGCTTCTCGCTGATCACCTCTTAGATACAGAATGAAAGTAATATAATTTTTTATTAGTTAGTTTCACGTTTGTTTGCAAAGCCAGCTAGATTAAATAATTCTAAAAGAAAACTTTCCTCTATATTGCTCGCATTTTAATATTAAGCGAGGTGAGTTCATTTTTCAGGGAAATTCGTTTGCATATATATTTTGCATATATTATGCATATTTTGCATATATTTTGCATATTTTTGGCATATTTGCTTGCATATCTTTTGCATATATTTTGCATATTTTTGATATGCATTAAAATTTGTTGTATTTGAATGATAAAAGGTCTAAATACAAAGTTTGGTACCAATCTGATGAAAATTATGGAAGTATGCAAAAATCCGAGGTCTAATGATAACGAGAAGGAGAAAATTAAAGAAAGAAATTTTGGTAATGCAAATTAAAATTTAAATACAAAAATTATAAAAAAACTAGCAAATAACCCGTCGCGCTTCGCTGCGCCTTCAACAGTATAGAACCAACGCACACTCACTTCAAGTCCACAACCCACACACTTCCCGTCCACTTCCCGCCCTCTTCCCCGACCACTTCCAGCCAATTTTCCGCCCAAATCCCACCCACATCCCCTGCCCACATCCCGCCCACATACCACCCACTTCCCACTCTCTTCTCACCCTCCCCGTCCACTTCCCGCCCACATCCCACCCACATCCCGTCCACATACCACCCACTTAGTGTGAGGGGAACATACCACCACCACTTCCCACCCCTCTTCCCGTCCATTTCCCGCTAACATCCCACCCACATCCCACCCACTTCCGCGACTCTTCCCTTCCACTTGCAGCCAATTTTCCGCCCTCAACCCACCCACTTCCGCCCACATACCCCCCACTTCCCACCCTCTTCTCACCCTCTCCCGTCCACATCCCCGCCCACATACCACCCACTTCCCGCCAATTTTCCGCCCACATCCCGTATTCTGTCCTTTCAAGCTAATTGCACGAAAAACCATTTTTTTGCGTAGAATTTTCTCGACCATTTTCTTCTTGGGCGAATTTTCCAAAATCGGGAAAACACGTGTCAAATTATTTCGCGTACTAAGCTTACAAACCAAGTTTCAAGTCAATCGGATGAAAATAACATTTTTCCCATACAAACTTTTCCGACGCTTTTCCGACTTTTTCGGGTGGAATTTTCCCAAAAACAACTTCGTCTTAGTACGTACTTTCACCACCAACAGAAAACTCCTGAGAAAATTACAGCCTCTATCTCTTACCGTTTGGGCTGTGCGATGATTGCCAATCAGTGAATCAGTCAGTGAATCAGGACACTCTCTTATATATATAGACTAGCAAATAACCCGTCGCGCTTCGCTGCGCCTTCAAAAGTACAACAACGCAAACTCACTTACCACCCATTTCCCACCCACATTCCACCCACAACCCACCCACTTCCCGCCCACATACCACCCACATCCCACCCACATTCCACCCACAACCCACCCACTTCCCGCCCACATACCACCCACATCCCACCCACTTCCCGCCCACATACCACCCACTTCCCGCCCTTTCCCGCCCACATCCCACCCATCCTTCCGCCGTCCACTTCCCGCCCACATCCCACCCACTTCCCGCCAATTTCCCGCCCACTTTCCGCCCACAACCCGCCCACAACCCGCCCACATCCCACCCACTTCCCGCCAATATCCCGCCCACATACCGCTCACATTCCACTCACATCCCCCCCTCATCCCCCCACTTCCCGCCCACATACCACCCGCTTCCCGCCCACATCCCACCCACATACCTCCCACATCCCACCCACATCCCACCCACTACCACCCCTTTCCACCTCTTCTTTCCGCCCACTCCCACCCACTTCCCGCCCACATCCCACCCACAACCCGTCCACATCCCACCCACTTACCGCCCACTTACCGCCCACTTACCGCCCACATCCCACATTCCACTCACATCCCCCTCATCCCCCGCCACTTCCCGGCCCACATACCACCCGCTTCCCGCCCATTTCCGGCCACATCCCACCCACATCCCACCCACTACCACCCACATACCACTCACCCCACACCTCTTTCCGCCGTCCACTTCCCGCCCACATCCCACCCACTTCCCGCCCACATCCCACCCACTACCACCCACATCCCACCCACATACCACCCATTTCCCACCCTCTCCGCCGTCCACTTCCTGCCCACATCCCACCCACTTCCCGCCCACATCCCACCCACATCCCACCCACATACCACCCACATCCCACCCACATACCACCCATTTCCCACCCTCTTTCCGCCGTCCACTTCCCGCCCACATCCCACCCACTTCCGGCCAATTTCCCACCCACATCCCACCCACATCTCTCCCACATCCCACCCACATCGCTCCCAATTCCCGCTACATTCCACACACTTTACATCCACTTACCACCCACTTTGATAGTTATAGTTTTTTGCATGCAGAATTTCCCGGCCATTTTCCTCACGGGCGGATTTTCCGATATTGAAAATCACATTAAAATTATTTCGTATTTTGTCCTTACAAACCGAGTTTCAAGCCAATCGGATGAAAAATAGTTCTTTTCATGCAGAATTTTCCGGAATTTTCCGACCGTTGGGTTAAATTTTCCAACTTCGGAAAATTACATTTCAATTCATTTCACTTACTTTCCTTTCAAACCGAATTTCAAGCCAATAGGATGAAAAATAGTTGTTTTCATGCAGAATTTTCCGGGAATTTTCCGACCGTTGGGTCAAATTTTCCAACTTCGGAATATCGCATTTCAAACTATTTCGTATTCTGTCCTTTCAAACAGAATTTCAAGCCAATCGGATGAAAAATAGTTTTTTGCATGCAGAATTTTCCGACCATTTTCCTCGTGGGCGGATTTTCCGACATTGAAAAACCACATTTCAAATTATTTCGTATTTTGTCCTTACAAACCGAGTTTCAAGCCAATCGGATGAAAAATAGTTGTTTTCATGCTGAATTTTCCAGGAATTTTCCGACCGTTGGGTCACATTTTCCAACTTCGGAAAATCACATTTCAATTCATTTCACCTACTTTCCTTTCAAACCGAATTTCAAGTCAATCGGATGAAAAATAGTTTTTTGCATGCAGAATTTTCCGGCCATTTTCCTCGTGGGCGGATTTTCCAAAATCGGGAAAACACGGGTCGAATTATTTCGCGTACTAAGATTACAAACCAAGTTTCAAGTCAATCGGGTGAAAAATAACATTTTTCCCATACAAACTTTCCGACGCTTTTCCGACTTTTCCGGGTGGAATTTTCCAAAACCCCGTCTCAGTACGCACTTTCACCACTAACAAAACTCCTGTGAAAATTACAGCCCTCTATCTCTTACCGTTTGGGCTCTGCGATGATGGCCAATCAGTCAGTCAGTGAATCAGTGAATCAGTCAGGACACTCTCTCTTTATATTTATAGAGACAGCAAATACCCGCCGCGCGTCGGTGCGCCTTCACAGTACAACAACGCACAGTACATCCCACCCACTTCCCGCCCATTTCGACATCCCACCCACATACTACCCACATCCCACTTCTTTCCGCCGTCCACTTCCGTCCACATACCACCCACTTCCCGCCAGTTTCCGCCCACTTACCGCCCGCAACCCGCCCACATCCCACCCACATCTCACCCACTTCCCGCGAATTTCCCACCCACTTACCGCCCACATCCCGCAAACATTCCACCTCACATCCCACCCCATCCCCCACTTCACGCCAATTGCCTGCCCATCCCACCCACCTCCCGCCCATTTCCCGCCCACATCCCACCCCACATACCACCACATCCCACTTATATACCACCCACATACCACCCAATATCCCACTTATATACCACCCAATATCCCACCCATATACCACCCACATCCCAACCTCATACCACGCACCCCAGACCCTTCCGCCGTCCACTTCCCACCTACATCGCTCCAATTCCCGCTACATTCCACAATTTACATCCACTTACCACCCACTTTCCACCCACATCCTAGTGGGCTGCTCCGGCGGTATTTCCAAAATCGGAATATAAAATAAAAATTTAATTCCGATTTTGACTTCAAAACGAGTTTCAAAGACACTCGGAAAAATTGTTTTTGCATGCAGAATGTTCCGACCATTTTCCTCGTGGGCGGATAGATCACATTCAAATTATTTCATTGCATCTTACAAACCGAGTTTCAAGTCAATCGGGTGAAAATTAGATTTTCAAGCAAAATTTTTCCGGAAATTTTCGATTACAACAAATTTCCAATTTCGGAATATTACATTTCAAACTATTTCTATTTCGCCACTTGAATTCACACCGCAACGAAAAATCGTGAAATTTACACTCTAACTATCTGTATCCGTTTGGGCTCTGCGATGATTTGCCAATCAGTCAGTCAGTCAAGGGTGAATCAGTAAAAATTTATAGAGATTAATAAAAAAAAAAAAACTAAAATAATTCATTTTTCATTTCATACTAAAAGTTAAATAAAAATAATCTGAGAGTGTCCTGATTCACTGATTCACTGATTCACTGATTGGCAATCATCGCAGAAAAATAAGAGAGAGAGGGCTACAGTAATTAGTTCGCTGGTGGTGAAACTAAAATTCCACCCGAAAAGTCGGAAAAGTCAAAAGTTTGTATGGGAAAAATGTTTATTTTTCATCCGATTGACTTGAAACTTGATTTGTAAGCTTAGTACGCGAAATAATTCGACACGTGTTTTCCTGATTTTGGGAAAATCCGCCCACGAGGAAAATGGTCGGAAAATTCTGCATGAAAAGAACTATTTTTTATCCTATTGGCTTGAAATTCGGTTTGAAAGGAAAGTAGGTGAAATGAATTGAAATGTAATTTTCCGAAGTTGGAAAATTTGACCCAACGGTCGGAAAATTCCCGGAAAATTCTGCATGAAAAAAACTATTTTTCATCCGATTGGCTTGAAACTCTGTTTTTAAGGACAAAATACGAATTAATTTGAAATGTGATTTTTCAATGTCGGAAAATCCGCCCACGAGGAAAATGGCTGGAAAACTCTGAAAAAAAAATCTATTTTTCAGTCATTGGCTTAAAGCTCGGTTTGAAAGGACAGAACACGAAATAGTTTGAAATGTTATATCGAAGTTGGAAAATTTTGCAAACGTTCGGAAAATTCCCGGAAAATTTTGCATGAAAAACACTATTTTTTAGTCGATTGGCTTAAACTCGGTTTGAAAGGTAAGAACACGAAATAGTTTGAAATGTTATATTCCGAAGTTGGAAAATGTTGCCAAACGGTCGGAAAATTCCCGAAATTTTAGCAAGAAAAACACTATTTTTCAGTCGATTGGCTTAAAACCGGTTTGAAAGGACAAAATACGAAATAATTTGAAATGTGTTTTTCAATGTCGGAAAATTCGCTCACGAGGAAAATGGCTGGAAAACTCTGCATGAAAAATATATTTTTCATCCGATTGGCTTGAAACTCGGTTTGAAAGGACAAAATACAAATAGTTTGAAATGTGATATTCGAAGTTGGAAAATTTGACCCAACGCACTATGGTCCAAGAGGCCGATTTTTTGGCATAAAGTCGAAAAATTTATGTTAATGTTTTGTATTTTTGATTTTAAATTCTTAAAGTTAATACATCATACATGTAAAAACTTAAAAAATAACGCTTCAAAACCTTTACTGAAGCTTTTATGAGCTTTCAAACGTACACAATCGATCAGCTGCTTAGGGTTAAGAAATTGGCGACACATTAGTTTGTTAACATTTGTGCGAGAAAATAAAAATTCTGTCTCCGAACAAAATAAAGAAAATAATGGAAATTGAAGATCAAGGTATGTAGTACTCCTGTATATAGTACATTTACGTGGAGTTTTAGTCTTCGAGTTGTGTTTAATGTCCAATTTATGTGTATTTTTGTAGAAAATTAACATGCGTCTCCCTTTGTGGAATACAACTAACGAGCTAACGCCTGCTGACAAAAACTAAGTACGCCAGTTTGTACAAATAAATGTCGTTATTCACCGCTAACACCTTTTCCGCGTGGGTCCCCTTTTCTCGAAATTCTGCAATAATTTGGACGTTCGAGAGTTTCGTCATAGCGATCTCTCTAACCTATTTGGCGCAGCAACAATCGCAAAATATCATTTGACTCAGACTGGATTTATAAAAAATGAGAAATTACCACGTGGAAGACGCCACAAAAATAGAAATAAATAAAAAATAAGTAATTTGAATCCTTTATCAACAAAAAACTGCCCAAGTGTAACTGCGATGGTCGAACGATTTAAGTCAAAGCATACGAATGGATGTCATCTAAAATATGAACTATATTAGGTGAAACCTGTAAGACGCCACGACAACCTGGACGCCCAAAATTGTCTTATACAAACACGGGCAAGATTGAAAGTGAATTGGCATCTGAGCTTGCGAATGAAAAAGATCACGAGACAAATTTTTTTTACATGCTGCTGCAGTTTCTTAAGAGAGAATGTGATACGGGGCCTAAGTCCATGGAACGATTACAACGCCTGAATACGCAACAGAATTGAGAAAAGCAACTGCAAAAGCAAAGCAACTCCACCAAAAAAAAACACAAACAAAAAAATAAAAAATAAATAAAAATAAAAAAAATAAACCGAGTTTTGGACAAAATCGTACAAGCGAAATTTATCCGAGTTACAATAACCAATAAAATACAGTTGTGCCAATGGGTAAGAAGTTACAGAAACTAGTGCTCAAGTGTCACTACAAAACCTTTTGAATCATACTGCACAGCGAATAAAAATTTAAATGCAATCCGATGTTTTCAAGCAATTTCCGGACAGTTCTGAACTCAAATTAATTTGCAGTTATGGCTTTGATGGGTCAACTGGACAAAGTGCATACAGAAGTTTGAAATAACATCACCTGACGTAAAGCTTTCAGATCATTCTTTGTTTGTAACTTCTGTTATACCCATAAAAATTTGACTCATTTCAGCGAAACATCTGGGTTAACAGAATACCGCAATCCATTCGATTTTGCAGGGCCGCTAAAAATTCAATTTGTAAAGAAACTACTGATCACATAATTATGGAAAAAAATAGTTAGACTTTCAAATAGATAATCTGAAAACGTTTTTTTATAAACTGGATGAAGCTGATGACATTATCATTAACCTTTGAAATGCATATGACACTCATTGATGGGAAAGTACTAAACGTACTAACTGGTACTAAATCAACTCAATGTTGTCCAATTTGTGGTGTCACCCCAACACAAGTACTGGAAACCAAAGATTTTACTTCAAAAACCTTTACCCCCAAGCTGAAAGCTTTAAAATTTGGGGTGAGTCCTCTACATGCTTGGATCCGGTTTCTAGAATTTGTCCTAAACATACACGCAAGGAAAAATAGTCGAATCAATACTATGACTGACATTTTCCACAGGGCGATAGATTCCTCGGATCCATTACTATCTAGTGTCTGTTTAAAAGAAAGAGAAAGAAAAAACACAAAAAAACCTCTTCCCAAAGAAGTATTAAGTCTTCTGGAGTTGCCGTCTACCGAAAACAAAAACACATTTGAAAAAGAACTGGACGTGCAATCTGATTCTGATTCTGATGAGGACCTGAACGAAGTATGCTCTATAGTACTAGAAGAAGAAGAAGATGATGTTTAAAACAAAAACCAATATATTTATTAATATAAATTACATATATGTTTGTAAGATAATAAAATAAATGTAACTTGTCTGAAAAACGGTGCTACGTGTGACTCTTCGAGAAGATCGGCTTTATTATATATTGCTCGAGAGAGAGGTAGATAAAAAATTTTTCGTTTGGTAGCGACAAACAAAAACAGTTTTGTAAATTGAATTTAGAGCTAAAAATAAAAGTTCGAACCAAATTTCAGTTCAAAAGCGTAAAATACAACAAAGTTGGAGCAAATCGGACAGATCAGTTATATGGCAGCTATATGAAATAGTGGTCCAAACCTGACAAGATTGTGTATGTTGTATTAGGAGCCAAAAATACTAGTACATACCGAATTTCAGTTCAATAGCGTAAAAAACAAAAAAGTTGAGGCATATCGGCCAGATCGGTTATATGGCAGCTATATCATATAGTGGTCCAAATCTGACAAAATTGTGTATGTTGTATTAGGAGCCAAAAATACTAGTACATACCGAATTTCAGTTCAATAGCGTAAAAAACAAAAAAGTTGAGGCATATCGGCCAGATCGGTTATATGGCAGCTATATCATATAGTGGTCCAAATCTGACAAAATTGTGTATGTTGTATTAGGAGCCAAAAATACTAGTACATACCGAATTTCAGTTCAATAGCGTAAAAAACAAAAAAGTTGAGGCATATCGGCCAGATCGGTTATATGGCAGCTATATCAAATATTGGTCCAAATTGAGTAAAATTTTCAAAGTTGTCTTTGGCGCTCAAAATATGATTATAAACCAAATTTGGGGTCTATAACTTAAAAACTGGAGTTTATGCCAAAAAAAGGCCAAAATAAACCACTGTGCAACGGTCGGAAAATTCCCGGAAAGTTCTGCATGAAAACAACTATTTTTCATCCGATTGGCTTGAAACTCGGTTTGTAAGGACAAAATACGAAATAATTTTAATGTGATTTTCAATATCGGAAAATCCGCCCGGAGGAAAATGGCCGGGAAATTCTGCACTGCAAGAACTTTTTTTCATCCGATTGGCTTGAAATTTGGTTTGTAAAAGTCAAAATCGGAATTAATTTTTGTTTTTATTTTCCGTTTGGGAATTCCTGCTGGATGCCCACTGGGAAGTGGTTGGGGAGTGAATGGGTTGTGGGTGGTAAGTTGTTTTGGAAGTGGGTGGAAAGTGGGTGGTAAGTAAATGTAAAGTGTGTGGAATGTGGCGGTTGGAGATGTGGGTGGGAGGTGGGGTAGATGGGAAGTGGGTGGGATGTGGGCGGGAAGTGGGTGGTATGTGGGTGGGATGTTGGACGGATGTGGGTGGAAAATTGGTGGGATTACGCTGTGCATTGGTTCTATACTGTTGAAGGCGCAGCGAAGCGCGACGGGATATTTGCTAGTCTCTATATATAAAAGAGAGTGTCCTGACTGACTGACTGACTGATTGGCAATCATCGCACAGCCCAAACGGTAAGAGATGGGATGTAATTTTCACAGGAGTTTCCTTTGGTGGTGAAAGTGCGTACTAAGACGAGGTTTTGGAAAATTCCACCCGGAAAAGTCGGAAAAGCGTCGGAAAAGTTTGTATGGGAAAAATGTTATTTTTCATCCGATTGACTTGAAACTTGATTTGTAAGCTTAGTACGCGAAATAATTCGACACGTGTTTTCCCGATTTTGGAAAATCCGCCCACGAGGAAATTTCCCGGAAAATTCTGCATGAAAACAGCTATTTTTCATCCTATTGGCTTGAGACGCGGTTTGAAAGGAAGGTAGGTGAAATAAATTGAAATGAGATTTTCCGAAGTTGGAAAATTTTGCATGAAAAACACTATTTTTCATCCGATTGGCTTGAAACTCGGTTTGTAAGGACAAAATACGAAATAGTTTGAAATGTGATTTTTCAATGTCGGAAAATTCGCCCACGAGGAAAATGGCTGGAAAACTCTGCATGAAAAATCTATTTTTCATCCGATTGGCTTGAAACTCGGTTTGAAAGGACAGAACACGAAATAGTTTGAAATGTTATATTCCGAAGTTGGAAAATTTTACCAAACGGTCGGAAAAATTCCCGGAAAATTTTGCATGAAAAAACACTATTTTTCATCCGATTGGCTTGAAACTCGGTTTGTAAGGACAAAATACGAAATAATTTGAAATGTGATTTTTCAATGTCGGAAAATCCGCCCACGAGGAAAATGGCTGGAAAACTCTGCATGAAAAAATCTGTTTTTCATCCGATTGGCTTGAAACTCGGTTTGAAAAGATAGAATACGAAATAGTTTGAAATGTGATATTCCGAAGTTGGAAAATTTGACCCAACGGTCGGAAAATTCTGAATAAAAAATACTATTATTCATCCGATTAGCTTGAAAATCGATTTGAAAGGACAGAATACGAAAAAATTTGATTTGTAAGATTTATAAATTACTCAATCTTAAGATGTTGTAGTATACATCTTAAAATTGAGTAATTTATAAATCTTACTTTGGAAACATAATAAAATTACAGAAAAAACAAACGGACATTTGGTAGATAGAGTAAGCGCTCAGTGTATGTCATTTGTCAAGCAGTTGAATCAAAAGTTGGAATCAAAATAGGAACAGCGTTGTTAATAATAAAAAAACTTCAAATTCTTTAATTTGAAATCATTATTGGCAACAAATAATCAAAAAATCTGTTAAACTATGTATACTTTAGTAATATTAGTAATTTACGATAATTTCTTAAAAAAACAAATTGGGAAAGTCGGTCAAGCCCGAATTTAATATACTCTGCACCTGCTGTAGCAGCTAAAAGCAGCGCTGCTGCTTATTCTTCAAAACTTGAGTATTGTTCATTTGATCTTTATCATTCTATTTGCAGATCGATAAATAATATTAATATCCCTCTAAATTGCGGGTGCAATGGGGAGTGGGAAAATTTAAAATAAACTTGATCTGCCTGCAAGTAGCATATGTCCCATACATACATGTCAATATGTCGCATGTTTAGAAAGGACATGGCTATATCGACTCGCCTGTTGATGCTGATCAAGAATATATACATACTTTCTGTGGTCAAAGATGTTTGCTTCTCTCTAATATACATTTGCACAAAATTAATATACACAGAGTATATTAATACCTTTGAAAAAGAGTATAAAAATGGAAAATGTGTCGCTGACCAATCCAATTCAATCAAAAGCAGGTTTCCAAAAACCAATCGAATTTTTTAATTGATTTAAGCCGCTCATTGGGCTACACAGTTTTCCTAGCTAATTTAAAACAAGAATAAAGTCTGATTGTCTAAA